>CM044548.2:19284697-19884697 GCA_024416835.2 Perccottus glenii | reverse complement strand
ACAAGAAATGCTTGTGCAAATCAAGTTGAATAATGGCTGTTTGTGCACACACAACGATAGCTCACTGTAGCTTTTGTTAACTTGCATTTAAACACTAGTATAATTTAAATTAAGTTAGAAATATCTATAGTGTGCTAGCGCTATATAGTGCTAACTGCAAATGTATTACTGGGCTGTGACAAATCAGCCAACTTGTTAATACAATTTAATAAAGCTGTCTGTTCTGCAAATACCTGGACAAGTTGCAATAACAATGTATTTTAGAACAACATTACATTTTCACTACACATTATGTTTTTTTGTGCTGTTTCATTGTGTTAAAAGACTTATTCAGCACTCAATATACACTTTCTCCATTTTATTAGCAGCTATTACACTTCCTGTCATATGACAAGCTGGTGTAGACCAAAGAGAGCGCTCCTTTAGAGCCTGTGAGTTTTGCAAGCATTTAATTGGCCAAAGCCCCCACACACGGCCTATAAAGTCTCATCTATTAAAATCCTTTAAAATAAACAGTATATGGCAACATAAAGCCTGTTTTTATTATTTTTATTTTATTTTATTCACAAATTTATGCTTTTATAAACTATTTGAGGTTTAAAATATCAGGTACAGTCTGTTTGAAGGTGATATAATATAATATGACGGTTGGCTAAATAAAATCATGTGCTGGATGTGTCAGTTGTTCTCAGTTATTTAGCAGCCCATGACAACATGACCATGTTTTCTATAAAGAAATAAAAAACAAAACTATGTCATGTATAATACCACTAATAATAATAATACCTTTGAAGAAAAGCACTGGCCTCGGTCACTGTTCTTGGTCTTGGTGCATTACTGTACAGTATATAAAGATGGTGGTAAATCTATGCAATCCATCTTAAATTTGTTGTACTAACACGTTGTATCCCAGTGTCCCAAACAATAACTTATGCCAATGTCTCTTGTCCATTTAGATACACTTCAGAACAAGAAATTAATCACAATGACAAACTATGTGTGATTTGATGTATAGTGTGGAGGATTTGTTAGACAATCCCTTCCATTTTTTGGGAATCTGCAGACCATTGAACACTGACAGCCTCTCTGAAATTATGAACCAAGGAGTATTCAAAAAGCATTTCAGTAAAAGGATATGTGCCACAGGTCATTTTAATGCTCAAATGGATTCCAGAATGAAGTAGAGGTGGTTTGACCGCAAGATTAAATATATATATAAAAGGGTCTAAACAGCAGAATAGATGGCTGTCACATTTGGTAATTTCCTAGGTTGATTGATTGTTGCCATATTGTGCTGCTTACACTGAGGTGATTAATCTGTCTTTGCAAAGTTCATAACCTCTGCGGCTCAGACTTGTTTGCCTTTCCAACAATGCTGTCACTTGTGTGTGTCACTTTGCTTTTCATTCCATTAGTCTTTTTTAAAATGGCACTATCTATGCATTGACTGTGCACACACGTCAGCCAGCCAGTAAGGGGACGTCTGAGGGACTATAATTAACCTTGCATTGTTTACTTAGCCTTACATACATGCATGAGTAGGCAGTCCTTAATTTCACACTGATAAAACCTTAGAAAATTTCAGACGGAAAATGAAAGCTGTCAAAAATGGACACAATTGAAATTTGTTAAATTAATGAGATGAAAAGAATATGAAAGGGTGGCAGCAGGTAGACCAGATGACGGGGTCAATGAGAGACACTATAAAACTGATTATGATTGATGATGACAGATCGGAACATTTGCATGGGCTGGTGGAGAATTAATTAGAAAATTAGCAACCACTGTAAACTTATTTGTTGCCAACAAATGTTTTACCTACATTAATCCACATAAAAAGGCTTATGGATAAACACAACAGCATGCTTTTAGGGTCATAAATATAAATATTCCTACCCTTTTACCATAAAAACACTATAGCATTGTGTATTAATATAAAATCAGCTCTGTCGAAGTGGAAAGCACGGACTATACATTTTGTAATTACATCCCTGGTATCCTCGAAGGCATGTGTCAAGATGCAGATTGAGTGTTCAACAGCTTACTTCCAGAGCTGTCAATTGTATTTTCTCACACATTTCACACAAGAATCTGCAGGTCAGAGTGCATTTTTAAAATAACTCAGTTCAACATATTGTAACAGCGAGGCGTGATATTACAAATTCATCCCAGATTGCAGGAGTTCAAAAAATAATTGTACATGTGTGAATTCCTATTGGTTTAATCATTTGTTGTGGAATTTCTGACACGCAGCGTGAAGCAATTTCTTGATGTGGTTAACACGCCTGATATGCGAGGAATGCCTTCTTAAATTTTGTTCAGCTTACATTAATGACACTAATGTGATTTTATTTTAAAACACTATTACAACATTTTATGATATAACACCAAAAATACTGAGTGAAAACGCTAGACTGGATTGACTGCATTGTGGTCATAGTATTCTGGCAAAAGCTTATAAAATAAAAAGTCTTTAGTTTGGATGTGGCCTTGTAGACGGGCAAAGCTAGAGTTTTAACTGTTTAAAAGTGAGAAACAGACTATAACTTTTTAATCATGCTAATCAGAAACAAATTCCATATTCAAGGATCAAACAGAGACTAGATCAACCTATCTGACTAAATGTAAATTAATGATTGAACATCATCATTGAAATAGATTTCTGTTTGAGATCTTTTTTGTTTTTCCCCCAATTTGAAAAAGCGTCTTGGAGGGACTTTGCCGCCCAGAACATGTCCTCTCCATCTCTGGCAGAATGTGGTGACGGGGAGCATGGACAGCAACAGAAGGCAGTATATAAATGTGGACTCAAAATGACTTTAAATCTCCAAATAGAGCGGGCTTAAATGATCTAACACAGCCATGTACTTGCCACAGATGCATGCACAAACAAAACCTATCCAAATTCTATTATTACAAATCTGTGAAGACATTAACAAAGAAATCTGTGTGTACACTGTTATTTACTGAGGAAAAACAACAAAAAATGTAATCTGACTGGGGCTCGGCTAATTTGCAATGCAACCTGGAAAATGTGGCTATGTCCAAGTTGCATTTTAGGCAAACCAGAGTAAACCAGACAGCAAGAATTGTTTGAATACAGCACCAAAGTGTGCAAAAGTAACAACCATCACAAACCATTAATGACTTCTTGGGTAAGTGCAAAAAAATGGAATTCAAAAATGTTTTTACTTATCTTTGAGTCACTGTCTGCTCTTAAATGTAATATGGATATAAATCCAGGAAGTGTAACATGTAACATATCGGATCAGTATTATACTGTAAAGGTAGCAGGGCTCTCTAATGTCAATGCTATACGTGGGCCGTCCTCTATTTGACTTTTTGAAATTCAACACATCCTGTTGCAGTGAAGGCCAATTTTAAAATAAAATAAACAACCATGCTTTACATGGGGTATTTATATTAGTCTCCTCTAGCTGTGGGCCACAAAATCTGTTCCTATACCCTCATCCCATTAAGCAGTGACACTGCTGTCTGCATATGGAAATCAGTTAATTGGGGCTAAAGATGAGTAGTGACCCCGCGCATAGGCAGCCAATAAGAGCTGTGACTCATGCTTGCTTTTGTAATAAGTCAAAGAATTCCCAAGCAGAAGAAATCTGCTGTGACATTCAGTAAAATTAATACACAAAATAACATCATTTGTCTTTTTGAAGGTCAGACAAATGACACTAACGCAGGTATTATGCAGTATGTATGTTAATATATTAGATGTTTTAGAAAGTTTCTCTTTCTGAAGTGATGATACTGCTTTGAAAGCATTTTTTTGTGAAAATGCAGCAGTGTCAAAGTGGGCATGATGTGATTCTGCAAGACTTGACCACATGCAACGGAAGATTTATGCCAATCCTGCACTTTTCTCCTTGTTACTTACCCCTGACCTGCTCTTAAAAAAAATCTAGTCAGCAGCATTGCAGTGCCTCTAATGATGTGTAATCGCAGTGGTTTTCTGCATAATGCCTTGAATGTTAGAATAGACCATCAAGCAGCACCAGTATCCTGGGACATTTTAGGCAGATGGCGATCCTCTACTTCACTTTCACTTGACTGAGACACTATGGGAACAGATAGTTTCATGCCCCAATAAAATGACTATTGAATAGATAATAATTTGTTATAGAGGGGCATGAATTAGTCTAATTTCATAATGATGTTTTTGCATGAAACCCATGAATGGTGTTATTAAATGTTTCCCCTCATGTTCTACTGTATGCGTCCCATCATTTTTCTGAGAGAAGAGCATAAATGTCATCAAACTTATTCATGTCAATATTAAAGCTCTTGAGAGAAAAAAAAAATGGCAAGCAAGGCTGTTTGAAAACTCATATCCATGTTTGCTCACGCTCATTTTATTTTGCCGCATAGCCCACTCTGTTTCAAAGCAACTGAAAGCAAAGCGTCGTCACAGTTGAATTCAAATGGAGATGCAATTAAATGCAAAATGACAGAGTGGAGAAATGTTACTATGGGAATGTTTATGCATTACAGACTTCTCATGTGATCGCAAAGGCTTTTGATACGTTTGAAAGAATCTGTGCATCAAATGATTAGGCATTTAGAAAGGGTTTGAATCCTGGCCAACAAATGGGTAGGTTTCAAAATTCAAAATGTGTGAAAATATATTATAATCTTCTAAAAGTTTAAAGTTAGTAACTGTATAAGCGATGTTTCTAACAGTAGACACTTTTCAAAAAGCCCAAAAACACTGCGGTACTTACTGTTTCTAAGGACAAGTAGCTCTGTGACAAAATAATACAGATGTCTGTGAAGTCTCTGCTAACATTAAAGTGCAAAAGTAAACTTGTCCCTGTCTCATAAAGCAGAAGGCATGTAAGCTACACAATCAATAGTTGGAAACTTTTGGAAAGATCAACTGAGTTAACTGTTCCTTGGAAAATAACATAGCATTAGCCTCTGCACACTTCAAATGAAATTGTTCCTCCAAAAGATAAATGTCTGAAAAGCATACATCATTTTGGAGTTTGGTTCAGAACTAAGGCTATGTCCGTGTGTTAATTTCAGTTTATCTGTGTGTTAATATGAAAGGAGCACAGTATGTGTTGGCCAGCAGCTGTTTGGAGCCCCAAGTGCATTCCCATGAAGCACCTCACTCCCCAACAAGTGCTAGCTGCAATGAGGCGCATCATAGTGACTTTTAATTTCCCTCTTCACCACATCATATTTGCAGTCGGCTGGGGATGGGAGGAGTGGAAATAGATCGGCAGATTATTTCCATCTATAATTTCTTATCTAGTGGTATGGTTCGTCTGCCTCCAGTGCCCTAAGCGGCCACCTACTCGTCTCACAGCCACTGCTTTTAATTCCCTGAGAGTGCCACCAATCTAAAAACTTATTTTTACGTGATATTAGAAATTTAGACATTTTAATCTCTTTTTCATGAGTCAATGACACAATTGTGCAGCTATAAAACAGCAACTGTCTCCATTCCTTTCACCTCATGACCTTGTCAACTTATACCCCGCTGACGCACTTTAAACCCCTCGCTGTCTGCCTGCTGCCCCTTTAAAGAGCCCTACATCTTAAAAACAGTCAATTTTCAAGGCAAAGTGTGCCACCTGCTTTTGGCAGCTGGAAGTCCTGGCAAATGTAGATAAATGAACAGAGCCACCTGAGGGATTTTATGAATCTGCTGCTGCTTGGCAGATTTATTTGCTTCCCGCCACAGAGAGGTGCACTGGTAAGCACAGATTACGGTCTGCAGCACACCGGCCCGGCCCATTCTCCTGGTCTTACCTTCTGTGTTTTCAGCCATGCAAGCCGTGCGAGGTTGTTGACCCACCATTTATCAGTATTTCAAATGTAAATCATTGCCTTGTGTTTTTCCTTTCGTTTATCATTGCGACTCGGCGCAGATTATGGAGTGCCCTTGGAGAGCTGTGAATCTGTTTGCTTGCTTTGAGTGTTCATCTAATCTTACACAATTATGTAGAGCAGCATTGGTGTAATCTTACAGAAGTGTAATTACGTTTCTATTAAATGTCCAGCTGTCATACAGGATGTGCACATCTAAACACAAACATGCACCACCACACAGTTTTGCCTCAGACAACACATTTGGAGAATTTTTTTGAATTTTTCTTTAGCGTCACTGTCAGTTCAATTCACAAAAAAGATATATGCTCATCTTTGTTTGTGTTTTTTTTTTTAATATTGTAAATAGAGTTCCTCCTCCTTAGCTTTTGAGGAACATCAGCTCTGGACTGTTCACAGTGAACTCATACCCTCCAAAAAAATGTTTGTTGTAAAGTTTGTTGTTTGTTTTCAATAAACTACAATTTCAGTGTCCAAATCTTTATAAGAATTCTCATCTAACATACAATTTTAGAAGATATCCTTTCTAAATTGTGCTCTTTTAAATTCATTCAGGAAAAGCCTTTGCCATATTGGCTGAAGACACAGTGGGACCCCTTTAAATACTCTCATTAATTAATTGTATGTGGGGAGCAGTTTAAACTAATACTGAAGCAGACACTGGCTGAAGGCATGCCAGACGCTGCATGTGCAATAAACCTGCTAGTTCTAAATGTGCACATTATTCCCACCAGGAGTATTTCTGTGCTATTATTGGTAAATCAGAATATAACTCAGGCTGATATCGTTACTATATGTAGTACAAGATTTGGTCATTTTTCACAAGACAATATGTTTTTTTTTTCAATTGGTTTACCTTTATCCACATCATAAACAATGCCATACGTTTGCATTTTAATATGACAAAATGGCACACCATAGGCTGAACCAGCATAACAAAAGAACTTTCAGAATAACTTGGTGAGACTTTGAATTGCAAGCCAAATCAAGATTATAATGATGGTGGTGCATCCACTTTGCTATAATCAAACACAGCAAGGTTGTTGCAAATATAACAATCCATCATTCAAACCAAATGCCATATCCAAATTTGTCATATAATCAGCTTGAATATGTAGTTGCATTTGTTGAAGGTTGTAAAATAGTCTCCTGTCGCAAAAAGGGTTTCAGTGAGTCCTAAAAGAAAAGTGTTTGCCATTGTGATAACATAATGACAGAGCGAATGGTCAGCAGTGGGAATAAGAAGTACAAGTGAATGCAGAGCTAAAAAAATAACTAAAAAGCTCTCAAAAGCACAGACTATTCAACCTAAACAAGTCTACTGAGAGTAAAGGTAAAACTGCCTCTCAGGCATACAACTTCTGAAGACTCAAAAAGAAAGTATCAGAATTATGTAGCAACAAAAGATTTTGATTAAAAGATCATAGTACAGCCAGCATTTAAAGGTTGTGCTAATGCCAATATTCAATGTAAAAATTGTTTACCTCTAAAAAGTAAGTGTGCTCAGGCCCAGGTCTGCTACGGGCAATGTGAGTGCAGCCCAATGGGGGACAGAATAGGTGAGACTTTGGCCCTACATGTGAGTGCACCCTAAATTACAATTCATTGTGACATATATAGTCTCTCATTAAATATCTATCTGACCCACACTGGTGGTGCTTAAGCACCAATTACCAAACATTGTAGTCCCTGTGCCAGAAAAAACTATTTTATTTCTACCTTGTAGATGTCATAATGTCAAGCTGCCATTCAAAAGTATTTCAACTCTTGTGATTGGACATTTCCTACTCACCAGGGTTCAAAGTAATGGTTTCTCTATTTTTATGTTGGTTATAGTGTATATACTTTGGTCAGATACGGCACTGAAACAGTACACTGTGCAATGTTGAGAGAAGACCCTGGCTGACACAGAACATGACCAGGAGTAATAAGGGAAGCAGGCAGCCAATAACAACTGTAGATATTGCTGTTCTTGATCTGGCTGTAGTTAGCAGTTTACGCCAGCCCCAGGCCATGTCCGCACTAGCCCAGTGTTTTTCACACACTAGCAGTTGTACTTCGAAAAATGCTCCCCAGAGTGGATAAATCTGAAAATGTTGCTCTTGCTGGACTCAAGTGCCCCCGCTTTTCCAAATAATACCGCACCACTGCCACCTACACTTCCATTCCCCCAGCACTTTTAATCTTATCCTTTGACTGTTGAATTAAGATAATTGTCCAATACTGTAACAACAGCGCTGATGTTTGTTCATCCCTATAAAATAAGTGTCATTGCCACCAGACTGACATATATTGACACATGTGGAAGAATAGAAATCAGGAAAAAATAACCTAATTGTCTAAAAAAGTGATTCAATCGAATCTGAAACCACTTTTTGATTTTTCTTTGCCCAAATACAGACAACTCTATGGAAATAATCAAGGCTCATAATGGCTGGTGGTTTTGTAAAGACCAAATTACAAATCATTTTACTTTAACAGCATAAACAGCAGTAAGTTACAACAATGTCTCAGCTAACTGATTGGTTAAAGATAACAGATAATTTGACAAACAAACAGTGACAAGGCAGTACATTTAATTTGTGAATGTATTGGGTTTTCTCATCCATATTGTCAAGAGTGAGGGGACGTCTGCCTTGTTTTCCCTTTATCTAGAGAAGCCACTAAAGGCTTGGCTGTAGTCAAGTTCACCATGGCAGATCTATCTCCCCTTACTTTCCCGTCAATGACTGAATGCATTAGTAAAGACAAAGACACACTGACAGCTGCCATTCAAAGTCACCATAAGCACAACACTAGTGTTTAACAGAGCATTAACAGATACACTTCTCAAATTTTCACCCCTGTACAGCTGCGGAAAAACGACGACTTGTCTTTAGAGACCAATGTTGTTTTTTTGTAGCAGGATGTAAACATGTTTATTTCATGCGTATACTCTCCATTGGTTTCAATGGGAATTATTTTTCAGCAGATGCCAGCCCCTTTGCGAAAAGTTTTAGTGGTGCATCTGTCTATCAATAAAGTAGATAAAGAAAATTGGATAAAAACATTGTGGACGTTGGCTCTTTGTCACATTCACTACATTTACCACTTATGCTCAAAGCTTGATCACATTTACATTTAGCTGACGCTTTTATACAAAGCGACTTACATTAAGGTTCCATTCACCAGCTGGAACACCACTGGAGCCAAGGGGGGTTAAGTGTCTTGCCCAAGGACACAACGACAGTATGAACTGTGGGGAGAGCGGGAATCGAACCACCAACCTCCCGGTTGAAGGACGACCGCTCTACCACTGAGCCACTGCGCCCCCCACCATTAAAGATGTTTAGGTGGACTTCTGTCTTAGTTCCAATTAAAAATAGAGTTACAGTTAAATACTAATAAACCAAACATAAACATAAATATTGCAAGCTTCTTTAGTTAAGTAGACTATGCTGTGCTGCTGTCTGCTGCTGCTGCACTTTTTCGACCACAGCTGTTATTCTGAGTTCTGAGTCTGTTATTATTCCTGACTAAAGCAATATGAATTTCTGTAGTTGCCGGGATGGTGCTTATAACATGCTCTGCACCCGGGCAATGGAAATCTCCTGTATTGGACTGTTCCACCACAGTTCAGTTCTGTTGATCTTTAATGTATCTTCTTGAAGGTTTCAGGTATTTACATTCTTCCCATTCAAATATAAGAGTGTATTAGTCTCTCATTAGGACCATTCAAGTCAAGTGTAAATTTGATGTTGATCCTCCACTGTTCCACTGTAGTTTAGCTTTTTATTATCACCTGGTATAATTCATTTACAGCACAGCTGCTCTCAGGTGCTACAACAAAGTATGCACCTCTTACAACTGACTGAGTTATTGTGGAGACAAGGTGATACAGCAGAAGATGAAGTTCATTTGTAAGGATTTCCTTTATATCTTGTGTGTGGATGCAAAATGTATAATTAAAATGTCATTAATATACTGTATATAGCCAGAGTAAGGTTTTGACTTTGTAACATTTGTGCAGTGAATCTACCACACTACCAATGAAACTTTCCCAGCTCTGAGCTATTTAATTCTCGGTAGACATGCGGCCACATTAGGGGTCAGAATTCAGTGTTAATTGATGAAAAAATTCTTGTCTAACCTTCACCACACGGCTTGTGGGTATAGTTAGTTCTCTTACAAGTCATGGCCATTGTTGTACTTTCAATTTCACAGATCCATTTTATCATACGACATTAATTCATGAAGTTCAATGACAGTGCGCAACTGCATAGCCTTGAGAGAGAAAAAGTTATCTGAAGGCAAAACACGACCCTGAAAATCTAGAAGCATGAAAACTAGCCTGGTAATTAAATTAGTCCACGTGGACCAATTAGGCAAGACAAGACACGGGGGCTCTGTAATGCTTTGTCAACAGAAATGAAACTGGTACAAGAAGGAGCTAGTCTGAATGAGAGACAGAGAACGGAGGGAGGCACGAGTGCATATTCCCTGATTAAAGGAGCAACGAGGATCAAAGCTATTTTATTTGGCATGTGTGTGAAGATTAAACAAACCTTTAGAAGAAAAAAGCCATCATTTCCTGAATTAAGTTAGAATTAAATTTTAATGCCGAAAAAGGCTTGATCTCTTCAGATTTAGATGCTTATGTGAGGGGAGACCCACTCAAGCAGAAGTTCTTTACATTTTATATTGCTTTGTTCTCTTGTCTTTTATTTAATTAGTCAAGAGTTAGATATCAATTTGCTAAATGAATAAAGGTGAAAACAGGTCCACCAAATAAAGGTGAAAAAAATTTTCATCTCTACTGGTAGCAAGTTCTATTTCACGAGGGTCGTTTGATTTGTGACATTATATTAATTTCATGATAAGCTTGTCCTAAAAATTGGTGCTTTCAAATCTGTAAAGTATGTTATGAACACTGACTAGGATCAATTTGTAACAAAAGTTTCCAGCTTTTTAAAAAGATATATATTGTAATTACTAAAAGCAACACTATATAACTTTTTACAATAAAATACATTGCTCCAAAATGAGTATAATATGTATCCTCAAAACCATTTTCCCAACAAATAAAAGGAGGGATAACTTCAGATACTACACTAACTCCCAGTTCATGAGAAAGCATATCTCACCAAATGAATCCAACTTTTTACACGTCTTATATTGTGAAGACGCATTTTTGAGCTGTAACTCTCACATGTGGGTAAGCTGCGGGTCAGTTGCAGTCTTTGTGAAAACTGGAAACATTTCAAAAAGGACATGGACATTTAACACCTTTACACCTATATTTTAGATACAATAGTAAATATAAGGTTTATTCCATAGAAAATGTATTTTTCAAATTCTCATTAGACAAGATAAGCTGGGACTTAGTTACCAGTTAGAACATAACACAGAAAAGTGAAATGCAAAGAGCGTGAGAAAATATGAATAAAAAAAATGAAAATAAAAAAAATTCATTAAATACAATCTATAAATAAATTAAGTAATGAACAGAAGGAACCATAATGATGATATTAGGTCTATGGAAAATACAGCACAAACCCATCAACAGGATTATTGCACGTGTTGGGAGCATGTGCAATAATTACCACATCAGATTTTTTTTTAACACCATTATTCTATTTACCATTTGAAGAGACATCTACTAAATGCTGCTCTTTGATGTGTCTTAAGTTGATCAGCTGATAGAGTTTCAAGGCTGCTACAGTGGGCCATAAAACCGCATCTGGCTTCAACGTGCAGCCGTTTTTTTGTTGTGCCACTGCACCTGCAAGGGAAAGATAAGGCATTGAAGATAACAACCTGTCGGCATTCTGACATTTCTCTGGACATTCAGCAATGAGCTGTTCGCCACAGCCCTGTGGAAAAGGGCGAGTTGTGATTGTGAGGCAGAAAACAGTGCTTTGTCACTGGGGCGTTTACAATAAGAAAAACCTGAATTAACATAAAACCACAATGCTTCAGAGTCCTATTTTGTTGGAGATATTGGTAACATAAGCCAGTTAAATCCCCTAAAGAAAATATGTGCTACATATATGACTTATGATAAGTAGCTCTAACAAACCAAACTTTTAATATCTTTATTTCATCCCATTACACAGTTAAGGATTTCTATGAATATGCATGTTCAACAAAGTTGCTTTTGAATTAAACACCTCAATTAAATGTTAAAAATAGCTTATAAATTTGACTTTGATATTTAAATGTTACAACAACAAACTGTTTAATAGGCTATCAGCTTGGTTCATTACTTTAGCTACAAATTACTGATCTTTGTCCAGAAATTGGAAAGTGCTGCTGTGGTTTCTGTGAAAATACAACAATTTAAGGCTGCTTTTCCCCAGCATAGTGATTATGGAAATAAAACTAGACTACTCACCACTGTGGCTTTATCATCCAGACATGTATCTTCTTACAATTGAATGAATGTTCTGCATGTTGTTCCCTAACAATTGTTAATAAATAAAATTAACGTCTTCTGTTTCATCAAGGAACAACAAATGTCATACAGTATATGTTTTTCTTTCCTATTGGCCTTTATTTGATATTGACTGTATAGATAGACAGGAAACAGGGTGAGACAGAGGGGAATGGCATTGAGCATATGACCCAAATCAGATTTGAACCCGGGTCACTCTGCCAGGTGAGCCATCTCTTTGTAGGTACCATTTTATGACATGGGGACAGTACAGTTGAAGATGCACAGTTGTTTTCATGTTTTGAAAAGCATTCAGGAGAGCAATGTCCTACATATACAGTATCTGAAATTAGATAGAGCAACCATTCACAAGAGACGAGGAGCCATCTAAAAATGCCCTTCATGGATCCAAAGCACACAAGGTTTACAAAGCCATAATAGTTGCCACTGACCAACATGCATATACAGCTCATACGTTTACATACCCTGGCAGAAGTTTTCTGGCCATTTTTCAGAGAATATGAATGATAACACAAAAACCTTCATAGTTAGTGGTTGGGTGAAGCCATTTACTGTCAAACAACTGTCTTTACTCTTTAAAAATCATAATGCCATACCCTGGTGATTTTGGCCTGATAACAAACACACAAGTTGACACAAACAGGTTTCAATGGCTACTAAAGGTAACCATCCTCAACTGTGATCTGTTTGATGTAATCAGTGTGTGTGTATAAAAGGTTAGTGAGTTTCTGGTCTCCTGATAGACCCTTGCATTTCTCATATCATCTAGATTTATCTATCAAGAATTTACAGGAAATGGAGGCTTTTTGAAGAAGAAGAATGGGCAACTTTAACATCTGAGAAATTAAAGAGCCTTATCCACAACTACCACAGAAGACTTCAAGCTGTCATTGATGTTAAAGGTGGCAATACACGGTGTTAAGAACTGGGGTATGTAAACTTTTGATCAGGCTCATTAACCCAACCACTAAACCTATGAGCACAACTGTCTACTAGCATCTACTTTAAAGCAGAAGAAACAAATTATATTCTTGTTATTTTATACATATTGTAACAGGCTGTTCACAGTTTAGTTTACTTGCCTCACCCTCTGAACTTTGCCAGAAAGATATGTACGCGATACATCATCACATAGTCATGAATCAGCTGGCAATTTTTGTGGTAAGAGCCACTGTTGCAATAGGCTTCTTCATAATGATTGATCAGCATGAAGAGAAAGCAGCTGTCTTTTTGTGTTTCTGCAACTACCCAGGGTGCTGTAGGCTCATGTTGAAATAAAAGACATTCATTGCATCACGTTAAACCTCTGTTTCAGTGGGGAATACCTCGACAGACTGCCAAGCTACATAATTGCTGTGGTTCTGTTGAGTATGTTTTACTTTGCCGCTTTAGTGCAGGATGTGCACCCACCTGTGCACGACACTTTTGTTTAACTCAAAGGAAATGAATAGGTTTTATAAACACATGATCCCTTGTCCGTTCAAAAGAACACACTGTTATCAAAATCCTTTAGCTGTCAGTGACAAAATGAGATTACACAGAGTGATATGACAGTCCTATGAGATACCTGGCTTAGTTTAACAGAAAGCTCTGCTGCGTTGATTTGTAATTAATCATTCAATCAATTTTTATTTATAACAACCAATGTTGACCAAAATGTTTTACAAAATGAAAAAATACAGTCCATAAAACACATTTAAAAAGAGAGTGTCACAGTGCCACAAAGTGACAAACAAATTTGATGAAAATAGACCCACATTACAACATATGCATTAATCCTGCACAGCAAAATGAAAATGGATGATTATTTTGTTTTCTGCACCTATTCTGTTTCTTTACAAGTAGATGCTTCGGGTGTCAAGATAAACCAGCTAATGACAAAACTAAATCAAAACCTTGCGTGTAATATTTACATTTACATGCCAAAGTATGCATTCATAAAAATTAAATAAACTAGGGTGCAGCCTTGCATGTGGCAAACACACTTTATTGTGAATTACAACCTGAAGGCAACAATTGAACATCAGTTTTGCAAACAGTGAGTTTAAGTTTAATAAAAAGTGAAATGTAATATTCATGAAAATCCTTGCTAAATAACTGGAGTGGCTCGCTGTTATATAGCAACGGGTATTTTTGCAAATAAAATTAGCCCAGTAGAAGTCCATTATCTACGCAGCATGGTGGGCATATTTTTTATTTTATTCCAACATCAGTCAAGGTGACCCTTCTTCACTGGTGTGGCCCCCAGCCTAAATAATATCAGTGTCAGTAATCTAACCCACATGAAGTGTCAGGAACTAAAATGAACATCAAGGATAATAATCGGATGTTTAATCCCAAGTGTTGTCACATGGGGAAAGGCAACTGAAGGAGAAATTACCTGCAGTCCCTCTGACAGCAGCGGAGACACTGTTTAGCACCCCACACGTCTTGTTAGTCACTGATAAAAGGAGAACAACTGCCAATCAGTTATAAGATTAACTCTGGAAAGCAACTGTAGCACCCCAAATAGGAACATTAAATAGGAATTACTGTACATGTATTAGTATTTTTACAGAATAGCAACAATGTCTTTATTATGTAGGGAATCAAACTGTAAATATTCCACCTCCCTTTTCTTTATGCCACCACTTTTTATTACATTTCACTGTTTCATTGCATCCAAGTGTTGTTTGTCCCATAAATAATGTGCAACATGTATATGGTACTTACATTGGTGTCATTATGAGTGACTGACAGCTGTAACCAAATCAAATTAATTTGTCTGATGTGGCATGGTTATGGTCTTTATGGAGTTGATATACTGTAGAGTAAATTTGTGTATAACTATACCAATAGTTGGCTTGACCACACTTTGTATTGACCTAACACATCAACAAACTTCACTCTGTGCAGCTTTCTACAACACCATATTAAAATGATCCTAAAGCAACTGTGCTATACTTGAGAGATGCTCACCATGCACCAGAGAAGCTACACTGCAATTGTACCGTCTGTACCCCTGCTTCTTCTAACGTTAATATTACCCTTGTTGTGGATTCAGGTTCTGCAATGTTCATCTTGCCTGGTCAACTTCTTCAGTGTTACAGCACTACAGCCACCTGCTCTCCAGCAAGGAAGGGGATTCCTACATGCAGGAGATGAAATGGATCCGCCGCAGAGACTTTCTTTGTCTTTCACGACTTCAATTTCCAAACTAACCCCATAACTACTCAGGATGCTAAACCTGAGCTGCTAGTGTAAATACTTTCTACGCTGTCTTCACTTCCTGTTGCTAAGTTTGATACCGCTTCCTCTGCCTGCCTTGAACTGTCAGCTTTACATTTACAAATTAAAAATGGCACGCCCTGTCCCTCTCCTGCCTAAACCACTACCATGGGAAAAAAAACTTGGTTTTAGTCTCGTCCTTGAACTTTGAAACTTTTTTTTAGTGAACTAACGCTACAGTGGATGTTATTAAGTTTCTGTTTTTAGTTGTCAGTTTCCATGGTGACCCAGAGAACATAGTAACAGACAATGGTACACAATTTACCTATGCAGCTTTCACTTCCTTCCTTTCAAACACATGCTTCTTTATTTGACCACACTTTTTATTGTTGCAAAAGTGCCACTGGAGAATTATAGATATCAAAATGGAAAAAAAAAAAAAGTTCTGGCCAAAGGGTGCACTTACTCTAAAGGTTGCACTTCACTCTAAGTGCATCCCCCACTGTGTGCACAATAAACTTCATTAAGAGAGAAAACCATGCTGGTCAGGGGTTCTATTAATGCCCTCACTTCCCTCAAGACTAACAACCTCATATGGCTTGCTTGGAAAATGCAGTTTAGTGCCTACCCACGCTGAAAGAAAGAGGAATTAGGGACCTGTTAATGCATAATAGCAGAACATACTACAACTTTTCCTTTCTTCATTCTCTCCTCTTGCTTTTTTTCACTTTCATTTACAGCCATTGATTTAGATTTGTATGCTCTTATTACCCACTTGGCAACATAAAGGCTAAAATGCCGACACATTAAAAAGGTCAAGTTTGGCTTAAAGTTCAAGCTTAAAACAGAACAATGGCAGGCATTATATAATTCCTCCATTATAATAAAAACAATGTTTTAAGTGCAGTTTTTTTGAAGTTGGACTGGACTAAAAGACTACATAAAGTTAATCTGACTCCAGTGTGGTTTGTTTGTGACGTTGATCCAGCCTAACTGCATTATTAACACATTTGTGGATTGCTGTAAGCATAAACAGCCTTTTCAATTGCCACTTACTATCTTACAAAATTAAATGAACCAAAAAAATGTAATTTCTTTGATTCAGCTTGGCAACCATTATACTTTCACTTCCATTGCTGCATGTCATTTCTGTTTGGTCATAATTCAAAGTCATGAAGGATTATTGTTGTTGCATTTGAGCACCTCTGTTTCATTTGTTTTGTGCTAATATTTTGTGAGACAGACTGTTTTTAAACCTGCCTGTTTAAACACAATATTTGTAACAACAGTGCTTGACTTATTTACTGTATCGATGTGGGCTGATTCACGCTTTTCATTATTGTCATGGACAGCAGAGCAAGCTTTTCAAGCGGGTCTATATCAAGGTTCATGGCACTACTTAATAGAGCTTTGCATTTAATAGACTTCTGCTCAGCTTGGTTGAGATTTTGCCAGCACTTTATAGATTTTCCTGTACACAAAGGAGTACAGTCGCAGTTTAGCTTGTTGTTGATAGTATGATAATGTACAGCCAATCAAGATTACAGTCCACAGTGCTAAACATAAGAGATTATTTTATTCAGCTGAATGGTGCCCTGCACTCCAGAGGGTTGCTGCATGTTCAACATGGATGGAATGGAAGAATGTTTTTACAAAGGCACTACTGTCTACTGTAGGAGCACTTTTGTTTGATTGTAATGGGCTCTGACATCATGAAAATAGATATGTTGTGGAAAATGAAGTTTAGAGACATAACAACACTGTTTCAGCCTCTCAATTATGGCTCATTTGGCTCAGGACTTCATCGCTGGGCCCTAAAATGTTGCCCCTAATGCACCTCTAAAGCAATTACACCCTGCTCTTTGGACTAATGACTATTACTTGTAGTGTTTTCTTGTTCTCATTAGGTCTAGCTATTAGACATAATGCTTAAGAATTTGATAAGATTGATGTTGCACTTTGATACAGTGTATACAACAGTAATCAATTGTTTTCAAAGGATAGGAAACATACACACAGTTCAGAATGTTTGCAGACCATTATAGAAGATGTTTGCTTCATCAGAAGTCATCAGAAGTTTACTCACATCATTTCACCATGGCACATTTATTTAAATCAGCTTGGGCTACACAATAATCCACAATAATGCAGTGTTGCAAAATAAAAAATCTGTCAAAACAATATTTTACAAGACCAGCACCAATATCACAACATGTTGTTTTCTTTTGGTGCAACAAAAACAACAAGAAAGCAATCAGGAGTGTGTCAGTGTTCTTACGCTCTTTTCGTCTGTCTAGCTTTTACAAAAACAAATTCTACCAATATTGGATGTTGAGTAAAATGTTATAATACGTTTTAAAATGACAGCATGTTAGAATGTGCCATGTGCATTATGGATCTTGAGTTTTCAGCTATACAATATTTTATTAAAAGTAATCTCCGTCTGTACAGCTACAGTGATATAAAGTTATATATTACTGTAGCTGAACAGACTTTACTTTTTATTAAATGTTAGCTTTAGTCTCTTGATCTTTGGGCATCAATCAGCAACAGTAAAATGGAAAGAAGTCCAAGTGTCCACCTAATGGGACAGCTGGATTAAAGGGGTGGGAAAAGATACAAAAGAGTGGTCAGTGGGACTTGTAAGTTTGTGTATAGCAATATATATTTATGACTTGTGTCATGTTGTCATGTTGATGAGTCAGACGATGTACGGAAATGAGTAGCTGAATGTTTTTCCTATTTAAAGCTCCACCGGAGTGATGTTTGAATAGAATTTCATCTCTGTATGAAAGAGCAGTTAGTGGGAGATCTAGCATCTCAAATCAAACAGTCTTACTATGTTGTGCTCACCAGCACTTGGCTCAAGAACATGATTCAGCTGCACTTGTACCAGTTCAATAACAAGGAAGCAGCTACAATCAGTAGGGTGGCGGAGTTTTGGTCTGATTGAATATTCACTGAATGCACTCGGATTTCCAGCATAAACAAATGTCTGAATCTGCCGCCCAGCTTCAGATCATTAAGCATTTTGCATGAGTCAAAAATATTAATTATAAACTCTGTGCGGAGCATTTGAAGGTACTTACTTTGAAATCCTTACAGTGAGGGACAGCTACCCCTTGTTAATTCTGTTTAACCTGGCTAATGCAATTTCCTGATTCTTGCAATATTAAATGCATTTAAGTCTTTATGTTATGTTACGATGTTAAAATTGGAAATATTGAATTTTTTTCTTGTATTAAGGAGAGCTTGTGTGTCATGATGCTAGTCACCTTGTGTCCTTCTGCTGCAAAAAAGTGGAAGAAATGATACCTAGAGGGAGCAATGTCTCAAGGAGAGCTGCCATGGGAAGAGACAGACAGGAAGAGAGTCAGACAGAGACGGATGGAAGGAAGGTGAATTTACGGTAAGAGCCTTTCTGAACGCAGGATATAAATTGTAATCTGCCTTACAACCTTAGTGCTGCTTTATTTAAACCGTCAAATCAAACATGTACAGGACAAATAAAAAAGAATACTGGCAAACAAAGCTGGTTTATTTCAATAACCAGAAAATCGAAGGCTAATGCCTGTCATGTCTTATAAGCTTGAAATGTTAAGGGTAAAATTACCCCAGATGCAAAGAAATGCCTCTCAGCTTGTGCTACGTCAACCATCTATTTGAACAACAATAGAGCAATTTGTATTTAAGAGAACTCAGTCCAACCATGAACACTCTAACAAGGTTTCATAGCACCAATTTATGATAGTCACTGTATTCTGTTGCGTTTTCTTCTTGTATAGTGTTGCATTTTTCACCACACACTTCAGTAGCTCTGTTTTGTGCCTGCCAAACAAGTTCCCACAGTACTCTTAGTGCAGGCTTTTCAGCTTCCTAATAATTTAAACAAGCCATTGTTTCTCTCCTCCAGAGTTTGTATTTTTGCTGCTATGCAAAGCCACATTAATCAAAAATAATTAGACTTTATCTCTCTAGACAAGACTGCTCTGGGAGAGACACTTGACCTTCATATAGAATAGTATACACACTGTGATCCTCATTAAATTAACTCCTTTCCTTTTTAAAACTACAAATTGTCCTCACATTTGATTTGGAGCATGCTTAACTGTGAAGCACTTTTCAGGATGCCAAAAGAACTGTGAGAGAACTGTGACAATTTCAGTTTTAAAATGTTTCTGTCTACAATGTGTGTTAATGTTATAATGTTTCAACTTGAATTAAAAGTGTTAGTATAGCTAAATATATTTTGTACTAGGTTATTTTGATGCCTTTGCAGTAACTGTATATAGTCATTAACCTCAAACCATCTTAAACCCAATGGGATTTCTGAATTATTGCATATTTTTTTAGGGTAAGGGTAATATCTATCCAAAACAATTAGTGCAAATTGTTACCAACATTTGTTTTTTACAGTGTACTTCTGAACTTATTTAAAATCCACATAAAATGTTTATCGACCCACTGTTGGGTCCTGACACACTGTTTGGCAAATACAACATTTCTAAGAAACCATTAAGAACAAAATGAAATGGTCAAATAGTTCATTTTGGCTGGCTGACAAACCAGTTCTTCAGGACAGTTAGTTTCATAGTGTGCACTGCTGGGTTCACTATTACAGCCATATGGGAAACGGACCGTTAGCCGGCTTTGCTCCAGGGTACAAGGACGAGACGGTGGACAGGTGAGACTGCCTGCTGGTGTGTTAATGTGGTGATCCAGCTGAGGACTTAATAAAAGACAGACATTAATGAAGGAGATGGTTAAAAGCAAAAGTCATCGAAGGGTAATGTAACGAGCATGTCCCAAATGTCTGCATTTTCTAACTTTGTAGTTCTCAACTTGTGATCACTGGCTTTTATTTAATTAAAAGCCAGAATTTTGCAAATAATTGTCTCTCTTTTTCCTGTGACTATTTTTCCCCTTGCCTTGATTGAGGGTCTACGGTGAAAAATGGAATAAACTGACTGTCCATTTACATGTCTTCCAAACAGTGGAAGAATGTGTAATTATTACCTACATAAGCTCAGTAGATCAGATTTGCGTGTTATTTCATTTGATGATTTCTGGTAGAAAAGTTCTCTAGTACTGCTGAAGAAAATACAATACTAACTGGAAACTGAGTTAGCCAAAAGACACTTATTCCTTCTTCAAATGAACTGAAGCAACATAAGAGGCATTCCCCTCAAATGAAATTAAATAAACCTATTAAACTCTCCCCTTTAGCTATGTTTGCATCATCTTATTTTTACAAAGCAACACTGCAACGCTCACTAAGCCAAAGCCATATGAGATGGAATATATTCAGATTTTAGAGTATGAAAGAAAATGAAATTTACTGGTTTTATGTTTACTCTGGGACTCATTGTGGAGCTCCTACTGGTAATATGTGGCCCAGCAGCCGCAGGAGCTGCATAAGTAAGCTATATTTTATGTATAACATTATTGTAATGTCGTTTATTTATGCGTAACATTTTTGTATCAACACGTCTAGTCCTGAGGTCATGGCATGTTGGAGGCTTACATTTAACAAGAGCAGATTTGTTTTTATAGTGGCACCTGCGAGCCTCTGGATCTTTACGGCTTCACAATGAAACCTTGAACATAGTTGCTTCTCTGGGACTATTGCCTTGTCAAGATTTAAAATGTGTCAGATATTATGTGCTTAAATATTTTAGCTTGATAACACATTTGAAGCGTAGCACTTACCAGTTATTTGTTTGACACTATGCACTAAATGGAAGGACAAGATCGTTGAAACAAAATCAAGTCAGTTGTCCGCATAACTCAAGTTCATTACTGACTTGTGCGCTCTTATTAAATCCATAGAGACTTAAATGTATGTGAGCAGCAGAAACTTGCTAAAGATGGAGGTACAATAAATTATTTACAAGTAAACTTTATTAAATCTATATTCATGGAGACAGGCAGTTATAGAACAATAATGTCAATACTGAGAGAGGTTATCCAATTCAGTGGTTACAGATGTAAGTATACAGTGTATTTATTTGTATATATTTATGTTATATGTCACTTATAGGGTCAGAAGCTATGGGGTCTGTTATTATCCGAGGGAGGCCTGGGTTATGGTCAGTAAACTATAGGCATTTTACTAGTTGCCTAGGACAAGCTAATGCCAAGGCCATGTACTACAAAGTAGGGAGTTAAGTCCAGGTGCGCCACAGCAGGTTAAGTTCAGGTAAAGTATAGAAACACAGCCCATCAGCAAAGAGACACAAGCTGCCGGTGTCAAAGAGAAGGGGAAAGACGCTGTGTAGAGAAGGAAAAAGGTGTCTGACTGAGGTTTAAACACGTGACTGACATTGGGTTTTATTGTCAGCATTAGGTTGAGATCAGCGGATTAATAGACTCTGTGATATTGATTTTGATGCAGCATTTAAAACTCCACATTTCTGTTGATTGGTAGTTTTTAGCTACTTTGTGCATACAGTATGTGTCATTCATTTATAGCGTCCAAAGTATCAAACTTGGCTTGTCTAATGTTTAATGTCTAATAATGTAACAGCTTTGACAGGTCGGGGCGTGTTTTTAAAGATGATGTAGCGACTGTTATCAACGTAAACATTTGTTACTCTGATTGGATAAAACTGTGTTAATAAATTCATTCAGTGACCAGTTGTTTGTTAAAAGTACCTGCCCTTTTGCAAATGCTTTTAATGGGACCCCTCCCAGATGGTACTATGGAACAGACTATGTACTGTGCCAACTGGAAAATTAAAATGTGACCTTGATATGTATAAGTAATACTTTCACTTTAATTTGATCCTCAGTAATAAACTTATTTGTTCATCAGTCAAGCTGTAAATATTCCTGCTACGTTTACCCTTAGCCTACAGGAGAGATACAGTAAAGAGAGATGCAACCTTAGGCAGATCCTAAACTTGTGGCTAACCGTTCTTGTCCCCAAGTCGAAAATAAACTGCCTGAAATCCTTTCAGTACTTTTCCCGGTGATGTGCCACCTTTGAGCATGAAAATGTGATTTCTAAACAGAAAACTATCTTCTTACATTCAAAGGGTTGAGTTATCTGAGAAGTGTGGGCAGAACATCTGCTTTGACCTTGTGTGGCATCAAAAAGCCCATAAATATTAAAAAAGTCTGTCGGATCCTTTCCCCTTGACAGTGCTAGGAAAGGTCATAACCCAATTGAGTGTGTGTGTGTGTACAGTGTGTTAGGTCTCTCCTCGAGCAATGTTATCATCATCATCCTGTGCCAAATAAGTCTGTATCACCAAGACCCAGGCCACCAGTGTGATTTAAAACCAGCAAAAGGGTTTGCCCTCCAAACACAGAAAGCCATGTAAAAGTATCAAGGCACTGGATCATAGCTGGAGAGCATGCATGAGACAATGTGTTTATCAAGGTGACTTTGAGAGTTCGGAGCTGGTTGGAGCTTGTTTCTTGTGTGATTAGTCACTTTAAGAATGTGAACCTGTGGAGTATTTCAGTACACAAAACATTTAGATTGCATGTGCATTTTGGATTTTAAGTCATTTAAAAGTACATGGAAGTTTTTACATTCTCGGCCGACTCTGGTCTTTCTGTGAGGAGTCTGCATGTCCTCCACGTGTTACTGTGGGTTCTCTCCGGGTACTCCGGCTTCCTCCCACCGTCCAAAGACATGTATGTATAGGTTAATTGGCAATTCTAAAGTGTCCCTAGTGAATGAATGTGAGAGTGAATGGTTGTTTGTCACTGTCTATGTCTAAATGTCAGCCCTGCGACTAACTGGCCACTGTCCAGGGTGTACCCAAAGCTGCTGGGATAGGCTCCAGTCACCCGTGACCCCTAACGGGACAAAGCGGTAGAAAATGAATGAATGAATGAAAGGAAGTTTTTAATAACAACAATGGACAATGGATCGTATACCTTTCTGTATTTTGTTTAAACAAGAATCACCACAAATGTCCCAGTGTGTGTTACACATAAAGATGTTTACATAATACATTTGTAATAGTATTATAGAGTCATTCATAATAATTTAAGTTATTACTGGAAAGTCTGGATCCATTTCATTTTTAAAGCACAGACTATCTCTTTACAGGTGCACTTTCTGAGAAATGCCTCCCTGTTCATGTGAAAAAGAGTTTATGTGGATAAATAAAAGCAGATCTTTTTGTGTACTTGTACAGTACTGCGCCCAAAAGAACGCTTTGTCACATAGGAACAATGTGCACCTGATTTTCAAGTGTTTTGGTGAAATGTTCTTTTGAGTGCTTGAATAAATATACATCTATTCCTTTTTAATTGCATTTTGTCACTTATGATTATAGGCCATTCAAAGAGGAGGAAATTTAAATAGGAAAAGCTTGTATAGTAGTAGGAACTAGTAGGATAGTTTGTATGTATGATAGGTCATAGAAATGCATTTGGAAAGACTGACTCATAAATCATATCTTCTGTTGGCATGTCCATGTATACATATATCCTCCACTTTCATTTCACATTAAAAGTGTATTTTCTGTCTAGAAATGTGTGCATTCAAATCTGACACTACTCTGGAGCACTTGAGCAAAAGCAGGGAGCAAGACGAGAGGAAACAAATATTTCAAAATACAGGAGCAACTAAGTCCATTGTCAAAACCAGTAAAAGCTAATCGGAATTGATCCTCATGTAGCCGCCGCACTAAGGACATCCATCCATTGATAAACGCTTTCTTGAGAAAGTCACGCTGTGGCTCCTGCAGTGGTTTTTCGTTTCCATTTGCAAAAATGAGGCAGCAATTTATTTCTAATTCAAAAAAACGGTAGCAATGGGCTAAACACAATGCTGTCTGTTTGGCTCTCTCAATATGATTTATGAGACAGAATCTCTGTATATTTCTTTGGCAATAATAAGAAAATACAGCAATAAATCTGAAAATGTCAGGCAATTTTGTTATCACCTTTTGGAATATCTGAATACATTATCAGAGGAGAGGGGGTGTTCAGTGGCCAGTGGCATAGGGCTTACATCAAGATCTATCACCATATTACAATTATTGGAGCTGACCACAATTGTTTCCCATTAAAAAATTAAGAACAGCAGGAGCACAGTGGAATTGTCATATTTTTCACTGGTTCCTCCTTTTTACTGATGGCATCTGGGTAATTAGCAGCACTAACTGTTAATCTCCAGGCAAGTATCCTGACAGCATTATTTTTAAAAGATAGATTTGATTCATTGCCTTTATGCAACAATTCCATTTTTTTATTTATTGGTAAATGTATTGTTAAAAATATGTATAATATTTTTAATATAAATGTTCTCTAAATAATATCTAAAAACTGTACCATCACTGCAGTGCTGTCTGAAAATGATCTGGGGCCAACATGGGACATACCCTGCCATAGTTTACTTGGCAGCCCAATTATAGTATATGGTAGCAGCAGCCTTGGTTTAAGTCTCTGTTTGGACTTCATGTTGATCTCATTGTCACATTTTGAATTATTATTTTATAGTATAAATACAAATATACAATATTAGTTAAACCATGATTATTCATTATTATGGGAAATTTTCAAATGCATCTAATCAAGATATTATCAATGGTAAATAAACACAGAATATTTCCAAACACAAACGTTGCCAAGGCACTGACATCTAGACAATGTCATGTAGACCAGCAATAAATTGTATGGTTATGACATGCAGCCCTAATTGTGATGGAGAAAAATGAATCAATGGATGGATAAGCTGTTGTGTAAATAACTAAACCACTTGGTGTGTGGCTATGTGCAAGAAGCTGCTTGCTTTTGAAGATGTACGGCTTTTTCCTGGCTGCCTTACCATACAGCTGTAATCACTCCGGATAAATAAAACCCACATGCACAGTCTTGTTCCTGGTCATGCTTGTCATCATTGCAAAGGTCACCAAAAGCCCCTACTTTGCCCTCCCCCACACTGCTCCTGTCACGGCTCACACATACACACAGAACAAAGCACACAAGGAAAACGGCTGGTATGGAGATCACTAGCTCATTTGTCTCTTTATCAGACAATGTCTCCCTCTCTCCAGAGGAGGTGTCTGTTTGAAGAATGTGCCACGGTTGGGGGGATGAATTTGCATGATGAACTTGGGATTTATTTATTTATTTTCCGTTAGGCAGAACCACGCCATCGTTGCCGTTCCTAAAAGTGGTTTCTATTATACGCAGGGCAGCTACAGAGTCTTTGTCAGTTAAAGCCAATGTCTTAGATAATGATTGTTTCCCTTAAGCTGTCACACATGGAAAAGCAAAGATTTGTTAGACTTTTAAAAGAGCATTGAAACATAAATCCTTGGTGTAACATTGTAAAGGATGACAGCTTACGAGGCTGCGTGTAGTAGGTTGGCTATTTGCTGGCAATTTCCTTAAAATGCAAAACAAGAAGAATGTAAAATGCTAGGTGCACTCTGTGTGTGGATACAATCGGATTAAAGTGAATATACTTTCAATTTGTCTTATGATGAACTTTAGTGTTCATCACTTTGAAATAAAAAATCCTCTGCTTTTCAGGAAAAGTGGTCTAGTCAATAAAGAAGTGCTACTCACAGAGAAGTCATTTTGTTAAAGATACCAACATAGCCATCTTCTCCTATACTATACAAGACCCCTTCAAGGCTCAGATGACAGCCAGAGATGCCAGATCAACAATGAATTACCGTCTTCTTCTCAATCAGTACAGTACAATCAGCTGGAACCATCACTCAGTTTGAAAGATAACCATTGCTTCACTTTGTCAAATTGACTCTGGCAGCAGATAATGTCACAAACATGTATAGAGTTTACACTTTGCAGCCAAGAAGAGGACTGTTATAAAATACCGGTCTTTTTGATGAGAACATTGATCTTATACCTTGTCACACAGAAGTGTTTCAACAAGTGACAACTGCTTTTGTGTTTTGTTATTGCCAGACATCTGTGTCAAATAGAAGTGGCAGCAGGAAAATGCCTGCCTGGGATACTTTTATTGTCTTAAAAAGTTGAGTATACTGCAATAGAAAGGATTGGGTTATGTCAAATAATATATCTGTATTTTCTTTTTGACTGTGAGTTGGGATTGGCTGAGCTCTAGACACTATAAAATGTTCAATGTAAAAATAAGGAAAATTGTGAATTTAGAGCTAAGGGCATTTGTTTAAAGATTAATTCACCTCCACATTCTCCACATGAGTGTGGAATAAACGAGACTGATGAGTGAAAATGTATCTATTTTCTTGTGACAACCTTGCATAAATTGAACTGCAGATGCTCTGGCCATTGTCAAACCCCCTCCACCTCTCTATTTTATTGCTTCACAAGTCAGCATCAAATGTTCACTTTCTTTGTAACTCACACCACAGTCTGTAGTCTGTAACTTGACAGACTACAGATTACTAATCATAATTACACATTTATTAAAACTGTCAGTGGTCATATTGGAATGGCTTATTGATGTTGTTGTGAATCTCCAGCTTAAACTAAGTTTAATTTGAATATATACCAGGAAGCAGTATGTTAGAACATATATACATCAACCCTGGACTCAACAGAACCCTGAACTACAATTCATTTTGATATTTCACTTCCTTGTCCTTTCACACCACCAATGACATTTTAACAGGCCTGTCATACTTAGAGGTCGTGTACACAATGGACTTTTGCCCCAGATTTCTGGTGTTTTATAAAAACATAAGTATTTATTATTTGTTTTTTTTTTCAGACTTTTTTAATTCAGCTCATCAATTGATATGCTTGTTTACAGTTTTAATCCTCACATTAGGGCTGGAGTCACACACTGAATATGAGAAAAAGCACTCAGCCACATTATCAGATTTGGGTTTCATTAACTGTCCTTTTCATGTGTTTTTTTCCGGTAAGCACTGAAAAACAATTACATATTGATTCATAAGGGTTTGGAGTTTTGGAGACAAATAATCCATACAAAAGTGAATATAAATTTATGCTGTGCTTCATTATTAAAAATGGATTGTTTAACATGTGCAATTTTCACGGCATGTATATTTACATGTGCTGTATGGATTCCTTGTGAGTTGTTGTCTCGTGAGATCTCATTTACAGATTGTATGCTTGGGAAGATTAAAAAAAAAATTCCAGATGGCTACTTCTTGGCATAAATTAGGATTGCTAAAATATAGCAGACTTGACAGTAATGCACTGATACAAGTAAACATGGAGAACATGTATTGTATATTTATGTATGAAACAGTAAGTGCATGTTTGTGTGTCCAGTCAGCAGTACTATAGAGTCACAGAAAACATAAAAAGAAGGACCAGGGACTGGACACATTAGGAGGAGCACTAAACTTAATTGAACATGAAATTAATTGGGTCCATCTCTTTGGCTTAATTGCTGGACAGTCACATGCATGTTTTATGAGGTATGAAGTATAGTGTAGGACATAATGTTTCTAGTCATTTGCAGCTCGAGAAATGGGAATAGTTTTACAGACGCTTAGAAACCCACCAGACACGTAAGTCATTATGGCAATTTGAATTGACTTGCACATAAAGGTTTTTAACATTTAAATTAGTGTAATTGTATAATGTGTAAAAAAAATATGCATGTAGGTTTATGTTTAAATTCAAAATAAATGAATGAATTTAAATAATGTTAATATAAGAATATAAAATGTGGTGATTCATATTCTTCATATCCAGCCAATACAACATTTTGTATTGTATTTAAAGATGCATTGTATTAACTGTACTTTTATATAAAAAATTGATAAAAGTACTATTTTTCATCAAAAGATAATGTGTTTATAAAACATTTTACTCATCTTCTGACCTTATTGAGAACATGTCCCTGGAGGCCTACCATAGTTCTTCATGGGGTCTAGAAATCAAGTGGGAGGTCTGTAATTGCAATCTGCTGTTTCACCACCAGATGTCACCAAAAGTACACACTGCACCTTTAAAACAGTAGTAATAGTAGAACAGTTATGTTATAGTAGTTAATACCCTTATTATATTTTTTTCTTATTTAGGTTATGAGTCGTAGGAAGAGTTAGATCCCGTTATCTCACCCCCTGCATCAGACTGTGATGGCTCTGAGCTGCTCCTTCAGCGGCAGACTGAGACACCCTCAGTGCAGGAAGAAGCACAGGTCCATCCTACCTACTGCCGTGAGACTTTAGAATTCACATATCAATAAGCCAAGATACTGTGCAATGTCCATTTTTTTTCCTTCCTCCTTTACTTTGTAAATATTTATATTGATAGCTTTTATTAGGCCCGAGCCGGTGATGACCGGGAGGGCCTACTATTTTTGCTCGGATTTTTTTATTTATTTATTTATTTTTTTTTCCCAATATGATCCTAAATTTGACCCAGTGAACATGAACGAAAAGTCATTTTTATTGGTCCCAGCCTTCAAGCCCGGCGAAAAATTTATGTATTTGAAGTCGCCGAAAAAAAAATACGCAAAAATGACTCAGTGGCGACCCCTACAAAAGTCAAAATACATTGGGCCTATGGAAAATGAAAGTAACTTTTTTCCAACGTAGAAAAATTAAACTTGGTACATCCATAGGACACCTCAGGGCAAACAGAAAAGTCAATGACAGCCACACCCTAAACTTAACAGGAAGTCCGCCATGTGGGGTTAAACGCACGGCCACTAAAATCTCACCCCTTGCGCAAGAAGATGCAAATCATTGTGTTTTAATCTAAATGGCCCCAAATTTGGTGAGTATCATCTAGATACGTGTGCCAACCAAAGTTGTGACTTTGTTGTTGATATCTTATCGGGTATGGGTGTGGCAAGCCTGTAACGAGGTGGCCATTTTTGTGAAAATAAAACGTCTCTTAACTCAAACGCCTTCTCGGCTCGAGTTGGACCCAAAAAGGCGTTTGTGCACATTCATGACCTGAACACAAAAATATGTAAATAAAAGGGTTATCTTTAGAAATGGCTCTCCAGCGCCCCCTACAAACTTATAATGGGACCCAAGAATTTAGTTTGTCATAGAGACATGAAATTTGGTACACACATCTCTTAAGTCATGATGAGCATAAAAGCCAATGACAACCACCCCCTATCTATAAATTTGTTGCCATAGCAACGTCCCAAATATGTGGAAAAAGTCAATGGGAAGTGAAAATTTTAGTTTGTCGTAGGCAAATGAAATTTGGTACACACATCCAGTATGGGCTTATGAACAAAAAAGCCAATGGGGACCACACCCTATCACACACGGGAAGGCGGCCATTTTGAATTGAAAATGTGCTCCGACTTAGAATACACCTCTTTTTTAAAAAACAACAAAAAATAGCTGCTTCATTCCACAGACACCAAACTTGGGCAAAATGAGCTAAACACATTTATGTAAAATAGAGTAAATGTGGAACTAAAAGTCAATTTTATTGGTCCCAGACTTCAAGCCCGGCAAAAAATGTATGTATTTGAAGTCCCCGAAAAAAAAATACGAAAAATGACTCAGTGGCGACCCCTAGAAAAGTCAAAATACATTGGGCCTATGGAAAATGAAAGTAAATTTTTCCATTGTAGAAATACAAAACTTGGTACATCCATAGAACACCTCAGGTCAAACAGAAAAGTTTATTACAGCCATACCGTAAACTCAACAGGAAGTCCACTATGTTGGGTGGACCACCTAAATCTCACCCCTTGTGCTAAAGGCTTTTCATCTAAACAGCTCCAAATTTGGTGAGTATCATCTAGACACATGTGCCAAAAAAGTTATCAATTTGTTTTTTGATACATTTGTGGCTGAGGTCGTAATGAGTCTGTGAAGAGGCAGCCATTTCTTTGGGAAATAAATGCCATTTCCCAATTGCCAGGATCCTTCCTTTAGAGGAGGCCCCTCCAGAGCCAAGGCTAGAGTCTTAGAAAACTCCTCAGAATCCTTTGGAACTTGTAACCTTGTACTTTTAGACAAGTTATATTTACATTTTACCTTTTTAAACAAGGGGGGTGCAGCGATTCCTGAGTCATCTCAAATCTCCAGCCAGTACTTTGTTTTTCTCGCCTTAGCCCAAGCATAATCTATTATTTTCAAAGGTTCAGACAGCTCCCAGGAAAACCAGGGATTGTGGAGACCTTTAACTCTAAATTACAAGGTGGTGTAGAAGGCCCCAGCAGTAGCACAGGCCCGATTATTTGACATTACCGTGAAGTTTACATTTTAAATCACGAAATGCAATCCTCCGAGTGCATGTGTCCCCGCGGTCTCAAGGGAGGCGAGGGCCTTTATCGCCACTTGCAGCTTTAATTTTTGTTTTATTTTACCTTTAAATTTTATTCTATAAAAAAACTTTGCTGCTGAGATTGTATATATATATTTTTATTCTATTGCATATGCCCCTTTCTTTAACTTTTTGCGCTTTACCTGGCAAAAACATAAAATAAAATAAAATAAATACATTTCCCGAGTCTCCTAATGTGTCTCATGTGTTTTGTTCTATGTATAAAATGTGCTTTTGGCATATTAATTTGTCATAGATTTAATTTATATCATACATATGACATACATTTAGTATAAATCTTAAAATTTAGAAATATTATAAAATTGAAAATTGTTCTTGTTCCTGTGGTTCTTAACATAGTTTAAAGTTTAGTTGAGCACATGCAGTGTAGTAAAACATGATTAGTGTCAAGTGACTTTTAATCCCACACAACCTCAGCTGGACTTGATGCATGACTTTGAGTTGTTAATGTTTTGTTTAATGAAGCATTATGCTTTGAGCAAAAACAATATTTGTTTTGCTTTTTCCTTTGCTTACTTTTCAGTAACTCCAATTGTTTGAGTGTGATGCATCTCTAAAGCAGCCTGCTGTTGAAAGTCTGATATAGCCCAATTAGAGCTTATATAAAGGCACTGGGATATTTGCCAGCAATTTAGGATAAACAAAACACACCAAACTTGTGGGTATTCGAACTAAAAGTAGGTTAGATTTAGATTGCACAATGTGTCAAGTAGAAGTACAATGACTTTGGCAATTATGTACTTTATGCAAATGTGCATTATTTCAGCTTATGTTCACACCAGTGTTAGCTCCACTGTAAAGGTTTCTGTAAGAAATGGGACTGTTTTCCTTTTTGCAATGTTAGGGGTTATTTGTGATCTCAAAACATTCACAATGTATCTCTGTATATTCATGCATGCATTGCTTTGGTTAACTTTTAAATGCACAGTAGAAAATTAAATAAATGTCTGCTTATAGAAATCTGTCATTTTATTGATTGCTCTGCTTTGTGGCCACTCTGCCTCAGATCCATGTTCTATACAGCTAGTGCCTATTGTTCTGTGGCTGCCTCCTCCCACTACGCAGCTGTCCCTTTCTCACTTGAACAGCCTGTTGTCTTGCTTGTGCAAAGCTAGCCCTTAGCTGAAGTCAGCTAAAACATTAATTGGACAGGAGGAAAAGTTCACATTCCTCCTAGCCTTTCGTTGCACACCTTTCTATTATTTATGTTCCCTTATGTGAGGAATTCCCTTTGATAGAACCAATCAATGAGCACTTTGAACACTTTCGACTCAAGCAAGGGTTGCAAAAACAGCAGTAGAAAAAGATATACCTAAAGTCAGTTTGGGCAACTTGGAAATCATCTCCACTACAATTTGTTTAAGTTTAAAGGAAACTTTATTGGAACTTGATTTGCAGCTATAATTAATCTAATAATGTTTAAAGCTCATGGATAAAACACTACAACCGTTCAAACACTAAATTCACAAAAGGACCTCAGAAACTTAGATATGAAGGATATGTTTTAATGTTTCAAGCACATTTCACATTCAAGACAGATGTATTTTGTAAAAATTTTAATATTTAATCTAACAAATACAATGTTTTCCTGAGCATGCAGTGTTTAACTTTGTTTTCAGTGTTTTGTAGCACCGTAGTGATGTTTTTGAGTGTGTAACTCTCAGCCAACCAGAGCTCAAATAAGACTAAAAATGCAGCAAAAACATATGGTGATAGTTAATTTCAAATCCAGATTAGAAATGCCTACATATTACTCAAACATATTACTCATACATATTAATTTTGAATATCCTTGTTTCTGTTGGAATCGTTATAATAAGAAAAACTAATCGTCAAGTCTGGCTTAAACATCAAACTAAAGTGGATTTATTCCTCTGTGTACTTAATATATTTTATGCACAGTTGAAATGACCTGGAGAGCTAGTGTATAAATCTCACAGCAGGAGATGTCCCAGCAGGTGCATCTTAACTCTACTGCATAACAATACAACATCCTAGAATGAATTCTTATGGTGGTAACATGGCATTTCTTCTCTTTGTTCTGAGTCTCCTAGGCAAAAAGCATCAAAATAATCCAATAAACAAGGGAATCCCCAATCCTCAGTCAGCATCATTATTCAGAAATATTTCTCTATTTGATAAAATGGTGTGTAAGGCTTTATTAATTTGAAAACAATGCTCAGCCCTTGATGCACCATAATGCGGACAGTGTAATGTTCGTAAGCTTCTCAGTAGCCTGGTGAGTGAGTGCAGATATCAAAAATTCCCTTTCAATATCCTTTGCAAATAAAACATTGTTTTTGCTTGGTTTGTGAGATCTCCAAGTCTTGGTCTCAGTGCTCTCCAACTGATACGGCCCACACTTATTGATCATCCCACTAAAGCATTCCCTCTAGTAGCACAGCAAGGACAAGAGCTCATGATTTAAGAATTAGAGCTTAGTTTTAGTTTCTTTTGGCTTCTTTCGTTTTCCCACTGCTCCGCAAACTACTCTCTTTGATTGATTTGGTTTGATATCTTGTTGGTGCACAGAGGTAAGAAGATTTGAAGGACAATGTAAATTATACATGAAAGAGCAAATAAAGACAAAAGTCGGATTGTTTTGGGTCTTTCATTAAAAAGCTTGGTTTTTCTGCCATTATCTGTGATAGATATGTTAACCTTCTAAGTAGTCTCAGCTGTTCCGCATTGTGTGAGTGGCCACACTAAATCATTTGCCAATACAAAATGAATGTTGTATTACAAACTGCACTAACCAACACAAGACCAGGGCTCTCATTTAGAAAAGATACATTGGATCTCAATAAATACACACACCTTCCTGCAAAATGAGGCAGTGCCTTGCAAAATGACAACAAAGTTGCATTTAGCTGTTTAAACGAGTATTGGACCACGACGCTGCTGTGTTGAAAATGCACAGCTCCAGCGCACATGCACACACATCCCAACTTTGGCTTGTAAAGTGGCGCACTCAAAGTACACACCTCTTTTTATGCATAGACAAGCTTTATAAATGAGGCTCCAAATGACTGGTAGACCAAGACTTTTAGGGAATTAAGGGTAGACCATGACCAGTGCATAATACACAAAAGAGACCAGAGAACACACAGAAAATTTGATCTGAAGATTTAAAGACATACAACTGATGTTTTGTTTTTGTATTTTTTTTATTTATTATAATTTGTTGGTATGCAATAAGACTTGGATGGTCTTGATTTTAAGTCCTTAGCCCTGAGATCATGCCTAGCTCAAGTCAGTTAAATACATGCTTAGATTCAAGGAACATCATTGTAAAAAGTGGTCCAACCAAATAATACAACACTATTGTAATTTTACCGAATGTAAATGTCACCTTCAACTTACATGATGTAAAAATTATCTACCAATAAAAATCTTACCAGTTAGAGACTTGACCCTTAATTGACCCCAGTTACCTGCAGGAGTACAGCCAATAATTACTTCAGTTAAATAGTAATTAGTCAATGGGCCCCCAGCTCAGTTGGTATAGCACTCTCAAATACACAAAAACATGGCAAGGCAAGACAATTTTATTTATTTAGCACAATTCATACACTGGGTAACTCAAAGTGCTTTACAGGAATAAAAGACAATTTACAAGATTTAGATTAAGAAACATAAGAAAAATTTAGAAGAAGAGTGCAGATAAAAAACACTTTATGTTGTAATGTAGGCGGAGCTAAAGAGGAAGGTTTTTAACCTCCCCTCGAACATTGTTAAAGTTGAGGCTGTTCCAGATTTTTGCTGCATGAAACTTAAACGCTGCTTCACCTTGTTTAGTTCTAACTCTGGGCACAAGCAGAAGGCCTGCCCCAGATGTTCTCAGAGTCCGAGGAGGTTCATAAGCAACTAGCATGTCAGAAATATATTCTGGTGCTAAACCATTAAGAGACTTGTAAACCAGGCATGCTGTTTTAAAATCTATTTTCTGAGTGACAGGAAGCCAGTGCAGAGATTTTAAAACTGGACTGATGTAGTTGTACTTCCAGGTTTGGGTTAAAACCTGAGCAGCAGCGTTCTGAATAAGCTGCAGCTGTTTAAACCCTCGTTTTGAGAGACCAGTGAGCAGGCCATTACAGTAATCTAACCTGCTGGAGATAAAAGCATGGATAAGTTTCTCTAAGTCTGGTTGAGACATCATCCCTCTGACTCTGGAAATGTTTTTAAGGTGATAAAATGCAGATGATGTAATTGGGGCGTGGTGGCTCAGTGGTAGAGCGGTCGTCCTTCAACCGGAAGGTAGGCGGTTCGATTCCTGCTCTCCCCACAGTTCATACTGTTGTTGTGTCCTTGGGCAAGACACTTAACCCACCTTGTCTCCAGTGGTGTTCCAGCTGTAACACTGGTGAATGGAACCTTAATGTAAGTCGCTTTGGATAAAAGCGTCTGCTAAATGACTAAAAAAAATAATAATAATAATAATTAAAGCCGCAAGCGGCGATAAAGGCTCTCGCCTCCCTTGAGACCGCGGGGACACATGCACTCGGAGGATTGCATTTCGTGCTTTAAAGCGTAAACTTCACGGTAATGTCAAATAACCGGGCCTGTGTTACTGCTGGGGCCTGTTACACCACCTTGTAATTTAGAGTTAAAGGTCTCCACAATCCCTGGTTTTCCTGGGAGCTGTCTGAACCTTTGAACATAATAGATTATGCTTGGGCTAAGGCGAGAAAAACAAAGTACTGGCTGGAGATTTGAGATGACTCAGGAATCGCTGCACCCCCCCTGTTTAAAAAGGCAAAATGTAAATATAACTTGTCTAAAAGTACAAGGTTACAAGTTCCAAAGGATTCTGAGGAGTTTTCTAAGACTCTAGCCGTGGCTCTGGAGGGGCCTCCTCTAAAGGAAGGATCCTGGCAATTTGGAAATGGCATTTATTTCCCAAAGATTGCCTCTTCACAGACTCATTACGACCACAGCCACAAATGTATCAAAAAACAAATTGATAACTTTTTGGCACACGTGTCTAGATGATACTCACCAAATTTGGAGCTGTTTAGATGAAAAGCCTTTAGCACAAGGGGTGAGATTTAGGTGGTCACGCATTCCACCCAACATAGTAGATTTTCTGTTGAGTTTACGGTATGGCTGTAATAAACTTTTATGTTTGCCCTGAGGTGTCCTATGGATGTACCAAGTTTTGTATTTCTACATTGGAAAAATGTACTTTCCTTTTCCATAGAACCAATGTATTTTGACTTTTCTAGGGGTCGCCACTGAGTCATTTTTCATATTTTTTTTTCAGCGACTTCAAATACATAAATTTTTCGCCGGGCTTGAAGTCTGGGACCAATAAAAATGACTTTTAGTTGCACGTTTACTGGGTCAATTTGAAAATCATTTTTCAGAAAAATTATAATAAAAAAAAATATACCAAATTATAATTAAAAAAAAAATAACTCGAGCAAAAACGACAAGAAAAACGCCTGTCTATTTTACACACGTGTTTAGCTCATTTTGCCCAAGTTTGGTGTCTGTGGAATGAAGCAGCTATTTTCTGTTGTTTTTTAAAAGAGAGGTTGTATTCTAAGTCGGTTCACATTTTCAATTTAAAATGGCTGCCTTCCCGTGTGTGATAGGGTGTGGTCCCCATTGGCTTTTTTGTTAATAAGCCCATGATGGATGTGTGTACCAAGTTTCATTTGCCTACGACAAACTAAAATTTTCACTTCCCACTGACTTTTTCCACATATTTGGGACGTTGCTATGGCAACACATTTATAGATAGGGGGTGGTTGTCATTGGCTTTTATGCTCATCATGCCATAAGAGATGTGTGTACCAAATTTCATGTCTCTATGACAAACTAAATTCTTGGGTCCCATTATAAGTTTGTAGGGGGCGCTGGAGAGCCATTTCTAAAGATAACCCTTTTATTTACATATCTTTGTGTTCAGGTCATGAATGTGCACAAACGCCTTTTTGGGTCCGACTCGATCCGAGAAGGCGTTTGAGAGTTAAGAGACATTTTATTTTCACAAAAATGGCCACCTTGTTACAGGCTTGCCACACCCATACCCGATAAGATATCAACAATAAAGTCACAAATTTGGTTGGCACACGTGTCTAGATGATACTCACCAAATTTGGGGCCATTTAAATTAAAACACAATGATTTGCATCTTCTTGCGCAAGGGGTGCGATTTTAGAGGCCATGTGTTTCACCCCACATGGCGGACTTCCTGTCATAGACTTTTCTGTTTGCCCTGAGGTGTTTTATTGATGCACCAAGTTTCATTTTTCTACGTTGGAAAAAAGTTACTTTCACTTTCCATAGGCCCAATGTATTTTGACTTTTCTAGGGGTCGCCACTGTTGCTTTATATATTTGTTTAAGAAATGTACATGGTAAACCTTCTGTGTATTTAAATGTTTATCTGTTCATTGTACATGTAAGCCTTGCAGTAGCTCAGTGGGCAAGACACTTTACCCACCTTGCCCCCAGTGACTGTAACACTGGTAATTACATTAGAACAATGTAAGTCGCTTTGGATAAAAGCGTCAGCTAAATGAATAAATGTAAATGAGTCATTTTTTGTATTTTTTTTTCGGGGACTTCAAATACATAAATTTTTCACCAAGCTTGAAGTCTGGGACCAATAAAAATGACTTTTCGTGCATGTTCACTGGGTCAAATTTAGGATCATTTTGCAGAAACATAAATAAAAAAAATTAATAATAATAATCCGAGCAAAAACAATAGGCCCTCCAGGTCATCACCTAATCATCCTAATAAATAAATTGACTTAATGTGACTGTGGAAATTCAAGTCTGAGTCCATGATGACCCCTAGATTTCTAACCTGATTTTTAGATTTTAGAGAAAGAGACTCGAGGTGACTGCTGACACTTTCTCTTTGTTTCAGTGGCCCAAAGATAATTAGTTCAGTCTTGGATCTGTTGTTGGTGAAAATTATTTTGCATCCACACACCAATCTGTTCAATGCAGTGAATGCACAGTGAATGGATTGGTCCATTTTCAGCTGCTGTGAGTGAAATGTAAATCTGAGTGTCATCTGCATAATTATGGTATGATACGCCACAGCTGCGTATTAACTGGCCTAAAGGGAGCATGTAAAGATTGAATAATAGAGGTTCCAAGATAGACCCCTGTGGAACCCCACATGTCAGAGCCTTTTGGTCTGATACACAGTTAAAAACTGAAACAAAGTACTTCCTGTCTTCAAGATAGGACTGAAACCATTTAAGGGCAGTTCCAGTGATACCTATCCATTCATGGGAGACCCAGTTCGAATCTCGAACAGGTCATTTGCCCGAATGTCCTCCCACTCTCTCCCTCCCTGTTTCCTGTCAACCTACTGTCAATAAAGGCCAAAAAATCTTCAAAAAATAAAACTTTATTAATTTTTGCAATTTGTATGTTTTATAGCAGTAATAAATTGCAGGTAAAACAATAAAAAGTTAATTAATTACAATGGTCTGAACCCAGAGTGCTTTGTGTATATTCAAAACCATAAATGAAATTGATATATAGTTCTCTAAGACTTCTCTTTGCTAACTTATTCCCATTGTGTTTTACCTCATAAAATGTTGAGCAAAAACAAGGGCGTTAAATATGTGCATATCTAAAAAATTATAATATTGTTTTTTGATCTAAATCATTTATTGCATATGCACAAAAATTTGAAGAGAGTCTCATTATTGTAAATTACCCATTTCTGAATATGTTGGATGTTGCTGTCCGCAGCATCCGCATTAAACACAAATGTATTTTTAAACTGTTCTCTGTCATGATCTATAGTCGTAGTAGCATTTGGAATTCATCTGACCAACAGAAGAAAACAAAGTGGAAAGTGGAATTTCTTGTAAATGCAATTGTTGTATCCACGTTTGACTCATGTCAGTCTCATGTTGAGAAGCAGATCGCCGAGGACTTCAGGTGGCTTTGCCGTTGTAATCCTCATATTAGTGACACTTCATTTGAGCCCCTCCTGCTAATCTCAGGTAGTGGTTACACTTAATGATTCTCCGGCGCCCTCATTCTGCTTAAGTAAATGGGAAAAGGGACTGAGACAGACAAAGAGGCACGGACGCCAGAGAGAGTGTGAGAGGTGGGAGACGTGGGTGTTTCTGGAGTTGCACTGCAGGGAAACAGTGCCATCTGTTGATTCTAAAATAATAGACCAAATGCAGGAAACACAAACAGGAGGACAACTTTTATGTATGTGTTCACCTGCAAAATATATCAATCTATACAAATATATAACCTATTTATTCCTCGTGTCTTCCTTTTTAAACTATTTGAGCAAAATCCTATTTGTTAGCTATAATAGAGCGAAGAAGAAACAGCGCATATGGCAGAATGATAATGAGCTACCAGTGAATCTTTTTTAATTGATCAGTCTCTTAGCAAAGCAACAGCAGCGAGGGGGGGTTAGGAAAACAAACACTCGAGAAATGTTGATTTGGAACAGACACTTCAGAGGACAGATTAGACTATCTAATGATCATCTTTGCCTTCGGATGACGCCTTTGATGTGAATGTGACTGCAGAGGCTTTTCTTTCACTCTGTAAATAATGAGAATGATAATTAGGGGCTGGAATAATCAAGGGGCTCATGGCCTTGGTTTGTTGGTTATTACGGACGGATCAAACCCGAGGGGATGGACAGCGGGCATTTCGAAGGGCAATGCAGAGGGATTTTTTTATTTTGTGTTGGCCGATTTACTGGCAGTGTGTCTTTTATGTTGTCAAGAGCCATGCAGAAGGATGTCAGTCATCTGAGTTATTGAATAAAACAGATGCGGCCATAATCTACTTCGCAAAGTGAAGTAGATTATGGCTGGGTTTGCTCTCCTCCAAACCTTAACATCAGTATGATCAGCATAGGCTGTTAGTGATGTCTATGTTCGTATATCCTGCTGCATAGTGGTTTGGTCCGAGGTTTGTTGAGTCTTAATTTAGTCAATTTTAGTCAATATTTAGTACAAAATTGTTCTGGCTCAGTGTTGGGTTTAGTGGGTTTATAATTTATAATTGGTTTTGTCCTGGGTTTAGCCCTTGATTTATTCTGGACAGTAGTGCTTTAGTTCTTTTTTTAGTCATTGTTATGTTTTGGGAAAAGTCCTGGATTTAGTGTTCAATGTGCTTGGTTGTGTTTGGTCCTCGTTATTCTTAGTTTAGTCCTGGTTGTAGTTCTGGTAAACCTGCGGGTTTGCGTATCATTTTTTAGTCCTCGTATAGTCCTGGGTTTGTTCTTGGTTTAATACTGAATATAGACTTTGTTGTAGATTTTCCTGGCTTTAGTCTCGGGCCCTGTACTACAAAGTTGGATTAGGAGGTTAGCGAGGTAAATTCCGGGTTAACCCTGGGGTTTTGGTATCACAAATCTGGTTCACTTTGTAGTTAGGTGAATCACTGTGGAAACCTGTGCTGAATGGCTAACCTGCTCCAGATCTGGTTAAGTTCCAGACAGACGATAGAAACATGTCCCAGTGACCAATCAGCACAAAGAATCAAGCTGCCAGTGTCGAGGAGGAGGGAAAGACACTGCACAGAGAGAGGAGAGGGGGGAAGTGTCTGCAAAAGCACCAGCTGTCTAGGGCACAAATGTAGAGCGATTTGATAAAGTTATGTCATATTAAATTGTAACTTAGGTATAAACACATGAATGGAATTGGGTTTACAATGGGTTTATGTTGAGTTAATAGACTTAATAGATATTGATTAATGCAAAATTTAAAAGGTATTTATACTCCTACTTGGTTGTATGTGCCATTCAGTCTCTGGTGCTGTTTGATTTGTTTCTCTCACAGTTGTGTGTTCAGTGTTGAATCTGCCTGTTTCACATGAAGTGCTCACAGCTCCACAGAGAAACTCAGGGTTAACTGATTGAGTTGTCAACCCACTTTGTGATACCTTCTATCCAGACCGAGAGCGTTAGATTTTGTCTAACAGAGTAGGAGAGACATATCCAGGTAGGTTCGGAATCAGGGACCTGTACAAAGTTAAGTGAACCTTTCCTGGTCTGGATAAACAATATAATTTAACACTCATTCAGTGTTAACCTCATGATTCAGTTAACTCCGGGTTTCTCTGTGGAGCTGTGAGTGTGTTGATTTGACTATATAAATTATAATCATTATCACAGAGTCATTTTAATCAGTGGATCTTAATATAATGTAAAAATTCTTCTTTCTTTCTGAGCAAAATGTCATTCAAGATATCACTAGTAAAAGTTATTATATGACTTTACAATATCGCTAGTAATGCACGCTGTAGGTTTGTGCTGCAATCAGATATTTTTCTCTTTTCGAGCAGCACCTCCCTTCCTGATTGGTGTTGATGATTAGTCACTGAGCTGTGTCTCTAAACCCGGATTAACCTGGAAGTTCCCTCACTAACCCTCTAATCTGGCATCATAGTAAAGGTAAATTCATCCTGCAATTAGCCCTTATAAATCCTGGTTTAGTCTAAATTAAAAAATATTGTCTATTATGCAGCTATTCAATTATTTGTTTATACTTGACACAGAGAAACGGGAAGTCATTTTTGTAAAAAGAAAAAAAAGCCATACACATAATTACTGTGTTGCAACAGTTGGCTTTAAATGTCAAACTGTAAATTATTGTCAGAGTCAGTTTTGTTTTTGTATTCAATGTATTTATAATTTAACAGGGATTTGAAGCAGTGAAAAAGGGTAAACTTTATACCATGAAGTTGTATTATGAGGATGGTCAAAGAGGTCAAGGAAGAGTTATTAGTGTCACATGAGTTGACTTAATGAATAAAGCGGAAATCAATTAACCTTATTGACACAACATGTGACTCCATGTGAAAGCCCTGTGTTGCGATAAATGCAAGGGTCGCCACAAAGTCTTGCCGATGAAGAGGAAGCATGAGAGAAATTACAGTCGAGCTGGACAGTGTGGGAACAATGTTCATAATGTTTGCCTTTCATCCTGGAACATGCATTTGTTCTGCGTTTGTTCCTATAAATACACTAGATGAGGCTCAGAGCTAGAATGCCATAAGCGTTTAAAGCCTGGAGGTAATCATTTGCATCACTTTGCATAGTGAGGGCAAACGTTTCCACAGAACCTCTACACTTCTGACTTCAAGCATAAGCAGATTCTGTGTCAAAGATCTAATTATATAAATGTTTTCTTGACCCGATGAAGCTTGATTTTATTCAACTTCAAGCCACATTACATAACTTTTTATATTGAACTACTCAATATGTGTTCTCAAAGTGACTTTATGACATGAGAAATGAAGAATAACCCCACTTTAATTGAGACAGCGCAGTCAGTGGCAAGGCATATTAGCATGTTGTAAAAACACATATCGTACATGATCCACCCACATTTACATAACACAGTATGAGACACTTATTTAGACGCAACAGTCCTTGGTCAATATGTAGCAGTGTAGTCCGTTACAGTATTGGGCGCAAGTTGCTCTAAAATCCTAAAACTAATGATGAAGAGTGAATAAAAAGAAGATAATATACTATATGGACAAACCAACATTCATGTCTTCTCTGCGCTAAAACTATAATCTGTATGCATAGCAACGGGGTAAAGTCTCTGAGGGAGTCTAGGACAGCGGTACGATAGTCCATTATAATCGCGTCTCATCACAGTGTTTTATTCATGAAGTCTTGTTGGCCGTTGCTCATTACACAAGTGCAATCAACACTTGTGTCTTGCCATCCTTGACAAGTACACTTCTTATTGTATGCCATAGTTTTGCCGTACCACTTCTGACGTCGGTCTCCATTGTGCAGCTCTCCTGTGTATGTGCAGTGTAATTTCCAACACTTTATGAGTCCTGTCACGTGTTAAAAAAAATCCATCATGATGCTTTAGAGACCTGCTACAGTGGACCTTTATGAAGCATGTATATTTGTACTTTTTTACTGTGACATGTGATCATTTATGTTTTATTGAACATATTTTTAAATGCATTACCCTGGTAGAACATCTTCTATAATATAATAACTGGGACTGCAACATAGAGAATCAACACTTGGCCAAGGCCGACAGTCCACTCGGGTGCCACAATGCACAGCGCCCTTAATGCTCTAATTATTTCAAGTTATAACTGACTGCTACCATGGTAACACAGGACGTATTACCTTGTTAGCCCTGGGCTAAATTTGTATCCAGTGTTAAGTAAAGTGAAAGAACACCTGTCCGCTGCAGTCTTTGTGGCTGACAAAAGGTGTATTGGATGGTCTACCTATAATTTATTTGTGCTGCTCATGTAAATACATACAGTAAATCAATGGCTTAGCTGCTTTTAATAGTTTTAGTTGTGTTTATTTCAGGAGATCAAATCTAGAAGTGCTTTTAATATTGCAAAAAGAGCATTACAGATTCAGCCCAGCTTTTATACAAACATGAGAGTGTGCAAAAAACTGGCACACTCGCTGTAAGATGTAATACCACTGTTCCACAGGCAATTAGTTTATTTGGTGTTTGCTATGTGGCTGTGGTGTGAAAAAACAATTTGGAAATCCACACTCAAGTGTCCACTGCAAGTGTTCATTTGGGTTTGGATGGAAACTGAAAACAGGCAGCACACACAGCCTGTCACTCTTATGTTCCTCTAACGTGCACTGACAACTCATTCTCTTGGGCTGTTGTCACATTTGAAGTGGCCCCTCATCAAGCGCCAATGTGTCCTCCAGGAATGAAGGTTGTCATTTACAGTGGTTTACTTCTTATTACTGGGCGGAAAGTCAGTGACACCTGTCAAAATACAGGCTGAGGAGGTGGACAGTGCTATCCTCTGAGCACCCGGGGGTGCATATCAACAACTGCCAGGACAGGACTAATAAAACATAATGTACCACAGGTGGCAGAGCACTGGTCTTCAAAACTATCACTTCTATCAGCAGCACACAATTCTTTGCAATGGTGAGCAAGGAGGGAAACTGTAAAGTGAAGGATGCTGGCAGCATTTCAGCCACAATGCAGGAAAGAAATAGGTCCATTGTGTGAGGCTGGAGAACCTGGAGGCTGCAGGAGAGGCTGGCAGCAAAAGTGCAAACTGCCCTCAGTAGCACCTCCCACAACCTGCTCAGTATCAGGGGATATGTAAACCTCTTCTGGTGCTCCATTGTTCCGCCCACCACCAACTGCTAGCTTTCTATATGAACACAGAAGTATTCCTGCATGTTTTGTTTTTTTATTTTATTAATTATTTTTATTTTATTTTATTTTATTTAACCTTTATTTTTCTCCAGGAAAGTCCCAGTGAGATAACAAATCTCTTTTGGAGGGGAGTCCTGGTCCTGTGTGTGTCAGGAAGGGACTATTGTACATGGCTTCAGTGGTGGGGGAAACTAGAGCACCTGGAGGAAACCTACTTAGGTCAGGTTAGACGCTTTTCAAAAAAGTGTTTGGGCCATATCTTCTGGGTCTTAACGCAGGCGGTGACAGAGACAAAAGCAAACTGAGGAGCATGTCCAAATCTATTTTACCCTATTATCAGAGCGTAGACGCAGGTATAAAGAGGCAGGATTTACGTGTAAAGGGTGTTTTGCTTTTAACCAATCACAGGGCTTTCCTCTAGTGCAGCGTTGGGAGTGCAGATATTATTATATTATCATATTACTATTACTCATAGTAATATGAGCTCGGATTTAATCAAATCCATTGGTCAAAGTATTATTATTATTAAGAGTCATTCAACTGGCGCTGGCAGGACTTGGCCCTGCTTGCATTACCACAAGATACAGCCCTTTGTGTCCAAATACTGTATCTATTTTTGCCATAAAAGAAGAAAGCATTAGCAAAACACATTATAGGTATGATCTTTGTAATATTTCTTTATAAAAGAAGCGGTAAAATTACCATTAATGGTACAGCAGCAGATGATCGAGCTGTCAAGAACAACAGTCATCTTTTACATAAGGTAACGAGACTCAAAATCTAGGAGAAATAGTTTTATAGACAGCCCTTCAAGTCAAAAGGCTATCATATAAAGGGATTGCAACATATTGTTTTGTTACAGTAATGTGTTTTTGGGAGGTTTCTGAGAGTACTGTGTCAGGGAGATACATATGATGGATATGATTAAACCTTGCTATTATAGAGCACTCATGGTGGTCTAAATGCAGAACCAGGCTCTATTTGAATCAATCTAAGAGTTTGTTAGCTTAATGGGTTAGATTTGTTTCCACAGAGTTATTGTAGTCTAAGTTTTTGTTTGAGGTAACTGCTCTCCATTACTGCTTTAGTTAATGACAGAATGCAACGCTGATTGAGTAAACTGAACCCAACAATGCCCAAAATGACCTCTTCATAAATAATGTCAAAATACATGAAGCATGGTGATGAAACAGGCAGAAGCAAGTTGAAAGTTGACTTCAGAGCAAACTCCGAAGATGTGGCCAGAACATTCTTTAAAGGAACATTAAGTAATTTTAGCTGCAATATTTAATTGCATTTTATGACTATGACCACATCTTTGATAGGATTAGTCATCAAACCCTCAAAAGATTCATCCATCTTTCTGTCAGCCATCCTCCAGGACATCAGGACCTTGATTAGATAAAAGGGGAAAATGTTACCCGCCCTGTTGTCATTACCAATCTGACACTGGCAGATCTATTTTTATTTAAAGTAATGAGGAAGGAAGTTGGTTAATTCTGCCTTGATCCTTCTTGAAAGCCTAGTGGGGGATTGAGCCCTGTGCAAAGAGGGAAAAGGGGCGACTAATAGTTTCTTTAATGTGGACTTTAAATATATCCTTCCGTTTTATCCTGTTAAACATTAAAAAGAAAACACTGAGGAAAAAGTAAGAGCATTTTTGTCATTTACAGTACATCCGTGCACAGGTGGGAGTTGGAAGAGATTTTCTGAAATGAAAAGGTCACAGTAGCATCCAGCAAGAGTAATGTAATCATCACTTTTAATACAAGATAATCATTAGGATTAGCATATAGATAAAACTCTCTGTCAAAGAATGGCACTTTCAGAGAATATGTTTTACATTAAAGTCAAGGCCAGCGTATGGAGAAGCCAGCCAGTGGAAGACAGAAGCCTGATAGGGTTGTGTGGGGTAAAGCGCCAAGAGAAATAGATATACATAGTAAGTTATTGTATCTAAGGCCTTATTTTACAGAGGTGTGTAAAACTGGTCTATGATAATAATGATATATTATAATTACACTGTGCTACAAAATCTTGAGGCGGTACTTTAAAAAGATCCATGACTCTGTCGACCTGTTTTCCCCGGGCAGGTGGTTCCAGAGCTGGCAGGCTTAGTCCAAATGCTGTGACCCCCTTAGTTTCGAGCCAGGCTTCTACTGATAAAATGTCTAGAATATTAAGGGACTTAAATGTCTGAGCTGTAGCTCCAAGCCCAGCCATAAAACACTTTACAAGTCATCAATAAAATATGCCTAAAAACATACAGGGGAGTAAGCTCTGTGTTGTTATATGTTTTGCATAAAACTGTTTTTACAGATTCTAAAGGTTTCATTGCATAAGGGCTTTTAGAGAAGAAATGAAGAAATTACTTATTTGCTAGCAGCTAATTACAATCCGCTTTACACACAACCAACACACAATGGCTGATATATTTCAACTTCATCTTAAAACAGAACTTTGAAAAACATTAACACAAGGAAGTGGTATGTAACAGACCGATGACACTGGACAAAAACAATAGAAATTGAATTTGATGGCATGCACTTGATGATGTCCAAAGATACAAGAGGAAATGGCATTTCTGGTCCAGCACTTAAGTTTTAAATCATTTCAAAAAGTGCCTATTTGAAGTTTGAACATCCAATTACTGGACTTCTAAACAGAGAAACATGAGTGGCTCCTGCAGATGCACTTTTGTAAGAAATATCTGCTGTGTTTCGGAAAGTAGGCTTCAAAATGGTATTGTTCAAAAGAGAGAAAGTGATCAACTACAGTATATTTATTAAGCTTGATCAATAAACGTTTAGTATGTCTGCGTTTTTTCCATTTTTACTTTGCGTTTACTAACTTAACTTATAATAACATGAAACACACATATATAACATCTACATTCAACTAGTGTTGAGTCAGAAAAAGTTTTGAACCAATGAAAAGGTCCATTTACTGCTTTAAAACATCTAGCGTTAGGTATAAACACCTGAAATTTGCACTTCCATCAATGTGCAGGGAATGTAATGCTAGCAACAGCTGTAGCTTAAGGGGCGGTCATATAGGATCATCAAAGGTTTGTCCTTCGAGAGGTGAATATCTGACTAAATTACATGGTTACAACACTCCACTCATAATCAACCTGCTGGTGGCGCTAGAGAAAATGTGGCTTATTTATATTCTTCCTTTGGCAATCGTGATTTTCAGTTGAAAAAAGTATCCCACTCCATCAACAGTTTGAGAGATACATCAGATGAAATCTGTAGAGTAGGAAAGTAGAAATAGTAATGGGCTGACTAGATCACAGTAAAAAAATATTAATACATTAATAAAGGTATGTGTGTGGTGAAATACAATTGACACACACAAGTCTTTAATAATACCCCCATTTTATTTAATAGTGGACACCAACAGCAAAAACACCAACCACAGCTGCCAGCTGTGTTGACATTTTTTCACTATTTAGGTTTAACAGTGCAAGCACAAACCAATGTACTGCTAAAAAACATACAAGTATGTATTATACAGAGTGAGAACAAATGCCTCTCTGTTATATTTTCATTGAGATTTTTTTTTAAGGCTTACAGCAGATTGTGGCATAAGTATGTATACATTACATTTTATTTAACATACTGTAGGACTAAGCTATGACTGTATAACCCCTTTACCAACCCCTAAGTATGTGCAGTGACTTCTGCAGTGTGCTAAAGCCAATCAGAGGTGTTGGCTGCAGCTCTGGGCAGCAGCTGAGGCATGGACGTGTGCTGTTCTGACACAAACAGATGCAGAGCAATGACTCATTGGGTACTGGAATTTAGACATGTTGCCTGTCTTTAGCATGTTTTTTTCTTCAGTTTGCTCTGGCTTGCTGTGCTTCCACTTAAAGAATGTCACTGACACTGTTTAGATGAGAGCACGGCTCTTAGTTGTGACCACATGATACAAAATAAAGTTAATAAGGTCAGATTACAAAAGCAGCCGCAAAGGGCAAAATCTGTAAAGGTCAGAGGCAGGGCTAGAAAGGGCTCAGCGTGCGACTCAGTGGGAAAAAGAAAACAATAATGTGACAGGGGGTACCGGAAAAAGACAATGGCGCTGGAAATTGTGGCATTTAGTTTGAATTGATCCTTCTTGAAAGATGCATCTGTAGAAAAAAAGTTCTTTGGTCAAAAAATAAAAAAATCTTTTGTTTTAATTGTGGTCTGTTAGCTAACTTGTCTGTGATGATGTGATAATGCTGTTGTTAAGTGTAAGTCTGGACTGTGTATTTTTATTATTTCACAAGTTGAAATGGTTTTGTGAAATGTGTTATAGAATAAATAGAAATAAATACAACGAGGAGTGTGAATTTAGGCAGCACAGCTGTCCCACTTTTTCTGCACTTCACAGCTCTTTAAGCCCAACGCCAGCTTTAGTCAGAGTCACAGCACACGACCAGTGCCACATGTTCCCAACTCCAGACAATGCAGCGTGTTATCACTGGCCACACTGCCATCCGCTGGCTGGCTCACTCATGTGCACACGCGGCCGGCTGGATGTGGAGGCGCGATAGGGCGGCCTGATAGAGCCTCAGGCCTAAAGAGGAGCATTGTGTGCTGCTAAACCACAGACCGACTGTGTTGTCAGTTCTGCATCAGAGAACTGGACGTGTCTTCTTAAATGGCCCAATTTCAGCTCCCATTCCCCTGCTGTCTCTCACATACTGCCAGTTTCTGATTCAGTCAAACATGCAAAACTATGTGTACAGCTGAAATATTGTAGACTGCTGCTGCCTGTCCCACCATAGCTGCACGTTTTTCAGGGTTTTGTTCCAGACAATGTGGGCCTAATGGACTGGCAGATGGAGAAATGTAACAAAGGCAGATTGCTTACGTGATTCCTAAAAGCAAAAAGTTGGAGACTGAGTGACACAGAAAAGATTTTAATGGTGCAATAAGTCAGGAATGAAATGGAGAAAGATGAAAGATGCTACATTGATTAGATCACCAGCGTGCAGAGAGGAAATGGATCACAGATCTCTGCTGAAGAGTATTCCTTTAGTCGAACACAAGCTAATCATCAGAGAGTGTGACTGACTTTGACTTATAACCCCTTTTATTGTATCAAAAAGGATTATATTATCTTCTTGCATTCATGTCTTGTGAATGGAGCCTACTGCAGTGGTTGGGCCACATAATGGACAGATTTGGAGAAAACCTCTGTTCTGGCAACACTCAATATTTCCCCATTAGTGCTGTGGCCTCTGGGATTAGACCTTTGCCACACATTAAAGATGTCAATACTGCTAATATTGTTTTTGGAGGTCCTCCACCTTCTTAGAGCTACTGCCTGTGTAACCAGATCCATTTGATAGAATCTATTGAACAGCCTCGAGACTCTCAAAAGGAGACCTATTGGACTTATCTTCTATTTGACTAGAGTTAAATTAGAGAATGAGGAGAGTTTGCAGAAGCTATTTTACAAAGCCTTTAGAATCCACTGACCAATAATCTAATCTTATATACTGTTACAGCCGTAGGATATTGAGGCATGAACTTAGGTTCCCCTCTAATCCCAGAGAAGCTGGATTGTTAGACACATTTTCTGGCCATTGTTGCATTGAAAGTTGGAGAAAAGTAAAAATATTGAAATTATTAATGACATTATTTTGTGTTTTGACATTGAACCTAGCACATTAACGTTCAGTGTCACAGGTTCACACGTTTTCTTTCTGGCCACACTTTTGGTACTGACTACTGCAGACCAGACACATGCAACAGGTGCTGTTGTGTGAGAGATGTCCTGGCCCACACGACTTATCACTACAATGTTGCAGTTATCAAAGCTGCTTAAATCTGGCTGCTTGGTCATTTTCTGCATCTAACACATCTAGTTCAAGGATAATGAACCAGACTGTGTTCACTCCCCCTGTCAGTAGTTGACATAATGCTGTGAGGACATTATTCACTGAAGACATCAAAACCGCAATGACTTATTTTCACCACAAGAGCGCGCCATTGTGCTTTGTGAAAAAGACATTTTCAACACTCACCTGCATTTTAATACTGTTACGGCAAACACTAATATTGTAATAATTACCCATGCTCACAAAGGGAAATCTGTACTGTGTCCTGTGTATGGGACATAGACATAGGACAGAGAGTGACAAACGGTTATGTATCCCCAGTATTTAGGCTTATTTTAAGAGCTGGATTATGAATAACTATAGAGTGGGGCAGACACCACTTTGCTCAGCTCTGTATAAAATTTCTGGACTAAATGAAAACATATACTTGCACGTTTGTGAGTGCGTCCTCTTGGTGCAAGTGTGCTGAGGTCATATCCACTGGGATGGCCCGGCGGTGTGTGGACAGGATGAGGAATAGAGCCCTACTTTCTGAGTTAGATAAATACCTCCATCCGCCTTCTACTGGAGCATACACCAGGGACAGCACAAAGACCAAAATCAGCAATACATAAGCATCAATAATTAAGCAGCCACACACAGAGCGAGATGGTGAAGGGGAGGGGCTGGGTCCTGAATGGACAACACAAGGTTGGTCTGAAGAAGTCATCCGAAAATGCTGCTATGTCTCGAGCTCACTGCGAAAGACAAAACAAAGCTCTTTTATTAACTCTAATTGGCATGTAAATGTGATTCACTTCAGAGAGTGTTCTTTTGTCTTATTCTTGATTTGTTACTTTACCACTTATTTTTAATAATAGTAAATATGTCATATCAGGGGCCAAAGATGCAAATTTTTTTGTGTCGTTTTTATTGTGCTAAACTGTATTTTGTGTCATTACAACAGACATCATCAAAAATGTGTCCACAGGCCAGATACAAACTGCAAGAGGTTAGATTTGTCATTGAAATATGCATGTGTGCCATAGACACAAAATGTATTGGGTCAAACCTATCCTATGAACATTTACACTGTGACCCAACAAAGCACAGTCTGCATGCAATTATTTATTTATGAAGCCACTATCAGAGCAAAACAACTGTGATGTCACCGCTTTAATTCTCTCAGCGTGATAGATCTGAAAAAAACAGCTTGGAAAATAAACTAGATCATAACCTTACAGTGAAAGCACGTTTAATGTTTGTGTCCCTTTTGTCTCTTGGCAGCCAGTGTTATTTTGGAAGGAAAAGGGGGTTTTGGTGTTATGTTTCTGTGGGGGCTCTGGGACAAGTGGTGGTTTAGGATTTCTTCCAGTGTCACTTTGTCCTTCTGAAGTTTCTTGTCCTCGCTTATTTGTTTATTTATTTTTTCACTTTATCTTTTGTGCTTCTCGATTGCAAAGAAGTGAGGAGTACCAGTGGGCCTCTGTGGAAGGAAGTTAGGGTTTTCTATGGGCTATACTCGAGATAGGCCACTGGGGGGAGAGGTAGAGCTGACACCGAGAACAAAGTGTTGAAAAGAAGAGAATAGGGGGTTTGAATGGATGATGTCTCCGAGCGAGAGACAGAGTGGAAGGCCTGATACAGCAGGAAACAAGAGAAGAGTTGGTGAAAATGGAAAAGACGAGGACAACAATAGAGAAAGAATAAGAAAAAAAAATGTTTGTCTATATTTTTTTTGTGCAAGTAACCTGTCTCCCCCTCTCAGACATCTTTGGCATCCCACTCAGCAGTGTATTTTCATTCACGGGCCGCGGAGCGCTCACTGACCTAAGGGAGACCCTGTAATTATCCTGTGTGTGTGTGACAGGCTCGGATAATCAGTCTCTCTGGGAATACTGGCAGAGATCTGTGGACGAGTGTCTCTGAAAAGGCCTAATCCTCCATGAAGCACTCTCACAGTGCTCACACTGATAACTGGAGTGCTCTTCAACACCGGCTTTTTGACACAATCACTCAGGTCACTGTCTGTGGATTTACAGCCCCGTCTGAAACACCGGGGCTTTTGGCATTTTAGTCTGGCTTAGTTTATGATCTGTGTAGTTGATCCACACCGTTGTTAATAAGCAGTCTCTTTATCTTTTTTCTTTTTTTTTTGTCATGTGTGATAAATCTATGACCATCTGATTTAGACATAATAGTGAGCAACAGCATAAAGAAATGGTACATATTAATATTGTTTTCATGTTCAATTAATCACAAAAAAAATCAATATAGAATTTACATTTCTTACATAAGAAATGCCTTTTCATAAGTAAAGAGAATATAAACATATAAACATTTTGAATATATTCTTTCTCTTTTTACAGCAGTAAAAAGGGTAGCCTATTATATATATCATATGATGACTATATTAATTATTAGTGATAGGCCTGTTTTATATTAGTGAGAAAAAGTCTTTTTATAAGCAATTTAAACAAACATTTTTACTATTTTCATCCCAGAATATAATCTACACGTCTTTGAGCTATTATAGAACACAGAATATTTGATTGTATTTTGTAATTTTGCCAAAGTTTATTTCAACTAAAGCCATCCATGTGAACTTTAACAGTAAACATAATGAATATAAAACATAATTTATAAAAAATTATGAATAATATCTATAAACCTGAGGTTATATATATGTTAGATTTAATTGTAATAAATGGTAAAATGACTATTGTGGCATTTGGTGGAGTTTGATGTTTCCTAACATAAGACAATAATTGCACATTTCATTAACATGTGTATATGTGTATGTGTATACCTAATACAAACAAGCATAAAGGTTCAGGAAAACACATAAAATTGTTCAAATGCTTTAGAACAAAGGTTGACAAAGGCTACTCACGGCTATACTTATCAATATAAACAAAAACTTTTCTATATGAATTAATTTTCCAAAAGTTGAAGTTTCTGTTGGCACTGCTACATCATACATTTCTGTCTCTGTGGAGTTGAGATGCCTCCATTTGCAGCAGGTGCTGCGGGTCACAGTTAGGAGACAATGTGGATATGTACCATGGTGGAAATTTGTTATGGCAGGGATGCTTGTGCAACTCTGCCATACAAGATGAAGTGAGCGGCATCTCCCTCAGGGGGCCCGGGAATCAATTACCACTCTCCCGAGGCAGTGGATTGGCTACTGGGGAATGACAACATGCCAGGCAGTCGCACGGTCAGCCTGTCATCATTTGATTTACACATAATCACCTCCTAATTGTATCACATTGGGCTGCAGGTACATGTAATTTACAATAGGAAGTGAATTCACAGGGGTTTTGGCCGTGCTACTGTGTCCCTCTAGTAATGAAGCCGAAGCGAGTGCTTTAATGTGCCTGGCCCTGGCTCGCACAGCAGTGGAGGCTTGGGAGCTACACTTTTGTGCTTTGACAGTTTGATCGACAGCTGACATGACTGGCTGTGGAGTTGCCAGTCAGTCCATAACAGTGAGTAGCCCCCAACACTGGAGTCTCGAATAGGAAAAAAAACTTCAAAGTCTTTCTTGGTCTTCCCATATACTTTTGTTGTGTGCTCTGTCTCAAAGTGATCAGCTCTATATCGCAACAGTATTCTCTGGACAATGGAAAGTTCAAGAAGACAGTGTGCAAGTACCTTACAGGAAAGTTTACAGCAGGAGAAATGTTGTTAAGGTTACTGTCTCTACAATGCTGGCAGAACATAAAGTAGCTTAAATAATTCATTCAATTATGTGACACTAAGAGCTTTTACACCAGGTGAGACAAAATTAATTATATAAAACCTCATGGGGTAGACTTTCCTCTTTAACTTTCTCTAAACTTGAAGGCATGATGTCACTGGGCAGGCAGCAGACTCCCCAGAGCTTCAAAACAGACAGACCTGAGAGAGTCACATGACTAGAGAATTAATCCACTGCATTATGGCCATCGATCAATATGTATTTTACTCTGGTATAACAATATCCATTTATCAAGTCAGCCCCAGTGGCTCAGTCAATGATAACCTTTTAAGACATCAACATGAGCGGTCTTGTGTGCAATGACTCCATTTTATACTTAATAATAACAAATAACAAATACTGATTGAGGAAACAACTGAAATAAGAAAAATGCCATGGTGTTGCACTGTAGTGTATCTGACATGAAATGATCTCAACTATCTCAATTTCAAAAGGCATTTCACTTGACTTTTTTTTTTCAGTTAAATTCAGATACTGTCATGTTACAGCACACAAATACTTAAACAACAAATTATCTGTAGGTAATTGATTTGGCGACGTAAGTTCTCATGAGACGGAACGATGCCCTGTCCCTCAAAGTGACATAGTATTTGTCTGACATAGTATAGTATGTATTTTATAGTAAAAAGTTGCATAGTGTTGTTGTTGTTTTCTTCAGTAAAATAATATTACTGGGAATGGCTATTGCAGTCAAATAAGTAAGGCAAATGTTCCTTACAAAAAAACACAATTGCAAAAAAGGTTGCAAATCATTAGGGTTTTTTTACATTATCAAAGGGATATTAGAAGACTATAAGTTCTGATGAAAGCCAGTAATGTGAAACCTGTTTTGAGAGAAGACATATGTATGTGTAAGGCTACTTTGGTAAGATGTTCATGTACCTCTCTGTGAGACCAAGTTCAAAAGAGTGTATTAAAGCAACATTGTGTAACTTTTCAAAGTACAAATATATCCCTAAATGAGTCAAATAAAAAGTTAATTTGCAAAAACAGATAAATGCCATTTGGAAAATCAGTGAACTGAGGCTTGTCATTTTTTCTTTGCATAGCGCAGTTTTCAAAGCCCAGATCCATTTTAGTGGTCCTAATTGGTCACAGCCACTCAAGTTTGGTTTGACTGATATCATCTTTGGCAAATAATAGGTAAAAAATATGTTTGTGACAATTTTTAGTCAAAGAGTTATCTGCTTTTGCAAATGAACTCTTCAACTACTGCTGCAAACTCACACAGGACTGTCACCTCTCAATAAACCTCTTACAGATTTGAGTTGTAGTGTAACCCTGAGTTGATGTGACAGGTTCAGACAGATATGTGTGAGTTGTGTGCTCTGCCTCTTAGAGTATCATGGGAGAGTGCTGTTGCGTGTCGAGAAACCAACAAAAATTATTCACTTTTTATTTTATTAATTTTCAGGCTTTATATTTTAAAGTAAAAAGTTCCATAGCGTTTGTTTAGGTGACTTTACGAAAGCTTTGCCGGGTTAGGAGCCTATGTTAAATCCTTGTATGGATTGGACACGTTCACATTGTAAACAGGAAGTCATAGGGGCGGGTGGCAGCCAATGACAGCTCTGGAGCCAAAGGCCATGGCAGCTACAGGTGCGCCTCATTCTTTACCTCCTGACTGAGATGGATCAGTGCAATTTCTGCTGCTGGCATTGCACTAAGTTGTATCTAAATAATTCAAGAAGTGGAGCGGTTTTCAAATTGCTTTTATTTTGAGCAGAATACAAAACAGACAATGAAAAAAAACAGGCTTGTTTCAGTAGAAAGATTTCAGCGTCAGGGAAAAACACAGTGTAGTAAATTATTTCATACATCTCCTCTCATTTCTGTAATATACTACACAGCACCCATTCAAACCCTCATAGAAAGAAGCAGTGCATTTTTAAAGCTTTATTGCAGTGTTGTATTTTTTTTTCTGATTCAAACAGCGTGTTTTTGACATTAGTCAGCATTTGTACGGTCCATAGCTGCAACTTCAGAGGAACAAATTTACAAAGCAAGCTGTTTGACGCAGACACAGTTGCTACAACTCCAGTTAACAACTCTGCCCTACTCTGCTTTCCCTTCTGTCTTTCTCTTCTTCTTTTTGCAGAGTAAACAAACATCATTTCGAGTGATTCCTCACTATTCTTTACTGGGGCCGTGTAGTGCTTTTGAGCCTCCCTCTACTGCTTCTTGTGCTTGTCAGAGGAGCTCGCTTTAATCGCTGAGCGCTCAGCGGCATGTGATGTTCAAGGCCCCGCTCTTTCCTCCCAGCCATCTCTGCTATTTATCTGTCAATCACACAGAGCTTGGAAAAATAGAGCCCCTATGCCTTTATTCCAAGAGGTGCCTGATCAATATCATCAATTCACCCGCCTACCACCGTCCCCGGCCTACGTTCACCCCCCGCACGCTTTTTCTCTTCATCTCATCCCCTTCGTTGCTCTTTCTTCTCCACTATCTCACTCCCTCTCTCTCTCGGTTGCTGCAGCTGTATCCATTTCCTCCTGGCAAAAAGGGACTTTATGAATAAATGATACTGAATTGCTGAAGGTTCAGATACTAAATAATGAATTTCACCACCAAAAACACAACAACTTCTCCAATCATAAAATAGCTCTCCCCTTCCATATTGATTGTGCTTGTGCAACCAGATGCAGAGAGCACAGTCTGCATCCGTGCAAGGTAGAAGAGCATCACACCGGGAAAAAAATGAATAAAAATGATAAGGAGCCTCCTGCGTTTTTAGCTGTAGATATCTGATAAGAAGGGTTAAGGCTTCCTCCATGCTCGCCGAAGCACTAACTGCGGAGTCTAGGCTGGGGGAGGCGGTGGAGAGGAGGAAAAAAATCTGAAAACTTTCCTTCATGGGACATTTAAAGTAAGTGCGGTCATCTATTCGGTGCGATGCTGCTGTGTCGTTGTGTGTTTGAGTGTGTATTTTCCAAAGTGTGTGTCAGAGCTGGCTTGACGGAGAAACTGTATTGGCTGGTGAGGCCATGTTTTTTTTTTTCCTTAGGTCATAGCTGGTTGAGGTGTGATAGTTAGAGGAGTAGCTCGGCGCTGCTGAAATGATAGTTTGATTGTTGTTTCTACAATAATGGTGTTAATACAATACAAACAGCTCACAGGGGGAGATGCATGTAAATAGGAAATTGTCTCAGGGGTGTTATCAGGGGCTTATTGTTGCAGTGGTTTGAGGATATTGAGGCTTTATACCTGAACACGCTCCACTGCATCTTACATCACATGTTTGTGCTGAGGCGAGTGTGTTTCAGTTTATTGCTTGATACGAGCTTTTAAGTTGTGAGTTTGAAGTCATTGCTTATAGGCAATTTTTTTTTTAAGTTAATATGAAAATGTAAATAAAAATTCTCTAAATGCAACTTATCTACAGACTTATTTGCAGTGGCTTCATAATTTATATATTTTTTTCACCCAATGGATCTTTCTGCATTAACTGTTACATATTTATTTGAATATTAAAATTAAAATAAATGCATTTTTACTTACAAAATCTACTTACAACAAACCGCAAAGGAGGGAAAGCAGTGATTAATTTTATTTAAATTTTTTTACTGTTGTACTTATTTTTGTAAAACTATTGATATTTAATGTGACTATTTATAATTGCATATTTGAAAATAAAGATTTGCATATTAGAAAATAAAAGATTATACATTTACAACATTTTATTACTTTTTACTTGTATTTTTTACTTATTTTGTGTGAGTCTGTCTTTATCTTGGATGAATGTATTTCTTCTCATTCAACTCAATATAAAATCTATAAGCGAAAAAACAAAAAAGAAAAACATCAATTAGATATAATGAATTCCTCTTTCTGTATTTTTATTTCTCTATTTTATCTATTGCCGTATTTTTGTCCGCATGAATCTGTCCTGTTATTATTACACACTGATTTATTCCATGTGTTATTCAGAAAAATGCATCCAGTGCTATGTTATGGTGCACTGAGGCTCATAGTAATGCAGCGAGTCATTGTGCTGAGCGATAAATAATTGATATCTCAATGAATATGCAAATGAAGAAGAGAGTCAGGGAAGAAAGAGCGGGCCGTGTTTCTATACGGTGCTACACAAAAGGCCTTTGTGATTTCCATCTTCCAATTAAGAAATATTACAGCCACCATGTTGGGACCACAGCCGTTTAGAGTTGTTTGGGGTCCTGCTCTTGTGTAGCTTTGTGTTGTACTTTTGGGGGAAGCCTTTGAAGTAATTGTGTTGAATATTTCCCCAGATGGAGTTTTACTTTTACACGATTTAACCCAACAGACAATAATTCAGGGTATAGGCTGGGAATTTGTTTTAATGAAGCAACATAGTATATTAGTATGTAACAGATGGAGATTGTATTCACAAATGTGCCATTCATTCAAACAGCATGTGCAGCATAAACATGTAAAGTTTTGAAGGATTTTTTTCCTCCCATCTCTCTTCAGACATGTCATATTGCATTGAGTTTCCTGGTGCATTAGCCTTGTAACCTACAAACTCAGACAGACTAGAGCACTATAACAAGCTTTCAGTGCCCAGAAATTAAAATTTGATGTTAATCAAGCCGACCCGGAGCTGGAGCTGACAGGTGCTTTCTACTCTACTTACCCCAGTCTCTTTCCATTTGCTGTCGCTGCTCCGCTTCAAACTCAAAGTTGCCCTTTTTAGCCCCATCAAATGAACTTGCCAATCAGTCTTTTCATGTTTTCGCAGCGTTTATGGTTTGGACAGAAATGCATGACTGTGACTGATTCTGTCGCAGTGAATTATTTAGGTGATTAATGAGGGAGGCTGTAAGTAAAAATGAAAGTTGTGGGTTTTGTAAGGTGGAAGATGTAAAAGGGTTTTTTTTTAGGCAAAGAGCAAAGTGTGTGGATTACATAAACCATCTGTGGCTAAGAAATAGTCACCTGATGTACATTATACATTATACAGCAGTGGAATAACCACTGATGTGAAGAATATTGTCATTCAAGACAATATATGCTCCACGTGTTGTATGTGTTTGGACTGTTACAAAGGCCTTCGAGAAAATACATATAATTATTTAAAGCAACATTACATTACATTACATTACTTTTTATCATATGCACTGGGATGGTTCCCTGACCAAACTTTTCATAAACACACCTGACCCATCAGATATGTCACGCTACCATCCCAAAAGAACCCATTTAGCCTTGTAGTCCCAGGATGGATAGGTGTTACTGAAATGTGAACTTTGTTGAGGTAAGGCCTGTCACTATTACACATTTTATGATCATGTCACTATCCCAACTTAAAATCAAGTAAAAGTTACTGAATAACCAAAATCAAAACCAAATGCCATATTTTACAAATGTTTCAAGACAATCAAGACAAATGTCTTGCATACATACTGATACTTGCACAAGAAATGTCATCTATCTAGATTTATGTCATATGCACCCAGATAATACCTTCTTTATCTCATTCTAAAACCCATCTACAAAATATATCAAACCTATTAATCCTTCTGTGATCTAGTCGACATTTTACCTTCTTTCAGATTATGGGGTCAACCCCCGCCCTGCCCACACACTCTGCTCATATCACCCCCAGGGACAGGCCTCTCAGACAGGAGTCACAAGGTTGAGTTGGTCATTATGGAGGTCCTTGACAAAGCCTCAACACAAACGAACGCTGCCTAACATTGGCTTCCTCCATTCCCCAGTGAGTGATACATGGAAACAAAACGTGTATGTGTGTGTTTTTTGAGACGAGCCAGGCAAAAGCGTGGGCTGTGAAAGGCCAACTACCTGCCCTGTCAAAGCCAATATGAGAAGCGTGTTGCTCTTATTACTAACTACCATTCAATATAACTTCAATAAAAACTCCAACCAATTTTCTTTCCCCTCGATCATGTCGTAATGCCTTTACCTTGTGAGACTTTGTGACTGGATACAAGAACAGAATGGGCTTTAAAAGTGTGACTGGAGAGACTGCTGCTCATTTGTTTCATGCATTCGACACCTACCTTTCCAAGTCATTTTTATTATCCTGCTTTGGCTAGGCTTGGTAAAATTCACTAGTCTCCTTAAACAATTGTATGCCCAAAGTCATTCATATGGATTTAATAAAAAAAATTTTTAACAATGATAAAAAAAAAAACAACTCTAAAATAATCCAGGACTTTACACTTGAAGAATCTTAGACCAACAGGGGTAACGGTTACTAACTATTGTGCAATATTACTTCAATAAAAACAGCAACCAATTTCCGCTGCCCTTGATCATGCCGTAATGCCTTTACGTCCTTGTGCATTTGTCAGTGATACATTATGACTGAATACTGGAGCAGAAAAAACTTTAAAGGATGAAGCTCTCTGCATTTTAGAGCCATTTTAAATCTTATTTCCCTGCTTCCTGGGCAAGATCTGAAAGAGAAAAAAGATTTCTCCTCTACTCTGTCGAGCCCCTGAATTATTAGGGGCATCAATATCTTTAGCATATTGCCAAGGGCTTCTAGACAGTATCTGCTTTCATTATTAGTGTCAGCTCAATTATAGCTCACACCCAACTGTTTCTCAACATCTAATAGCATCAATCGACAGGGATGGCTGAAGAGCCAGCACACACACACACATATTCAATACTTTAACCATGTGATCGCACCTCCCTTCCCATCCAGCGGCCCGTTCAGTTGCTTTCTGTCATCTCGCTAATGTACACGGCTGAGAGGAAGCACAGGGCTCATAATGGAGGCCATGTTCTTAGTGGCGATGAGCAGCTGATGCAGCCTGGCCCATTTTCATCAAATATTAATGGCATGGAAAAATACACCCGGTCTAAGGCCTCATCCACAGCCAAACTGGAGAGGCTGGGGGAAAGAGCAATGGGGAGAAAGTGCACTGAGTGTGTTTAGAAGTACTGTCTGATGGCCATAATTAGGGCCCGCGCAATTAAAAATTCAAAAGCCCCAGTTTATTTGAGCACATGAATCTTCCACTCACTGCCGCATTTATTTCCCTTTTACAAAGTATTTTATTTTACAACTTCAATTGAACTGGGTTTTTCACCCACTACACACTTTCTCCCTGCTGCTTGCAATTTCTCACTTACTGCCTCCCAACAGCCAGATTAAAATGTTTATTTTTTTTAGGAAACTCTTGTTGTGTCTACCATTAAAAGTATCCCATAATGAAGAAGCAATCATTGCATGTTATAATTAGAGCTGCACTTTGTGGAGAAAGTGCATGTTTTGAAAATAAAAGCTTTTTGGTTGTTCTTATTCAAAAGTTTTACCAACATAATTGAGAGGCTGTATAGTGTCTGTTCCATAATACAGGCACATATCTGTAATGTGCATCAGTGGTGTTGCACAAACACATATATTTCATTTGCAAGGAGACTGGCTCTATTCTTTCTAAATGATATTCCTTTCATCTCAACACACAGTGGCATCTCTAACACACAACAAAGCAGGTACATAGTGAGATTTGTGACCTGTGCTTTGTTTGATTATCGAGACAATCACTTCACCTTCTGTGTCACCATCACAAGGAGGAACAAACGATGAAGAGAAACGCTTTGGGGAAACACACTTCCTTCCTTATTCACTTTTACTCCCCTATTTCCTCCCTGACCTTTTTTTTCCTCTCTTCTGTCGCTATTACCTGCCTTTCTCTCACCCTTTAGATTCCTTCCACCGTCAGACGCTCGCACACAACTATGCCACACATGCGAGCAGTCTATTCCTCTTTTGAATAACAGCTCTTTTATTAGTTTGGGTCGTTTCTCTCTTGCCCGCTTTAAACAGTGAGGGGAGATGGGAATCTAAAGAGCTGCCAGGGGCTCAGTTTGCACAGTGCTTTGATGTCATCGAGATGCTGCGAAGGCAAACACAGACTCACACTAGACTCTGCTACATACAGTGAGCAGACAGCACGCGAGCCCTCAGCTAAGTATCAACATGCACAGATACATTGCAGATCAGATCAGACTGGTGACTGCAGCACCACACTCAAGATACAAGCCAGTTGCCAGATACAGATACAAGCCAGAAGATAGGTTTGTGCAGCTGGACAAGATATGCACCGTACCAACATTACGTCTTGTGTAAAAATGGTATCCTTCAGTAGTATGGAGTAGGGGCTAATGCAGACGTTGCACTTTTCTAGATAAGATTAAATTATTGTGTCAATTATTGAGTGTTTTGTTTAAAGTTTGAAAAGGCTCTGCAAGAAACAAATTAGTGTATACAGTGTATGACAGAAAATAAGGAAATATTTCTTTCTTGCAGTACCTGCCAATAATGTTTGAATATAATTATAACAATTATTTTATATAATTATAAAACTATCAAATCAAATATACTTTATTGTCCCACAGGGAAATTTGTCCTGGGCAAAGTGCTGAGTGATTGCATACAATACGTAACAAGAACGTTCACATGTACAATTACACACATACATACAGTAACAGTATTAATGAATGCACTTGCCCTGCGCTAAAAAATTTAACTAAACTAAAATCCGCTAAAACTATAATGAATACATAAATAAATAAATAATACAAGTGGTTACATAATAAAAAAAACAGTTATTATTAATAAAACCATCCCTGAGAACAGAATAAAATGTTGGACGTTGGAATGAAAGAGAGCTTTATTTGATTGTTTTCCATCTGTACCGTCGACCTGAAGGAAGAAGCTCATACTCAGTGAATAAAATATGACAGGGGTCATTTAAGATCCTGTGAGCCAGTCTGAACACTGTACCTTCATAGATGGACTCTAGAGAAGGGTCGTCTATTATGCTCGTTGTTACTTTTTTCATGTTTTGAAGTTTGGATTTTTGCTGGATTGTGACCATGCTGCCATTCTGTATCTGACATGAACGAGGAAGAACTTGTGTTCACACTAATACAGTTTGGTTTTAAAGACAACTTTACTTTTACTGAATGAAAAAACAACTCCAAACATTGAAGCAAACTTCTGTGTTCACTGCCTGTTCTTGCACAGTTGAAAGAAAAGGGGTTGCCTGCACTACCATTTATTCAATGTTCCTCAATCTGGAAGAAAATGTATCCTTTTTGCTAAGAGGGAAAAGGTTATTAGTGTGGATGTGGTTGAGTGCAAACCTCCAACAAAAGTCCTCAATTCAACATATCATTACAATTTTTAAAAAATTTAAACATTTCGAAACATATATGGATAGTATATATATATATATATCTATATAACTATATAGATATATATATATAGTTTTCCTCTTAATAGTCCTTAATGTTGCTATCGACAACTCATTGCTTTTGAGTTAAACTGGTCAATAACATTTTACTGCTTAATTATACAGTGTCGAGAAATAATGATTTTGCTTTAAAATTGTGATATATGTCATTCAGAAACATGTAAATAAGAAAATGTGTCTTTGTCCATGCTTTTAATACAGTTTAAATAAATAGCCTTAGACCTCATTAATCTACAGCAAGATTTAAAGAAAGAAACTCAAAGTTTCTCAAGGACTGGATGAAGAGTGCATTGGCCATGACTTTCCTCCTATTCCCACTCATGCTCATCTATTATGCGGATAGGTTAACTAGATTCTATTTATCTTTGCAGAGAGGGGTCAAGAGCCCTGGGAAATGGAGGGAATAATCACAAGTAGGGCCATGTCTTCATTAAGTCCAAATGAGGTTGGGAGAGATTGGACAAATATGACACGTGCAAATTCAGCACTTCATATTTCATGACCCTATTAAAGTGGTCCAGAGTCATTTTCAAAACAAATTTGATCAGATTTAGCCAAGGTGTCCAGCCGATAAGTGTTATTTGTAATTGGACAAAGAGGCTGCAGAAATAAACGTGTGCAGTAATCTTCTCAAGACATTTTAATCTAAAGGCCTATGTTTGTGCTTAGTGTTATGTAACTTAGAGTGTCTACTTCATCTTTGCTCTAAGTGGGTGTCTATCTTCAGGGCTGGTCTCTGTGTGTGCTCTCCAGGTCGTAGAGCCTCCAACCAACCTTGACTAACAAACATATGTTAATTATGAAGCAGATCACAGGCAGGCCATGCAGCACTCTGCCACTAAAAAAGGAGGAGATGCATTACTGCAGGGCACATCCGGGACTGGGGATGGGTATAACACCACCCAACACCACCCCTTTCTCTTTCAGAAAGCCTCACATACCCCCTCATCTGTATGCTTTTATTTGGAGGCCCTAAAACCTTTTAGAATGAATGATGTCACTCTGGACTAATATGAAACGAGTCAAATGACAGGAAAGAGATGACAGGTTGTGTTATCTACATTAGAGTTGTGTAGGAAGACCAAAATAGATAATTGTTCATTAGTACTGTTAAAATTTTTTTTTATTTAAGTATTCGCATGACTTTAAGGTTTAATTGTTTTTACCATTTATTCGTTTATGAAAGCTTTTATAACAATTCAATAAAACAGTAGAAAACCATAAATAGATGTGTGATTAACAATAAATAAAAAACTACACAGGAAATAATGTTTATAAAATAATAGTGATTATTAATGTTGGATTAAAGCTTTGTAAATAATAAATTAAGGATTAATTACGTTGTTATGAATATTCAACTAATGCTTAACAGTGTCTAAAGTGTTTTCAAAGGTGTGTATTTTTCATAACCTAAAACACTGATTGTGTGTCGACAAAAGACCAAAAGGCATACATGTTTTTTGTCCCTGTCTTTAAGATTCATTTTATGTTGCATTATTACGTATCTGCTGAATTATTTTTGCATACGAAATGTCGATGTTCCACAGTGAGCAACTCGCAACAACATTCTATGGATATGATATGAAGGATTGACTTGTTTTTTTTTACCTGTAAGACTTTTTCATACATTATTTAAGTCGAAAAAAAAATCATGGCCAAAAAGCAAAGTCCTTGCATTCGGAGGTAAACCAGATTTATCCTTGGCAAGCTCTATACACTTCATAGTAAGTCAAAATCAACCCCTATTTTTAGTTTCTCAAAGCCCCCTGTCCTGGCCCCCTCAAAGGTTCCTTCCTGACTCCCAATGCTCCAGCCTCCCCACTCTGTCCCTCCCAGCCCCCACCCCACACCCCACACCCCCTGCCTGCTCCTGCACCCCCAGGCCTTGCCCCAGAGCACATTGATTCTGCTGTATACCTAATTACTGCTCATAATCTATTCATTTCACCACCACCAAAGAGGGCAGCAGCTGTCAGCAACGCAGCACCGGGGGACCGCAGCAGGATTCAGACGGGTGGCTTGAGAGCAGCAGAGTTTCTCTCATTCCTCAGACGGGTGCGTGTTTTAGTCAGGATGCTTTGGCCCACTTTTCCATAGCAACAGAAAACAGGCCAGGCCACTTAATCCTAAAAATGCACAGTGGACATTTGTAGTTGTTTGTTGCTCATTAGCATTTGATGAAAACAAGGCAAATTTATGTTCGTTGACAAATTCCAAGCCAAAAGTATAGAGTCTTTGAAGCTGCTGTTTATCTCTTTTCTTTCTTGTAACTGATAAAAAGTTCTGTGTTACCAAAGGACAAGGGTTAGAGGCAATAACGTAAGCAAGCATCTGCCTAAGCTTTTGAACGTTTGGCACTTTTTGTTGTTGTCGCCTATGTTCAACAAAAATATGTGCGTTCATTTTCTGTCCAATAATGCTTCTTTAATAGGAGTCTGGATGACTGTGCCACTGCTGCATTCAAGTGTCTCTCCCTCCCACGCTCTGCCTGCGTTTCTCTGAAGTACTTTTGCCTTACATATCAAATATTTATATGTAAAAAATGGTCCCACGTCCATGCTTATATCTCCCTACAGGAGGAAGCTTTGTGAGCTCAATTGTGGGAATTTTAGCTTCTTGCAGCTGCAAACGTGGCTTGCCTCCATCCTTTTTTTTTTTTTTTTTTTGTCTGAGCATCTTTGCATTTTGACAGGTGTGCGCAGTATCTCTCAGTGCATTTGCTATGAGCTTCTCTGTTTAAGTGCTGTTGTATGATACATGTCAAGTGCTGGCACTAGAGAAGTCATTGTGAGAGAAAAGCACCTCTTAGCCCGCCCAGGGGTAATCATCCTCTGTTTGTTTAATCTGCTTAATCTGCTGGTGAGCTCCACTGGGCGTGTCAAATTAGCAAAATTAATTTGTTAAGACATTAGCGTCGTTAGAGATGGCCAAATGAAGCCACACTCTTTTATGCAAATGGTCTGTGGATTTGGCTGGCTGTTACCTCAATTAGACCCTTCTTTGATACCCGCCTTGATTCGATGTCTCTTCCCTTTCATCCTTCCTTTCTCCTCATTATCGCTGCCAGATTGGGCTAATCAGGAAGTACTGCTATTGTGTGACAGTAAAGACGGGGCGTGGGGTAAGGCTGAGGAACACGGCTCTGAATCTGAAGCAGGGATCTTGGTTTTCAATTAGAAGTGTACCGTCGAGCACGCACCTCCACCACGACGGCTGGGACGGGCACTGTTTGTGTCTGTTGGCAGGGTAATTAGTTCCCCTGTATGTTGCACCCCTCACAAACCTGTTTAAGGGTTAATGAGGCCCAAGCAGCTTCTCAGCATGGGCCGGGAGAGGGTTATGTATTTGGGTTGGTGTGGTACAGGCCTGGCTTCAGTGGAAAACCGCCCATAGGACTTCTCTTTGAAGTGTCAGAGGGTCCCCCCTTGTTCCGGGTGGCTTCTGTTTCATTTGTGTGAGTGGCAGTATAAAATATAGATGAGCTGCCAGACGACCCCTACCCCCCACCCAAAAAACCCACCCGACACATCACTCCACCCCCACTGAGACATTATTCACAGATTAACCAACGCCTCCCCGTCACCTGATAATGACCTCCCTCCTCACTAACAGCGGAGCAGGGTGACAGTAAAATTAGCCACGCTTCACTTTATTTGTGATTTTAGAGCCTCCCAATGGCAATAAACCTCCAAAAGCTGGTTCAATCCAAAGTAAGGGAAAGAGTAGAGTATTTATTTGCACGTTCAGCCTGAGGTGTGTTTGTGTAATGAGTGGTAATGCCAAAGATGGGCCAGTGATAGTGCAGCTTTGGGGATTTGTAGTTGTGGACTCTATTGTGGCCCCACTGTATTTCATCTCTTCTGGTCCCAGTGGGACGTCCAGTGGTCCATTTGAACACCATCAAGTTGGCCTCGCTCAGCTGCGTCTATTGAAGATAGCAGCTAATATTACTCAGGTGTAAATTGCAAATAGAAACATTGCATTTACTGGCAGTTATGTTGTTATGGTTGTCTAAATGAGGAATAAAATACTCAGATGAAGTCTAGTGACACATAATCATTGACATTTTATTGTTATGAAAGAAATAACAGGAAGATCACTGCTGACTTTTACAAACACACATCATTTAAATGTAAAAGACAGTGCTGCTGAAATCTGATATATCTATTACGCTCTGTGACTTTCTGGGTTTTTTTTAATGTTGCATTTGTGATAACAAATTAGAAATTGTGCAAAAGACCCTGATATCCTTACTTTTTGTTTCACCAAAAGATCATAAAAGGGGCTAGAGTTTAAAATAGTGTAGAACCGGACGAAAACCACTTCTTTTTTTAATGTTTAGGATTGGCCTGCAGGATATTTCCCAGGTGATATTTTGTCTTTAGAGTTAGAGCCATACAGAGGAACCTGTAGGAACCTGTCCATTAAATCTAATATCTATAACAACGTCCTTTACCAGTGTGACATATTCTGATAAATATTATGTTTATGAATTGATCTTATGAGAGACGTTTTAAAAGTCCATGTTGCTCTTTGCTTCCAGCCCACTTCTAAAGAAAGTTGGAGAGGAGCATTAATATGAGCTCATGACAAAAGACATTAGAGTCGAGAGGCAGCACATTTCATTACAGGCTACAGGGACCTCTAATTTCATTCCAGTCCACTTTATGGAAACGACAAAATGTTATTACGTTCAGCGGGTGTATCAAACATTACATAGCCACTATTTATTTTCACTTTATTTGCTTAAGTAACACAGGGGCATCTGCAGGTAATTCTTTTAAGCTCTGTATGTAATAAATCATCTTTTTCTTTTCTGATCTCCTGGGAACTATGACTCCGGCCAACTTTAAATGGTCTACAACTTATTTCCATTCACTTTGTAAAACTTTCCTTTCCCTATTATTATTTTATTTTGTCTGGGAAGCTATTAGAGAAGCAGGGAGATTACTTTGACCTGTGTCTTACTTCACATGTTTGCATCAAAAGTGGAAATAGATAATGGAGTGGCCTGCCTGTCGACAAGGTCTGCTCTAATTACGGGAGGCGTTTTTCATGTGAAGGAAAATGGCGCCATACAAGATTAAAGGGAGCATATAGGTATTAGAAATTTAAATTGTCATCCTTGGAAAAAAGTGTTTGCTTTGTTCTGAGTAATTTATTTTTAAAGGAAAGAAATAGATGAAATTGAATCTGAACAGTTGAATAAATCCAGACTTTTGAGCTGAATAGAAATGGGTCTTAAATTTGTTGACGAATGCTCAGAGAAGGAGGTAGACTGTGGCTGACTGAGCAGCGATTATAAACAAGATAACATTTGGCTTCTTTTCTTAAACTTTGAGAAGCTGACAGGAGAGCAGCGACGAGAATGATAAGGAGAAGCACAGGGGTGTATTTAATCTGGAATTATTATATCTGGACTGGTGAGTCTTGAAGGTTTACCCGATTGCTTTTCCTAATCATTGCACCCTGCGTATGTTTGATCTCCATGATGAACAGATGATTCGTTTTTCATGAAACCACTCAAGCACAACACTCTGACACGAGCTGCAGCCAGACGCTGTTGATTTAGCTGTTTGAGAGGCGACGGACCCCAGCATCTACCAAGGACTGAGCCCGAGTGCAAACCCACATGGGACTAGAGAGGGGTCGGCTGAGGTCAAGTCTATGGGTAATGATATATCACCTGCCATACATTTAAGCTTTTGCTAATTCTCCCCACAATTACAACCATCCCACTGCTCTTTTGGCCTCGGAAGCAACCAGGCGACACAATCAATTTGGACTGGGGATATACACGTTTTGGGAGGGAAATGACAGTGTCCGGATGCTGCAAATCACACTGAGGCGGCCCCAGATGAGCCCACCATGTGGACTTGCATGCATGATAATGTCACCGTCCGCCAGAGGAAAGCCACGGCCTGCGAAAATGACATTATTAAAATTTAGTATTTGGGCCGTGTTCGGTAATCAAAAATGACAATGTTAGTACGCAGACAATCAACAGCTTCACAATGAACAAGGTACTTCAGAATTTATAGGGTATTGGTTGTTGAATCAAATTATTACTATATATTTAAACTGAACTAGCAGAAGTCTATGATTTGGTTTTATCTGTGGTTTATAACAGAATATTCTTTTATTCCAATTATGTCAAAACTTTGTCTAAAAATTGGACTTAGAAGAATAGAAACAATAGATAGAATAGAATTTATAGATGAACACATGATTTAAACCAGAATTAAACCAATCTGTTTTGAGTCCTGTATTCTATGTCCTGTTCACAGAGATGTTTTGGGCCACATGGAGATTAAGGAATTGAGATTAAGGGCACCCTAAGAAACTAATGCAAGGAAAATGAATTGAGCTAATGACATTCCTCAAATAATGCATAAAATACTGTAACTATTTCTCATTGATTTGCATTTTTTATCTGCTCATCATACTAAATTGTTGTCTTCCTATAGTTATTATCCAGTACACTTTTGTTACATGTACTTTTCTATGAGACTGATGTGAACAGGCTCAGCTGCTGTTTGAATTTGTTGTGCAATCCTTCCCTGACATCAGCACTTCTCCTCTCCTCTGACACACCACAGTAACCTCTGAATGTGCCGCTCTGGCACTCAACATCTCGGTATAATGGGATGACAGCTTCATGTGAGCGAAGTGAGGGGGATGAAAAGCAGGTGAAATGGCTTATTTAACCAACAGACAGAGAGGAACTGCAGGGGGTGCACATATCCATCAGTAACTTTGTTCTGCTTGGATAAAGTAGAGACGAGGCAGAAGTCTGGAGCTCACCCTTTTGTTCTGTACTCACTCGATGGTGTGGGGTACACAGACGACTCAGCTCAAGACCAGGCAGTATCCCAGGTTTAATTTTAGCCCACAGAAATGTAGACTTTGACTTTGTTGTATGTTATTTTGTTGTCTTCAGCAATACATTCCTTTACCTGAATGGCAAAACCTAAACTAAGCAGATTCAACAATGTTTTTTAGCAACAAGGTCCAGGGTTTAACTCCTGGGGCGGGCATGTTCTCCACATGCTTGGGAAGGTTTCCTCTGGGTACTCTGGTTTCCCCCACCAATATCAAAAACATGCTAGGTGCCCACTGGTGTGGCTGCCAACTAGGGATGTCCTCATGGGTATAATAAAGGGATAATAAATAATCATGGCACAGTTTTTGATCATACCTTCTCAGATGCATTATTTCTGTATAAAAGTTATAGTATTTGTAGAATTGATTAGAATACAGTTACCTTGTGCTATTGCAGAAGACTGTGTTTTAAAAACCAAGAAACAAACAAATATGTAAAACATTGCAACAGCAGAGGTTTGGACCAGGGATTAGTTGAGGTGCTCTGAAGGAGAATTGTCTTTTTATTCTTACAGGTGAGCACCTGTGGAGTTACTTTCAATTGCATCATTTTACTCCCCAAATGATTTTGTTTCTTCAGAAAGTTCAGAGTGAAGCTCAAACTTCTTTAAAAGCAAAGACTGTGTCTGAAAAAAACCCTAAGTCCCTAACCTCTCAACCTCTAATGTACAGTATTTGGTTCCACTATCTAGTGCACTGTATAGTGAGGTCACTGGTGAATAGTGTCAAACACTAAATGACCAGCTTCTCACCTTTAACATACACTTTACTCAAGTCAATAGTACTATCACCAGCAAGAAATTGTTTTTAAATGCAAATTAATACATTTTATTCAGTTAATTTACAGTGTATTGCACCAATAGGTCATCTCAAAGTCATCAAAACAAACAGTGGGAAAAATACATTATATTCAATGAATTAGGCATGAAAGTCTATCTAACCATCTAGTGTCACTACTTTTCACACTGGATAGTAGGACACTCTACATCTGAGTCCATCAGACATATGCACAACACTAAAAAATACAGATGTCAAAATACATACACAACAGGAGAAGAATGTACCTCTATGTACATGAAGAATGTAACTCTACCACAAGTGTATTTTCTAATTCATGTATTTTTATTTGTTTATTGTCTAGGCTGTTTTGTGTAGGTCTGTGTTCTTATTCTCTTACACTATTTTCTTTAGTGTGATATTACACCTCCCCAAGAGTCCAGAGGATGGTGGTTTTCACAGCAGTAGTAGGATAAGAAAAAAAACAAGCACTTGTCAGTTCTCAGCCATCACTCTCCTGACAAGCCACTGTTGTGCACTTCTCCTCTTATATTGCCTCTCCCTCACCTTGCAGCCATCTGAGAGAGCACACTGCACATTGCATTTGTATGTGTGTACAGGACCAGGTTTGTGTGTGTGCTTACATGTGTCAGAAACCCGACATGATCTTGTCTCCGGTGAAGGCCTTGGATCACGCGGCCCTGCTCGCTCCAGACCTGACAGTGCGGCTGAACTAATCAATATCTCTCTGCAGTCAAAGGTGGGTCCTGCCACGAGGCCGCAGGGGTGCACTAATTGATGGAAACTCACTGCCGGCTAGCTCCATGCCCTGCGGCACTGGAAGACGGCAAGCTAGGCCCTTCCACTGAAACGCAAGGGGAAATGGAGGAGAGGAAAGGCCAAGATCATAATCAGGAGGTAAAAGCAGTTGAGTTGTGTCATTATTACCTGTTTACATGGAGCACACAGTGGTTTTACATACACAGCCTTGTGGCTTGTGGCTGACATGATTTACACTTTTGTATGTTCTTATAAAAAAGGATCAGCATAATGTTTAGCAGCTTTGGTGGACAATTTGTATTCATTTTGCTTTAAATAAAACAAGTTAGTCTGACCGTAGATTTTTTAATGACCTACTTCTTGTCTTTTAGGCTCAATGGACAACCCTTAATCAAAGCCAAATGCCTACAATGGAAAGAGATTTTATAAAATCCCTTTATTATCTACTAGATAATACACATTACACATTATCATTGCAACAATATCAAAAAAAAAAGAAAAGAAAAAGTACAGAGTATCAAAGATGGCGGCCATTGTTGTCATTTTTCTTGTCTTCCAATTTCTGAAGCATATACAGTAACTGCCGGACATTTTATAATATGACCTGTTTGAGAAATGTTAGATTAATAGATGGCACTTGTTGTAGTACTGCACAACAAATAACCACTGGAGGAGTTGGCAAGGTAATGGCCACTGTATCCACACCGTGCAATTTTGGATACATGACATTATCTCTACACTTAAACGTAAATCATAAGCTGTGGCTCATATAAATCACTGCCAGACATTTGGAAACGTGTAAAATTCCAAACGTTTAGTGCAGTTAAATCTACATTATCTTACACTTTGGCATGGTTGCACATTACGCTCATTACAAATGACCAACATCCGTTTTCAGTCAAAGGGAAAAACACTGGCATGTCCCATTAGATATACAGCAAAAGATCATTTGAGAGAATGCAAACTGACTTTGCTCTTGTTAAGAATATATTGTTATGGCGCAGACAAGCCACGCCATGATAATTACCATCAATAATTAAGCAAGGGGAAATGGTAGAAAGAGCTGTGTTCAGTGCTTGCTAAATGTGCCTGATGTGCTTGGGAGATGCTGAGATGGACAGAATGGCTAGTAAGCTAATTTGGCTCCTTTTTTATGTGGCACAGAAGATTATCTTTATGTTTCCACCCGCTTAGCTTGGGCTCTTATGAAATCTTAGAAGAGTGTGCTTAGTATTTCCTGTCACTGCTGTTTATCAGTTGTTTGGTGGAGTATATATCGATCAAAGGGAGATTGAAAACAGCAAATGTACCGCTGAAAGTAGAACTTATTCATGAGCATGAGGATTGAGAGCTAATACAAGTGTATGTCTTTATTGATGTACATTCATCAATTTGATTTATCTGGAATAAAACCTTCTTATGGCCTTGTATTTGAGAGAACTGTTTCAGACCGGTAGATCTGGGATATACAGTATCTAGGAGCAAACCAAGTAGAATCAAACAAAGTTGCCCCTTACTGTAGAAGATGCTGACGACTACTTTTATAGAAATCTGGAGCTAACCTCGATGCAGAGCTTGCTGCGGGGCAGTTGTTGGAGTGAGATCTTTCGGGAAAAAAAGGCTTGCCTCTAAAAAAGGCCATGCATCAGCAGAAATGTGTGGTCACCCTACAACGATGCAACCTTAACTTAAACATCAAACCTTACTTTCTTACTTAACCTTACTTTCTAATGCTGTGTGTGTTTATTCTTTTCTCATTACTGCTTAGTTTTTACAATAATGTTAATGACCAATTTTATTATTTGATTGTAGACTCATTGCAAAACATTGGACAGCACTGAACAGAACTGTCATTCCCTGGGAGCTAAGGAGAAGGAGGATTTGAGGGATGTCGTGCCTGAAACCCAGCCTTGGACAAGTTTGCGGCACTGAGCAGTATTAAAAATGTTGCACCTGTCGCATCTTGCTGTTCATGGAGACGTGTGTTACTAACCTTGTCACTGATAAAACTAATTATTCTTGCTGTGTTTCCGTAATATTGAATTCAGATGCCTTTTTTTTTTTTTTTATAGTGGCCTTTGCTGTTGTAACGTTAAGAATCTTACCATAGCAGGTGCAACCTTTTACATAGTGTAAAACCATTATATTATCTCGGTCCATTGTTGAGTCTTCCTATATTGCCAGAACAACTTAAAGGATGCAGAAGATTGTAAAGGACTGGTGAGCTTTCCGCAACAAAGAAAGTTCAGTAAGTATTGACTTGAATAATGATAGGAAACTCTCCTGGGAGTCAGGTGCACTTTCCAAAATGTAAATGAGGCCTTCCCTGAGACACACAGTCCGCCGGCTCCCCTGCTGCTCGGAAAGCTTCGCCATTCACCTTTAAACAGCAGAACAATAATCAATGGGGCATTATTAATGTGCAAATCATTCATGTGCACTCCTGTTATACCCCGCTGAGTGCAAAGCTACTGGTAACCCATATATTGCATTGTATGGACATGGATTGCTGTGCGTTGAACCAAAGAATACAATCAAAACTACACCTATCCAGTTATTGCGGTGGCTATTGTTTGAAAACTAGAAATGGTATCTATGTTTCTTTTTTTTTTATTGCCCAGAGACCCTATTGTTAGCACTCATCATGAACTTTTAACACAGATGTGATTCTCCTGAGATGCTCTACTCTCCTTCATTTCACTTAATCCCTAAGGTTTATGGGCAGTAGTATCAAGGATTCCAGTCCAGAGACAGACAAGAATCATGTGTGTATGATTCAATCTTTAATAAGCCGTGTTTCCCCCGCCGTGTTAGCCTTAGTCCTTCCCTCAAAGTTCCTGGTGTAAATCTTTCATAAAGCGCGTGTCTGTTTCTTGTTCGCGAGCTGTCTCAATGCACAAAGGCCTCTTTCTTCCTCACGGTACAGCGCTGCGTCTTTATTGGACATTAGAAGAAGGTGAGAGCGGCAGCAGCAGTGCTCAGCCGAATGAAGGAAGAGGAAGGAGTGAGCCTTCATTACAGCAGCCTCATATAAATCAAACTAATTATGGAGCCACGACAGTATCGAACCCATGGAGAGAAAATGAAATGATCAGAGGCAGGTCGCGGCTCAAAGCAGAGCGAGTTAATGAAAATATTAATTACCTGATGATATACGGGGGGAAATCTGGAGCAGCCCCTCCTTCCAACTGCCCAAACCCCCTACCACAGAGAGCATTTGTTTTAATTGAGGTATAATAAGACAGTTACATTTGGCTGAGTCACTTGTTTTGACTGGGTAATTGACCAATAAAGGCCCATGATAGCCAATTATAAATCCAATGTAGTGGTAATTACTTAGCAACTCTTAAGTGTCTGCTTAACATCGAGCACATTACACTTACACTTGCAGATGGTTATTTTAAAACTCGTAAAATAAAAGCCGAGCAAGTCTATTGGCACATGACAGATGCTAAATGAACTCTGAGTAACTTTTCTCCCAACTTCCACCTCGCATTACCGTGCAATTTGTCGCTCATATTAGATTTTGTCCTGGCAATCGATTTCCTCTGTGTTTTCACTGTGAATTATTCAGAGGTACAGTTTATCAATAGGCGAGTGGTGTTTGGATCCTGGCTGTGAGAGACAGGGTGACTTGTGAGGGGTAGATGGTTGGGTGTCGGGGACTCAGACAGATATTGTTGCACAACAGTCAATCGTGGTAATTAAAGCAGGCATCAACAGTCGTCTGGCCCGCCGAGGTTTGAGGGAGAGGACGTGTCAGAGTTCACGCAACTCCTAAATGTCATCCATATCCTGCAATGAATGGAGTGAACCGTTTTGTGTTTTTGTTTTGTTTTTTCAAAGCCTTTCTTTGTATCACGAACATTTACAGGAGCAGTTATTCAGGATGTAGAGGAATGTCAGATTATTTTAGTCATGATCTAGTTTCTAAAAAAAACAGGATTAAAAGGGTGCAATCAATGTTTACAGTTAACAGATAAAGGACTAATATTACTTACTTAAACAAGGCTTAAACAGATTTATATTGTCCTTCTAATTGCAGACCAATTCACATTCTTCCTGTATTAAGCAAAATATTTGAAAGGTTACTTTTTAATCAAATGCTAGAGTACTTTACATTAAATGAATTGCTAACGAGTTCACAGCATGCCTATAGACCAGGCCATTCAACTAGTACGGCATTAGTGCATATGGTTGATCAGTGGCTTACATATATGGAGGATAAAAGACTTGTTGGTGCAGTACTTTTAGAATTTACAGCTGCATTTGATGTAATTGACCATGATATTCTGTTGTCAAAGCTCAAGTATTATGGATTCTCAAAATTGTCTACTTCACTGATAAGGAGTTATCTCTATGGTAGAACTCAGCAAGTATTTTTTAATGGTAGCTTTTCTGATAGTAAATGTATATCATGCGGTATTCCACAGGGCAGCTGTCTGGGTCCATTATTATTTTCAATATTTGTGAATGATTTGCCCCATGTTGTTAGAAATGCAGAAGTTGTACTGTATGCAGATGATGCAAGTTTACAAGTTTAACCTACAAAACCAATTAAATTTGATTATCAACTGGGTTAATTTGAACATATTAGTTCTAAATATTTCCAAAACCAAATGTATTGTTTTTGGTACTAAACATTTGTTAAATAAACCTTGTAACCTAAATTTGACTATTGATACAACTTTGGTAGAGCAGGTTACTAAAACTAAACTCTTGGGTGTTAAGCTTGATAATCAGCTCTCATGGACTGATCAGATAAATTATATTGTTTCTAGGATGGGCAGAGGCATTGCTTTAGTGTGTGCCGTTTTGTCCACCCTCAGTCATGAGAACAGTAGTCCAGTCTTTGGTCTTGTCACACTGGAGTACTGCTCAGTTATTTTGTCCAGTGCTACACAGGAGAACTTGAAAAAAACTTCAACTTGCTCAGAATAGAGCAGCCAGAGTTGCTCTTGGCTGTTCATACAGGACCGGTGTGAATGAGATGCACACTATATTAGTATGGTTGAAGGTACAGGATAAATTAAAGATAAGTCTTCTGTGCTACATGCATAATGCTATCTATAAAAACAACCCCAGATTTTTTTGTGGATAAATTGGTGTACAGTTGGTATCGCCACCAACATATTACTCGGCAGGTCAGCTCTGTGATTTAATTGTTCCTTTTGCACAGTCAAACTGTATGAGGAGAACTGTACTATTTAGATCCTCAGTAGCTTGGAATCAACTGTCAATGTGTACAAGACAAATAAGCAACAAATCTTATTTTAAAAAGATGGTAAAATGTATGATTTGTAATGAAAACTAAATGTAACGACTCAAAATGAAGTGTATTTATTCTTTTGAAAATATATTGTAAAAAGTGTAATGTGATTGTCTATAATATGTTTTGATATTGTAAAATGGACCCCAGGAAGATTAGCGACCACTCGTGGAAGCTAATGGGGTTCCAAATAAATAAATAAATGGTTCCACTTGAAAGTTGCATTACTTTCCTAAACTAAAGTGGACATGTAAGAACTACTGTACTATTTGTTGCATAGGTTTTCAGTGTTTAATATCAATCAAGTTCAACTAGTGCTTTATAGCCTTTGTAAGTTCATTAAAGTCTGCTTACTGTAGATTATCATAATACTACTAGCTATTCTTGAGGTGAAGCTAATAGAAAAAAATGTATTATTCATCCTCTAATAAACTTATATTTGATTACCACAGTGCAACACACTACAGTTAATGTAACTAGATTTGGGTTGGTTTGTTATTTCAATTATTCCAACCTAATGGCATGGCACGTGCATATGAGGCTCAGAGGGAGTCAGTGGGTGAATTTTACATAGTTAGGCTGTCAGTGAGTGACAGGCTAATCAGGACTTTGTCAAAGTGGACTGTGTCTGCACCTGTCAGAGCTGTCAGTCTTCTGAAGAGCCTGATCGAGGTCCCCTGAGTAATAAAGTGGAGAGCTGGTTTTGCGCCGTGTAACCTACGAGGAGCGAAGTCAAGACGCTGAGGACATAACAATCAATGTCAAAACATGTGCTATTGATGAAAGGATGTCAGAAAAGGCTACAACTTACACAGGATCCTGCAGGCGCTCGGTGGGGGTCTCTGGGGTGTGATTGTGATTGATACAGAATAATAGTAATGTATGGCAGGGCAGTGATGTAGCGCACAGGCAGCAGGGGTCTGTGGGATGCACACTGGAGACGTTCATACTGTAGGAAATTTTTTTTTTTTTAAGATCTGTTTTGTCCGTGACTATTTGCACTGCACAATATGTAACAATTCCTAATATGTAACAATCCATGTAGTTTGCTAAGCTTTCATGGAGCATCAATAATACCCTGACAACACTGACACTTAGTTCACCAAAGAAACAGCACAATAAACAGTATAATATTCTTTGGGCTGAAGGAATTTTGTGCAGCACCTAAATTAGCACCATGGACAGTGACATCACATCATTGGTGTAGCTCTTGTCACAGAAATTAAACTGTAAAATATCATGTCATGTAGAGTTGCATTACAATCAGCTGTGACTATGTAGATTTCCAATGTTGATAAAAAAAAGTCTAAACTTTAGTTTCATGTGAGATATCCGTGAGGTTTCAGTGAGTTAGACTTTCCTAAAGCTTATCCCGTGTCATGTTGCAGCACTACGTCAGAGGCTTTTCACAGAAACAAATAAATGCCACTAAACACAGAAGGCTTTTCTGTGTCGGGGGCTAATCTGTGACAGGCTCTGATCCAACAGCCGTGTCATGAGTCGGATCTTCCAGTAAAAGAATCTCCAGGATGATATTCCAATCCTAGTAACAAGAAACTCATAAGATCACAGCGACGATCAATGGCCAGTAAGATGAGCCCAGTCTTTGTCTTCCTCCCTCTGAGAGACCTGTTTCCTTTAGCTGTTAAATCCTGCCAGCGCTAACATGGCTCTGGCCCTTAATGTAACTCTGTGTCATGTTTTTTTTTTTTCTCTGCACAAGATGAAAGCAAAATTAAATATGTCTTTAATATTAGGAACTTCCCTCCTCATATTTACAACAAGACAGAGATATATTTTAAAATTATGAGTTATTTTAATTAATCATATTATTTGCACCCCTAAAGTTACATTGTGTTGTTCTGTGCGTCCACATTGGAACATGTGTTTATGAAAACAGTGATTATTGTCACATGTCAGGGGAGTAAGAAATCAAGCCCCCATCAATCATCCAATTAGGCTTGTGTTGTCTTGTTAAATGAGGTGTGGGACTTTCAGCTCAGTGGAATAGGCCTCTTCAGAAACAGAGTGATGTGGAAATTGAGAAATCACTTTCTGAAAATGACAAATGTATACAATATGCTCTCACTATTTGCATTGTCAGTGACATTCATGAGGAGTGAATAAGGTTAGACGCGTCTGCATGTGTGACTTCATCAGCATTTGTTCCCAGCATGCATCAGCCCCGGTTCAGCAAATGAGTTGAAGCAGGCTTCCTGGGCAGTCTTTCCTCTCTGCTCCAACAACTCATGAAATATTTAATGTGGCTCACAGTAACCTCTCTCATTCTCACTCTCCCCTTCTCACTGTCTGTGTCTCTCAAACACACACTCACACAAAACATACAACACCCCATCCTCAGTGTCTCAGAGTTGTTGTTTTTTTCCTTTCTGTCATTCAGCTGATAGTCACTGGATGGAAACGTCAATGTTCACAGTAAAACCTGCTACATTTCAGAGTGCAGCCTATACAGACCCATATGATACAGGTTTAATATCAATTTATGAGCTGATCTTATGCTTCATGGGATTATTATAGAGCCATGGCTTAAACAGAACACAAGCATATCATTGTGAGGTAGACTAAACATTAAAGCTTGCAGTGTGGATTTAGTGGATTTAACAGTTTACAGCAGGTTCAAGTGAACTGTCTTTCAGGCCCATGCAGACCTGTAAACACATACACACTGTTGAACACACACTGGATGTATAATTTCATGGATGGCTTCAGTCTCATCTCATTGTATTCAGGCTGGGTGTGGACAGAGGTAGCTGGATACAAATATGACACCCAGCCGATTGGCAACTGCCGGCTGTTTAATCAACACTGATGAATATTTGATAATGCGGCGGCGGGCAAATGGTGGCCGACACTCTCCTCATTATCAAAGTCCACTACAGAGGGAGATATTCAATATCTACCAATGGGGAGAAGGTGCTCTCAGCCTCAACAAAAACAAAGAAATCTGTGACATTCTGGTGATAGATAGTTGCCATGTAAATGTAAAAAATAGCAGTTGGTTATGCCTAAACTTTTCATAAAGTCACAGTATCAATATTGTTTTATTTAGAAATAATAATCGAATAGCTGCAAAAAAACCCTTTAGTACTATTTAGTGTCTAAAGCATATTATGTCAACATGCATCTCAGGTTCAGCTTTATGATGTGAGACTTGATGACACTTGGTGAGAATTTGTTTGGTGATCATTTCAACAACAACAAAGCAGCCAGTGATGGGATTTTAGTAAGGAGATTTGGAACATTACAACACACAGGGCTGTATTTGTTAAAGATGTGTTTTTAATCCTTAGGGACAACAATACAGCAACACATAAGCACGTGTTCAGCACCACGGACAGTGATAGCTTTTAGACCCACTGTAGGTCTGAATAAAATGTACAACTTTAGCCTAAAGAAAAACACCTAATCACATTACCTGAATAGTTTAATTTCAATACAGAGAAGAAGCCTCCGAACCATTAGAAGTTATAAGAAAATTGCATATATGTATTAGTTATCGCAGGTCTTTTTAAATCTTGACACATCACTATCTGTCTTATCTTTCACTAAAGAGAAATGCCCTTGTATGCCCATCTTGTTTCGGTGTCGTGTGCTTTGTATTTTTCTGTCTGCAGCTTGTGTGAGTAATGACGGCAGGGAGATGGGTTCAATAGAGGGTTCAAAGAGCACTCTGCCAGAGGCTACAGCAGCTCTTAAGAGGGAGAATTGGGAAATAAATGACATTTAGGTAGTGGGGCACATTTTGCATAAAGTGACATTTAGGTGGCGATAGGTATTTTCTTGAATGAAGTAACGCATATAAAACTGGCCTGTTCAGACATTGACAAGTGTTTTGATATTTTAGGACTGTACTTTATCAAACGGGTGTCAAGCAACAGGGGCCACACAACTGGAGGGAGCAACTTATGATAGGCTTTGTTTCTTCAGATTTTGATCCCAGACATGAGAGGAAAACTCAGACTGGTAGCTTCTTCAAATATTAAATGAGTACAGAAAACAGTGAGGCACCGCACTTTAGATAAAATCAATCAACTTCAGAGTTTTTAACTAAAATGCTAATTATGTGGACCCTAAATGAAAATTCAGTATGAGCATGGATATATTAACACTACTTTATACTGCAGTCAAGCAGTTTTTTCTTGGCATTGTGTGGATGTGCTGTCAGCGATTGTAATAAATTACAAGAAAAATCAGGCCCAAAATCCTTAGCTTACTGGATATTTTATGTTGTAGTAGTATCTCATACAAGCAATGACAGAAAATTTGACATTAGTGACTTCAAGAACTTTGAATGATGTATTTGCTAATTACAGAAGATTCCTGCAACAGAGCATTGGTAATGGAAGATAGTGTGTCTGAGTATTATAGTAAATAAGCTGCTTCTTTTAGGACTTTGACGTTCCAACATTTAGTTGCAGACTAGCAAAAGGCTGATCTAAAACAAAAGTGTCTACTTCAGTTTCAGCTATTCAGTCTTTGGAATCAATGTGCAAACAACCCTTAAACGTTGAAACGCTGAAAATTACACTGACAAGATCATAAAGGTTCTTGTTCATGACCATTGTAAAAGGCTTGCTAACGAAATAAATTTGAAAAAGTTGATATGGTTTACAAATGCACATACTGTAGACATGTATTGAACATTTACACTGTGAAAAACTTTGGTCTGTTTCCCTTCTTTCACTTCTTTACTTATTTTCAGATGGTCAAATATGAAAATGACTCCTGCTCTGTAATGTGTTTATTGGGCGTGCCATACAAATAGGAATCTAAATTGCATTTTTTGTTATGCAGCCTATCTTCATATCCATAGCATACATTCCCATTTTTTGTCACTGGCTACATGACAAGAGGTCAGCCCCTCAAGATCAAATATTTTTCTTACTAAATGACGGATTTATTAGACAAATAAGTTGTTCGTCTGACTCTGAACCCTCTGTGATTGAAATATACCCCTGTGTCAACAGCACCGCCTCTCAAAGCGCGTCCCGGGCAATGGAGGGCTGCCACAACGGATTACTGAGCAAATATGAGTGGGAAATGAGTGCAGATCTGGGGGATCTACCCCTCCGCAGCCCAGCTTTGACATTTCCGTCCGAAAGGCCAGCCTTCTGTGTGTGGTTAGATCAACGCAGCCCTCAATGGGAGCTCTTATTTTTCTTTTAAGACACTGCAGGAGACACAAACAGGACTGCAAGGACAAAAACTTGAATAAAGTCAGAACCAGCACTATCTGTTTGGTTTTATTTGAGCCCGTAGTGCTGTAATTATAATGATAACATCCATCTTAACCCGGCGCCTAACAGCTGCGATTAGACCTGGATCATAGGCCCACTACCCTCCGCTCTGGGCTCCACTAAAAAGTCGCCTGCTCGTAAATCTAAGTGCTGCGTTTCCATAACGTGCGCTCACATCATTATTTCGGCGACGTAGTGTCACACACTCTCTCATCTCGTCTGTCAGGAATCCAATTTCCCTTTATTTACATCCACACTGGAGATTAATTACTCCCGAACAGTGGCCTGGAGGAATTCAGATATGAGATCCTGTAGGCTCCGGTCTGCTCAGTGGGCTCTCTGCTGTAATGGATCCATTGGGCCTGGACAAAAAGAGCACAGTCCAGAACTTTATTACTTCATAATAATAAAATGTAAGAGGATCTCTTTTCAGATTTGTAGACATAACCATCTTTATGTTTTAATAAAATGATCTAGTCTATTATACATTGTCATGAACTCCATTGTCATTTACATACATTAGATTTAATGTATGGCTTTAATGTCCATATTCTCTTTTTAGATTTTCTGTTCTGTCCATTCTGACTGGGCAACTCAAACTTAACAGTCACCTTCACTGTCTTGAAAATTAACATCTCAAAACCAGATGTAATCAATTTAATGTGTGATCATCTTTACAAATTTCTAGATCATTGATTGAAAGTGGAATGAAAGCTGGTTTGAATGAAATTACCCTTTCAGGTTGACAGTGTACAATCTCACAAGTCACACAATATAATAGATTATATGAAAACACACAAGATAAAGCTGAAAGAATAAAATATATATCATTTAAAAGCAGCTAATGAAACGTTGGCTATGTATAAAAATATATGGCTGGAGTCATTTTCTGTAGATATAAACTAGTATTAATGCCTTGTATGGTTGTCTAATAACTCTATAGATAGTGTAAAATTAAAGTTATTTTTGTCCGCTGTGTTGGACATGTAAGACCTGTAGGGACTGTCAGAGATCCCTTTTCTTGGTGAAGTAGGCCCACTCTCTCAGGCCCAGTACCCACCTCGACCTGTGCGCCGTGACGCAGCGGTGCTATTGCTGTTGAACGAGCTTGATAGCGCTGATGTCGGTGATGAAATAGCGGCTGATTAATAGAGGCCTGTGTCGTAACGGGCTGACATATGGTAGGCGAAGCAGCTGGGGACGGTACCTCAGGCGTCCCCTACGGCCATTAACATATTAGAGGCTATTGTGCAGGCAGACAGTCCGACTTCATCCCGGGGCCCTGTGCAGAGAGACAGCACCCCAGAGCTGTTTGATATAGGCTTTCAATAATGCATTAGTCTTCTGTCCGCGATGCTTGAGTAGCAGCGCCGTGTTACTGTAGCCGACACTGTAGCTAGCTTCAATGCTAACGTTGTCCGTTTAAAGACATAAGGACAAAGTTATTGGTTAGTTCACTAAATACAAACGAATTTTAACTTTGGTGATATAACCATCTGAGCCACAAAACATGGCATAAAATATAGCTACTGTGCAAAACAAAACCTTGACTAAAACCAAAGAGAAAACGTTTTACTCACGTTGGATAAGTTTCTAGTTTTCGAAATGCAATAAGGAGCGCTTCTCTTTGGCGTTTAACTGTGGCTCGTCCTGCTGCTTCCTCAGAGAAAGCCCGAAAACTCTCTGAAAATATTGCATTTTATATAAGCATCAGTGATTAATATTGCATTACTTCTGCGTTTAAAAATTCGTTTTCATAAAGGCGTCTCACGGTGATGTAGGCTAAAGTAAAAATCAAGGATTAAAATAACGCAGATGTGGTTTCAGAGTGACAAAGATACAGTGTGGTTATTTTAGTTAGAAAAAAATGTTTTTTTTTTCTTCTTAGCTGGTTTAATTCTGGCACTATCTTTTTCGCTCTCTTGTCAGTGTTACATCAAAGCAGTCTGAAGGGAAACTGTATTTACATTTACAGAAATAAAATCACTATATTTTTTCCGTCTTTCGTCGATTTTTTATTAAATGTATTTTTTATTTAGGAATTTTTTGAGGCCTAAAAACAATTTACAGTAAGCATGTAGCATAGACCTTGCTATATTATTATTTTTTTTATTATCATTAGTCCTTTAGGCCTATATAGTAATAATAATAATAATAATAATAATATAATATATTTAAAAATACCCAGGCACTGGGTTATTTGTGGAACAAACCTTTTAAAAATCCTAAAAAAATAGCATTTTTTTATCCAAGTTATAGAAAAATATTGGGCATCTACACATCAACATTATTAAATACCAGTGTTATGCAGTATTTGGTATTTGAGACCAATCATAAGCAAAAAGCGGTTGCTTTTCTTAACTTTATTAGAAGATTGCTGGAACACACCTCCCTGTTAAATTTGGCTTACAGGATGAAGAGTACCATTGAAAGAAAGGACAACAGAGGAGTGTGGACAGAAGTGAGGGAAGGAGACAATAGGACATTTCCATGATGCACAAGTCGCTGCAGTTTGTAAACATACTTGTGTGTGCACAAAAGTAAAGTATTACTTACACAACATTTCTGTAACAATTAACACGACAAACAACATGGTGATCTCAATGTGAAAAACAGGCATTAAACAGTGACTTACACCATCCACAACGTAAGGTCTACAGTAGATATATCTCTACTGGTGCAGTGATTTTTTTTTTCCCCCAATGCATAGTGTTTGCACTGCAAACTGAAAGATCTGTTATTCCAGATATCTCCTCCATGGAGCAGACAGGCTCTCAATCTGTTGAACTTGTGTGAAGCCAATAGTGTGATAGACCTATAATTTATCCAAAACACAGGAGCTTAATCCTGTTTTAATAAAGTGATGTCTTTATATACAAAACATTTAACCAATCTATTAACCTAAAAGGTCTTTGTGCAAATTCAAAATAAATATATTTATAGATGTGACAGCCTAATGACAGCTAATGACTGCCTGTGAGTCAGGTCTTCATGCAGGCCTAATTCTCTGTAGCCATTAAGGTTTGCAACTGAATCAGCAGCCTTTAAATAATAACAATAATAATAAATAAAAAAAATACAGATGACTAAATGAACAGACTGATGGGTTATACCAACAACGACAGAGTCAAACCAAAACACAGCTTAATAATCAATGAGGTAATTCTTGAATGGCTATATTTCAAATAATAGGCCTATAGGAGAAAAGAACTCGCTATTGTAACAAGCAAATCACCTTCTTCCATGTGTTTTAAAAGGCAATGTCGACTAAACTTTTCCCTCGAAACAACTGAGCAAAATGTGTGTCTGTTATTTGCATACTTCACATTCACCGATAACGTGAAAATAAACCAGATATATGAAGCCTCAGAAAATGGGGATCTAAAGCCCATTGCGCACCAACGTGGAAAACCGCTGGAGACAAAAGACTGAAAATGGTGTCTTTATAGTGTCTCTTGGTCCCAATTTCAGTCATTTTTTTCTTTTAGTAAATTTTCTTCACCCATCAGTGTGTTGCAGAGAATTTCAACCTCTTCTGCTTCTGTCTTTGGTTACAAAACCACACTCGCACCACATTTTTTTTCAAGTCCAACTTTTCTGCTATAGCTGCAATTTTCTCCGACGAGGGCCGAGGCTGAACGGCAAAGTACGCCTCTAACGACCTCTTTTCGGGCGCTGCTATGGACGTCCTCTTGCGTTTCTTTTCGCCACCGTTGAAAATGTCAGGTTTGCTCATTTTCTCCCTCTGGGCCCCCTCGGCCTCCTCCAGCCAGGCCTGCAGGATGGGCTTGAGCGCGATCATGTTGTTGTGCGACAGCGTCAAAGACTCAAATCGACAAATTGTACTTTGACTTAGTGACCCCACGCCGGGGATTTTGAGATTTGCCAGCGCACCGCCCACGTCCGCCTGGGTCACCCCTAGTTTGATCCTGCGCTGCTTGAAGCGCTCAGCGAAGGCCTCCAGCTCCCGTGGGTCCGTGTCAGAGTCGTTGATGGAGGAGAGTCCGGTGTTAGGGAGCTGACTGCCCCCGTGGTGACCCGGTAAGAGCCCGTGGTGCGTGAGGGGCGAGCTCATGCTCATGGCCTGGTGGGATAGGTGGCTCAGGCCGTGCATGTGAGAGTGAGGGTGCCCGGCGGCTGAGCCAGAGAGGAGTCCCCCACCACCACCTCCGCCGCCACCTCCACCACCCGTGCCGTCGTGCGCGCCCCCGGCCATGAGCGTGAGCGACGGCGAGTTGATGTGATCCATAATGTCCGGCGGCTCCATGTTGCCATGGTGATGGTGGTGATGATGATGGTGGTGCGCCAGCGGCACCGTGGACGTGGACGAGCAAGGGACCGTGCTCATCGTGTGGTACGTGGCGTCCGGTTTGAACGGGTGCGTCTTGGCCTGGGACACGGCGATGTCCACGGCCGCGAGAGCCTCTGCGCGCGCCAGGAGGGTCTCATCCAAACTTGCGAAGATGTTGCTCTGCAGCTGCAAGACAAAAAACGCAGAGGAAGGGATAATGTGGACATTATTTAAAGTGCTTATGGAGACATTGCTGTTCCTTCAAAGTAAAAAAATAATAATTCAGAAACACGATCCTAGAGAACACACAACGAGTAGCCTATAGACAATAGCATAGGCTAAAAACGGAAAAATAAAAAATAAACAAGTGTCCACTGCAGCAGTCGCAACTTCTAGAAGTTATGAAAGTAATCCCCAAAAAAGGTTCACTTTAAAAAGAGCTCCATTTTCTGATAATTTGTGAAATGGAGAAACACAAAAAATGCACAGGCAGCATTACAGACACACAAGGCAGGAATGAAGAAGATTTCCACAGAAACTGTCTGAAGAAAAGGGCACATTTATAAAGATTGCCGTTTTTACTGAAATCATAACATTAATACAAAAACATTATGTTTTTCCTAAAGCAACAGTAATTTTCCCTCATAAATACTAAAGTAAAGAACTAGCTTCTAAAATCTTATAAAAGTTAGGTCAACATTCAGTTCATCTATCATTCACTGTTAATGGTGATGGCCCACTTTAAAGAATAAAATATAAAATCCTCATCGTATAACATCCAATCAAAAGTGGGACAACATTGTTGATTTTTTTAGAATTTTGGATTCTTTGGCAGGTATCATTTCAAAAGCAGTAATCAAGTCCATATATAGTCCATATCGCTGAGCGCTTCAAGCAGCAAAGGATCATAATAGCCTGGCAAAAAGCATTTTGCGCTTTTAAAAAGATCACAGACTGAAACAGTGACTGCCGTAGAACACATGAAAAATACATAAAGCGCGCGTCTGTGCTTTGGAGCTTGTTATTACGCACATACAGCGTTACATACAGGAAGCCCGAATAGAAAAAAATAAGTTTTGATGGGTTTAATTTACCTGTGGAGTTTGTAGACAGGCTCTCCTAATCGCTTCCGAGCTGGAATGCAGGGTGGTGTACTTGTGCTCGGGTAAAGAGGGGTGCATGGCGAAGTGCGGCTGTTTGCTGTTCATGGACATCATCTTGGCGAGCGTCTCCAATTAAAGTGCACAGGAAAAAGCGGGGGAATCGGCTACAAGAGCAGGAAAACTAGTCATAGACACACAGTGATCCTTTTTGCCTATCCGGTTAATGATGCAGAGTAGAGTTCGCGGCAGCAGCCTTGAGCCCGGAGATCACAGAGATGCCTGCAGTCTCTCAGACGCACTTATCTGTCTACTGTTTCCCACTGCTGGGGATGAGAGAGCCTCTTACACCTGAGCGCCTCAGATCTCGTCAAGCCCGGACTCTGCTGCTCTCGCGAGACATACTCTGGCAGAACAGCGAGCAGCAGGCTGACAGAAAAACTGCTCACAGGGCACACAGGCTGCAACATCTGGAGACTAGACGCGTGCGGTTTTTTTTTTTTTTTTTCTTTCAGGACTCACTCGTCTATCCAACCCCACACTGGAACAATTTAAGCATTATTTTAAACGCACAGACCATAACGCTGTAAACCTACTTTTAAAGGACTACAAGTTAACAATTTTACTAAAATATTAATAAATACCAATATTTCCTGTATTTTAAAGATTGCATAGATTGATAATCTGAGCTCCGGCCACTTATGGCTCGATCATCTTCAGGAGTCACAGGATTCAATCTAGCTCTTCCTGAAACAAAACAAAAACTATGGTTATGTCCACACTAATGCATTTTCATTTTGTGCTACAGACTGTACAAACCTAATTATGCCAGTGAAGGTAGCTGGTCATACATTAGAGCAGCAGTTCAAGAATGACCTTATAAACACAGCAATGTAAGCAATGACTGATGGGCTCTTTAACCGCTGATGCATTTTGCACATTGCAATCTGGTGATGATTTAATCATAGTAATTAGTGATTAATTTTTATTTTGTTCTAATCAGATGTCACCAAGATAAAACACCTATCGAGTCTACAAAGTGAGACCAGAAGTTATTCTAGTTGTACTATCTACCCTAATTCTGTTTTTACGAGAAAACATTATGGTGCTGGATATTCCCTAAAATGAAAAGGAATGTGGCATGTTAAACACCAAACAATACATTCACATGATTGTATTTTAATTGGCTGCCAAATGTATATTGTTGCTAACAGACCAGTGGTGTCAATTTTGTTCTCTAGCCACAGCTTAACACTTAAGCCCCACCAGATGAGCTCTAAACAAATTCATTTAATACATCAGTGTCACCCAGTACACAGTCTTTACCTAAATTAATTAATCCCATCGAATTAACACTTCATTTATTCAAACCACAATGGTTGCTCAATTAAAATTTCATGCAGCGATTAGTGGTATGTAAAACATATTTGCATAATAAATAAGCTGATTACATTTACAGTGCATGTGGTCTGTCAGAATGTTTTTTTTTTTTTGGCACTTCAAAACCAAGATTACTAAATAAATATCAAAATATATATTAACTACATAAACTATGATAAATGCCTGAATTGCCACAGAAAGGTATAATTGTATAGAGCTCTGAGGTCTAAATTATTTATTTTTAATTTGTTTTATTTGCATCATAGCTGGTTTGTATTGCTTTGTGGTGTATTCACATTGGTTTGCAAACAACAACGGACCTTATTTCTGCTTTACTTCCTTTATTTTATTTTAAGTTTTTTACATTTTGTCTTGATCTTTTAACTATCTGCCACCGAGACCTTCTAAACAGGCCTCACAAAAATGTCACTAATTGTTCTAATTCATAAACCATAAACAACAGTGACGGCAAGAGACGATAAGTTACAAAGCATCACAAACACTTAATGTAATCTGAAGCCTGCATTTAACGTGAGAACTTTGAAAACATACACCAGTATCCAATCCCTTCACATGAGCTTTGACAGTTTTGTGGGACTGCTTGTGTTAAAGGGACTGTAGGACTTCCTCTTAGTTGGCTGAATGGTATTCATTGTGTTTCTTTCTCTTGCGTTTTCAGGTTTATCGCTGCAGTAGGAGGAGCAGGTGGCTTTGGCGGTGTCATGTAGTTGGCATGCTGCACTGAGTCCATCCTTTTTTTCATCCAGTGAATCAAACAGCAATTCAAAAGACAATTCTTCAGTCTGGGAGAGTCCATCTTGGACACAAGTGGTGTCCTCGCTACCTGACTCAGATAAAGTTGACTCTGCGGCCTTTGCCTCTTTGTCAGCCAAGTTCAAGTTCATAGTGTCACATGGCAACATTTTTTTCTGGTTACTTTCCATCACAGCTGTGCCCCCACAGGTTGTGAACAGAAGTAGTCATTCGTGGTTCTGAGACTACAGTGCTTTCTAAATCCATTGTTGGAGAGGAGGCGGGGGAGAGCTGTGACCCTCGACTGCTCAAACTCTCACCATCCAGCATCATAGAGTCCAACTCTGAGATTTTGTTCAAGAACGCTGCATCCATAGACGCCTCACTCAAGATCTGAAAACCATCTTGTTTGTCTGATCCAACATTAGGGGGCCTGCTTCTTTCAGCGAGTTCTCTTTATTTGGGCTGGGACACAAATGAAAAGGTTTAGACTTATGCCAATCACCCCAGAAAACAGACTTGGATTCTACATCAGGACTTTTGGGTTTTTTAAGACTGGTGAACTGGTTTTCTACTGTGCTACTCTTGCTAGGACTAGGGAATTCATCAAAATCAAGCTTCCTTAAATATGATGCAGGCTTAAATGCAACCTTTTTCTCACGGATCCCAGGGCTTTTCAGCGTCAAAGAACGGAAAGCAGAGGATGGAGTGGTCGGCATAAAGTCAGAGCTGGTGCTAGTCAAGTCCTCATTTTTCTGTTTTCCAGTCAGAGTCTTAAACTCTGTGCGAGTTACCGCTGGCAAGAACATCAAGCTTTGGTTTTGAGAAAATGTTCGGCCGTCGGCCTCTGGATTGCTACAGATTGACTCCCGCTCGTTGTTACTCAAACTCCTCATCATCATGTTGATTTTCTGCTGCTGGGTAAAATCTTCAGATCCGCTCTCGTTACGGTGCTGACCAGGTTTATGGATTTCAACACATTTTTTCTCAGATTTTTTGATGCAAGACTCGAGCTCTTCAATATAATGGTCGCTGCGTTCTAGAGCCCGCTTTAGCTGGTCAATATTACGCTCATACTGTTGGATTTTGGCTTCAAGTGCTGCCACTGTGAAACGACCAAACCTGAAAATAAAAGATTTTGTGTTTTAATCTTGAAACGTCTGTGAAGGTTCTCAGTCATCCAGGTCATCTTGAAGAAAAGATTCAATTCTGAGGTCAACTGGTAAGAGATCTGAGATATAAGCTCAGCTCTCTTACTAGTTGACCTCAGAATAAATAAAGTCTCTTGGAATTAGAGACGAAACACCTTCAACTTGAAAACTGAGTCCAGATGCTTTTGCTTTTACCTTTTCTTTAATCTTGAAAGTACACCATATAATCATTTGGTGAATACATTTTATTGTTTAATTGTGACTGATTACAATAGATGCAAAAAAGATGACCAAAAAAAGATTATGAATAAAACTGTACCAATTAACTGTACTTCTGCAATCTCTGTATTTATATCACCAAAGATTATACTGATGTGTAAATCCAATTTAAACAGTGAACTGTATTATTAGTATTTATAAACACAATACTTCTAATTAAAATTGTATTAAAAACACATATGGACTACTGCAGTTTGTTTTTAAAAACATTTACAGTGACAATAAAAAGGGCAAGTATCTACAAAATAAAAAAATAAGACATAAAAGCATTCTTGCCAAGAGCATTTGTACTTGACAAAAGACTTACTTTTGAGGAGATCTGCTCGTTACCTCAGCTTTCAACCTCATATTCTCTTGTACAAGGTCAATATTTTGAGATCGTAAAGCCTTGTTTGCCTGTAACAAATGTAAACTATTTTACAAATAGCACATAGCTGTAATTATTTTACAGTCATTTAAGTTTTCTAAAATGTAAGTGGCATACATGTCATCACTACACAATCTAGGATATTTTACATTAAAAATGCAGGCTGTATACCTCCTTAAGCTTGTCCATGTCCTGTTTCACTTTTTCACAAACATCAGTGGCAGCTCGCAGCTTATTTTTCAGTTCATCCAGGATGTAGGAATCAACTCTATTGTCACCTGTTGCCACTGTATTAATGGAGCAAGGATCCAGAGCTGTCTTCAGCTGTGACTCCAGATGCTGATTTTTGGTTTTAAGCTCCTCGTTTTCTCGAATGAGCCCTTCAACTTCATCCTAAAAAGGGGAAACAAGTATCAAAGAAAATAGGAAAGTAGAACAAAAGAACACAGCAAATAAAAAAATAGGTTTAGTAGTTATCCTCTAGTTGTCTAGAGAGTTAACTGTTTACAAAATATTGCTTCAACAAAATGTCCCAACAGATACTCTATATCCTGGAAAGTTTCACAATTGGAGTCATACCTCATACTCGCGGAACAGCAGCTCTACTCTGGTCTTTCTGAGACATTTCCTGGTTGACAGGCTGTCCTTGTGGTCACTCTCATTCGAGCCTCCTGGAGAAGGAGCAAACAATAAGATGATTTTCTCACATTTAAAAAGGCCCCAATCAGGATTTACACACATTTTTTTTTTTTTTTTAAACAAAAGTAAACAAGTTAGGTTCTGCTATAAAGAAAGTAATGGTTGTTATGATTAGGCTCCACTTGTTTTCAGTGAGCTTGTATTTCACTCAGCGCTGAGGATTATTCAAGTAAATTAAAGTAGAGCAATTTTTTAAACAAGGACAATCCTGTGTTCTGATCATCTGAATATACTCAACCACTTAATTGGCTTATATGGGGTATTCATGTGGTGTAAAATACAAATAATACAGACTTAAAACCTCTTTATTAGGATAAAACTATCTTCTATTAAACATCACCCTCAATAGCAATATTACATTAAACCTCACTCTGCAACTAAATATGCTTATCTTGTGTCTGGGCTTGTATTTACTCTGAGGCTACAGGCAGCTGAAGTCTCATATTACCTCCACTGGCATGTATTGGTTTTCATACTCACCAATAATTTCTCTACAAGGGTTCTCTGCTGTGATGGGCACTCTGCATGTGGGGCATTGGCTCGCTTTCTTTAACCACATTTCCATACAGGACGAGCAGAACACGTGGTTGTTGGCACAAATGACCGGCTGTCTGACCTATTTCAGACAAAGAATGCGTTAATGAGCATAAACTGGGAAACACAGATGAGGGAAAATGTGTAGAAACCAAACGTTAAATTTCCTGAAAATATAACACTAGTTCTGAATTTGAACTGGTAACGTTAGTGTTGCCAGGCATTCGGTAAATACGCCATTGTGTTCAACAGTTGACGGATAATTAAAAAAAAGGTGCACGTTAACCTACCTTTCCAAGACATATTTGACAAGAAATTGGCAAAGTCAGCGACAGGGTTGATGTCTGAAAGTTCAGAGCCATGTTTTGAAGCACCACACACAGCAAACGTCCCAGAAGAAGTTACAAATTTCCCACCAATGAAGTGGTGCGGCGGGATTCGCAACTACGGAAAGCCAAATGGGCCCAAAAGACATGTGCGCAATAAATATCGGCCATTGCATTGCCCACGCTTGTTACTTTTGTAGCAAGTTTGTGCTCATGAAAATATTTGCAACAGTTTTTGCTATTTCTATAATTTCTCAGAGACTGTTTGTGTTGGAAAGACAACATTTTAATACATTACAGCCAGATCTGTCTGCTATCTAGCCACACTGACGCAACATACATATAGTATTTGTGGAATTAAATGTCTGTGAGATTACATATATAATATAAGGTGGTTAAGATGTATTATTTTCATAATAATTTTATTAATTCCACATTACAAGCATCCAGAGATGACAAACTGAGCACAGAGAAGACAAACTAAACTTTACATGCCTAATAAAATATTTTCTTTATTTATGTATCAAATTGCAATTTTGTTATGTTATGCCAAGCTTTCACATTCATTTTGCTATATGGGCTACCCTGGCAGCTATTAAAACAAGCGATGCTAGCTTAACTCCTTAGATTTGACACATGCTAGTTACACATTTTAGTAGCCAAGACAATTCTGTTAAAAATGATATGGCTTTATATTTCTTCACATGAACAGTTGAGTATTTACAATATAACAAAATATTTTTTTTTCAATGAAATGTGATTCTTGTAGAAGGATTGGTCCAATGTGGCTGCTTTTTCCAGGAAGGAGGATCAACTAACTAAGCGTGTGCAGGAGTAATATCATTATCGTAGCTAATTTCTTGTTTAAGGTTATTAGCAATGTTGCAACTGCCCCACATTGCAACTGTCCCTGCTCTCCCCTGTCTTTGTATCATAGAAAATGTATAAACATCATATTGTTCATTTAATACAGTGAGAAAAATTTTGTTTTTGTTTTTTGCCTTCATAACATGTGGCTCCTCTGTTTTGACTGTTAGTCCTGGGCCTAAGAAAAGTAAGTACTCCCCTTTTTTCTTAGTTAGGTTTTAATTTATTGGTACCTTTTCAGTTTGCATTTTTGCTTAAGACTAAAAATAACTAGTTTACCCAATTTGTTTGAGTATGTGCAACAACAAAAAAAACTGAAAATAAAACTGAAAATAAACTTAACCTATAATTTAAACATCTACTTGAAGTAATTTCCAAAACAATAGGCACAAATACTTGTTGATTTCAGGCTGCGGATGATGTAGAACATAAATCTCAGGCACAGACTAAATGTCTCATAGTGGTCTACCATTACCATAATTTTGTGTCCAAATATTTAAAATGCCATCACTAGCACAATTGAACTCTGCAGACCAATTACTCATATCTAAAACAACATGTCCTTCTCTTCATCGTATCTCTAACCAGGACGATCTTCCTAAGATCTAATATGATTACAATTGACTGACTATAAATAAGCCTGTACACGAACCCCGGTTTAAAAACATCTCCATTAGGCAACTTGTATGGTTGTTTCTACAATAACCACTAACATATCACTGGCTTTTTGAAATCTGACATGGACGTATCCTATTTGCCTATTAACCATATGCATATAATCCTTTTTTGTGTGGTAATGCTGTCATGATAAAAACTCAAAAATACTTATTTATTCTTTATGTTGCCACACATGACTTCTAATAGTACTATTATGCTATGCTGCACTAAAACTTTCTTACTGAATCAGTTATTACTGGGATAGTTACTCTTAAATACCCAGTACAAAATCTAAAACCATGATTTTTGTCCCAACAAGTCCCATTGTCAGATGTTGCATTGCATTGCAACAGACCAGGCATTAATTGGTGACAGACAATTAATCACAGCTGCTACAGATGGTTGCTACTATTGATCGTGTCCAAGCACTTATTTTTCATCTCTAAATGACACCGTTCACCAGATTTGACCAGCATGTGTAATGGACAGTAGAACCAATGACCCAAGTGTCAATGCTGGACACTTGGGGCTTAAGGGTCCCCTTCCCCCATCTCTGTCAAATAGCATCTTTACCATTTAACTCAGAAAGGTTTAGACTGCCCTAAGAGCACAGCAGCGAAACAGTGCGCGCTGGTGCTCAGATGACCTTTTCTGTTTAAGGCTTAATCTCTGACAAATGCTTGCTTTAATTAGCCTGATACCCCCTGCCTGCACTGTCACTGAACAAGGATCCCTCTGTCACTGGCTGGAGCTCTCACTCACAACATCTCTCTTTTACTCAGTCTCATCTACATCTGTATAAACACTTACTGGGTTGGGAAAGTATGATTTGACAGAGTAAAAATAAAAAAAAATAAAAATAGCTCTTTTGTTATGCATGTGCTACTGTCAAATTGTGTCCACTGCCATCTCGACCCAGCTGCACCCTAGAAGTAGCTTCAAACATTTAAAGCTTTATAGATATATACTGAACAAAAATTTAAACGCAACACTTTTGTTTTTGCCCCCATTTTTCATGAGCTGAACTCAAAGGTCTAAGACTTTTTCTATGTACACATATTGTTCACAAATCTGTCCAAATCTGTGTTAGTGCACTTCTCCTTTGCCGAGAAAATCCATCCACCTCACAGGTTTGCCCTATCCAGATGCTGATTAGAGAGCATGATAATTGCACAGGTGTGCCTAAGGCTGGCCACAATAAAAGGCCATTCTAAAATGTGCAGTTTTACTGTATTGGGTCCAGGGGGGTCCAAAAACCATTCAGTATCTGGTGTGACCACCATTTGCCTCACGCAGTGCAACACATCTCCTTTGCATAGAGTTGATCAGGTTGTTGATTGTGGCCTGTGGAATGTTGGTCCTCTTCAATGGCTGTGCCAAGTTGCTAGATATTGTCAGGAACTGGAACACGCTGTCAAATACCAGAGCATCTGGATCGTGTAGCCTAAGGCACATCTGTGCAATAATCATGCTCTTTAATCAGCATTATGCTATGCCACACCAATAAACATAATATATTTTTTTAAATGCTGAAAGGACACTAACAACAATAAACATATTCAGATATTAATGCATTTACTATGATGTGCCACAACAATATTATTTTTCAAGCTTATTTGTAAAGGCTGCCTAGAATCAAGATGCTGAAGTCAAAGTTTGATCCATGTACAAATAATTCCTTTTCTGTAAATCTTTGCCATTCCATATGGGAACCTCATTTGCTAAGTTACTCCCTAACTTTAACTCACCTGAGACTTGTCCTTGAATATGACCCACTGACACCTGTGCAATGCTAGTATGTCCACCTTATTTATACTGTGAAAGGAGATGTCTGTGAAGGTTCTCAGTCATCCAGGACATCTTGAAAAAAATCATGGCTAACGACGGTGAGACCAGAACAGCCTGGTCCATCAAGTTTGGTTTCAGGGTAAACTCCTCCCACTAGAGGTATAAGCTCAGCTCTCTTACCAGTTACTCTCAGAATTGATAAAGTCTCTTGGAATTAGAGACGAAACGTCTTCACCTTGAAAACCGAGTCCATATCCTTTTAATTCAACATTCAGCCTCAAAACTAATCAGCACCCTTGTTCATCCTTTTTTTTTAAAACATCACTGCAGCCAAAACATGCAACAAGAAATTGTTTTAAAAATGTACAGATAAAACAAATGAAAAGTTACATTACAGTACACTGGTAACAACAGGCCTATTTTACTGATCTTCCTCAAAGAGACTGTATCAAGCTTAGGTTTGAGTTTAAATGCATGGTTTGTTTGCACAATACGTTGATTTCTTGCAATATAATAGGACTTTAAAGTGAAACATTTTAAGCATTTGCTGCAGCTAAGTGTCTTTCCTTTTAAACTTCCAAAAGTAAATTAGTTAGTTTGTTTGGGAGGGCTCTCTAAATTTGTAGAAATGAAATCCTGTTGGTTACTAAGCCTTTATCCAGAGACGGCAGCAGCTCATGCAGCCTCCTACTACAGTAAACACAAGTAAAATAGATGCATGACTCCAAATCCCAGTTTTATTGGAAAGAGGCCTAATTATTAGGATGTAAGTCAGGCTGTGACTGCAGGGCCGTCTCCTTGATGTGGGCCTGGTTTATATTTATCCCTCCTCTGCAGCTCCAGCAGCAGTGCCACCATCACTACCAGTAGCTTTTATTACATGGCCCTGGGCAGGTTCAGCTTGTCACAGCCAAATCCCCTCCACAGAGTTACCCCACATCCCCACGCAGCCCCACTTGGACCCCTGGGACTGTGGAAGGGGGTGGGCATTATGGTAATACTAAAGCTGCCTTCCATTCTGGTACAGCACAGCTGGGAAGGCCCATCATTACATGTATTGTAGCAATCTGTTTAAGAGGGACACATTGGAGAGGTGGGGTGACAGGGAGAGGATGAGTGCTGCATACATAGATCACATAAAATATGATTAAAATGTGTGTGAGGGGACCGGGAATAAAATGCAAAACTTGTTATGAACACCTTATATCAAGTCCACTGTCAAAATGGCCAGGTGTAAATCTCTATTTTCACCTCTTTACTTTTTTTTATTTTCTTGTGTTGAGCCACTCATTTCTCAAGACAAAGGCCTGTGGCATATGAGGAATAAATAGGACATAATGTACTTGAATCTCTAATGCCTCATATAGCTTTACGAATCTGTATTATAGTGTGTCATACTAGACATCTATTAGAACCTGTCAAAAATCAAATGGTCTTTCCATAATCCACCTGCACGGCTCTAATATTAAATTTATCTCATTCAATCATTCAACAACGTCTATGCCTTTATTTTAGGCAGAAAAAAATGTATTGATCTTTCTCAGAGTTTTTAAATATCCGTTTAGCACTAGATTAATGATAATATATCAAGAACAAACAGCCTGCGTCATTATTCTGGTGAGAGATTAGATCTAAAACGGGACGGTCAATCACTCACTGTTGGATTAGGCTGCTCAAAGCCGTCCGTCTACTTGTTTTGGAGCAAAAAAAGCAGGCTGGGATTTAGAGTGCTCCACAGACTGATCATCCTCACAGTATTTTTAGGAAACAGAGATATCAATTACATCCTTTATTCTCCCCTTCCCCTGCTTCTCGTTCTATTTTCAGCTCTGTTTTGAACCGAATGTTCGATTGATAAAGAGAATAATCTATAACAGCATTTGCAGAGGTGAAGGGTTATTGAACACTCTAATGATGAACTATTAAAAATGCATATTATGTCATTACTCTGGCTGCCAAATAAGAAACCATATATACCACAGCCTAGAAAATGACTCTAATGTTTTTCTCCTCTTCTTGACCCGACAGAGGAGGGAAGCTATGGTCTTCTCCAAACTGCTTCACTGCACTAATGCCCTGAAACCTGAACTCTTATTGGAAGTGAAGGGCACCCAGCAGACCCTTTAAAGGTGTGGATTTGGGTGAGTGAATGTCTCCTGAAGTGTCTGCTAGAGCATACAACAGCTTGTTGAGGTAAACACAATAATGTTTAATAGTGGTAACTCATAAAAGCACTGAGGTAAAATGATGTTTAGCAAAGCCTTTCGTCAGCACTTAGCCCACTCCCACCCTGGCCATACACACACCCACCATGAGGCCTTATTAATTATTTGTAGCCACTTGACTTCATATTGTGCTGCCAGTGGCTTGGTCAAAGCTTATAATTACCACTTTCCTGTTTGTATCATTTTCCATCTCGTGTGCTTTTAGTGCAGTGTTACGCGGTGTGTCCCTCTCTCTCCCCTCTTCCTCCCTCTCCCGTATACACAAGACCAAAAGTGCAGCCACATCATTTATTGATAAGACAAAAAGAATGTAATGAAATTATCAATGTTCTTGAATTAATTATGAACATGATTAAGAAAGCTAAAATCTCAGGAGCCGGTCTCTCATTACACATTCACTCCAAGGGATTGCTTTCATTCAGGGAAGGAGAGGCGAAAAAGCCTTCCAGCAGAGCCCAGTCCAGCTCAGTCCCTCTCCCTGTGAGCCTGTCCCCTTGTCTCCGCTGCTGGGCTCGCTGACCGAGCCCTCAGACTCAAGGCTGCCGGCTGACTGGAGCTTGCTTGCACCTGGTGCTGTGATGTAGCATGTTACAGCTCGGAGTCGCTCGGCCTCTGACGTTTGTATGGAAAAGAGAACCTTCCTGTTATACTGCGTTCAAGATCAGGGGTCCTGACCTTCCTCAGAAAGAAACACTCGAGGTAAGTTTTAGAAGTTTTCTGATTAGCTTCAAACGGTTAACGTTGTCAGCTGTTTATGCATTGTTTCTGCCAAATTTGTGTACTTTATGTATGTATGTACCTACAAGTTGGATGATAATAATATAGTATAATATCTGTAAATAATAATACTTTATATTGATGAAAGAGAATAAATTTGAGTCAACCGTTGCTTTATGGTACCCATAATTTCCGGTTGATTGCTGAGTTCATTTAATTTACTTTTTCATTAGCTTAGACACTTCCAGTGAGTAATTTTTATAATGCATAAATGTAAAAATATGTAAAAAAAAAAATATATATATATATATATATATATATATATATTATTCACTAAATTGTAATTGGTGTAAATTATTAAAAAAAAAAAAACATTTTATACAACTATTTCTAGAAGTCTGTGTTTGTATTCCAATATCTCTCTCCAAAATCTTATTTTTAACAATATGTGTAACACCACTTTTGTCTTAGAGGAGATGCACGTTGACTAATTTCAGTGTCTGTTTATCTATTTATATTCAGCTCGAGAAATTGAAATGCTCAGCAGAGCTCCATACTGTATCTTTGCTTCAGTCAGTCTTTCTTGTGCTCAGTCACATGGGACAATATATGGGGCAATACTCCCCTAAGTATTGAGAGTTTCAAACAAACCCACTGTGTCTTTCCTGCTTCAACTATCTCTCTTCATAAGTGTCTTTCTAGCGTCAACCTACACTGAAATAAACCACAGCATGATTATACTTTCCAACACAAACAGAATGAACAAATACATACAGTAGAAAGCACTGATTACTGTATTCCTCCAATGATTTCAGCTGCATTATCAAAACAAAGAGACAGGGATTGGGATAGAGAGAGATCTCAGGGGTTAATGGTGAGGCTTCTGTCCCAGGGATTGATCCAAGTATTGGATCGCACATAAAGCTGCAGTTACTGGATATTACCCTGCTGCTATCGGCCTGCAGTGATGGCCTGGATAAGAAGTGCTTACCAAAGAGGATGCTTCTCCAGGGCAGATACAGTTTCTCAGCCCTCTGGGAACAACAACCGCATGCCTGCTGCTTGCTCAGGAACTTTCTACCTCATCGAGTAAATCCAGGGGCCTTATCAAGTTACTGGCCTACTGAACTGCTCAAAAATGTTTAAACATCTTAGATTTTGGTTTGTGTAAAGGAGCAGGATAGTCATTAAAGGGCTCCTGCTTCCCACTGATAAGCTTGTAGATTATTTGGATTGATGGAATGGAGTTCCTGTAGACTCATGGAAGGAGTTTTTAGTGAAGTGATACTGCTTTTTAGCATTATTGGATAAATACACATGCTTGGAGGAAGCCTTCATTTAAAAACCTTGCAAGTCAGTATTATTTTTTTCTGGAGGTCCATCTTTACATTATTGCGTCATTAAACAAGCTTTGGTTGTTATTGTTTTTTGTTATTTTTTTGTTTTTGGAAACTTTATTGATTACAATCAAAAAGAAGTCAATGTAACTTTTTATTTACATACAAATTCTACAGACATTCAATTATAAAAATATATATTTACAAAATCACATTACATTTCAATACTTTTATAATACATCTTTTGTTTTTAAAATTCATTTAGTTCTAGGTGGAATATTTCTAATTTTCCACATGCTTTTTATTTCTTCATGATTATATCTCAGTTCATCTTTAATTATATAATCTATCTCATTTTCCCTTCGACAACATGTTGTGGAGACATGAGAGAGTGTTTAGAGGCAGCCAGATCTCTCCATGTCCAAATTCATTCTTTGATACAATTAATAACAGCCCACCATCTTTCTATTTGTTTGTTATCTCCTGTCCCTAAGTTCCCTTATAAAACATAATTTTTATTTCAGAAGTAGAATAACCAAAATCTGTGGACTATGTCTTCTTCACTATTACAATTTATATATTAACAATTTACTTTATTGGACATTTTGCATTCTTTGTACATCCTCTCATCTGCAATAATATTCTTGTTGGAACACAATTGAGAACTATTTTCCAAGCTAAATCTTGTATATCTATATTCATTAAACATAAAAGCTAGATTTACATGTTTCCAAACTCTAATGCACTATTTCAGGTCAGACACCAGCTGGTAAAATCATTGAGGTCCATGGTGACAAACTAAACTCAACTTTTTTCTAGCTGTTTTGCTGCCCATTGTTGTCAGTTATTGTTGTTCTATAATAAATAAGAAGCAAAAATTATGTGTTTGGGATTACTGACTGACTGAGAGTGACTTGTGTACAAGTCTACCAGGATGGAAGTCAGATACTCTATAATATGTTTTTCTCTAATGCTGTAATGCCCATCACTAGCTACAAGCTAGATACTGAGGCTTTAGTCACAGCTATCTTTGTGAACATCGTGCATCTTACTCTGACCTTTATCTAAATATTGTGATCACTGCAGGTTCCAGAAACTGCAACTTCTGATGAAAGAGAATTGGCAGATTTAGGAGTGACGTCTCGTGTCCACTTTCTTCTGTCTATGGCTGAACCAAGTTTGTGCTAATTATTTTAAACCCCTAAACCCCTTTAAATGCTTTAAGAAACTGTCCTCAAAGCAGTGCTCTCTTTTCCTCTTGTGGCTTCACTTCAGATTTACACAAGCCTTGGCTGATCCCAGAACTGTGCCAGTCTGGGGAGCGCTACTCATGAGCATCTGCTGTATGCCTCTCTGCGGCATTACACATGAAGCACCTGGCTTAAGCCACATGCCAGCAAGCAGAGCCCAGATGGCAGCTAAGCAGGCTAATTATTTCAACACAAAACTCTGATGTCCCACACCAGTAGTGTGTGCCTGTGCCACTTTGGCATTCTGCATGGCTCTCCTGTTTTGTTCGAGAGAGTGTCTGCCACAGAGCTATAAAGATGTCAAGTGGGTAATCACGGTCACAGACAGGCCCCAGTGCAGTGCTTGGCATGTAGATGTAAACATGGTCGTATGTGGTTTGCTCTAGAGGCCCCGACATTGCAAGATGTGTTCTATTATTCTGTTTTTGCGCCTCATCCTTATGGATGAAAATGTATGCTCACTAATTGTCCAAGTTCATTGCACAATTTGTTTTTGTGTTCATTTTCTAATACACTTATAACTTTGAGCACACATTAATTGATCCATAATTGATTTGTCAAATACAATAATACAGTTACTGAGTAAGAGTAATACATTACTTCATTTAACAGTGACTAGTTTGTGCACAAAGAATTACAGCAAAATAACCAGATCATGGAGTGAAAATATTACTTCTGTGGATTCTGCATAAAAGGTCTTGGGCTTGAACTATTTGTTCACACTCAGCCAGGTTATAAGTAGGATAATAACAGTTCTGAGCACTTTATGTAATACCCCTCAGAGGTGTTTGTAGAGATATTCTTTTTTTATATATTTGACAAAGCCTAACATTGGAGCAACCAATCTCTATGTACAAACTATATCACCTATTCTTCAAGAGTTGTGTGAACACCTTTGTTTTAGGTAAACTACTTTAAATCCATGCTTTAGTTTTCAAATTTCTTTAAAGAAACATAAGCAGACAGTGTGGCAAAGCATAGCGAAAGCAGCAGTAACTTCTTTATCAGGGATCGCAGTAACGGTTACCCTGCACATGTCCTGTGAGCTTGATGAAGTTTTACCATTAGGGCCCATTTACTACATCCACAGCCCCATCAGAGACAGAATTACTTGTTTGATAAAGCTGGCACTTAGAGCAAGGTGCAGGCCCCACAATGATAACCTACTGACTCCAGCATTAAATACACCACCAATGGGTATGCGGCCTACATTTATATCTGTTGCTACTGTGGGGGAATAGTATTGCTGCCTTTGGAGTCTGTGGGGTGTGTATCTTTTCTAGCTTGTCATGTAGGCTTTATAAATAGTTCAAGTTAAAAAGTTGTCTACATTCACATCAGGCAATGGGCGCATGTTTGCAGCACACAAGCCCAGGATAAATTAGCCAAAATAAAGCCATAAAGACTCTTAATTTGTCCCAGTACACTTCTACTTCATCCTTTTACCCTCCTCCTTCTCTGTCCTCTTTTGCTCCTCTCCCTAAAGTGTATCCCATCTGCTTTGGGGACCTCTCCTCAGCATGCAGTAGCAGGATAAGCAGACCATTTCCCTGTCAATACTTTGCTATTAGCCTCTGCAGATCCATATATCACTGAGCTGTAGGCTATGAGCTGGTGTAGGGTGTTCTTCTTATCTGAATGGAGTAAGCTGAGGGTCCCCTCTCTGCACTGCACTTTGATTTATCCAACCAATAGGTTAATGAGAAAGAGAGCGCCTGCCCCGGCGCTCTAGCCCTGAGGGTAAAACATATACATGTGAAAGAGAAGAATGGGAACGGGGCAATAGATGTGTCCTCGAGAGCTTTTGGTCTCTAAAGTAGTATTTCCTAAAGTCTGGCTTGTGGTAGATGCTTGTATACTTTTATATTTGACTAAATGTAGGCTTGAAAATTGACTGGATTAAATTTAATGATGTTATAGATAAGAAGAATAAAGTCTGACTGTGACTAATATGACTTTTTGAAACTATCCCAAAATTTTGGGATTTTTGGATTTGCTGGTCTGTGTCCCTGGTCTGTGTCCCTCCCTGCAATATGCATGATAATGTAGAGTTATTTGGGCTCAGTGGTAGAGCAGTTGTCCTATAACTGGAAGGTTCGTAGTTCCATTCCCACTCTCCTCAGTTTATTGTGTCCTTGGGCAAGACATTTAACCCACTTTGCCTCCAGTATCTGTGTGTGTGAATGGGTCAGTGGAAGCTTGATATAAAGCGCTTTGTGTGCGTCGTAGGTGGAAAGGCATTCACGTTGTGGTGCAAACACCCTGAGACTGGTTAACTGGTTCTTTATGTTGCGGATGCTCTAAAATAAGTATATATTTGCATTATACACACTAATAAAGTAAGCAGGAACGTAACTATCTTTGATGTTGGGGATTGTCACAATATAACACAACAAAATGCCCACAATGAGCTAAGTATTATAAATCTGGTGTGTTACATCATAGAAATATGCTATTCTGGTGTCTCCATAAGTTAATTGCAATTACTATGTTTGCCATCATCATTTGCCATCTGTGCAAATGGCTTGGAAAATAGTATTTTCTTTGCATCTTCTTGTGCCTACAGGTACAATATAGTCCCACGTTTAAGCTGAAACTCACCGGTATAAAATGCATTTTAATAAATCTACCAACATTTACTGTGACAGATTCTAACGCAGAGTGACATAGTTGTACTGTAAATGATAATAACTGTTCATCCCATGTAGCTTTAATATACCTTTCTAGATCAGCGACTTGCACTGCCTGTTACATCAGTGTCTTTATGACCTGCAGATATTTGGCCTCAGTCCAAGAAGAAACTGTCTTAATGAGCTAGCTGTGTCAGTGTCGGCAGCAGTTCCTCTCAGCAGCGTACAGTGTTGGTAGAGTCTGTAGTGTATGTGTGTGTGTAGTGGTACGCTACAGAAAGCTTGGGTATAGAAGGCATTTAGCTGTGGGATAGAGAGACATCTCAACAGGGGAAGACAAGCACTGCCAGATAAATGTCCTACTTAGCTATTACAGTGTACATTTCAACAAGAAACCAATCCCTCCCCCTTCTAGGTTTGTTACACACTTACACCTTCCATGAAAATATCTAGCATATGGTTGTATGCTTCTAGCTTGTATCCCAAGGCCAGTCCCCAGCTGGTTCTGTGAGAAAAAAGTGTGGGAAAACAGAGAGAGATGGAGAACAGAGTCAGAGAAAAGGGGGCATAAGAGAGTATGGAAGACAATTTAACGGCAAAAGAAAATGAAAAACAAGAATATGGATCTTAATTTCCTTCAAAGCCTGTGGCAGATGCAGGTTTGGACTGTTAAATACCAGATAATTAGTTTGCCTCCAAGGCACAAGTCATTATATATCTAACAAACAAGGCCCAACTGGCACAACAGATTCTCTGTGATTTACAGTGGACCTCACAGTCACAGTTCCACAGCCTTCCAGCAGATTTTTAAAACCATGTTGTTCCCGCCCTAAAACAGTGTCTATCAATAATTATCAATATACCGTCTATTTTTCTATTCTGATTGTGCTGTGGCATTCGGCACCAAAATATTAACAGCAGATCATCCTGGACATTTTGAGGAGGCGCCATTATGGACTGGTTTGTCTATTGTATGATCCAGGTCTCTTTATTGATCAGCCCAAGTGCTTCTGGGTGTTATCTTTTCTCAAGGACATCTTAGTCACAGTTTGTACAGACACCACATCTCTGACCTTCAGTCTGTGTGAAGGGGCACAGGAAAGACTTATCAGGTTACATTGAAAGCCTGCCTAATAATGATGTCATCATCATCATCATCATCATCATCATCATCATCCACCTAAAAACTGAACTTGGGACCCACGGTTCACATAGGCCCCGTTGTTAAATGTCATTAGAACAAGTAATGCAACATTAGGGACAAGAGAAGGGTTTGACAATTCTTTATTTACGAGAATTAATCTTAGATGGTTGCTTTGTGTCATATACTTCTCATTGGTATACTAAGTCTGCATATTGCAATTTAATCTACTCAACAAGTAAAATACATTTTAGTTTAAAGAAATTCCTTGGTCCTAAGATTGTGTAAATATTATATATTATTAATATAAATCCTCATTTCACCGTATAATAGTTCTTACTAATTTCATACCTCTACCCAACATCCTTGCAGACATCTGGATGGTGTGATTGTGTTGTTGTCTTTTAACTGTCTCTAAAGCCACCTTATTTGGTTTTGAAAGGGTTAACGTGACTCTCATGTCGCAGCACCTTCACATCCATCATGTTTCTGTGTAACCAGATCATAGCTTCAATCACAGACAAGATTAGATAGTAGTCTATTAATCTCCCATATTAAGCAGATCCATTTGTGAAAGCAAACGGCCCAGAGAGGCCATCCTTTCACTTGCTGTCTCTAAATCTGATTAGCAAGCATAACGACATGTTGCTGAGGGTCACAGGAGATATAGATTAGCCCTGCCTGCTTCTACACTCTCGCTCACTGGGGTGTCGCAAGAATGAACTATTTTTATGTTCAAGGACCCATGGGGATTTCTGTTGTAGTCACCCAGTACATTGAACCAGAAAAATAATGGGAAGGGTTCATTTGGAGTATGCAGTCACCTTTTTTGATCGTCTACAACTTCATAATAAATAAAATGCAAATATGGTTGGCATCTGCTCAGTGTTTGTGAATGTGGGGGCAGCGTGAGGACATATTTCATTAATAAACAAACATTCACCAGCATTGTCTAGACAGACTGGCTGGGCAGACGGACTATCCAGATGGAGGTCTAAATAAAAGAAGAACTCTGGAAATCTGTGCTGTGTTGATTGATAAGACAGTCGGTTCATAAACACCTGCTACAGTGTGAGCTATGCGAACTTTGAGATGTTATTGTGGTCATCTAGAGTGATGTATGAGTGTAAGTTTTTGGCATTAAGAGTGTGGATGAACCCAATAAGCAAAGAAACACAATTTAGCACAGTTTCATCTGTTGGGTTGCAGCTGTTTTGATGTCAACAAGTTTAAGTGGGGTCTGTGTAACTACAGTTAGAATGATCTTAAAGAGTACCATGAGTTTATCGAAATTGTAGAAACACTTAAGTGAAAACTGTGGCAGGTCGAGGTGGGGCATGTTCATGACCAAACACATTTTTTTTTCAAAAGTCGTTAAGTTAAACTAACTTATTTGTTGTGTTGATTAGTTTTAGAAAAGGGTAGCCTGTTTTTATTTGGTTTTTGTAGATTTTTTATTCATTATTTACATGATTAACCATGACAAAACTTAACAGTGATTTGAATTTGTACATTCATTATAACGTTTTAAAAATGTAGACATTACTGCACTTTGATATTCCATGTAGTGACTTTATGTCTGTCGTAGTGCATCGAGAAGGTCATAATGTCAGCAATGATGAGGATTATGAAGATGATGTCATCAGTCTTTATTATCTCAACACAGCACACTGGTGGAGAGCAGCGTCCTGTCAGGTGTCGGGTTTCCCCCTCTGACTTGGCCCGGGACGGAGAGGAGGAGGAAGATCCGGTTACAGCGAGGGCCATTGAGCGTGGGGACAGATCTGTTTACTTGGGGAAATTTAATTGATTGGGAAGAAAGGTGGTGAAGAGAGAAAGGAAGAAAAGTGGCGTATGGTGGACGAGGGCGAGAGATTGGGGTCACTGTGTTCACCTGCATCGTTCAGTATCGATCATGTGACCGCTCCTGCCATAACCTCCAATAGGCCTGTGTGCTTTTATTGCACTGTAAAGCCTAAAAAGACGGTTTAGGCCCTGAAAAAACTACATGGTCTTGTTTAAAGGGTAACAGGAGCCAAAATCATTATGATTTCTTTACTCAATAAGGTCAACGCTTTACATTTCACTTTGGCCTCGTCAGATGTTGTCACTGAATATATTTATCTTCACTAACCGTGCGTGTGCATGGAACTTTTATTCTGAAATGTTTCTCAGACTTTCTATGACTCTAGTCTTATTAGGCCATAGCATTTCATTGCACAATAGTCTAAATATGTAATTGGCATAATCTTGCTGATAATAATTTTTAAGGATAGAAGAATTTATAAAGGTCCCATGCTCTCTTGTCTGCAGTTATTTTCAAATTCAGGATATGCACCTTTTAATAGAAATAAAATCTAGTTTACGACTGGTTCATATATGAAAAGTAATTTCAGTAATTATAGCTGTAATTGCCTTACTGTACAGTATATACAGTATAACGCTATTGTTATTTTAGCTACACCTGAGAAATGTTTTCCTGTGACCGTGTTCACTCTACAAACAAACAAAAGGAGCCCATAGTCATGTGCACTGGACCTATTGAGGGAGATAGAGACTGAGATGGAAACCAGCAGAGTGCAGTCTGCATGCCTTCCACTTTGTATTCGATAGACCACATTAATTATTTAGCCACAGAGCTGCTAGCTATTATTACAGAAAACTGTGGACTGCATCTGGACGCCTCCGTCATTTGTGTGTCAGTGGACACCTTGGCCTCGTGGACTCAACAGGCCACATGTTAAAACAAGGTACCGAGATTTAAAAGGTATTTTTAAAAAAACACATTTTGAGTTTTAGAGCATTTGGCTAATAGGGTAATTTGACAAAGTGTAGACTGTGTGGGTTCAAGAAAAAGAAACAACTTACTGTACACTATGGGTGAAAGAGAGTTGGGTGAATAAGAGGAGCAGTGCTTAAACAAGACGAGGGCTGGAGCTGAGGGGGAAGCGATTGTTTGATTTGTTCATCGTGTCATTTTTAGCTCTTCATTCGGCAGTGTTGGCTCTTCCTTTTGAGCTGGACATTTCTCTGTTACTCACTCTAAGGTTATGGTTTTAGATTGAGGGCAAAGCCCAATGCTGGCTGTTGGTTTTGAAGGAATCCATTGTCAATACACAGCCGGCGGAGCGCGGTTTGTTTGCAGAGTTAATAGTAGTTTGATGATGTCATTCTCAGTGACCTGAAGAGAAATTGACCCCTGTTGTGTGAGTATTTCTAAAATGCCACCTGCACAATTATGGTTGGAGTGTCTCTGGGCTGCAGTGTGTAGGGTTTGTTTTATCTGAGGCTCTCACATAATGTGAACACACAAACTCTCCCAGTGTTAGCAGCCTCGTGTTAATTTGTTGACCCATACCACAACATATTCTGAGTCCATGTTAGTTGAATGTCAGTAGAAATTAATTTCCCTATGGTGATGATAAAATAATTTATTCATTACCACTGACTTTTTACCATAAACTTTTTAGGGATCTTTTGAGATGTGTTGCCTCTCTCTCACACAGAAGCTGCTCCTAAATAAGGAAACTTTGAACAGTGCAGTTATAAATGTGTTTTAACATGTCTTATTCAAAGAAAACAAAAACGACCAAGAGACATAATTGTATTGGAGATTATTTAGTGCATTTCTAGGGGAGAACCAGAAATCAGTAACTATTATTTGAAATGGGGATGGGAACTACTATGGTGGCCATATTGGTCTATTCAGCCTTTGTAGCTAGTGATGCTACTGACGGAGTATATTTTAACTTTAAAATGTAAGTAAGACGGTCTCCCACAAGACCCTAAGCATAAGGGGCCTGACATTAATCAAATCATTCTTATGCTTTAGAAGTAAGCTTTGAAATGAGGACTCACAGCACAAGATCACTCTCTGTACTTTACTTCCAGAGAAGTATAAAGTTACTGTAGAGCTGGTCATCTAGAGATAACAATAACAGTCCAATGCTTCATCAACATTGCTCATGCTCTTGTCTTTGATGCACATCATTTAAAACATTCTTTTCTGATTGATCAAGCATGTGGCTGACTTCTCACTATTAACATCAAACACTGCATGCTTTTCTTGTGTTGGTTTAATCTTGTTGATTTTTACAAAGAGAAAATATAAAACAGAAAAATATAAAGCTGGCCTGGAATGGGGGGTGGGGGGCAGAAAGAACAAATCCTCTGGAGAAATGTATAATTCATGCCCATGACATAGCCTACCACACGGCCTGTTTGTGAGTGTGTGTGTGTGTGTGTCCCACTCAAATGTGCAGTGGGATGATCACTGTTGAATCCCTGTCTGTAGGGTTCAGGTGGCCAATACACTGGATTTAGCCCGGTCGAGACATGAGTCAGTCGAAGAGGATTCTCTCAACTTCACTCCAGGCGTGACAATATTTATTTTACATGTGAGTTGTGTCTTCCCCTCACTGCGTATTATATACATGCTCTGTGTTAGTATAGGGATAACCTAAAACCGAATAAGTAGACAGAAATGTGAAAGTGCAGACTCAGTGTGGAGCTATGTAAGAATTTAATTGTATTACATTTAGTTTTATTTAATAACATTTACTTATGTTTGTTACTTTCTTGAGACTGGGCCTTGAGACAGTCAAGAAGAAGACATATATGATACAAATACACAGGTGACACAGTCGACAATAAAGCACAAAACCTCCAAAACCGCAATGACTGATCCCCATCTTCTTTTTAAAATAAGTGTTTAAGCTGTAACTAAGCAGTAAGGTATTCCATCATATTTTTTTTTTATCAGACTTCATCCAGTTAATTGTGATAATTCTTCTAACCCTCCTCGAAGGAATATCTAACATATGACCTTGATCTGTGTGTGGTGATCAGGAAACACATCCTGCAAGAAAAAGGAGGGCCAGTGGAAGGACCACTTTCAGCATCTTCTCCTAATTACCCGACATTTTTCAAAAATGTTTGTATTTGAGGACAGTGCCAGAATATGTGGATGTGGTCACCCGGTAGTCCACAGTTACTCCAGAACTTGTCTTGTTTTTGTACTAAAGTCTGATGTGGAGTGTTGAAAAATCAATTTTTGACCTTCCAGTCAAACTCTTCATTTTGTTTTATACGGTAATTTTCAATGAACAGTCCTAATTTAAAGCTACAATGGCTACAAACGTCTGTAACGCTCCCTGACCCCACAACAACATTACATGTTTTATGCTTATATTTTATTAAAAAGTCAAACATAACCAGTTTTACCCCCCCAAAATACTAAGACAATACATTAAAACAGAGTTTACCATAAACTTCTAGCAATGAGATCAGCATTAGACTCAATTATTTCTACCTCGTTTATTATTCTGTGAATTGATTCCCAATTTTTATGATCATTTTGCTTTGCAATTGCTTCCCTTTTCTTTATGCATGTTTTACTTGTTTGTGTCGTTTCTCTTTGTAAGCAGATATACTGGCCAGCGTAGACCAACAGCAACAATTAACACTTTTGCTCATTTCCTATTTCAAAGATATTCTTATATACTTATACTTATTGTTGCGATGTACTAATTGATGTTTTATTTCATTGAGCAGGTAAATGCTGTTAATCAGTTACTTTATTGTGATTGAAAGGGAAATGCAATATATTTCCTCACATAAAATCAACATAGAGCTAGGAATAGTTATAAGTTAATAGTAATTCTTTTAACTGGTCCTATTTTTTTGTTTTAATTTGATTTAAAGTCCAAATTTTGGGCTCTAATAGTTAATGGTTTTACCATAAATCATACGAAGAAAGGATTCCCAAGGGTTGTTAACAGTTTGTGTCACATCAGTGCATGTTTAACTAGGCACAACAAAAGCTTTTCAATATTTCAGTGTGCAGGGCCTGACAGAGTGAGCAGACTACTGCTGTTCTGCCTCCTCCGGTCTCGTCCTTTCCGCTCTGGTGTCCTGTCCTCTCCACCGTCCTCAGAGGTGCTCTCCTCTGCTCTTGGATTACACCAACCAAAGACAAAAAAAGCCTTCAAAAACCCCCGGTGCTACTCAGCGTCTCCTGTCAGTCCACATTCTACACCGTGGAGCCAACAAGAATTGACTAACAACCAAGTCTCTTTCCCATTTATCACTTCTCCATCTGTGCAGTACCACAGGCTACATTAGCTCCAGCGCTCCACCCTTTTAAAACCCCTCCACTGGGTTTGATTTGTGCTAAAACGCAGTGTTAATCAAACTCCGAACAGGTACACCGGGGTTTGGGTCTCAGAGGTCCAGTAAAAAGGCTACATGCACAAATGATTAACTTGGGGGCCGTTGAACAGATGTGCGAAAAAGGCACACAAGTAGAACAAGAGGCTTTACACCTAAACCATTGTGTAAGTGAGACGCCCAGTTCAAACATATGATTTAGATTGAAGCACAAAAATCAGTGGCGTTTGTAAATACATGTAATATCCTGTTTTGTCTTGTCTTTTAGGCAGGCTACAGCCAAGGTTCAGAGGATTGCATTTAAATTTGTGTGTTAACTAAGTGAAATTTTACTTTTATCTTGTTTAGGGTCACCAGCATCTTGGGGTCTTGTTCACGAGTGAGGGAAGGAGGGAACGTGAGATTGACAGACGGATCGGTGCAGCTTCTGCAGTGATGCGGTCGATGTACCGGTCTGTCGTGGTGAAGAAGGAGCTGAGCTGTAAGGCAAAGCTCTCGATTTACCGGTCAATCTACGTTCCTACTCTCACCTATGGTCATGAGCTTTGGGTCATGACCGAAAGAACAAGATCCCGGATACAAGCGGCCGAAATGGGCTTTCTCCGCAGGGTGGCGGGGCGCTCCCTTAGAGATAAGGTGAGGAGCTCGGTCACTCGGGAGGAGCTCAAAGTAGAACCGCTGCTCCTCCACATCGAGAGGAGCCAGCTGAGGTGGCTCGGGCATCTGTTTCGGATGCCTCCTGGACGCCTTTAGGGAGGTGTTTGGGCATGTCCCACCGGGAGACCCAGGGAAGACCTAGGACACGCTGGAGGGACTATGTCTCGGCTGGCCTGCGCTCTCAGTATCCCCGGAAGAGCTAGAGGAAGTGTCTGGGGAGAGGGAAGTCTGGGCGTCTCTGCTTAGACTGCTGCCACCGCGACCCGGCCCCGGATAAGCGGTAGAAGATGGATGGATGGATGGGTCACCAGCTGAGGTTTTTGAAACAAAATATTAATATCTATAGATAAGACTGACAGCTCTATTTTGTATAAATTTGTGCAAACAACTTTTCCACACTTTAAAAAGTGGTTGTTTGATGATAGTTTGGATTAAAATCACTGCTTGACCAACCCAGACCATTTGCTTCTAGGCAGTCATTGAAAATGCTCCGAAACTTTTAAATTTGTCAACATGGAAACCCATCAACAGATACATTTAATTTAGAAGACAGGACTTGGCATTGGCTCTGGACATGTGACTGCAGCACAGATGGGGTTATCATCCACATCCGTCTGTTTAGCTGTTCCTCTGCTGAGTCAACCACACAGAAGGTCCACAATCCACTTTGTGCCCTTGTGTGGGGACTTCTCTGATTAGCCTTTGACTAATTAGCTCTGACTAGTGGGCTTTTAAGTCACAGACGTCATGCATGTGCTCTGTTCAAAAGTTGATGGGTGAGTGAGAGATTCATGAAGAGACTGCTGATGGGACAGTAGCTTCCTGGCTTTCCTTCTGTTGAAGCTCATGGGGACGTTAAAGACATTTGTTAACAACTGACTGGACACATTATATTTGATAGTGCTATGTAAAAGTCATCCATCCATTTTACTTAAAACCACAATTTGTAGGTTTTAGGTCTTGCAGCGCCGTAAAACAAGTAATTTAATGCAAAGTTCTTCTTCTACTCCTTTACTGCTGGGAACTGTTACAATGAGAGAAAGAGAGAGATAAAAAGGGAAGGTTCTCTTTAATTTCACAATTAAACACGCAAGTGAATTAGTTACTGTCTTGAAAACCACATAGCCTCTGTGTCAAGTCCTTTCTCAACCAACAAGATAAAAAAAATCAAATTCAACCAGTTTAAATGCTGCAGCAAAGAAATGGTTAAGCGCCAAAACAGCGTGGTATCAGATATTAATCAAGACATTTTAACTTTGTCATGCGAACAGTAGGCGCTTGTTTAGCCTCAGGGTGTGACAGACGGGAAGGAAGGTTATGGTAGCACAGTGTTTGATCTCCAGCGTCACAGAACAGGTATCACAGACAGACTTGTACCACTGCTGTTTAGATATAAGTGTAAATGGGACGAGGAACATTTAAATGTAAGCCGTGGGAAATGAAACAGCACCATTATCTTTTTTTTATGCTTACATAGAGTTACTACAGGGCTGCAAAGTCAGCAACTAGATGGAGAAATGAGTCAGCTGAGACGAAGCATTGTAATTGCTCTAATTGTGTGTTAATAACTGTGCGTTCATAGGCATCACAGAACAATTACTGGGCCTGTGTGTAATGAAGTCTAATCAATGTATGGATCCTGCCCCCTACTGTCAATAATGAAAATTACGTCTATAATCAATTAGTCACTGTTCAGAGAAGAGCTGCAGACAATTATCAGCAACGTGCCTTTCATTTCTATAACATTTTCACACTAAAAATAATATTGCTTACACACTGTAAATCCTTCTTATTCAAAACCTATATAGCTCCTAACATGCACTGCAGGTATCTGCTCACACAGAGCCCACTGACTCACTGACCTTCAGCAAATCACAAAAAGATGGAATAAAGTAGCATTGTTTAAAATTCAAACAGAATGTGTTTTAAAAGCACCGACTGCCATAATGACAATGCAGAACCAAAAAACAACTATTTACAAACATTACCGTGCAAGACAGTTTAATCATTAAATGAATTTTGTATTTTAATGTGGTAAAATTGTTAAAAAAAATATATAGCTCTTGTACAATAGTTCTAGTGTCGTAGTAATTCTCATTTCTCTGTCATATACTTTTAAGGCAGCGTTCTTGTTTGGTTTATTTTGTCTGACCAACAGTGAAAACCCATATTACATCAACAGTTATAGTACAAGAAGATTATTGTCTCTTGTGTGTTGTGATGGTTAAACCTGTCACATATTTTAACTCAATGTGAAAATGTGTTCAACAGGGATTTCATCTTTTCCTTGTCATTTATCTCCGAGGAAAGATTTGTCTCGGCAGTCCTCCTGACGTATCCAGGGAACACAGCAACCTCTTCTGGACAAATTGAAAAGTAGCACACAGCTTCATGAAGAAATAATAACAGAAGTGAGTACAGCCTGTTTAAATATTACCAAAACTATGTAATGATGCTTTGCTGTCATAAATGCACTAAACGCTAAATAGTTTAATAGTTGGAAATAGAGTGACTGTCTCTTATTGACACTTTAGGAAATGTCCAACTCCCAGATGTCACCCTTCTCGACTGATAACTAACTAGTAATTTGACTGAAGAAAAATCATAATATTGCCTGGGGAAGCATTAAAAAGTGTACCATGATCAATGTATCTGATTAGTTTGGTTAGATGGTACACTGGTGAGCTAATCAGGCCAAAGGGATCAATGGAGCGACTGTCACCCTGCCTGCACTCCTTCTATCTTCAGATAACCACAATGTAAATGACTGATACTAAAGGAAAACCTACCGGGACTCATACTAAACTCTGCCTGTGCTGCATTGTGCTCTGGGGAATCTCTACAGACACTTAGCCTGTTCTTAATCAGTAGAGTGCAAAAGATTGCTCCCTGTTATACAGCCCTCTCTGAGTCTCTTATCATCATATTTGTCAGTGTGGCTTTAATCATCGCCGTATCAGTTTCCTTATATTCTAAACTTTAGAACCCTTGTAGCAAATCCTTGTGGTCCAATCCTTACTGCCGCTGATTTGCTCTGAACTTCTGTCTCTTCCCTATCTCTCAGGCCCTGCGAAGACAATGCCATCATTGCACGTTTTCCATTTATCATGCTCCTTTCCCCAGACAAACTAATTGCTAAACAAAAGGTGCTGGCGTGTCTTGTAGAGCCTCCTTGTAAATGCTTTATAGCCATGGTTTCATTCGGGCCAGCTTGTAAAGTGGCTAATTATAAAAGGATCACAAAAGAAGTTTGATTAGGGAGAAAAGGAGAATGAGGAGACAACAAAAACAATATTAAAACAAATGAAACCCTGTAAATGAGACATTGGTTGCTGTAGAGGATGTAATGCTGACTCCTATAACCTCTTTACACTGGCAGGTTCTTGTATAAACAGTGCTAATGATGTACTTGACGACATTTCAGAGAGCAAAGCAGGTGCTAATTTATTATAATGTTGAAGCATTTAGAGCTAGAGTGGTAAATTTGGTTGATTCGGGTTTATTTACAAATGATACTATAGATATAAAATGCTGTTCACTCTGCCTCAAATGACTTTTAAGGTTTGGATTTTAGGTAAATCCATAGGGTGGCAGTCATTTGTATCATCACCATGGTATTTTTTACTGTTTTACTCAGAATCAGAAATAATTAATAATATGGTTTGGATATACTCAAAGATAACCAGAAATTAAGATTTATTGGCGTAAAGATGACTTTAACTTTTTCCGATTACTTTTATCTAACTCATAAAAAGGATTGTCAATTCTGCATTTACAAAAATGCAGAATTGGTGATTATCAGCACCAGATAGTACTGTTGTCCACCAAAGTAGCCCCAAAGCATCAGTGCTTTATACTGCAGAACTTGTTTTTGTTCTTGCACTTGTCCTTTTACACCAATGACAAAAATGTTCTCATCAGCACCAGCTCACAACTCCCTCTACTGGTACAAAGTGGCATAGCAAGCCAATCAACATTTCTGAGTCTTTTGTTGATACCTCTGTAATACAGCATATTAAAAACACTAAAGCCAATTTGTAATTTGTTGTTGTGTATTTTTAATTAAAAAAAGGTTAATTCTAGGTTTATCAAAAGGTAAAGGGCTAAGTCAGTGTAGTGCCAGCTGTGAAAATAGATCTGGATGATGTTGATGATGCATTGAAGTATGCACTTATATAGCTGTGTGTGAGCAGGCCCACAAAACAGAAAGCCCCTGACTGGTGATCTTGACAAAGTTGGGTAATTAACGACGGGGCCTATTAAAGAGAGAATATTCAGCCAGTGATAAATGGCTTTAATAACAGGGCCATGTTCGTTTTAACAGAGACAGATTCTCCCGCCACTGTCTCCCTGCCCACCAGATAAAACTACCCAGACTCCCAGCACACCAGCCACTTCATCTTGATTTTCCCCATTGGCAGTCTTTGCCCCTCTTTGTGTTTTCCTGCCTTTTTTTTGGCTAGTGTCTTTTTTTATGTGTGTGTTATTTTATTGTAGCAAAGCCAAAATTAAACTGAGCAGCTTTTAGAAACACACTAGATTTGTATAATGAGTCCACCTTTTCATCTACCTGCATGTACGTTAGTGTGGATGTCGACATGCATGTTTGTCTTGTAAAACATCATTAGCCTCTTTGTGAAGGGGCCATGCAAATTGGACAGTTAAGAAGCGCCAGGACCAATTTATGTTCCTGCACAGGCCTTTAACAGGGGCTGAGCTACTGCTTTATTTGTCCTGGTGGGTTTAGGGGCAAGGGCTGACCACAGGGGTCACATTCATCACAGCCCCATATTGTGAGAAGGCTCCAGATGCCTGTCCTCATTAGCACCACCTCTCTGCAGTGTGGAAATGGGTTTGAGTTAAGAAGGCACACAGTCCCATGTATGCAAAGTGGTGACAGTGTTGCAGACTATTACATGACATGGACAAAAATGTCTTAGCAAACTTTCATGGTATGTTACCTAGTATCTGAATTAGATTTTTGAATGATATGTAACAACACTTTAAACTCTTCCTTTGGACTTCTTGTATTAGATGATAGAGCAACACTGCTGAGATATTTTGTTTCTTGTGTACAAAGTCAGATGCATGATCCAGAATAATTGTACCATAGTGTAATGACACACAAATATCAGGCCAATTTATTTGTCCCAATGACCAAAATGATAACAACTTAAAGTATATGTGTGACAGGTTTCATTGCTGAAGTGAGATATGCCCTCTCTTGACGTTCGGATGTGCCACATTATTCAGAGTTAAATAGTGGAGAGTCTGGTGCGTTGGGTGCGCTATATCAAGGAAAACGGTGTTATTAATACTTTTTAATGTTAAAAGAACTTCAAGGATACATTTTCATTATTTCAAGGCTTTGTATTTTGGGGAGAAAAGTTAACATTAGGGCTCCTTGGTGGTTCACCTAATAGACTGCATACTACATACACAAGCAACTTTTTGAGAATTTGGTGAGGTTTTTGTATATTTTTTCAGGCTGGACCACCTGAAGAATGTCCCAAACCTGAATAATGAGAGGCAGAGTGGGCTTTTGGACAAATAGCTCAAGGTTTGGGCCCCGTCCCACACTCACACACATTGCCCATCTATTGGACTCCTCACCAAAGGGCCTTCAGTTCATAGGTGGTTATAGCATAAGGCGCCCTCTTACCTTCAAAGGCAGTAAGTCCATTAAATACACATGAGGGCCTAATTAGGGCCCCCCCTGTGCGGCAGGCTTGGAGGTAGGAGTCATTGGGGACATCAGTGCCAGAACCCTGACATGCCGAGAACACACTTTGCAAATTAATCGAGAGTGACCAAGAAGTATCTCTGTGACTGACTGGGACCTTTGCTTCCTTGGGGCCAGAAATGTTCAATGCAGATTGCTCTCATTAAAAGAGTTACAGTGAGATAATAATTATTTAAAAATGTCTGGAAAATGGGATGATGCTTAGTGTGTGGTTAGTTTGCATACGGTGAAAAATCGGACATGAATGTTTAATATTTATATGCTTTGTGTGACCTTTAAAATCCGCTGGGGAAGAGGTATTTTAATATGTGTTTTAGTTTGCCTGGTAATTAAAAACCATTAAACACCTCTGTTGTGGCCGTTAAATGAAGAGTCGTCAATCATCGTCAACAAGATTAACATCGCTGATCATTTTGCTAATTTGTTCCAAATTCAAGCAGGAAAAGGGAATCGGCTATATTTCCCATTTTAATTAGGTTGATAATAACACTGCATGAGTTATTGCACTTTTGTTTCTCAGGAGGAAAGTCTGTCCTCCGCTGCGTGTCAGATGAGATATTAGTGTGGACATTATTCTTATTCCGGCAGCGGCACAGTGACTGATATTATTTAAATTACACCTCCTTGGGCAAAGTATTCGGAAATACTTTGCAGATGGGAATTCATCACAAAATGGTCTTGAGAAAATGAGGGACATCAGAGTTAGATTACACTGACACTGAGAGTCTCAAGAATGAGTAATGTTGTTGACAATATACTGTTGAGGTGAGACGAGAAGGCTGGTCGTGTAAAGTGTCCTCCTCTTCAGTACAGGAATGTAATATACTGATGATTGCTGAAACAGTTTTAATAACAAAAATATTCTACAGAAATACAATAAAAAGAAAAATCAAAAGTTGTTTTAGGACTTTGCAACAACCAGAATACTGTATGATAACAAATAAATAGAAGTGGATACATTTAAAGACTCCAGGAATAAAATAAAAATATAGTTGACAGAAAGTGCTACTAGTAGATGCTTGGGTGGGTTTTCTCCAGGTACTCTGGTTTCTCCCACCAAAATCAATTCATGCTATAGTCTCCGGTTAGTGACATGACTGGTGTACCTGGGTGCTCCTAGGTGGAAGCTGCCGACGATGAATTTCACCATGGAATAGTAAAAGATCATTTATAAAAATAGACATAAACCCTTCTAAATATTCAGGTTATGAACTCCAATTTAAAGAGAGCTTGGTCACTGATGTCATTGATTCATGGTTTCAGGTATTCTATCACCCCACTGTTGATACTAAAACCATTTGAAACTTTACAGTAAACACCATCTTTTCAAAACAGAACCAGAATCACTTATGATTTATCGTTTTTATCTGCAGCTCACATTTTTTAACTCACACTTTACAAAACCTCAATTTAACTCCACCTCCATGTTTATTGTCATAGTGCAATCTAAGTGTGTGTGGATCAGACAATTACAATTGAACATTCTTGAATGTCTGAACATTGCTACAACAGCAAACCTCTCTGTTCTTATTTGACAAAGTGGGTTAGGTCCTACTTTTGCACTTGTGTTGCTTTGCTTTATTCTTACTTCTTTTCTGTGTGGACATCTTTGGGCTTTTCCATTTTGCACTGTTATCACTCAGGCTTCACATTGTGACAAGAACGTCATTAACGTCATCTGTGTGTCGCGACTGACAACTCTTTTCCTGACACACACCACCTCATCCACTCAGCACTTACAGTAGTATAGGCTGAGTTACAATAACACAATACTAAAAATGTCAGCAGCTCCATTTAACTTTATTGGTTATGAAGCCGGTGGCTAAGGAATTTTTATGGGCCTTTCTTAAATATCCTACAGTGAGTTGGCACTGCCTGAATTGTACTGCACATTACAAAACTTGTACGAGTATAAAACACCACGTTACATCAAAAATGTAATGTGAGGCACGCTCTATATGGCACACAATTCAATTTAAATCGTAGTCTGGATAATATACTCATTTATGGACCAATGTTTTCTTACCCAGATGGACAACAGCCATGTTCACTTCCTGTGCCATAAAGACCAGACTACTGTTTAATTTTAAGGCACTATATCTGAAAATGTCCATTATTAGCAGCTATAATCCTATTTCACATCTTTTTGGCTACCTTCTATTACTTTGTATGGCATATTCAGAATGGGATTTTGTTAGTTTTGTCACATAAATCTGTCTTTCCAAGAATATTACAGCAAGTTGTAAGCGTTTTATGTGTATTGGTAGCTAATAATTACTTCCTCTTTCTTTATGCACTGTAGCCACAAGTTTATTTGTCCGCCTTCATATTAGACTAGAAATTTCCAGTAACCCAGAGGACAATGTGAAAATAAATCATATCAAGTCATATAATCCTGTTAGTACAACAGGAAAAGAAAAAAAATGCCACAAAGCTGTCCTCATCCAATTTTGCCGACATATTTAACACTTTTCTATGACGACAACTCAAAATGAATTACACATTGTGGATTATCCCATAATTATGGATCTTTCTAAAGCTTGATAGAGATGGAAAATTGAGTCCTGAATATTTCATCATGCACAGCCCCATCTTTGTTGAGGAAATTATTTGGGGATAGCATGCTCATTTGCAGAATGGATAAAGGTCCATAGTGAGGCACCAGCACAGTAATTGGAAACCTCTAGTGATTCAAAAGAGTCGTTCAGATATAAGCATGTCTGGTCTATAAGTGAGCACTCACAGCACCATCCATCTTTTCCCAGACACCTCAGACTATCAACTGCCATTAAAACCTATTAGGGTGTCCATGAAGGTTGTGTGTGGCATAAATAAATGTGAGAAAAATGATCAATGACCACTTTGTGTTTTTTTTGTTTCCAGATGAGCCCCGGTACTTCCCCAGAGTCACAAAAGTAACCAGTAACGGTAACTGTAAACATGTAGTTACTTTTTTTACATTGAATTGAAAAATGGATTGTTTAGGCAGTGTGTGCAAAAATCATGTTCAGCCCATAGGCAATAGAAATGAATAGACTTTTTTTTTATTAATGTGTAAAATTAGTTTAGGGAGTGCTAAGCATTACAGTCAAAACGTGGCTGTAGTTGGAGCTATGTTGCTAGCGATGCTAATTGTTAGTAAAGCACTAAATTTCATAAAGCATTCGTAGAACACATTACTGGGGTCTTCCTAACCATGCACTCTAAACACGGTCATGGTGAATAGTCAGTAATAGTACTATTCTGTAGAAAAAGCACTGTAAGTATGCATTTGAAGCTAGAAGGTGAGGAGGCCAACAATTATTTCATTTTGCGCCAGCCCTAATTTCGGCGTAAAGTTAGCCTCAGTTTACTATTTTATACTCTCTTGTATATGTTATTATGCTGACTCGTTTTAGACAGGTACAAGTATCAGTTATACTGTAGATATCAAAACCAGACAGTGATTACAATTGAAACACCAGCTTTGAATTAATATAAATGACTGAAACAAAAACATAAAAACAACTGTGTGAATTTTGGATGAATTACATACTTGAACACTGTGAACACTTTGGGATGTAAGGGAATCATTTTGTCGCCTGTAGAAATCATATAAAGAAATGCCAGTTTTGAAAAATGCCATCTTTAAAAGGCAAATCTAAATGTCAGCGAGACAGATACTTTTACACACAGAGAGTGCTGCCTTCTGGGCGTCACATCAAAGACTATGTGAGAATAATATTTTATCCTATTGAAATGTACTGCAATTACCAAGCATCAAGCATACAAAGCAGTGAAGTCCCATCGCCTCGAGACGGTCATGGTCACTGTGTTCACAACATTAGTCAGAAAACACAAGGCACAACAATGCACTTCTCATTCTCACTCTACGTCATATAATTCAGTGTTTTACTAAGGATGTAAACTGCAGGTAAAATAGACTAGAAATATGACCTTTTCTGACTTACATATGCTGAAAACTCATTTACAGATGTGTTTCGGCCAGAGCACAGATACCTATGCTCAACACTTTTAATTAACACTATGAAACTTTTTAGAATTTGCACCAAGTAAAGGACTGTAACAGGACTGTTATATCTCAATAAATATCAGATGTGCGGGAAATTGTGGTGTTTAGGCAAATGTGTTGAATAGTATATTACAAATCTTTAGTAAATGAGAGACAATCCAACTCCAGTTCAGGTAAATAGTATAAAAGCAAATGTGTCAACATTTTATCCATCCATCCATCTTCTACCCTTATCCTGGGCCGGGTCGCGGGGGCAGCAGTCTGAGCAGAGACGCCCGGACTTCCCTCTCCCCAGACACTTCCTCCAGCTCTTCCGAGGGGATACCGAGGCGTTCCCAGGCCAGCCGAGAGACATAGTCCCTCCAGTGTGTCCTAGGTCTTCCCCGGGGTCTCCTCCCGGTGGGACATGCCCGGAACACCTCCCTAGGGAGGTGTCCAGGAGGCATCCGAAACAGATGCCCGAGTGACCTCAGCTATGGTCATGACCCAAAGCTCATGACCATAGGTGAGAGTAGGAACGTAGATTGACCGGTAAATTGAGAGCTTGGCGTTGCAGCTCAGCTCCTTTTTTACCACTACAGACCGGTACATCGACCGCATCACTGCAGAAGCTGCACTGATCCGTCTGTCAATCTCACGTTCCTTCCTTCCCTCACTCGTGAACAAGACCTCAAGATACTTGAACTCCTCCACTTGAGGCAGGATCTCTCCACCAACCTGAAGGGGACAAGCCACCCTTTTCCGACTGAAAACCTTTGGTCTCAGACTTGGAGGTGCTGATCTTCATCCCAGCCACCTCACACTCAGCTGCAAACCGTCCCAGTGCACACTGAAGGTTCTGGCTTGATGGAGCCAACAGGACAACATCATCTGCAAAAAGCAGAGGCGAGATCTTGTGGTCCCCAAACCAGACTCCCTCCGGTCCCTGGCTGTGCCTAGAAATCCTGTCCATAAAGATAATAAACAGAACTGGTGACAAAGGTTCTGAACTCTTTATTGATATGAAAAGATTTGACATTTTATTTGTAATTTAAAGTAGTTGTTGAGGCAAAAAAACAAAAGTGACAACAACAAGGGCATTTAGGTACTTCTTACCCCACTAGCACCAGGCTCTTCCCGTGGCATGTAAATGAGACATGAACAAATGTCCTGTCACATCTGGGGCTCCATGTCCCAAAGTGCTTAACACTCTTCCTGTCAACCCCCCATTTTTCTGCAGCTGCTTCAAAAGCCCCCAGCCCCTCCCTGACTCTTTTTATGCCTCCTATGTTCTTTAAATGAGCTCTCCAACTCAACTTCTTTTTCGCAATTCAATTTTACAAGGCCATTATCCCGGGTGTAATGTGGAGGTTAAATATATCGGGGCAGACGTTATGTGAAAATAATTAGTGCTAATGAATAATGCACTCGTTCAGCTGATGAAGGATGGTTGTCACGGTAATGGAGTGCCAGGGAGTGGCCCTTTGACAAATGAAATTAAAATATTTAAACACTGTTTTACGATATTACTGGTCCCTCACACACTTTTTTTAGTAACCTTTGTGCTTCTTACAGCAGGCCTCAGTGTGACTTCATAGACAACACTTTTTCAGACACTGTCGCTTTGGCTAATCGGTGACGCCACTCCAATCGACAACGTCTGTCTCGCAACTGAGTATATGGCCTAATTTATTGTCACTACACTCATTTTGCCCCTTAAAAACCTCATTCTCCTTCAATCACCTGACAGTGAAGAATGCCAGCTCTAAAATGCCCAGTTTACAGCACCCTCCAAGCCAATTGGCCTTCTCCAATCGATAATGCTGGACCAAGTGCTCTGCCACTGATGAATAGTAAAGCATCAACACCATTTCATTAGACATTATGGTTAGATGAGAGAGAAAAGTGCCTTTGAATGAGGACATAGTAGTAATGACTTTGCTTTACTGCTGATAGCCACATTTTGCACAACTTTGTAAGGGGTCATGTCAAAGAAGGGGATAAGTGGGATGTAAACACACATTTAGCAGTGGACTTAAATTTCATGAGAACTAAATTCTGAGGTAAATAAAAAAAAAATGCACATCAACACTATGATTTCTAAATGTGTTTTTACACAAAAGGATACTCACTGTAATGTTTAAATACTTGGTTTAAAGTTATTAGATCAGAATTCATATTAAAGTAGCACAAAGCAAACTGCAGGTTCTACAAAACAAACTAGTGTTAGTCCCTGTAAACTAAATGTTGTACAGAAAGAGTTAATTTCTGTTATTGCAATGTTTCTAAAAGAATTGGTTGTATTTTATAGAAGGATGCGGAAAATCTGAATTGATTCCAAGTGACCTTATTGTATCTATTCATCCATATTTTCTCACTAATAATAATTGTAATCTGGAGGGAACTAGTCCATTCATTTTCGTAAAATGTCAAATTGGATCTGTCTCGAGGTCGGGGTGACTGTATGTTGAGTTTTCACAGGACAATGGGCTTGTTTTTATAAAAGCACTGGGTGGACTAGTCCCTCCCTGGGGTCCTACAAAGGAGCAGCTCACTGCACACACTCACTTCTGACAAGTCTTCTTTATTATCTCATATTTTTCAGATTGGCGCCATGTACATTTGACTTGTAAAACAGGCCTAATTACAGGCTCTGTGGTATGCGAGCCACACATCAAACGGTAAGTTACAGTAAAAGCCTATGATCTCTGTCGTTGCAGCAGAAACACTGATTATAACAGGGACATTACAAGGGAATTACGGCGAAACAGTTTACACTTAATGTAGCCGTCATGTGAACGGGGAAACGGACAAAGATATAGCGCTATTAATAATACATGGCTTAATTAAGCAGCTGGGAATGCAAAGAGCAGGATCAAGGCTGAGGGAAAGACAGAGCTGTGGAAGTCCCAGTGTCGTGCCAGTTGAAGTCTCTTTGTCAGAACTGGTGTCCCCTGCTGTCAGAGCGGCATGTAGTTTCCCCTTTATATTGTTTAAAATATGGCTAAAAGCTGACGGTTCTTCATGATAACTGTACAAACGTTACAAACCTACTTTTATCTTGTAGTGTGTGGAGTATGGAGAGGGATACAAAACCACACAGTGAGACACTACTGTATATCAGAAGTGCTTGCATAGTTATCAATGTAAACAGTAACAACAACAGAGAAACAGTGCTAAACTTTATTAAACGTCAAGTGTCTGTTCTCTAGGGTATGGCAGCCTATGTCCAGATAACAGTCACTTCCACAGGAGGGAATACCCAATTTGAACAGGGGGAATAGAAAGGGACAAGACAGAAAAAGTCAGAGTAAGAGTCCAGATGACAGGGTAAAGTGTAAAACAGAGTGGGCAGGGGTAGGAAAATGCCCTGGGTTTCTGTGATTCATTGGTAGTAAATATGCAAAGCCTGATGGCCATAAGGCAATCAGTGCAGCGCCACTCATCTACATGTTGCACACAGGCTATAATCCATCTGAGGGCCAAGGAATAATGATAGCAGGAAGCCGAAATAAGAGCAGGCTGTGTTTATTACCTCCGACAGATCCATAATGCATACAGATGTACGGCAGCACGCTCCAGCCTCTGGCCAGAGGACTCCAACAGAAAGTACAGGGAGGAATATTGTTTTTAGCATAATGAAAGACGATCTGATTTAAGCACCCATTAACTCTAATGTCCAATGAAGTTTTCAAACAAGAACTATGAGAATTACTGTCAAGAAGTAGAGAGAGACGGAGAAGTGTTAGAGTAAGGATGTGGGGAAACTCAAGGAAGCAACAAGGTCACTTAGAAATGATATTGAAATTTTGAAGTCTGGTGAAATTTGAAGTTATAATGCAGTCTCAGGATATAGAGTAATTTCTTTAACAAATATTTCATAAAATTACACTGAATGTGAACATTTGAAAATGTGTATTTATCATTCATTTCCTTTTTTATTTTTAATTAAAAAAACTGTTTTTCTAAGGTAGGCTGAGTTGGTGGATGGGACATACAGCCTAGGCTATTGGAAACCCTGTGTTAACACTTTTGGTAAAGGTATGGTAATAACAGTGTTTTGAGTTCACAAACTGTCTTTTTACAAACTTTTTTCTACATTATTACCTGAATTTTTGTTCCACATCTTAACCAGGTGTTATTCTTGCCTGAACCTAACAATGAACAGTATTAAAGTAGTATAGCAGCAGTAGTAATATAGTATATATTTGTTTGGGCTTTCTGTAATGTATGTGTGTATTTGAATATGCTGCTATGTTTTTTTATCTGAAATAAAGAATACTATACATATCTGCTGTGCTGGGAGCATATATTTTATTTTGAAGATTAAGGCTGTATAAAATGTAATAAAAATGTGAATCCACTTTAATATGATGTTGTGTTTACTTGTCTTTATTTGAAGAGACTTACATAAACACACAGACACCTTGCTTGGCCGCCTCCTCACAGAGCACATTAACACCAGGATCCCACTGCTGCTCCACTAACTAATAAATTGTGTTGAACATTGATAAACTAATGCAATTACCTGCAGGGCAAGCGAGTCAGCTAATTTAAAGATACCAGGTTTGTTCATGGGGTAGGGGGCTCCGAATGGCTCCCATGGGTGAAAGATGGCGCCTTTATTACATCTGAGAGGTCAGCTTGGTAGCATTGTATTAGGATTGATCTTTTGATCCGTGTTTCAGACCCACCTCATACTGTACCAGCCCCATCTGGATGAAAAAACAGCTTATCTGGCACAAAGGGTTAACTCTGCCAGCCCGGCCGCCTAATTGAGCGCCACCCATCTCAGCTACGCAGCAGAAACAGGGACCTAGAGGCTCGTAACAAGCCAGCCGTGACTTATTCACATAATAAAGCAAGCAGATATCTAAATGAGCCATTGAGCCAGCCAGAGGGAGGGAGGCCATTAAGCGCTGGACGCTGGGTACATATTTGTATATCCACAATTGTCCCATCATTTGCATAGATGTGGCCGGCTGTAGAAATGTTAGCTGGTGTTTGCACCCCCAGGGCCCAGTGACAACAAAACGGCTTTGGACTCGTTTGCAGAGTCTCAAGGAAGTAACCGGCACAATAATTTGATTAGGCAAAATTTATATTTCTCCAGATAAAATGAAAATTAGTAGACCTCTGCTCCAGATTCCAAACTAGGAACATATATAAAGAGTATAACAGATAATGGATGGCAAATATATTGCTCATTTTTAACTCCTAGAAAAAAAAAACATTTGTCTGTGCATTCTCAGCAGAGTAGTCTAATTTTAAGGTCTTTGAACTATTGACAGTTCAAAGAGACATACAGTTATGATTTAAAATTTACATATAATTGTATTCCCTGTGATATTTTTCACATATAAAGCAGGACAAAACCATTGTTAAAAAAATAACCATGGGAAATTTGGGGAAGGTGTGGCTGATTTGAGACTTTGAAACAAAAGAGACTTGATGGGGAAGACAGCCAAGCAGTGACATCTTTAATTTTACACAACACTCATTCTACCTTCATTTTGTGCAACCTAAAACAATAACACAAGCCTGTCACTAATCAGACCCCAGCGCCTAGAGGTCAGGGGTCAGCCTTTAACGTGACCTCTGACACATAATTAAATTGCCATCTTTAACCTCAGTTGCGAGCTGTCACAGAGCATTGGATTACATGCTGCAAATCACTGCTCCAATCAATGACAGCAGAGGGGACATAGGGACAGGGGCTCACAGCAAGCAGCGATGGCCGGGCACAGATTATGTTTAATGAAGTTGAACTGTACTGGGATCATGTTAGCGCGCCGCCTAATTTAATTCTGAATGACGTTTAACAATAACACACTGGTCTGAGGGGAACAGATAAGACTTCACAGAGCAGTGGACCAGTGGAATGATATGGGTTTGCATTATAAATACTAGTTTTGTCATCTTGAACCCTTCACAGCTTTTTGGTATCCCGTCATTCATATTTTAAAGCACTCTACAAGTCTACAGGTTCTTATTCAGACATAAAGTCCTATCAGTCATTAAGTTTTAGATTTTCCTGATATGAATAATGTTGATGTCTATTTTTTATTTTATTTTCAATTTAATAACAAATATAACTTTTAAAAAGGGAAAACTTTCTTGTGGTGATAGACTCATCAAAATCAAAACGTCTGCAGATTTATCATTCCAGCACAGTGTCTTGCTGTCTTCATTTACTGATAACTGACCGCTAGCAACGAAACCTGCAACCTATCAACCACAAAAAGCCAGCAGAAAGATATTCTTTAAGCAGACAGGATAAGATTGGGCGAGGTAGAGAGGATTTTAAAGAGTAGCACTTAAGCCTTAGAGCTAAGCTTGTTTCCTTTTCTTACACAGACAACAAAACAGAAATAATGTGTCCCCAAACTCAAATAATGCTGAATGAGTATGCTGATTATGATTTAGAGTCTGCTCGTTGTGTTTCAAACTGTGGGGCTTTCTTTGTGGCCGGGGGCCCCTGTGTTGTTTAAAGGGTTGTTGGGGCATAAATACTAAATTAATCATGCTTTAGCTCAACTTGCTAGGGACTGAAATTTGCTTATGGAGGCCCATGATCACATCAAATATTAATGACTTTTGCACAGAACAGGCATTGTAGCAATGGGACACAGGCATGTGAAAGCACAGAGTTGAGGGTAAGGGAGGGGTCACACCAAAAAACTCTCCTATAGGATTAAATGAATAAGTGACTAAAGCAGTGTAAAGTATTAATAGCAGCATTAAAAGCCATTTTGTATTGTTCTACACAATAACTTGATTGCCATGGATTCGCTTGCAGCAGTGGCTTTGTGTGAGCAATAATATTCAAATTAATATGAATAAATAGCTACATTACAGCAGGGAATAAAAATGTAACATATCCATACCATAACATATCCATTCATGACAGACTTCTTCAAATCCAAAGGCCTTGATAATAAATATATTAACTGGACTGACTGACTGTTCTTATACTTTTGATTTTGTTCACATCACCAATACTCCAAGGAGTAAAAACCTTATCAAAACTAAGTCCACATTTACATGCCATTTGTCTCTTTGACACAAATCAGGAAGTTAGGCTTTGACACAGATGTTCTAAACTTGTTAGCTCCTATTTTATGAGCTCACACAGAGATCAAAACCATCCTAGTCCTACAGAGACACAAAGGGAGGTGGCAGAGACTCCTATGACGGCCATATAGGCAACAAAGTTAGTGCGGACCACAGGGCACCGTCCTAAGGCCGTGCTTTATTTAACAGGGCTAATACAACACATTTTGTTGGTTGTAATAATGTTTTTTTTTTTTTTCATTTGATTATTTCATTGTTTTTGCTTTTCTTTTCCTAGTGTTAATTCAATAGCACCACAGTGGGTAAATGAGGTGACAGGAGGGGGCTTTTAACGCTCACACACAAAGAGGGAGGTGTAGTGGGAAAAGGCTCATATGATAAACACTTCATAGTCTACAAGTCTACGTAGGTAAAATCTGATTTCTCACAATTATCTCTGCGAGCCTGACAGGCGCCATGGGCAGCCCGGGAACCTTGAACCAGTGGGCACTGATTGGGTTATTCAGCCCTTGCTTTTCAAAGGTGAGGGATTGTGGGAGCTGTACTGGGCAAGAGTCTCTGCAAGAGTGAAGTAACAGAAAATCCAGACTAAACAAAAGTCAAGCTACATTGAAATTCTATAGAAATAAATTAGATAAACAGGCATACTTCCTTTAAATTGCTTTAAATAAATGTTATTGTACTGAGTGATTTAATATTCCATAAAGCCAAAAGCAGCTCAATTACATTTACAACACTGACACAATACAGGCATTATTCTTGAAATATTTGGTGTTTCCAGGAGAAAGTCAGATACCTGCTGTCCATTTCTGTAAAGCAAAGAGAAAAGACTATTTTAGTTGCAATTCAACTTTTTGGATGAGCCATTAAAGTGCTGTAGTGATAGAAAGAAAAGTAAAATATCACTGTTCAAGGTGTGATGTCATGGTCTTACCTTACAGATATGTTAAGTTACCTTACCGAAAGTGTACAAGTGGGTGCAATGTGAAGTTTGTTAGAAGTTTGCTCTTTCAGGGAAGAAGTTCTTTTTGTTTTGTTTTTTGAAATGGTCTTTTCCAGCTCTTTTAAATTTTTTTCATTTCACTGCCAATATTTTTCTTTTTTTTTCTGGGTTTGTTTTTTTGTTTTCTATTTGGCAGGATGTTTTCAGACCATTTCAATTCTTTATTTTTTTACAATCCAAAATAAAGCCAGGAACTCAGAAGCATTTGTACAAATTATTCAAACCCATACATAAAATATTTACACATGAGCATCGTAACTGATTGAATTAACAGCATTTTGCAAAAGCTACCATCTTGTCATTCAGTTAAATTACAACAGGTTTTGTTTTCAGAAACCAAGTTAACAAATGTCTTCAAGTGATCGGGGGACACATGTCTAGACAATCTGTGTTCTGTGTGGAAAAAAAATACAGAACTACTAAACTACATTAAAGAGAATAAAAAAATCAACACTGTTGCATCTGGGATACATTAAAATTAATCTAACTCGCACATGGTTTCTATGCCAGTTACACATTTGTTAGAGGAAACAAAAAAGTCCTGCCAAAATAAAATAAGCCATTTTTTGACATTAGGATTTAACTCTTGAAAGTTGACAGACTCGTCCACACCGGGGCAGCCCGAACAGTACTGTTTTTCATCTGCGCCAGGGGCGGGGCTCATCGTCCTCCTCCTCATCATCCTGTAGCAACGCATCATCACTGAGCGACTCGTCAGGATACTGGAGAACAAGGGGGAAAACGGCAGAAATTAATGACACAACTCCATTTTATATTAAAATAGGCTTTGGGATGGACAAAGCCTCTCATTCTTTCTAAAATGTGCAATGGCTCCCTCTGGTGTTTTTTAGAAAACATTAAACAAGAGCATGACGCTGAACTTAAAACCTTAGTTTTCCGCAACAAAAATAGTCCTTTAAACTGTAGCGGCTAACTGGGGGTGCCAGATAGATATAGATATATATATGAGATATGCATTTTCATAAAATGGCAACAGTATCTGATGAGCTGCACTGTATCTATAAAATATTTTTCCTTTTCTGTTAAGAAACCATAAAAATCACACTATGGTTTAATATTTTTATAATTTTGATGGAATGTATTTTATTAAAATGATGTAGTGAAAAAATCTTTGGGGAGACATTCTCTAGTCTACACCACTGCACGTTTTTAGATTATTTGAATGTTGCTCTGTATATATATTATAGAACAACTTCTTAAAAAGGCAATGGGCCATAAAGAGATCTACACCGAAAAAAGAAATGCATACACCATGCCCACAAACCTCTTCTTCCTCTGGTTCTGCGTCCTCTGCATCCACATGACTGAGATTCATCACAGGTTTATGCCAGGCCAAGCGTAAGATCTGGCTGTTCAACCTCCCTCCATGTAGAGCCGCCTGATTAACGTCAAAAGGGAAACAAGGGTGTTTTGAAAATCATCACAGGACTTATTGAAGGCAATACAACATGGAGAGAAATGTAAAACTCACCTGCTCTGCCTCTCCTCTGGACCTGTAAGTAATGACTGCAATCAGACTGTTCTCGTCAATCTGGCAGTCTTCAATCTCTCCAAATTGCTTCAAAGTTGGGGAAAAAACGTGTTAATATTTTTATAAAACTAGTACACTATACAGCTACAGGCAACAAATGATGCATACAGTTAAGGTTACAATGGATAATTTATCTGACGAAACATCACTGTAGTTAGAGCACTGTTGTGGATGTTTGATGGACTTAATGTTGCCATCTTTGGTTTATCAAAATCAAATTTGGCCTCAGGCCCAAAGCTGCTGGGATAGGCTCCAGTCACCCGCAACCCCTAACAGGACTAAGTGGTAGAAAATGAATGAATGAATGAATTTGATTTGCTGTGTATAGCTGTATCCACCAGAGGGCATTACTGACCTTTACTATCATATTATTACTATTATATTTACTATTATAAAATGATACAAGATATATCAATTCACCATTATTGAGTATAACCCCCTTAACTACATTTCCAGGCCACTTTGCCCTATACATACATTTTAAAAGGGGACTTACAGCAAAGTGGGGCAGGAGATTGCCATGGTCTGCATCACTAAAACCTGAAATCTCCAAAGCTCGTGGGCGATGGTCTACAACGGCATGGACGCCTCTTCCTCGACCTCTGGAACCTCTTCCTCTGGCTCTGAGAGCTCCGCGACCACGAGGGTGATGTCCACGCCCCCGTCCTGGAGACAAGATTCCCCTTTTGGCTGCCTGGAAGAAAACAGTGATAATTATAGAAAAAGTTGCTCATAATAGTTTTGCATCGCACTTGCAGAAACCTGTAGATACTATTATAGCTCTATTTTTACTAACATTAGTATCTTTGTGAATATTTCTCTAAACTCATTATTATTGTGTACAAGTTATCTACATGTCATGTTTTTAATGTTTTTGATATTATACATTGTGCAAATTTACTGTGATAAAGACTAATTAAATAAACAAATTTGAAAGTTTTTACGTTAACTTCAGGGATTGATTGCTGTGAATGTGCCATTCACTTTTCCTTTGCCTTAATAAAAAACAATCTGGGTGACATAATGTTGTAACAATGTGAGCAGAACTTCCTTACTTGATAACAATCTTAAAAGGCGGTTTCCCCTGAAAAATAAGATCTGTACCTCTATTTGCAGCTGTGTGTACTTAATCTTCAACAGTGCCGTGTCTTCTCCAGACTGGGTCTTTTTATACAAGTCCAATTCTGCGTCCAGCAGCTCCTTCTGTGCCTGAACACATAAAACACAACATTTCAGAGGTTAATACACTCCAAAGAATCAGTAACTCAAGGGTGATGTGTACAGTACAGCAGTAACTGTGCTAATGCACTACCTGGGCCTTGGTCATGGCTGTCCGAATGGGAGGGCTGGCAGAGATTCCTTTGATCTCCTGTTGTAGTTTAGTGATACTCTTGGTCAAGGTGCCCAACGTTTCCATGATCTTCGCTTTATCCTCAGGTTTTATCGTTTTATTTTTTTCCAGTTTACATATGAGAAGCTGTGGGAGAAGTATGACAATTTATAGGCTTTTATCTTCAAATGTCGACATTAAGCATGGTAACACAAACACTGGTATGGTAGAGGAAAACTACAGAAGGAAAGGACTCAGACAAGAGCTGCTGTCAAAATCTTCAGTTTGAAAGAAGAAATTTAAAATTTAAATTTGGCAAATTTACACAAAACTAACTGAAACGGTCAGACTGTAATTGTTTATTTTATACAACAAACCATATTCCATATAATCATTGCGCAAAAACAATGTTTTTTTTCTAAAACATGTTTTATAAAAAAATCAAATCAACAAAACACAATAAAACCACATTTCTTATAATAAAAAGTTGTTTGTATTGATAAAAGGTCTGCCGCCATGTTTCCACTGTGAATGAATCCATTCATAGTGTTTAAACTATTGATAATTTTCCACTGAAGCAGAGCCTACAGCCAAACTGCATGAAGCATCTAGCTTTTTCTGCAGCAGATGGTTAATAAAACCACTCCTTTTTACCTTTTGTGTGTCAATGTGTTTCTCCAGAATTTCCTGTTTCTTCTTCCTAACGTCCTGCTGTAGTCTTAGAGTCTCCTGTCGGCAGAATTATGGCAAATGAGCAGATACCCGAGTGAAATTTAAAGCCAATACCTTTCCAGTGATTACATCAGGCCTTTCTAGATCTATGTCTCACCTGTTTTTTCTTCAGGGCTTCTTCTGAGGTTTTCTGAGCTGCCTTCAGGGCAACTGGGTTATACACAGTCTTTGTAATACCCACAGAAGTAGAAAACACAGAAACCTGAAACAGAGAAAATACATTTTATTTTCACAAGTATTGCAGAAAGGGATAAGTAGTAGATACAAACAATGACTGCTGTATAAAATAATAAGTAATCTTATTTGTTATCCAACTTTAATTCAAAGTCAAAAAGCAATGCTAGAGTAACCATGTACCTTTTCAACAGAAGCAGCTGGTTTGGGTGAGAAACCCAAACGTTCTTTCACTGACAGCTTTGATGGATTCTGTATAACAGGGAGAGAATATGTACTATTATCCTTCAGATTTAAAGAAACAGGAAAAGCACAGTCACCAGCCCACACACCTGAGAGGCTACACCTGAATCCTGCGATGGCTCGGAGTTCACAGTGACTAAGGGTCCGAGGCGGTCTTTAACAGACTGCTTTAGAGATGTGGCTGAGGGCTGCCAAACATCAAAGGAGACATAATTACCGGCCTTTATAGTAACAGAGCCAATGTATGACAGTTTGGGTAGTTTATTGTGTGCATAAGTATTTATTGTGTGTGTTTATATGGTGTTACATAAAACATATGTAGCCCTAATGTTTTCCAACACTTACTTTAATGATTTAGTGATATATCATATACACACGTGGACAAAATTGTTGGTACCCTTCGGTCAATGAAAGAAAAACTCACAATGGTCACAGAAAAAAATGTATTCTGACAAAAGTAATAATAATATTCTTAATAATAATATTAATAATATTCTTTCATTGACCGAAGGGTACCAACATTTTTGTCCACGTGTGTATCCTTGTTAGGTTTGTTAAGCGGTCTAAAACACAGCAACAATGACAGATGCTTACACTGCTACATAATCTTATTTGATTCTGTAGCTATTGACTTTTAAGAAGGCATACGGAAAAACATCCCTTTTTGTTGCACTATAAATTCATACATAATGAAATTTTAAAATTCAAATAGAAAAAAAGTTTTAAAATGCCATTTAAAAAACTATATGTATTAGTACCATGGTTACCTGCTGCTGCTGTGAGTGAGACTGGCCCTGAGCATCAGCTACATCTTCACGATACCAGTACAGTCTGATGAAACGGTTGTTAAGAACAGCTTCTGTGCTTTGCATTGCCCGCTTGGCTTCATCTGGAGATGCAAACTGTATCAGCGCACCCTCTGGGTCATTCTGATAGGCAACCTGTGAGGGAGGATCATAAATATGTGGAGAAACATTCAAGAACTATATTAAAAGAAAATATATAATTGTTTTTAGTTTGAAAATACGTTTTAACACAAAGGCAAAAGAGAAAATCAAATCTAAAATGTGTGTAATTGTATATATATATATATATATATATATATATATATATAACTTGCATGTAACTTTATATATTTTTTAAAATACTATACTTCTACTTTTAGTAAAAGCTACTGACTTGTAGGTTGACAATGGTGCCAAACTTGCTGAAATGTTCATTGAGTTTGCTGATGTTGTTGAGCTCAGGAGGAATTTGCCGAACCAGCAGCTTGGTGTTGAGAGAGTTGAATGGTACTCTCTTATGGAAGCCCTGGTGGTTGGCTTTGTTAAAGTTAGGTCTAACAAAAAAGAAAGTACACATAAAGATTTGGCAGCAGTTTGTCTGATTGAGAGAAATTTTAAGGCAGTGTTTGTCTTACTTGTCAAACCATGGTTTCTTGGACAGAATGCCACCATCATGAGAGCCAGAAGCTCTTTTTCTGGAATCAGACTCCATTACAATCCTCATGTTGTTATTTGGGATCTTTTCTGAAGAAAAATATGCACATTTTGTTGAAGCATTTGAAAAGGACAATGTGTCATAATCATTCTTTTGAAATTAGTAAATGAATCTCGGTTCCAAAGAAAATCTAATACCTCTCTGTGGCTGGTCTACATCGCCCATAGTGAGGCCAATCAGGTTTGGTCTCTGGGCATTGCGATGGCGGTACACAGGCCGGGATGAGCTGGTGATGCTGGGAGCCTCAGGGTTGTATACGTCTGTTTCATAAACATCTGATGAGTAAAAGATGAGACACAGGATCAACAAAATAGACAAGATCTGGGGTAATAATCAATTGAAATGACTTTTAAAGCTTTTTTTTCCTACTCTTGAACAGTCTACAAAAGAAATAAAAATATTCTTTGATAGTGCAGAAGATTCTCAATTCTCACTTTCATATAGATGTTCTTTTTGAGCTAGAATAACATGGATGTCACCAAGATAACTCGTATGGTATAACCACTACAGAAATAAGCACCATACATTTACCACATAGACAGGAAAGGTCTTTACCAGAATTGAAGAGAGGTGCTGAGCCCTGCGGAAGTGAAGGGCGCATCCCAGAAGTGACAATGGTGGGAACAGAGCTGGTGATGGAATTGGGAGGACCGTCCATTCCTGAAGGTTGAAGTGGAGGAAGAGGAGGAGGGGGGCCTGGGTCAAACAAAAAACAAGATTTTTGACATATTTATTTTAAAACAAAAATGTCCAATAAAATGAGCTAAGAATCAAAAGAATGTATGATAAAGATATATAATTTAATCAGATTAGCAAAAAGGCTCCCCACTAAAGGAAGTCTGTTCTTAAACCATTTACACCTCCTACCGGCAACAGGTGGGAGGCTGGGTGGGAGAGTGCCTGGCAGAGGCACAGGGGGTCGCAAGTTCACAGGTGGGGGGTTCATGAGAGGTGGTGGAGGTGGTAGTCCGGGTGGTGGAGGGTCCACGCCCGGTATAGGTGGAGGTTGGAATGGCAGCATATTTGGCAAATTGACATCTTCTACAACAACAGGGTCACTTCCATGGTCAAATGGACACATGTCCCCTCGCATGCAAAAGCCCTTCTCTGTGGAAAAGAAAAAATAGCAAATTTGCAAAGTAATTATTGAAGGGTCTAGAATCTGTTTACACATTTTAAATCATTTTTAAAAGCATGAAAAGAAGCATAAACTAATTTTGAACACATTGTTTTATTGATAGTAAAGTAGTAATGCCATCCATGCCTGAGGAACAACATATAAAAAAATTTAAGTTGAGTAAAATATAATAAACCCTAAAATCCTTTTTTCTGTTTGAACAGTTAAAAATATAACCATAAATTGTGTATTTCGACACTGTTACTTGCACCAGCATCTCTCTATGTCATTATATTAACACACAGGAGATTACGGTTTTAAAATATTTACCGTCATAGTCACGGCATCTCTTTCTCTGCAGTGGAGGTGGTCCCCTGATGAAAGGGCCGCGGTCTACAGGGAGCTCAGGGCGGAAGTCGGACCAGCTCTCAGTCGTGTTGTTGCTGTGATGATGTGTGGGGGCAATGACCGTTATGGTGCTGCTCAGCGTTGGCACAGGGAAGTGTGCCGTAGATGCAGTCGATACCACTGCAGCTGGTGTAAAGACATCACCGCCTTCTGGCCGAATCTTTCCTGAATCTCGTTCTATGACCGTCATCATCAGATCAATTTTTATGAAAACAATGAAATGTTTCAATGAGCAAACCTGAATGATTTTTTTTTCTTTCCAAAAGCTTTTATTGAAGAATGTAAGCTTGCTAATTAGCAAATGCGGTCACTTCTTACCTCTACTCCTGCTTCTGGTGCGACTCCTGCTGTGGGACCTGCTCCTGGTGCGATCTCGATCCTTGTCTCTGTCTCTCTCTCGGTCCCTGTCTCGGTCACGGACGCGGTCTTTGCTCCAACTCCTGCTGCGGCTGCGACTGTAGCTGCGGCCTCTTCTGCGGTTGTAGCGGTCGCGATAGGAGTCTCTTCTCGGGGGATTGCGGTCATAATCCCTCTTTCTGGAGCGGTCGTCCCTCTTACGGTCATCTCCTCTCCTAAAACTTTATAGCATTTATTTAATTTGGTACAAAAAGTACTGTCATCTTAATACAGTCAACAAAATTAGATATAAAAAAAGAACTCTGACTGCCAGATAGAAAAACACACCTGCCGTCTCTGCCATAGCGTGAGCTCAACAAAGTAGGACTGTGATTCACTCGTCGAGAAATCTTTTTGTCACGATCCTCTTCCCGAATTGGCTAAGAGAAAACAAATCAATTCAAAACAAATATGGGGACTGGCTGTGTTGAGCGATGTATTAGCAAATGTTTTTAGTAAATTAGAGATGTCACCAAGTGCTTACCTCCTCTTTTTTAGGTTCATCTTTTTCAGCTTTTACGACAGGAGCAGGCTGCTCGTTCTGAGGCAGGTAGACTTTGTTGTTAATAGCTTCAAAAAGTTTATCCACAAATTGTTGTGTCTCTATAGGGGAAAAAATAGGTCATAGTGTAACACTGACACGGGATTATGTGGATATTTGCAAATGTGAGCTTAATAACATACCTTTTTGAAGAAACACGTCCAGTTGGTCAATACACAAGGCTTTAAGTTCCTTTTCTGTTTTGTCCTTTTTTACCAAAGCCACAACATACTTCGCAAGAGCAGATGGGTCAGCGTCACAGCTGTGGAGTAACAAGACATTTAGCAAACATTCTTCATAAGTTGTGCTAAGTTTAGTCTGTTTTGGGGAGATAATTGAAGTGTTTGTATAGCCTGGTATTAGATTACATAACATGTGCTAAAATAACCAGAGACCTTTGAGTGGCATTGCTAACAGATTAGCTACGTTACTTACATGGGCTCAAGGGTTTCAGAAAGCCACGACTTCAAGGCTTCAAGGTTTTCAATAATCATTTTAGATCAAATCAAAGTCACTGTCCACTGCAGCCAGGGTTAACGCTGTCGATGCTAACGGTATTTGTCTTAACGAGAATACAACATTAAGCGCTGGTGCAAGTTCGTTGGTGCTAAAAGCGGCGATAGCCAAATTGCGCTTACGCTGGCTAAATTAAGTTAGCATACGTCTTACATAGGCCTTAAATGTGTTGTAGGGTTCCTCAAATATCGCAGTGTAACTTGTGTAAAACATTTAGAAAACTGTCTGACTGTCAATCGTTTATCCAACTATTTAGGAGGGCGTTTACTATTTTTATCCACCAAATTTAGGGGCCATCCACGCTTTATGTTACACTGTACCTCCTCATACAGCTAATGTGTCATGGCGACTATTTACTTCCGCTTGTGATCTCGTTTCATTATCGCGAGAACATATTCAGAGTATATTCTACAGAAAAATTATAGATCTTTCATAATTGTGTAAAAGTATCAGTATCAGTATTTCACTGAAAATATATATATATATATTGAAAATAAACAGAAAAGTAGTCTACTGAGTGTTTTCTGCTTAAATGCTTGGTGATACACAGGGAGTAAGAGCGCTATAGTTACTAATACTTAAGAAATGTTTTTTTATAACGCATTGTAGCCTCAGGTCTCAATTTTTCCACAAATTTGTTAATATTCTGTGGTGCACACTAACACTGGCTGTAGTGCACACTCAGACGGGCTGTACCGCTGTGGCGGTAGTATTTAGCACTTCTTGTTCTATCTCCTGCTTGGTGACATGCCCCTCACAGGACTCTGTTCCAGTATGATGACCCTATCATTCACCTCAATGCATTTTGAGTTTTTCCTAACCCTCGAAGGTCTAAGTACAGGGGATGTTGTCTGGTGTAGTTTGTTAAGCCCTTTGAGGAGATTTATTTTTGTATATTGGGCTATACAAAAATAAATGTCTTGTCCAACAAAGCAGTTGCCCCAAGCTTTAGTACTTCTCATAGTACTATGAGATACATTTTCCATTCAATATGACACAGAATAAATTCTGCTGGTTCTTTGGATATCAATGGTTGAATTCATGATCTATAGCCTACACAGCATGTTTTTGAGTGAGATAATTAAACCTTATTTCTGCTGATTTGAACATTGTCTTGTTTATTTGCACAAATTAATAGACTGAGTTCATAACTATTGACATTAGCAGATTATTATCTGTGATTGTGATTATAGCTGTGAGACCATTCCGACCCTGGAAAAACATGACCTGTTTAGTAGACTTGCTTCTAGTTTCCATACTTTTACACAGACCAAACATTGCTTAAAAAGTTATTTTATTTTTATTGTTTTCCATTTTAGTTACTTTTTGTTGTCTGGGAAGGTTCTCAGTTATCCAGGACATCTTGAAAAAAAAGGTTTAAGTAAAAGTTACCATTGTTGTTTTACATATAAATACAAATAAAATATAATAATAATAAAGTGTGACCCTTAAAAATCCAGAACTCTACAACTTGCTCTTCTCTTACAACTCTTTGACAAACTGTCCTCTAACATACATTACCTTTGTAATCAAATATGTGGCTTTTGTGTGACATTTACTCCAAGGTCTACATCAATACAGTGAAAAGAAAAAAGAAATATCATCATTTGTGAAGCCACATTTCTGTATAATCTTTTTATTCCTGTCAAAATCATGTTCAACAATTCTTCAGGGTATTAAAATTAAATTAAAACAATAGTTTCATAGTTCATATTCAAATATATTTATTTAGTACCTTGTTGACAGAAACTTTGGCACTAAAATCATATGATGTTCTTAAAAGACTTGTCTGATCCAAGACAGATGAAGCATACATATGAAAAAGGTCATCATAAACATATCACAATGAGTCCAGGACATTCACAGGTCCCTGTTCATTGTCAGTCTAATTTTTTGGAGGAAAATGTGTATAATCAGTACTACAGGGTATAAAAATACATACATAACACTGCAGTGACTTCCATTAGGTACAGGTTACATTTATAAAACAACCAGAATTCTATTTGTCTCATTTTCTATAAAGGGTAAATCTTCAGACATCTCAACATTCAAAGCAGTGATTTGTGTTTTAAAAGCAGTTTATAAAAGTCTATATCAATTCACAAAAAATTACAGAACAACTCATTTACAAGAACTGGGCCTATTTTTTCCTCTCAACAAACTTCAGGTTTATTGGGGCGCCTGGGCACAGCAGGCCGTGGGTTTTGGCTTTCACGTCATCCGTCTTCGGAGACACCTCAATGCGAAACGTCTGAATGAGCTGCAAGAGAAGCAAAAAAGTTGTTTTTCAGGATGTGCATTTGAAGACTTAAGCGATACATAAACATTCTGCGTTTCATTCATTCATTAATTTTCTTCCACGTGGAGCCATTAGGGGTGACTAGAGCCAATCCTAGCAACTTTGGGCCTTAGGCGGGGTACACCCTGGACAAATGCAGGGCTGACATTTAGACAGACAGTGACAGACAACTCACTCTCACACACTAGATTTGCCAATTAACCTATACATGCATGTCTTTGGGCAGTGGGAGGAAGCCGGAGTACCCGGAGAGAACCCACAATAAACTCAGGCCTTTCTGTGCAGACTCTTCACAGAAAAGGCCAAGTGAGCCAAGGACGTTGGAGTCGGCCGGGGTTTGAACTCACAACCTTCTTGTTGTAAAGTAGGAGCCACTAACCACTCTGCCGGCTGCTGCTGTGAACCCCAACATATTGTTCATGTTTCTACATGTTTTACAAGTCATCTAATACCTCCTATGTCTACACACAAAAGAATACTTTTATGTTGAATGTTTGAATTTGTTTATGTGTGTATAGTAATGTGATCCATTCCTTACCCTTATAAGAGCCAGGTACATTTCCAATTCTGCAATTCTCCGGCCAATGCAGCTTCTGATGCCGTAGCCAAAAGGAATTGAGCCAAAGTTGTCGACATGGTCCGTTGTGTCCTTTCTTACCCAGCGATCAGGCCGGAAGTCTGTAGCTTCAAAAAAGGTTTCCTCATCCAGAGACGTGGAGTAATGACAGAGAGCCAACTGCGTCTAATAAAACCCAAATGTAGAAAAATTTACACTCCTTAATGAAAACATGGGACAGTGCAATAAAGATATACGAGTAATGAAAGATCACATTACATCTGGAGTGCGTGCAAACTGTAACAATCTATTATTTCTATCAATTTTACCCCTTTAGGGATGAAGTATCCGCCCACTACCAAGTCATCTTGAGTAATTCGTCCATTGCCCGGGAGAACTGGAAAAAGCCTACACACAAGGAAACAACCCAGCATTAGGCATTTACCTTCATACTAGGTCCTCTGCTTAAAGAGGCTGGAAATAAAAAAAACTGAGAAAATATGTAGTCTGCACCTGAGTGTCTCTTTGACAAGGCCTCTAACAAGAGGAAGCTCAGAAAGATCATCAGCTGAGGGCACGGTTCCAGATCCCAACGTTTTCTTCACCTCTGTATGGATTTGTTCCTGTATATGAGGGTGGCGTGCTAACAGATAAGTGGCCCAAGACAAGGTAAAGGATGTCTGGAAAAATATAGAGCAAATTACAAAAATATGATTAGATTCTTAATAATTGAATCCATAAAATAGTTTAAACAGACCTTTGACAGCAATATATCTGATAATGACCTGATAAGAATAGACTTGAAAGGCATAAAATTATGCAAGTGTCTGAATAAACAGACAGTCCACTTGTCTCACCTACTAAATGTATCACCTTCTCCTTTGCCAGACTTAACTACAATTAGACTAAAGCTTTTAAAAACCTCAATTCATTTTTACAAAATCACTTGTTTAATCAAACAATAGGTAGTCTCCAACATTAAAATGATGTCCAGAAGCCTATTATTTAACTACCATAGTCACTAGAGGTTGAGCTTTTGTAACTTATTTTGTATTAAATAATAATATTGTATTAAGCACTTTAGTTTAATGCACAGTTCTATGCCAACTTCAATTAAAGCCACATTACTCCATTCTTGTAGTATCCCAGGTTGAAGGATTCAGATGTAACGAACAGGCGGTTCATTACCGTACTGTATATACATGCACAATGCACTTGCTCACTTCACTAAGCATTTTAAATATACACACTTAGCACTTTTTATGATACTAGTCTTCTAGCCTTGTCAAAGCCTCCCCCATCTACCACCGCCCGCCCTCCTCATCTTTTCTCTGGCTGGCCAGAGCTATAACACTGGATCTGGCTAACATGTCTTGACAGTTCTACTGTTTGCTGAGTAAAGGCACCAAGATGCAAGAACTATATGTTCTAAAATAGTTCTCAGTTTTACTGATCTTCTGCATGTCGTCATGGTTGGAAAAGCTTCTTAAATATCAAAATTTTCAAAAGTGCACACACAACAAATGTCTGATAAAAAGTAAAAAAAAAAAAATGAAAAGCCCTCTTGTGTAGATCTAAGGCTGGCACAGATACACAGATCTGGATGTGGTGTCAGAAACCCAACCTCTGAAACCCAACGCGCAGACAACACACACTAACATCCTGCCAAACTCATACAGTAGCTCTGCTCACCTCAAAAGCTGTCTTGCACATACTGTATAATCTGACACCACTGTACTACACTGAGGTTGTTAGCGACACACTGCTATACTACTAAATCCTTTAATGTAACTAAGGAAAGAAAAAGATGAGAAAGTGGGACTAAACCAGGTGCAAACCAGGCAGAAAATACATTATGACTATTATTTGTAATAGGTCTAATACACAAACCGTGTCGACTCCAGCCAGAAGCATCTCAGTGACATTGGCGTAAATCTCCTCCATGGTCATCTCCTTGGTTACGAGCAAATGTGTGAGGAACCCTCCTTTGACTTCCTCTCCCCGCTCGAGCTGGTCTTTGATCTGGGCAAGCCTCTTGTTGACATGAATGTGGCCTGGGATTAGTGTGAGGGAGAGAGTAGCAAAGCCAAAGGACAAAAGTTATGTAATGCAGGGACCCCACACAATCCCATTATTTGTCAGAGGAAATTTTGATGCAAATCAGGCTTGGTTTCTTGGAAGGATAGACAATCTATCCACCAAAATCAGGCAAATACCTTCTACTAAAACTAGGAAAGGAAAGATGTTAGCTCTCTAACTCTAACTTAAAGAGCATTTCAAGTTGAGGGCAGTGGAGAAAGATGCAGTTTAAGACCCGGGTTTGTTTACGCATTCAGATAAATATATTAAACAAAACAAAAATCAATTTGAATATTACAGTAAGACGTCATGCATTTTTGGAAGTGCAAAATGGCCTACACTGCACCATAGCTTAGCACTAATTTGTTTGTGGTAAGATATGAAAAACTTAAAGTCTTCCCAAAAGACATTCTCTTACTGAATTTGAAAAGGCCATCCCAGGAGAGACAGAACTCTTCCCATGGTTTTGGGATGAGGGGTCGCAGCCATTTGGGGATTGCCCCTGCATACATTGTTGTCTTAAAAGAGCTGAACATGAGATGCAGTGCACTAATATAGTCTTGAGTTTCTTGAGGAATCTTATTTTCCAGGCAGCCCAGTCGACACTCGTATAAGATGGCTGCCACACCTGCACAGATAAAAAGAATAGCATTTCAGCATTACAATCAGGACAGTACACACTAATGTCCTTTAATCAACATGACCATTTTGTTTTATATTATTCTGTATCCATTTCATCTAATTACCCACACTACCCTAGCCATCATTTGTGTGAGCACTTTACCAACCTTCCATGGCGTATTTAAAGAAAAGGTCATTGAGGTTGAGAACAGTCGCCCCATCACCCTCTTGAGAGCGGAGAATGTAAATTCTTTTAATTAAGTCGTCCACAACACCGTTGACGTCATCGGAGAAAACAGCTACGTCACGTGGACGCATTACGAGTCGTCTAAGGACACTCCGCATCTTAAGCCAATCATGCCCTTCACTAAAAACAACACCCAGAAGATATGTGATTAATTAGAATGTATTGTTAATTTAATACAAGATATAAATTAAAAAAGAAAACAACCTGTTTTGTTTTGTGGCGGGGAAAGTATTATTGTAAAAAGGGTACATGCAGATATCATCATTGAAAACAGTGACAGATTTTTTTACAATGTGCTAGTCTATGAGAACACTAATGAGCTTAAAGGATATTTGTTAGGGAGCTCCAATAACAGGACAGTACTGATAAAGCTTTTACTGTATTGTTTTGATTGATTTTAATTACTCTCTTAAGTTCATGTTACTGAGATTTATGGACACATTTTATAAAATTATTAGCTTTTCAATGTCTGTAAGAAGCATTAGTCACATCCATACATAGTCAAGGGAATGTAGCCAGATTAAGTTACTCCTATCTGATTATACATTTTAAGATGGACTCACGCTGAGATGAGGCCTGTGGCGCGGCCTCTCATGTCTCTGTACTCCTGCCAGGACTCCATGTTGCCTCTCTGCGGGGCCACGCCCTCTGCCCTCAGCACCTGGGCCACTAGTTCACGGTCTGCGATTGAGACCACCAGCTGGGGCCCAAAGCGGGACTTGAAGATTTTCCCATACTTTTTTTGGTGTTCTAGCTGTAAAACGGAAGGCGTTTTTATTAAAAGGCAGGTGACTAAGACCATAACAGTTTTTTTTTCATTAGGTATGAGTATTAAGTATGAAAAAAATGTAAACAGAAGTGTGTTTTTCAGGCAATGAAGTTTGTTTATGTTGCTTAGCCTAACTTCAAAAAAGTGCTGACCACATTAAAATTCCAGAGTTTCTGATAAAAGTACATGCGCTGGTGAGCACAGAGTATCCACCTGGTGATCAAAGGTTAGTTTGTCATCAGTGATAGTGCCAAGATACCTATCATTTTCAGATACAAGGCACAGCTTTTTAAAAGGGCTCAACGGCTCTCCTCTGACCCAAGTCATCCTCTGTGGGGTGAGTTCAAACTGCTTCCATCAGGCCACAGATACAATGTGCCAAAATGCAGGATTAACAGATTAATAAGACGTATTCTTGTTGCCATAGGTGTTTTAAATTGCTCACGTTAATGTTTAATTTATTGTGTATTATGTATAGTCAAGCACTTTGCACCTCGGGGACAATAAAGGCTCTCTGTACCTTGAGCCTAGACATTAAAACAATCTTGTACCTTTATTGTATAAAGTTGTGTATCTCTTCTCCTGTAAATAATTAAAACGTTCATGTGGCTAAACACATGGAATACACTGACAATGTATACAGTGCACATAGTAATAGTTAAGTAAAATATAAGTAATGGTGTCTCTTTTAGGTGACACATTTGCAAAGAGTTACAAACATTGGGCAGTATTATTCAGGTGTGCTTTTACGCAATTACGTGCCATTTCATGCATTACAAATCTTTAAATGAGTGTCTAACGTGATAAAAGGGAATTACCTGGATTTCATGGATTCTGTCAAAGCCACCCTTCCAGAAAAACTCGATCAGGTTGGAAAGAGTGCTTGGACCAGGCATCTCCTTTAGGCTGAGCACCTTGGTCTTCTCCACGGTGCCGTCTGGTGTAAGGAGTCCCTCGGGCATGTCCGGTTGTCCAGCCAGAGCCTTGCTGGCTGCAGACTTGTGCAGAGCGCGGAGATTGAAGAACAGCTGCCGGCTGCCGTAAACATTTTTCCAGCACGCTGTCGTTCTATGATAGAGACTAACCATAATGTGTCTGTTTGTGTTTAGTTCACCTCACATCTGCAGCTTCAGGCTGAGCGTTCGTGTGGACTAAGAAAATCCCTGTCTGGTAATGTCATTTTGGATTGATTGATTGTGGATCTCTTTTAAACCATTGCTTGTACAGTCTCCGCAGAGGAAGAGGATTGGCTGTTCACTTAAAAAATAGGAGGGTTTACTCTCTTCTAGTTTGTGGGCGTTTTGTGCCAAAATTGACACGCGCACGCTGGGCTTGTGTTAAGAGGATTCACGTAAGCCACTTTAACACATTCAGTCCGGTCCGTCCGGACGTAAAAGGGGTTATTTCAACCAAGCTCTTGACGCAAGTCATGCAAGGACATGTTATGCCACTTTCACACTTTTAGTTCATACATAATAGGGGTTAGGCTTTTTCAACAGTGCTCTAGCTGCAAAATCATGCAAGGACAGGTAAGGGACTCAACTTACTATGAGGAATTTGTTTATTTCTCTTATTAGTTTCCAAGTATGTATATTGAACACTGTATACCTTTTACTCTTGTTTGCTGTAATGACAATGAGCTATGCCTGTTCTTCTGTTGAATAATGCACACTGAGATGGTCATTGTCCAGACACAAACACGTGAGTTCCAATCCACTTCATTAAGTTTAAGCCATTTTTAATTTAAGCCAAGTAAGCCTCTTCATCCAATCAGAAAAAAACTGGGATTAAATAAGGCCAGACAAGGCCTTTTGCAAAAAATCTTGATCTCTGGTTTTACAACGGACATCCTGGGAAGAGCTGGGTCTTTTCTCACACACTGCAACTGGCTTTTTTTGGGAATCAATTCAAGTTTTCTACTGTCCAACTAAAGGTTTAACACATGCAATGTCTAAATAAAGCTCTGTTTATTGTTTATTAAAGAAATGAGTTTTGTCTGTTAATACAATTCATTTCAGACAGTGGTGAATGAAAGACAGATTTTTTTTATATCACATAAATATTATATTCACAATAAATGAGGCAAAATCTGTTGCCAACAAACTAGCCATGTTGCTTTATTACATTTTTGTTGCATTTACAGATGGCCATACAAAGGTTTTTAAGGCAAAATAACTCAAAATACTATGAAATGATGTCAGAAACGTTTCCCTTGCAGTCAAACCGTCTTTTTACTGAATTAAATAAAGATTTGTCTTGTTCATATTTGGTCTGTAAAGCATTTCTGTTGCAAATGTGAATGATGATAATTTGGAAGTTCTCAGTCATCCAGGACATAATCAAGAAAAGGTTTCAACAAAAGGGGGGGTGGGTTTGGTTTGAAGGTGAGACAAGTTCATCCCAAGGGACTTTATCAATTCTGGTATGATAAGATAATGAAAAATGGGTATAAAAATACATGTGCCATGTGAATCCAGGTCTCTGGGTATTGGGTTAGACCAAAACAAACCCAATACTACCCTGTACATATATTTGGATAAACACACAGCTCCAGTGTTTGTATCACACTCCGAAGAGACTCCTGAATCATTGCTTTCGGAAGCGCTTGAAGAGCGGATGAATGTTCTTGCCAGATAACATGGCTTTGCTGCCACGACTCTGATATTCCATGTAAACTGTGTCGTCTGCACCTGACATGGAGCTCATAGTTCCTGCTCGCCTTGAGATCTGGTGTGTGATAGAAGGAAACGTGTAAGAAAAAAGGGGATACAACAGAAAACTAAGTGTATAAAAATAGAATCAGTATGCAGTTTCCATACCTGTGGCCGAGTGCCCACCTCTCCTGCCACAATTTCCTCTTCGGCATCTAGGTCTGATGCTGCCAAGACCTTCTGAAGAAGTTGGTGCTGCTCTTCTCGAGTAGAAAACATCAAGTCTTCTTCTTCCATACCTGCCAACTTTGTGATTACCTAAAACACCAAAACATGACAATTTAAGATGTTTTATTAGAAAGTCAAAAGCTTTAGGGCATTTAAAATTAGTTCTAAAAATGTCTATATACAGACATGTTAAAAAAAAAAAAAAACAAGAGAGAAAAAGTGTGAAAAGAGTCTACTTTTCTTTTCACTATCAATGGCACGTAGCACACCTTAAAACTGTAGCCCTGGTCCACAAGGAACCTTTGTCTTTTTGTAGAATAAGCCATTTCTTGAGTATCTTGAGAAACCAGGGAATAGAAGTATGCATTGTACTCCTCTGCTACCATTCCTGAACAGGAGACAGGTAATAACAATGTTTATTTCTGCTCACAAGCAATACAGTTAGTTAATCATTCACATGTGAAGATAATTATAAAAACAATTAGATGGGGTTGGGGGGGGGCTTAGCTCAGTTTATAGAGCACATTCAAATACGCAAATACATGGGAGACCTGGTCGTTTGCCTTCAGTCGTTCCCTACTGTCCACTACTATCAAAGGCAAAATCCAACCTTTTTTGGCTCGCAGAACTCTGCCGAGCCTCTGGGCTTCCTGCCTACGTGAACCACCGTGAGATGAGATCTGAATAAGCACATTTGCTTCTGGCAGGTCAAATGAGGTGTCTCCAACCTGTTTTGAGGCAAAGATATAATATGGATTTAGTCGTTTCATTTTCAATTTCAAATCAACAAAATATTGTCTCATTTAAACATTTTGTTTATGTACACCCGTAACAAATAGTTGGCAACATGAACTCTTCAAGGCCCTTTATGCATTTTGTATCTAAAACTAAATGGATCCATTTACCTTGGAGATTAAAATTGTGTTGATCTTGGGGTTGTGTTTAAAGTTTTGTAAGATCTGCATACGTTCTCCTTGAGATGTTGGACCATAGATAAAAGGCCTGAATAGAAAAAAAATAAGAAAATCTCATGACTAAGATTAGAAATCTTACAGAAAAATATTACCTATAAAAGAACGTCCCCTACTTGTTGAGGCGAATAGCATATTCCTTCAAAGCAAACACATTATCAGCAAAGACAATAATCTTATCATTGCGCCTTTCGTGGAAACGTATTAGAAACTGGCAAGCACGAAACTTGTTTGGATTCATTGTATAAAGAAGGATTCGCTTCTTGGTCTTGATAGCCACATACTCTCTGTAAAACTCTGGAGACATGGGGCACCACACCTGGAAAGGAAACATGAAATGTCTCTGAATATTATATTGGGCAAAATTGGAAGTTCATATGTAACACCAGCCAGACCAGTAGAATTTTGGTCTACTTGAATTATTTATTTGGTCTTGGTTATACAACTGCAAAACTCACCTCTGCACACTGAACTTTGGCAATATAACCATTATTCTGTAACTCCATCCAGTTGGCCTCATAGAGTTTAGGCCCAATCAGAAAGTTGAGGTCTACAATCTTGTCATCCTCTCTGACTAATGTGGCAGTGAGCCCCAGTTTGCAGTGGGCTTGGACAATGGTCAGGACACGACGGAACATCTTGGCTAAAAAATAAAGTATTAATTAGCTTTTAGTTTAGTAACATAATCACTGAAGTTTGCCTGTCAGGCTTACCAGGAATAGTGTGCACCTCATCCAGGATCATGAGGCCCCACTCCTGGCTGCGCATCCACTCCATGACCCTCTCTGCCTCCCACGAACGCTTTGTTGTATGACCCAGCATAGAGTAAGTGCTGATTGCTATTGAGCAGCCAATAGGCTTGTCCTTAGCATCAGAGGTGAAGCGGCAGATCTGAGAGTCGTCAATCGTAGACCACATCTTGAACTGGGCTTTCCATTGCTCGACTGACACAGAAGAGTTACCCAACACTAGGCAGCGTTTGCGGACTGTGCACGCCGCTGTAACGCCCACTAAAGATTTACCAGCACCTACAAGAATTTCAAAAGTAAAAGTTGTATTTTGGGGTGGGGACTAAAGATATCTCCTTACATTCATTATTTTTCATTTGCACTTTTTCACTGTTAAATTAATAGTTATCCTTCTATTGAAGATAATTTATTTTTGTCTCACCGCAAGGCAGCACAATAACTCCTGAACGTGCACGTCCGTTTCCAAACATCTTGCGCAGGCTCTTTTCTTGATAAGGCCTTAAAACAGCAGTGGGCTTCAAGTCTATGTTGATGTCTGGGTTGACAGAATCATTGCGAAAGTCATACTCTGCTAGCAGGGGGTACTCCAAGTGAATGCAGCGTTTCTGCAGTTCCTCAATCATCTCCTGCAGAGGGCCACAAAAATGTTTACATTTTGAGTTCATAATCAACCACACTGACTTAATAATTTTGCATTGATCCTCGACTACAACATCTCAATGTTTAAACCATCGCATTTATGAATTGTGATATCCCCGTCTTTATTTTGACTTTGGATCAGATTCAAAAACAATTTAAGTCAACTGTATAAACATAAGGGTGATTCAAAATCAGATACATACCTGCCGAATTTCAAAAGACACGGTTTGAGTCTCCTCTTCCTCCTCCTCTTCCTTGTCCATCTGCTCATAGTAGCTGAAGATGTCCTCTGGAACTTGTGGAGTTAGGTTTTGTCCATCACTGGACTGCTGGGAAGTAGATGTGCTTTCTTTTTCCTGAACTGACTTAGATATCTGACAGGATACAAAAACGGTGAGTTATTTACTAAAAAACAAATATATATATATATATTTTTTTTTTACTATGATCTTGCAACTGTACAAAATACAAAGACATGGGTGTACCGCTGATTTGCTGTGGATGACTTCAGTGATAAGCTCCGTGTCCCCTCCTTCTGCATTACGAAGACGACATTCACGGATCACACTGTCCTGCAGCAACCGTTGTATTACATCAGGGAAAGCACTTTCAACAAAATACCTGCAGGGAGACGTGCCAAATTAAAAAAGTGAAATGGAAAACATACTGATGTAAAATTTGATGAGTTACCTGTTGTGCTTGAGAACCAGCTTGACTTTTCCATAACTCACAGTGCAGAGCTAGTAGCAAATAACAAGGCAGATTATTGTGAGAAACTGACACAGACCTTTGCTTTTAAGGTGATGGGTACCAAAAGGTCATTATATTTTATATAAAAGAAATTCTCGCCTCTTTGAATCAGCATAAAAAAGTCTGAATATATAATTGATTAGCTAACCTTTTTTAGGGTCATGAGAACTGCACAGAGCAGTTTACCATTTACAAATACAGGGCAAAGGATAATTTAGTCACTGATTTACAAAGCAATGTAAAAAAAATAATAATATTACTTACTTTCAAAAAATGATCTTAACAGCACCAATAAGTGGATTGTGGTTTAATATGTTTGTTTGTGAAATGTTCTTTGTGAAAACGTACTTTTATAAACTGCACAATTCCATCTGGGACAGATGTCTTGCTGAGTTTCTGTAGGTACTCCACAATGTCAGAGGTCTGTAGCCCAACACTGACTGCTGCGTACAGGGAGTAGGCTGTAAACTTGTACTCATGGATGTGGTTTGGCCGGCACACTGGCTCTGCAATGGCCACCAAGAAATCCTGGGCATATTTATAAACGGGTGAGAAGGCCTCTAGGAAAATGTGTCCATCTGGAGCCTTGGGAAAGTTCAGAGAGATATCCATCAAAGTTAATTTGGTAACCAAGATTTACAATGTGACTAACAAGGAGCAAAGCAGTTTAGAGGATAAAAAGGTATAGTAACAACGTTATCCACTTCCAAAACCAGCACAGTACACACACACCCCATCTTGTGGCATTACAAAGAATTACAGCAACACAGACTTGTTTTGGTTGACACAATAAACAAACACTTCCATGGTGGCATTTCTTCAGATCGATTCAAAATGAAAGATGACAAAGAAAGCAGACCAGTGCAGGTCAGAAGGCAGTTGCTGCCCTTGAGTCTTACATAGTAGAGATAGTGATCCTCACTCAAGTTCCCTGGAGCTGAGAGCAATGATGGATAGACACAGAGTGGGAGTATTATGCATCAAAAATGTGTAAACATTGTGCAAATCTTGTGCCACGTCTATCCACCGACCCCGCTGCTTTCAAAAGAAAAAACAACAACTTTTGGGCCTTTTTTTCAGTGTACATTTGTGCCAGTCAGCTACTGCTTGTGCAGACACTCTTTTCTTCTCAAAGTCTTTTCCCGCTTCCTCGACACCAGCAACTGATTTCATTGCTTATTGGTCAGTGAGCTGTGTTTCTATCCTATACCTGTAACTTAACCTGCTCCAAAGCAGCTTAGCCGTTCAGAACTGAACAAGCTTTGTGATAGTGAAAACCCAGGGTTAACGCTGAACTTTAATCCAGGTTCGTAGTACAGGGCACTGGTCTCTGGCAGGTTTGAACTCAGTGTAATAGAGTCTCCTCCTCTGCTGCTGCCTTTAGCAGCTCCCCAATTGGATGATTACAGCAATATTGTGAAAATGCAATAATAAATAATTTCACTCTTTTAATTATAAATTTATAGTCTACATTACAAATAAAACAGTAAATCTGGTCAATGTTAGGCTGTTAAAAACTGAGCCATGTTAGACTGTTACTTAAGTATTAATTTACTGAGACTTTCAGAAAATGCAAGATGCAAGATTGAATAAATAGAAATAGTCATTAAGTGATGGTAGGATTCATGTATTATGCTTTGTATCATTCTAATTATTCATAAAACTGCAGCCCTTGTAGCACCAACTAATTTTAAACCTGAATATGGGCTCATTCTCCATAGTCATTTAACTTTAGGCTCCTATAACACAGCAGCCTCCTTTTGATTACTGTGGTGAATTCTCCTTTGTTTGAATAATCAGCAAGTTGCCTGAACTAACTCTAAACCTGTTTTCTGAAACAGGGAACTCTGAGTTGGGTTGGTCCGACTAGGATAACCCTGAGTTTAGATTTAAACTTGGAAATGGTTCAACCTGCTTTGTGAAACAGGGCAATGTTTCCAACAAAAGATGTTGCGAAACTAAGTGCCAGTTAGTCTTACCACCCAGAGCGGCCGAGATGAATGGTCATTCTTCAGCTGCATCTGAAGGCGGTAGTCTTTGGCTCCATATTCATCCAGTTTAGTGCTAGATTCATCGACTTGTTTTCCTGCAGCAGCAGGTACAGCTTCCTGTGAGTCATTGCCCCCAAAATCATCTTCATCGTCTTCATCTTCATAAACGCGCTTTTTAGACTTCTTCTCTATGAAAAAAATATAACAAAGGGTCAGTGTTAGAACAATAATTATTTCATTTTAACCTTCTCTTGGAAACAAGGTATATTTTTAAAACTATAGACCTACTGCACAGAATCTAGTTAGAGAAACAATGCACATCTCTATAAAGTGGCTCCAATAGTCACAATCAAATAAACCCACAAGAAATATTATGGTGAACCTTATTCCTACTCAGTTAGCATAAATGTTTGCCAAAGGCAGCATAGATAGTCAGGTAATAGCTACCCAAAATGCTAGCTTATCGAGCGACATTTGCAACTTACCCCGGTCCCCTTTATCCCTTTTACCCATTTTGCACGTGTTTAAAAGGCTAATGTGATTGTGACAACATGTTATAAAGCGCGTATATCCTTCTGACTAATGTCCAATTGAAGCCAGCGCAGTAGAGATACAACCACGGTTGTAACGTGAAGTCCAGCAAACATCGAGATCCGCTGCCTCAAATGTAACATAAACCACTTCCGATCTTTGCCTTCAAAATAAAACAAAAGCCATTTCTAATATAAGGATAAAGGGGCATTTTTGACAAAACTTTTAAAAAATGTGGTCACACAATTATATTCATAACTAAAGGCTACTATGGTCTACATACATTGAAGTACTTAAAAACCACATAACTTTCAAAACTATCAGCGGAATTTTGCATCAGCCATTTTGTAACTTGACTTAAACAAATTAACCAATAGCAATGAAGCTATAGTATTTACATCCCGAGTGAAAGGTTACACTCCGTTTTGAGCAATTTATGTAAAATATTTCTTTTGTTCCACGGTTGTTTTAAGAAATAACTCATTTTGAACAAGTATGTCGTCTATTGGACCGGCTTTGCCACCACATTTTAATAATGACAGTGACGAGGACTCTGATAATGAAACAACATGTAGGCTACGATTGTTTTTTTCCTGTGTTTATCGAGATGCTATCTGAATTTTTAATTTGTTTGAATGTTATACTTAATTGTATTTTCTTATTTATCTCCCATGCAGTCACTGGTCCTGCGTTGCCACCAGGTTACAAACGAGGCGAGCCGAGCTCCTCAGATGATAGTGAAAACGAGGTGTCGGTCAAAAGAGCCAAGACAAGACACTGCACTGAAGACCAACATGCACAGTATGTTAAATAATGGTTGTATATTTTAAAAAAACAGCAAACCGATCAATTACTGGAGTGGTCCAGTCAGGGGTGCTTCTAGGGACTTCTAAGGTGCACTTAACATAGTGCACATAATTTAATGTCAGTAAGTCGTTGTGAAAGCAAATATCTGTCACTGATAATCGGTGGCCAAATGAATCAAGATATAATAAAATATACTTAAGTAGCTTCCATTTGTGGCAGCCTGGGCCCAATTACTAGCAATTACCATTTTGGTGGGGCACTAAGCTAAGTCGAGACCAGAGTCCACTAACTTACCCTTACTAATGTCTTAGTAAGACATTTAAGAAATACTTTTATTTTACAATGAAGTGTATAACAGCCACCACACACTTTGTCTTATTCTAAATTATATAGAGCCCTTTTAAGCTTCAAGAAATTAAATTTCATTTTCATTTCTGAGCAATTGCCGTCTTTTCTTCAATTATCTTCCTGTATTAAAAAAAAATCTACATATTCCTTTCAGATAATTTGAATATAACCTTTCTGGTTTGGGCTTCAGCAACATCCTCGATTAGTGATCCTTAAGTGTAAAAAAATAAACGACTATAACAAAACCACTTGCTTGCTTACTTTTTAATAATATAACTTCAAAATTTATCAACTAAAACTTGATAAAAACAAGCTCCCTGTGCTATAGACCAGGTGGGCACGAACTTGTTCCAAGCCACCGTATGCATTTGTAAGGAGGTTGTTTTGCCTCAGATAAGGGTTTTTTCGGTTCGAGACACCAATTTATTGAACTGGGGTTGAGAAGCCAAACTGACAGGAGCACAACAACGGCCCCACAAAAAAATCATGATAAGCGCCCTTGTGTTGCGTGCCAGGCCGGGGCTTAGTTGGACAACACGCGTGGAGGTTTTTTTTTCCTGCTTTGCGCTGCTCCTTGTCTGAGCCGGGCTGCCCTAAAGCACTTCAGCTCATGTTCATATGTCCCTATGTGTTGTTCTGATCTGTTATATTTGTTGCATTGTATTTGGAGTTTTTGTGTGACCCACTTTAATTGCCTTGTGTACTGTATAACCTGCTACTCTCACCTTGCCCTCCGCGGGAGGTCTCAGTCTTCTAAGCTCGGGTCTTCTACCAGAGGCCTAGTAGCTTGAGGGTTCTGCACAGTGTCTTGGCTGTTCCTAGGATTGCGCTCTTCTGGTCTGAAATGTCTGGTGTTGTTCCTCGAATCTGCTGTAGCCACTCCCCCAGTTTGGGGGTTACTGCCCTGAGTGCTCCGATGACCACGGGCACCACTGTTGCCATCACTTTCCAGGCCTTCTCAAGTTCTTTTTTGAGGTCTTGGTATTTCTCTAGTTTCTCAAGTTCCTTTTTCCTGATGTTGCCATCACTTGGTATTGCTATGTCAACTACAACAGCTTTCTGCTGCTGTTTGTCCACCACCACAATGTAAATAACAGGATAAGCAGTAGAAAATGAATGATCGATTGATTACATAACCTTACATAAGACATCTTTTTGAACAGGGCAGAGAAGTCAAATGCAGAAGGCAATGATGAGGGTTTTTTTGGGCCAGCTCTTCCGCCAGGATTTAAGAAACGACAGAGCTCACCTGAGAGGTTAACCACTTAAGTTGCATGCATATTAATTAAAGTTAGAGGTGTCTGTGGCTACTTAACAGTGGAAGCTGTAACTTCAGTGTCCCCTTAGGGCCCCTGTAATAGGACCAGCCTTGCCACCAGGATTTTCCAGAGCTCCAGACAACGATGATGGGGATAATGATGGTGAAGATCAAGAGGATTTCTCGGGGCCAGCACTACCCCCTGGCTACCAGCATCAGTCATCAAGCAGTGAGGACGAGGATGTTATTGGACCCATGCCAGCCAAAGGACCTGTTGAGGACTCAGTGGCTATTGACTTTGAACGCAGGGCACGAAGAATGAAAGAAAAGCTAACAGGAGATGTAAGTTTATTATTACTGCTATTTAGAGATTTTAAAAGTTTGTACCATAAGTCATGTACCATAAACATTTCTCTGTTAATTTTCTCTGTATTAAATGCCCTTTTTCTCTAAATGCTTTATTTTCTTTACGTTTTATTTTTTGTGTTGTCAGGACACTCCTGATCTACCAGCAAGGGAAGCATGGATGACAGAGCTTCCACCTGAACTACAGCATATTGGTCTTGGCGCTAGAACCTTCAAAAAGAGGTCTGGTCCGGAAAAAGGAGATCGCTCTATCTGGACAGATACACCCGCAGACAGGGAGCGCAAAGCCATGGTAATAAGTGAATTTTGTTAATGAGTAATTTGTAAAACACTGTATAATTACATTTTCAACTGTATTCATGAGTCTGATCTGAAACCAACAGGAGTGCCTTGAAGGAAAAAAGAAAAGTAAAGCTGAAAAAGATGATCCCCCACAGCTCTCCAAAAAGGACATTGAGATGGCAGAGAAAGTATCCAAGTATAATGTAAGTCTTATCTTCAAATTGTACTTGAATTTAATTGCTACTGCTTACAATAAATGGCTCCATGCACTTCATGTCTGCAGGAGTCTAAACGTGCAGAGTCTCTCATGAGTTTACACAGTAAAAAGTTGAAGGAAAAGGCTAAAGAGACGTCTGACAAACCAGTGGAAAGGAGGCCATTTGATCGAGATGAAGACCTCCAGGTCAATCGCTTTGATGAGGCACAAAAGCAAAGGTTGCTGAAGAAATCTCAAGAACTAAACACACGATTTTCCCACAGCAAAGACCGAATGTTTCTCTGAGAATTTGTTTACATTTAGTCAAGCTATTCAGGAAATGCTGGTATATAAACCAAATTTAAGTACAGTTAGAAGAAGAAGAAAAGGTGTTGGTTGTTTTGTTTTCTATTAAAATAATTTTAAGGGATATTGTATAAAATATGTGGAAAAATACATTTTCTGTTTAAAATTAAATGTTGTATAATTGGCACAAATACTATTTGTAATACAAAGCCATTCATTTTTGCTCCCTAATATGTAAATATCAATCTTTATATGAGATGACCTGTAAGTTTTAGATTTTAAAGAGATTGTGGTTAAAACTGAATAATGAGGCATATGTAGCTTTTATTTCTTTGTCTTGTTTATCTCAATAAAAAAAATATTTTAACAAATTTTCGATTTAGGTATTTTGTACATCTTCGTTTGCCGTACAGCCTTACTTGAGCGCATGCGCATGGTGTTTTAACTAGGTTTAGCATCTTTTTAAACATGTCAGAAAAGGGGGAAGTGGATTTAACTGGTGCCAAGCAAAACACTGGTGTATGGCTTGTAAAGGTATGTGTTAATTATTTAACTGTGCTTTTTACGATATAAACGGCGTGTTAAACAATAACAGTGAGCTAGCTGTTTAGCTTAGCACTTCCCGCTGCATGGCACATACTTTAGCCAAGCTCATTCAAAACAGTTAGCTTTATTATACTTTCTTGTTTGTTTACTCCTATCCAAAAGACTTAGCATAACAAAAATATTATTCAACATAACCAGTCCCTACATTTTATGAATAACAAGTAAGTCCGATTCTAGTGCGTCTTTTATGCTTAATTTTCCATGTATTTCTATTAACTTAAGTGTTAGGTTAAACGTCACATTCCTTACACAGGTTCCCAAATATTTGTCTCAACAATGGGCAAAGGCCACTGGCAGAGGCGAGGTTGGGAAAATCAGAATATGCAAGTATGTAAACGACACATCATTACTTGGTGACTGCCAGCCATCAATGTTCAGTAAATTATTAGCTATGTATGTTCTGTGTTCTTAATTAATTTCAAATTGCTCATGTTTTTTCAGGAAAGGGAACATGGGGAAACCAGAGGTAGGTCACATTCCTAACATTATCTAATAAAAGTAGAATAACAAGAGAGATCATCTAATGTTGTTTAAGGGGTTTGGTATATGGTTTCAGACTTCAATTAGAAAAAAAAAAGTTTTTTAGTATGCTTTTACTTTCAGGTCACTTTCACTTTAAATGAAGAGTTGACTGTAATTGATGGTATAGAGGACAAGACGGTATCGGCACCGCGTGAGCATCCGTTCACCATGCAGACAGTGGGAGGTCAGACATTAGCAGTTTTCACCGAGACATCTTCAGGTGAGCATGCACAGTTTGCTCAGGCTTTGCTTCCTGTTTTGAATCTATCAACTACTACTGTATATCTGCCCTAGCACTACTAACAATTATTTATATACTTGGTCTAAATGCCACCCAATTCATTGATTCTACAAATTTACACTCTTCCTCTAGTTTTACTGTTCAATTTTTATTTGAAGTTTTAATTCAATAAATTACTACTCAGGCCCTGTTGATATACACTTTTTGATTAAATGTTTTGTTATCCATTTTCAAGTGCAGTGTCTACACACCATATCCGTTTTCCCTGTTTGATACACAAATACACAGAGGCCTGCTTGCAGTCTTTTCCCAAATGCTGGCTACTTGTGATCTGTGTACTCAGGACCAATTCTGATGTCTACTAGGGCTGTAGTTTTTTAACTACATGTGCTCATTATGTACAGCAAATGCAATGCTTATTTGTAATTGTGTTGTAGGCATGTGATGGGCATCTATCACAAGAACATTGCATTCTTTTTGTTTTTTGCTGCCTTTATGTTTTTTGTTTGCTTTTCATGGTTGTTTGTGTAGATTGTGTGAGCAGCTTTTAAAGAAATGTACAGTCAGGTCCATAAATATTGGGACATTGACACAATTCTAATCTTTTTGGCTCTATACACCACCACAATGGATTTGAAATAAAACGAACAAGATGTGCTTTAAGAGGCCTGGGATGAAACCCAGCGTCTGGTGATGTCTATGCGTTCCAGACTTCAGGCTGTAATTGACTGCAAAGGATTTGCAACCAAGTATTGGAAAGTGAAAGTTTGATTTATGATTGTTAATCTGTCCAATTACTTTTGGTCTCTTTTTTAAAAAGTGGGAGGCACATATACAAACTGTAATTCCTACACCGTTCACCTGATTTGGATGTAAATATCCTTAAATTAAAGCTAAAAGTCTGCAGTTAAAGCACATCTTGTTTGTTTAATTTCAAATCCATTGTGGATGGTGTCGCCAAAAAGATTAGGATTGTGTAACGATGTCCCAATATTTATGGACCTGACTGTAGATTGTGTGTATTTCACCCCATCTATCTATAGCTACAGTGGGGATTGAAAGTTTGGGCACCCCAGGTAAACATTTTTATTACATTTACATTTACATTTATTCATTTAGCTGATGCTTTTATCCAAAGCGACTTACATTGTTCTAATGTAATTACCAGTGTTACAGCCACTGGAGGCAAGGTGGGTTAAGTGTCTTGCCCAAGGACACAACGACAGTAAGAACTGTGGGGAGAGCGGGAATTGAACCGCCTACCTTCCGGTTGAAGGACGTATTAACTCTGCAGAGTGCCCAAACTTTTGCAGACACCATTTTTTTGTTTTCTGTTATTTTGAAAGTGTAAATGATGGAAATAAAATCTAACTTATTTTTACTTATTATAAGGATGTCTAATCTGTCATTTGATGCCTTTTGGAGATTTTTCCATCTTTTCTTGGCGTCTTTATGCACATTAATAAAACATTTTACCTGGGGTGCCCAAACTTTCGATCCCCACTGTATATAGATAGATAAATAGATACTTTGTCTGTGTGTGATGTCTGTTTTGTGGTTCAGATCCTGTCTTAAGCAGACAGGATCTGAAATGGCTAGATAATTAGGCATATTGACTTGATTTGGGATTTAAAATTAGTCAACCAAGATCAACGCAAATCATGCTATATTTGTGGTTGAATTGTGCATGGGTTCACATGGTTTCCTTAGATTTTTATAACGGTTTTGTTACTGGTGAGCTTGTTCTTCAGTGAATAAACTACGATGGTGTTTTTGTGAAATGTTTGACATTGTTTTGGGGTTACATTGGACAAGTTCCAAATGTGTGTGCAGCCCTGTCCTTGTGGTGGGTGTGGTGATGTGAAGGCATGCTTGCTTTGCTCTTGTGCACGCTTGTGTGCTCATCTTGGTTAATTTAGATGGATTTGCAGAGACACCATAATTGTTTCTGGTGACAATTAAATCCAAGATTCCCTCTTTCGTCTCTCTTCCCTTGTGTTGACATGTTTTACCATCCCTCCCTCCATTCCTGTAGGCCAGTCAGAAGAGAGATCTGATGGCACCAGCTCAGGTTCGAGTGCAGGTCCAGGTGAGTCCCCCATTTGCAAGTGAGTGACAACGCTGCGTCATTGAGAAAGTGTGCGCTTATTTTCACCAGTATTTCCTTTTACATTTTGTTAACAGTATACAGGTTTTGAGCTGTGTGTGTGTGTTGCTCTGTTTTAATGTCTGATTAAAGGCCTATTTTTTGTTTGAGAATATTTACATTTTCAGACTTGTATATCTGGTTGAATGTAAAAGTGGATAACTGTCTGGGACTTGAGTGTAAATTGCTTTTTGTATGATTTGCATTTTTTACTTCTTCTTAGTTGGGATTTCTAGTCTAATCTTTGAAATGCTTGCTGAAAATTTTCACTTGTTATAGGACTCAAAGATTCTAGCCCTTTTCTAAATAATACATGATGTATTTCTTTTCTTTCTTTTTACTTACCTGTTACTCACAGGTACAACATTTAACATGGACTGACAATCTATCGTGACACATGTAGACCATTATTCTTCTTACAAACAAAATGATGTGCTGCGCATCTGTCTGTCTCTTTAGATAAAATAGCTTTGGAGGGGATGGTAGTGCAGAGAGCAGACTGCCGGCCAGCTGTGAGTGAAAATTATATGAGACTGAAAAGGTAAGTATATTTTTAAAACCAGTACACATTTAAATAAATGAAAATCTAATGTAAATGAGATTTAGGTACACCATACTATTTCTACTCTTAACAGGTTACAGATTGAAGAGTCCTCAAAACCGGCCAGATTATCACAGCAATTGGACAAAGCAGTCACCAGCAACTATAAACCTGTGGCCAACCATGCCAACAATGTAAGGAAACAATCACACTGTGATTGTATTATACAAGGTTCTTCTGTTTCAGTAAGATAAAAACACATTGTTTTAATAGATCTTGAAAATTGTAAATGCTATCTTTATTAAATAGTGAATAACTTGTGTAAGAAATATTGGAAAAAATCAGTTTGATTTCTGACTCCCATGTTTGTATTTTTGCTGCAGCTCGCGTATGAGAGGCGAAAGAAGGAGGAAGGCAAGAGGGCGAGAGTAGACAAACAGCAGGTGTTGGACATGTTGTTTTCTGCTTTTGAGAAGCACCAATATTACAACATCAAAGACCTGGTGGACATCACAAAACAGCCTGTGGTAAGACTCAGCAATAAAGAGAGCATTAGCTATATAGAAGTATGTTATTACTAACTTTAGTTTAATCAATGTGCTGTTTTCACCGTTCATATTTGCAATGCAAATTTCAAATGTGGGCAACAGCATTAAATTAAATGGCTCTGTTTGCTAAATATTGAAAAGCCAATTAGATCTGGCTTATTTAGGCTTAGTTGGCCATTTACAATCTGTCTGAAATGCTCAAAAACTGACTACATTAAATATTTTAAAACTTTTCTGCTCTTCCTAAATTGACCAGAACTTGATGTTTATAATAAACCGCATTCAATGTGATATCAGAAAGCTGTATCATTTTTATTATGTCATTTTTCTTTTAGACTTACTTAAAGGAAATCCTGCGTGACATAGGCATCTACAATGTGAAAGGAACACACAAGAACACCTGGGAGCTCAAGCCTGAGTACCGACACTACCAAGGCGAGGACAAGACTGATGATTAGATTACTCCCAAACCACTTTCAGTTCCTCCTTGTAGAGTTTGTACCTTGTTACTAGAGCACTGGGTAATGATCAGTGGGTTTACCATGTGTGTACTCTCATTCAGAGTGGTTTGTGAGACACAGCAGATCAAGCTTTTTGTATTTTATTATTTTTCTATTCAATAACATTTTTTTAGATTGACTCATTTAGCACTGCTGAGGTTTTCAGCAGTGCTAAATGCTAAATTTTCATGTTGTAAATGTCTTTAAGGGGAAAATGTCTGACTAGACGCACGTTTTTAAAAAAGTAACCTTAGATAGAAATCACATTTGCTAAGTCCATGTTGACAAGTTAAATCCACTGTAAAATAAGTGCAATTCTCAATTTTAAACGTCACTGCTTTTTCTTAAATGTTTAATAAAAAGTGTAAAATTGTTTTGTCAAAATATTCAGTTGTAGTCATTTTGTTTTTGAGAATGTAAATCTTTAATGGTCACAAAGTTAATGAAGGTGAGGTGGAAGGTCTTGACATTGCATCTGACAAAGTGGGAATCGCTTAAAACCTAGGCCACAGATTCAGATCTGATTTAAATGTTTAACAGACTATAATAAGTTGACACTTTAAATGGTGTGCATTTATACAGCGCTTTTTTGTGCCCTTCCTGGGCATCCAAAGTACTTTACATGCTTCCACCCACACCTGGGGCAGACAGATTCGGGCTGCCATACACAAGGTGCTCACAACCCTCTGACAACACTTGAGTATATTTGAGTGAAAACGCCCATATTATACCTTGTCTGTGACAAAGTCTCTTGGAATTAGAGACGAAACGTCTTCACCTTGCAAACCGAGTCCAGGTGCTTTTACTTAAACTTTTTCATTTTATACCATGTTCCACCACAGTAAGAGTAGAGCTTAACCAATCAAAACTCTTAACTTTCTTCAGCTCTTTTAAATTCATCCTTTTGTAGCAATTTGCAATTTATACACTGTACTTGTATTAAGTTTTTGTAGGAAATGTGTATTTTGCAAGTTAAACAAATCTGTCTTTTACAAACTAAAGTTTATTCAGAAAATGTACCCACAAGTGTTTTGAATTCAGGTAGACATTTTATTATAACATTTTAAGTTAAACTGCATTCAGTTTGTATACTTCAGGCAACTCTGAGATGCTCTTCTTTTAGACAAGAACTCTACTGCAACAAAGGGTTGTGGTAGGTTCTGTGACAGTTCAGATCCCAAACTGGCAATTGGCTTGTCAGTGCACAGGCCACAACCACGAGAGAGCGCATTTGTGGCTTACCACTTTTAAAGCAAGCTGGCCACTTGATGGACCATGGTTCCAGCCTCTACGAAAACAGTCCGGCCACTTTTGTAAAAACGGCCTGCCGGTGGCAGGTTACCACCAGGGTTTGTCTGAAACTGTCTGCTCGGACTTTAGCCACGTATCCTAATGCATTTGTGACTTTACTCAACAGGTCAGAGAAAGGTAGACTGTTATTTAAAATGCACACAATTGAAATAGAAAAAGCGTTCTGACAGCTGTAAGACATGTTTGTGAACAAATGATCTAAGCCGTAAATCTTTATGAGCTCATGTTTTTATTAAAAGTATTTCTAGTGTATTTTTTATACAAACTGTTTAGTACTGTTAGCCTAGCTACTGTTTACATGACTAGAAAATCGAGCACCAACTGATTTATAGAGTTAGAATGCAAATGACCACCATTTTTCATGATAATATTGTAATTTGTAAGTTTTTAAACAATATACTTTTCACGTTTTAGGAGAATTGAAGTAAAAAACATGATTCTATTGTGGTTTAAATCAGAGGTCAGGTCACTTTCTAAAATATACTTTAATACAATGGCTTCTTATTGTTCAGTCATGCAGTTTATAATAAAAATCTTTCAATGGCATAGTATTTACACACATTGTGCTCTACTTGGTTCAAACACTACTCTACATTCATCAAAAAAAGGGCTACAAAGACATTTACAACTCCATGTATCAATGCTGTTCATCAGGCCAAAAAGAAAAACGCCATTTACCAACAAGCTCAAGGAATAATAAGCACATTCAACAAATAAATACTTAATTCAATCAGCTAATTAAGTGTTTACTGGTGGTATATTGATTTTGTGCAACATTTCCATTAATGTGCCATCTTCTGATTTGCATTTATAAAATATTCATTAATTTTCATAGCAATTAGGTTTGAAAATGTGGTCACCCTAGGTATACAGGCTTAAGACTGGGGCCTACTTAGGACGGTTTTTGCAATGGCAAAATACTTGGCCAAAAATGCGCCCTCTGGTGGTTGTGGCCTGTGCAAGCCAATTGCCAGTTTGGGATCTCAGCGCTGCTGCTCATTTATGTAGAACGGTCTGCAAGCAAAGATCAGAATCAGATCACAGAATTACATTCAGGGCTTAAATGTACTCCTCACTTCACTTCAATCTGTGCTGCTATTGAATGTAGCAGTCAGAAAAGCATGAGAATTGTTTTATTTAGCATCTCTATGCAAACCCAAAAGCTAAGGTCTGCTTTAGGTCTATCAGTGGATGCATATTAAAAGCTTTTCAATCAAAACTGCTTACCTCCAAACGGTTTGGTTGGACTGTACTGGTCTCTCCGGTGTCATTTCAGACTTGGATCAGCCTACAAATAAATTTTTACACATTTAACATTTTATTAAACGAGACGGTACGTTTATATTCATGTCCTCCCCAATTCAATCTGAGTCGCCACAGAATGGCTGACAGAAAGCGCAGGGACATTTGCTGTTGCATCTGAAAATATTAAAACCCAGAATGTCCCACAACAGGGAACCCAGGCTGTCAAAGATGCAGTTTAGAGACTTGTGTAGTTCTTTGCAGAAACACACTTACACGTTTCCATGTCACTTAGCAAGTCCTGGTAGTCTTCACTGAAGTCCTTCTTCAGGTCCATGTTTTAGAAAAATCACATTTTCCTGGCGTTCCACGTGTTTTATCCTCATCTCGTCTGATCATTTTTCTTAATAAATCCAGATCTGGGAAGGACATAAACAAACGATTAAAGTGTGTATCAGACTAAAGCCATAATTCCCACAGGAAAAGTTAACCAACAGCTAAAGTTCTGCGAAATAACACAGATTACAAGATCTGGTACACGTGCTAGCGTTAGCATTAGTTAGCACGAGAGGCGCATGGCACAAATTAGGCTTTTCGTTACAGTACCATAATTTGAAGTCAACAGCTCTTCGTCGTATTAAAGCACACATCTCAGGCCTTTTAAATCAGTATGCCTTAAAATATTACTATTAACTAGATTAAACTGGTCTTGTTTAGGATATAAAAAGATTCAAACTGGGATTTAAACTAACACGTACTAAAGTTTAGCATAACCTAGCTAGTCCCCCACGCACCCAGGTTTGTAGTGGCTTTAAAAATCTCAATGAAACATTTACAAAAACACGTGGCCATGTAGAATTTGAAAAGTACCCCAATGTCCCAGGGAGCTCGTCTTCTTGAGAAATAGACCCAAGGCAGGATGGTTTTTCTTTTTTACCGTTAATTGGCGGAAACAGGAGGGTTGGACTTCCACATCATGGTTTATGGCACAGAACGCCTCCTAGTGGACATAAGTGAGTATTACCTGTGGTGGACGCAGCAAAGAGTTCTCTATCGGCAAAGGTTTTACGTGTGACCTACCTAGTCCTACTTGTTGTTTACCAGATATATATAACACTACCGCAACCATACCAACTGTTTTAGTTAATTTTGACATAATTAGAAAGATTAAGCTTATCAAAGTACATGACGCAGTAAGGCAGTGTTGCAGTTTTTTTTTATCTGCTTGTCACTAAAACGAATTGTTCAAACTAGGGATGCTCATTTTGATTAATTTTCCCGACCGACAACCGCCGCTCCTTAATCGATTATTAACCGTTAACTGATAAGATTATAATATTGAATTGGCATTAACGGCTTAGTGTACAACGTCCTGGTCCCGTGACGTAAACACGCTACAAAAGAAAGCCTGCGTTGTGCTTGCACGTCGTCATGCAAACCCCAACAATATATATACCAAATTAAAGCTTAAAGTCTCATCTTTCAGACGTTACAACCACAGCGCCGACACCAAAGCCTTTTTTACAGACAAGCACAAAGATTTAGTTTGGACTTGTATTACCTTTTGACGGGTCTCTTGGACTGAAACAGCAACAAATGCACGTAAGCGTGTCTTTCTGTCCGTAAAAGGTCCAGTGAATAATATTCAGTAAAATAATTAGGTCCACAAGACATGTTATTATCCTCCAAGGCTCAAAAACTGCAGAGAAGTATTTCCAACTTGAAAACTGCTGCGACATTTTTTGTCATTTCTATTAATAATAAAAGCCATAAGTCCGCGAAAATAAGCTACTAAAATGCTAACAGGAAGTGTTAGCCTTCGATTGACACCTTTTTCAGCCAATTGTGAAGGGTTTTGACATGGGCGGGACCTGGATATGCACCAATGGCCGAACAGACATCTTCAGGCATGTGTCAGGTGTGTGGTTGCGCCTGCCGACGTGCTCCGTGAGTTAATAAATATAAGCTATATAGTAGGCTATTTTATTTTTAAACCATGCATCAAACAAACAAAAAAAAAAAAACTTAAAAAAAAAAACTTTTTAAACCGTTTAACTGATAGTATTAATCGGTCAAAATATTTACTATAGGTTAACGGTTAAACGGTCAATATGAGCATCCCTAGTTCAAACAAATGTAGTGGGCTATGACATGTCATTTAAATAAAGACAATTAAAACAGTTTACCATCAGCTCTAAACACACTAAAGTGGGGCACTGAACACGCATGTGCGAAATGTAAGTTACGCGCCATTCGTTCCTCCATCAGTCTGAGAAGTGACAGCCAAGAGGCAGCACTTCTTAATTGGACTCCACGGATGTGGAGCTCTGTTCATCAGCTTCCCGTGATTTTATGAGAAGACAGACAAGCTTCAAAGAGGTAAAAAAAAAAAGGTAAGAATTTAAGAGTAACATAGCCCCATGCTATGATCTCAACACGATAAAATCTGCTGTGTGGTACTATTATCAGTTGAGTTATCATTTGTGTCTTCACAGTTAGCAGACAGAGAAGAAGCTTGGACGCATCATGTTCCGAGCTGTGTTTGGAAACAAGAAAGATGGAAAAAGCAAAGCAGAGGAGAAAAAGAACCAGAAGAATGCAAGTAAGTAGCTTACACATGACTTACAGCACTTCAGGTGAACAGTGCACAGTCTTGATTTGCCCTAGGCTTCACGTATCATTGTTCACCACTTATATATATATATATATATATATATATATATATATATATATATATATATATATATATATAAATACTATATATAATATAAGTACTTTTATCTTCTGTGGTAAAAAGAACACATTTTTGTGCACATTGTCTCTTCTCCTGGGTGCTTTTGTAGAGCCAATTTAATTAGCCCAATTCCTCAGTAGCTGTCCTTTATACAGTGTCCCGCTGCTTGCGTTAAAGTGTGTCAGGAGTTGAATTAGGAAAACATCCTGACCTATTAAAACAGTCGGCTGTAAAATGTAAAAGTGCTAAAAGTTTTGAACTCGTAGATGAGCCATAAAGCAGACTATTTGAAGTAGAATGTGTGGCTGAATGGCTTATATTTTGAAAATGTACAGATTAACTTGCTGCTGTACAGGAGTGATTTTAAATGTCACAGTAGGGAAATATGAACATAAGTGCAGCTCAGTATTAGAGCAACCATGTTTGTCATTAATGTTTAATAGAGTACTACCCTGGGAAAGAAGACCAGAGAGAAAGATGGAGAACAGTGCCAGTCTCATTAAAATGATATAGTGTGTTTCGAGTAAACTGAGAGGCCTGTGATCATTTTGACATACACTTTACTGGATTTTGAAGCTAAATAATTTATTTGGTTATTGATTAAGATTTCATTTGGACGATGTAAGTTGATTGTCCTAACTCAGAATAATTGAAGTTATTTCTATTATTTGTGATTCACCTGCCATTTTGAACAATATAATACAAATCTTTGGGTCAGTTGGCTTATAATGGACACAAACTGATTCTGAAATCGTATAGGACAGTGTACAATGTACCCGACAGCTAATTTAAATCTGTAGTCCTATATTGTACATGTCTTTAGTGGTAGGGGAAACCGGAGCAAACATACGCAGACACTTGGAAAATATGCAAACTCCATATTTTCAGTGTCTGCAGAAAGGCCCTGCCCTGGATGGGAATCAAACCCAGGACCTTCTTGCTGTGGGGCAGGAGGGCTTACCACTCTGCCACCAATTGTGTATATGCTTATGTTAATATATTAATACTATTCCCACAGGAGGAGGTCTGCCTCTGCAACTTTCCATTACCACATTCATTAATATTCTTCCAAGACTAGATATGTTTGCTCTGCATGAAGAGACATATTTAATAAGTTTTTTTGTGACCTGTTATAATGCCAGGATTAAGAACTAACCTTGTATGACATACTAAACCCTGGACTAAAACCAAGTCAAAACCCAGGTAATAAACCAGAATTAGATCAGTACTAAAACAGCTCTAAACCCAAAATAAATCATGAATTAACTTGGACTAATGCAATACAAAACCCAGAGGAACAAGATTACCCCAACACAAAACCACAACTATTCTCAAAATAAAAATGTCTATCACAGTTTGGATCTTGTCCTGTATGTGCAGGAGAAGAGGCGTATGCTCACAGCACCTTGGAAAGGGGTCACGAGAGACGCGGCGCACACAGTAAAGTACCGAACCGAAGCTACAGAGAGAGAAAACTGTCAAGACTGACGAAGGGCGTGTCCATTTCTCTGCCGTCATCCCCTCTCCTCCCTCGCCCGGCCGACATAGCACTGTCACAGTCCTGCATCCGATTCCCAGGTGGGCAGTAATGACAATGCATACAAATGTAAGCTACATATAATCATCATAAGCCATGCGATGGGGAATAGCTGTAAAAATAGCGCTGTGCTTTGATGGATTTGCCTTTATTAGCTGAGATCGTCTGTGCGTTCAGCTGTTCTATACATGTGACAGCAAAGAAAATAGCGTACAGACTGTGCCTCTAGGGCCCGAAACATGTGACAGATTGTCAAAGTAAATAATTGAACGAGATAACTTCAGCCAAGAAACCACAATGAGGTTGGTTAGTTTGACATATTAAGAATCGACACCGGTTAGATTTAATAGTCTGACAAGAACTAAATATAGGCCACATGCCAATACAAACTACAAGTAACACTTTTATATCCTTCATCTGTCATCTGGTATCTCAGTAGCTTATCTGGTAAAACACATACCAAATGAAGAAAATGGCCTCATTTTGCATCCCAGCTTTTGTTTGTGTTTGCTCTGTCCCCTTCTTAACCCATGTTTCTGTTTATCTATGGTCTAACTGTAAGAATAACTTCTAATTATCAAATTATTTCCCATTATCAACTGTAAATTATAACACATTTTATGCTATGTATAAAAAAATATTATGCAACTATTACGCAGATGCATTCAGCTAATCTTTTCATTTCTAGACAGTGCTATTTTCATTCATAGTCTTCTATTTCTATCCCTATCAACTTTACTTACATGAAATACTGTTACATAAACAGTCACTAGATGGCAGTAGAGTGCAGCTAGTTCAGCCATTGAGAATAAGGATTGATTACATTTCACTGCATGTGGCACAGCCTTGTTGTTCCCTAAGTACACTGCTAGACACGACAAGGAAATTTATAACAAATAAAAATATGCTGTCATGGTCACTCTGTCTCTGCTATTCATGTAACTTGAACTACGGCATTAGCTCACGCTGCACACTCTCTCATGCGTGAAAGAATAAATAACTCCTAGTGGAAATTTACAGACTATTTTTGTTCACGGACGTCTCATCCATGTGGACACGTCTCTAAAACCCACATGGCACAAAATGAGACACACCCAAACATTAATATGATTGTGTCCCTGTCTTCAGACACATAAACATTAGGAGTCTTCATTTATTAAGGATTAGCGCCCACAGTATCGAGAGTATTGCTGTGTTTGCATGCAAGTCTACCTCTCTTTACATAGTGCTTCATACTCCTGGGATACAATTCAAATTCTGCACCACAGATCTCATCTGGATGGGCTTAATCTCTTCCTCTCTCTCACTTTCTTTCATATCCCTCCCTATCTCCACCCTCTCCTCCACCTCCCTCCCTCTCACCGCCACGGCCGCTCTGCTTACGCTGCCTGCTTCCCACCTCCCTTTGCCTTCTCTCGCTCTTTGCTGTGGCCGAAGGACGGGTAAGGAAGCCGGACTATGGTGACAGCTCTTGCAGCACCTCGTGCCGTGGCAGAACAGATCACAGAGGTGAGGACAGGAGCGAGTGGGTGGCGTCATGTCTGTGCTCAGGTAATGATTGAGTTAACAGTTTAGATAAGTAACAATCTTGTAGATCTTGAAGGTGGCACATACTAAAGACTGTCAGTGACTGCATTTTAACTCATTTTCTGCAGTTTTTATAGGCATGAAGTTCCTGTGATGTCTGTGTCATCTCTAGTGTCTTGTCAAAATACATATTCTTAATTTAGTCTTTTCTGGTACTTTGGCATTACTTCTGCATGTTGCTTATCCCGTTATAGTTAGATTAAAGAAATTATCATGTAAACATCCACATCTCTGCCAGCTTTCTTTGTGTATTTGACCAGAGGGCTACCCTAAGGATAAGCAGATTTTATAAGGCACCTTCTATTCTGGTTGCCAGGCATCTCAGCTTCCTGTTTCCAATAGCAACTGTTAGGTGCTTTGATAAATAGTAGTGGACATCCAGCGTGTCCTCTTACTTTAGGTTGGATGTCAGTGCCTCACCGACTAAATACAAAGTTTTTCACCTCATCTCATTTAGTCATTTAGCAGACACTTTTTTTCTTTAACTCCCATCCTTTTTAAATCTAGCACAATAATAGTTCAAAACAAAGGTAATAGACAGGGAGCCCCATAGAAGAAGCTCTTGAAATTGACCTTCATCCACTGTCAACTAGCTTAAGTTCGACTCACAATAGTTAAAATAAAGACATGACGGTGTGCCTATTTCAAAGCCAGCAGCAGAAGGAGAAATAATCAGAGGAGGGAGTGTGAAATGAATGATGTCTAAACGCAGAGATGTTTGTGAGGAGGAGTGAGCTGTCCCTGTAATCTGTGATGTCCTATCATCCTGTTTGTATGCCTACTCAATATGCATGTTACTCAGCTGACAGCAGCACACAGACAAAGTGAAAGAAGTGGTGGAAGATATATTGCTCAGCTGGTCGGATCTGAGACGTCAGAGTTGCACGACAAAGGCTTACTCTGCAGAGATGGATCTAAGAAGGAGCTTGCGGGGTTGGAGGTCAAAGCATCAGGGAGCCCTTAAACAGTGATAAATGGATGCAGCACATGGTCCGTGTCAGGCAATCTCTCTTGGAGCAACAGCCAAGGCAAATTCAAGCCACTCCTGCCTGCTGCTATGGAGCTCATTGAAATTCACAAGACGTCTCCTAACAGAGCACCTGGCAGGCGTGTGCACAAACTCAACCTCACACAACCTTTTCTAACGCCTCATGGAGGGGGGTGTGAACGCACCACCACCATGGGCGATTGGCTGACCAGTAGATGCATATGTTTCACACAGTCCACTAGTGATAATGCTGGGTGGGGAACATTGTGATGAAGCTGAGCTAAAAGTGTTCATTCCGATGTCTGTGTTTTCTAGACCTTCACGTGGTGCCCCCACTGGGCTCCTCCCTTTCTACCCAGGAACTGATGACCAGACTGTGCCTCTTATTGGGAGAAGCATCGCCTGGCTCTAGCTCTCCTATGGAGGACAGGAGGGAAAAGAAGGTAGGGCAGCGTATCATTTTCCTGCGGCCTTTTTGCTTTTATGTCATATAAGGCTTCATCAAATTACTTTCCTATTTTCATTTTTGCAATTAGTTCCACATAGTTACTATACTTACTTTGATTTTGACCTAATTATGTACAAAGGTATAAAAGGATCAATTCTTATTTATCATTACTGCACTCGCTGAAGTCAATCAATACATTTAATCTGCATCTGTCCATCTGCATTTCAATGGCATATCTCCTAGTACCTCCCAGTATGAGAGTCATTGTACAATACATGGTTGTGTCCCTGCATTGCTCAGCCATGGCCCATTTTCTCAGCCTCATTCAACCACCTGAGCTCCAGATTCAGTCAGTTTTTACAGAGATAGCAGCGCTCTATGAGGAATGTGGGTTGTTCTGGCTAAGATAGATGAGGCTCGGGTATAAAGGGAATAACTGCAAGTTGTTTTAACTCTGGAGCCTGCTCTCTTGACAGTTGCTATGTTGCTGATATCTTACATCAGTAATAATAAGACCTGCACAAAACCACACTACAAAGATAAGTGTTTGAGAAATGAACCATTGACTTCCAAAATGTGTTCAACTTTTTAAGCCAAAATCGAACACTGTGCTGTGGAAAGATAATCTTCACAGATTGCACATGGCATTTAGAGCAGCATGGAAAGGTCACACACTTATTAATTGTGCTTGGTGGAAATGTGAGATTTTATACAGCACTATGTAGATGACGTCATCTACATAGATACCTCATAGGCATGGGACAATATTAGAATTTTTGTGTTACAACTATCCTGGCCACAAGAATTGCAATTAACAATATTATCACAATAATTATGAAATCATGCTTACAGTGTGAAAATGTCACTAAACATACTGGAATCACGTTACAATACTTTTTGTGGTTAAACAAAATTGCACTTTGTTGAAAGTGAAAATAACCAGGAAGAATCAGGAATCAGGGCATGGCATTAAGCACCTTTAAGAACTTGCCCACTATGCCAAGATAAGATATACTTGTCCGAAAATGTGGATTTTTAAAAGTCTATAAATAACAAAAGGATATTTGTTTAATAGTCTTTTTATAAAAATCTAAAACTAGTGTAAATTTAGCTTATTAAATTATTTAGGCAACTCTTTAAAAAAAAAAGAAATTTGTAATAGTCTGTTTTGCGTCAGCCTCATTCATTCAGAGAAATCTCAATTTCAGTTTTAGTTCAAAAAATAATTAAAAGTAATGGACATATTGCGTCTAAAACATGTTCTGTGATTGGGCCCCCCAGACCCCCCTCCCTAAAGGTGGACCAAATATAGTTTTAACCCATATGATCCACATTCCTTGATCCGGCCCTGCTGCATCCCGCTCATGTTCAGTGTATCTGTCAGACAACGCTGCTCCTGAATCAACACAGCCTCGAGGCAAATAACGCTGCTAATATAACTATTATTTAACAAACTATTATCTAAAGCCCTGTTCTCTGCTGAACACAGACTTAAGTTTCATTTGAGAGCAAGTTTAGCAAAACCTTTGCTCTTCAATTGCGCAGGACAGAGCAGGCCACAGCGACAGAGCAAAAAAGAAAAAGCAAAAACCGAACAGGACAGTGCAATGCAGCATTTGAATATCTATTTCTTAAATTACCAATGTGATCATGGTCTTAAGGGCTTAACGAATATGTCCAAATGGCATTGTGGAGAGAAAAAAAAAGGCAATTACCTCAATAAACAATTATCTTGATGATAAAAAAAAATTGCCACGATCAGTTAATCTTTAAGGTTTTTATTGCGATGAGCAATATAATCGTATATTGCCCCACCCTTTAACCTCATAATTGTATATTAAGAAAAGACTAATAACTGTCATACGCTTTCATACCATAACTTCATACAAAAATAAACCACCATTTCAGCTACTTTTCTAGAGATTTCTGTCTTTTTGTTTTTGAGTGATGTGGCTACATGCTTTAAAAACTTCCCCATCAAGCAGTTCAAAGTCTTTTGGAGGAAATATTGTGATTTAAATTACCTTTCACAAGTACTGAAATGTCAGTTTAATTGAATACAGAGCAGATTTACTTCCCAGACTTTCTCTAACAACTAAAAATTTATTTCCATAAAGTTGTTAAATTTTCTTTAAATTCCAACAATTTCCTCTTTTATACATCTTTTCACTGCCAGTACTGCAGAAACAGTGTGCATAACAGATAACATTAGCCAGCCTTTTAGTAAAGCATTTCCAAATTGTTAGTGGAATAAAGGAGCCTCAATGTAGGACAAGAAGGTTTCAGTGTAACTTATTACAGCTAATTTTTCCAAGACTTAAATAACCATTAAACTGATGAGAGATTAGTTATCAATTTATCAATAACAGTTTAGTTAAGATCAAAACAAAAACATTTTGTATTTAATATGTCCCGTCTATGCCCTGTTTTAGTTAAGTGGGTAGCTGACTTTTATAGATTGATCTTGTGCACAGAAAAAAGGTTGACTGTGCAAAAGACTTTTTAAAGGAAGGTATTTTACAGTGTCAGATGGTGTGTGATAGAGGCCGCTGCTTTTTGTCAGTGCATGAAAGTGTAATGTCACCCATTGCTTGGAGCAGAACGGTATTAGGAAAACAGGCAGGGTGCAGTAACTCTGTTGAAAATATGACTATGGCGATATTTCAATGGTACTCTTTGGTATTTAGTAAGTCAACAAACTAAAATATATAAAGAAATGGGGCTCTAAAAAACATTCAGAAGTGTGACAATTGCGACTCGAGCATTATAGCCATTAGCCAGAATAGTCATTTTTTTATACTTTAAAGGACACTTTAGTTAAAGTTTACACATCTGTAAAACCTACTGCTGTAGCAGAAATACTTTATTTTTCCAGCTTTAATGACTTTTCTGAATGGGAGTTAATGAGAGCCTTCACTTGCTACAATCATGATGTGCATTCATTTCCTCTCTGTGGTTTGAGCAATAGAGGTTTGAATAACAACCACCTGTGTAATTAATAGGATTCTCAAAACCATAGCCATAAAGGCTGCTAAATACTGCCGCAATGATTCCAATATTATATTTTCTTTTTCCTGGAACCTAGTGGTTAAGATATGTCAAATCTAGTTTCATCTTCAGTCGACTGTTGGACTTAGTGTTCTTACATTACAACCATGATGAGCAGGACGGCATGTTTACAGTAACTTGTATAGTAAACTGTAAATGTCCTCAGCGAATGATTAAGTTTGGCACTTTCAGCAGCTCTGAGAAAATGACAGCTGGATGAAAATAACTGGAATTATGCTTTCATTTCCCATGCGCACATTCAGTGGCTCGCTGCGCGTATGGAAGCCAAACACTGCCACACAGATGGGAACAGTTTTTTTAAAGGTAGAATCTGGCATTGCTCATTTACTCCAGCTGACAGGTATTACTTACATTTGTTTGTTTTTTTTACATGTGACCCAAATTTGATAAGTCGAAGACCATGTGAAAATATTTGAAAACATGTTATTGTTCCAGGCTTTTTACATATGTGGTCCTGAAACTGATTTATGCAGTGTTACCCAAATTTTAAATATGAACTGACTTTCCTTTTTTGGAATAGTAAAGCTTTTTGAGCTAAATGTAAAATGAATATAAGCCTAACTTTCCACCATCTACAGCAAAAGCTTGGGACATCCTCAGAAGTTCCGCCGCTGTAGTCTGGACCTCATCTATTTCCTCAGGCGTGGGCGCAGACTATGGTCTATAAGGAGCTTGCCAAGAATGCCAGTTGCTGTTGCTAGCCACCGCTACCACCTGGGTGGCATTAGCATGACATCTGTCTAAGAGTGCCACCATCATCATGTCTTTCTCCAACGGAAGAGTCACAGCGGTTCCCTGTGTCCTCGCTTTCCTCAGCCCAGTCCATCTGGGTCTGAGCAAGAGGAGACTCTGCAGCGGCGGTTGGAGACGCGTGAGACAGAAAGAGTGCTGCGCCTGGTGCTGCCATCCGAGGCAGATGAACCAGCAGTTGTGGCCGTCCTCAGGTAGCAGAGGAGCGCAGCAGGAATGAAGATGCCCCAACATTGATGGGTGGCGAAGCTCGGGCAGAATCCATCTTTAGTTTTGAGTCTTATTGCTCTTTAGTAGAAGAAGGTAAATTAATCTCAGAGGAGCTGAGAAAGAGGAAGGGAGAGCATTGGGCTGGAGGGCTTATATAGCCCCTGAGGTTGTGCAATGATGAGGCATTCAAGGGCAATCCGGGAACTCTGCTCAGGGCAAATGACTGATGCATTCTTGTGGCCTCTGTAAATCTGAGCATTAGAAAAATAGGCTTTTGAACAACAGTATGTTCTACCTCTACCTAGAATTTATCAACTCTGTATTACATTGTAGGGCTAGCCTATGAGCTATGGGACAAGCCGGCATGTCAGAGATGTTCAGCTGAGATGTTAAGAAGTATTATAAGGTTAAATGTTCTCACCACAAAAATATTAATCAAATCCCAAGCACTAGCCTCTATGTTTAATAACTGTCCTGACAACTTGCTTGTCACTTGTTTGTTGCTGTTCTGTTTTTGCACATGCTTATTGGGATGTTGACCAATGGCTTATTTTAAAGAATACTTTTGCCAGCCAGATTGCAATCTGAACATGGTCTTGTTTTATCTGTTCCTCTTTTTCAGTGTGATAGCTCCATGCAGGGGGGCAGCCCCAGCTCCACCCTGACGTGCAGCACGACATCCCCCTGTTCAGAGAGCCCCTCTTCCACTCTCAGCACAGGGGAATGTGCAAGCCCCAGCCTTTAGCCCTGCCATCTTCCCACAGCAGCTCTAGCCCTAGTGGGACTCTGTCTAGCCCTGTCACGAGTCTGGCTCAGTCTACCGCTCTGCTCGCTGGGAACATCCCCTGGCCATCTTCTCAAAGCCCCACCTCCACTCTGGAGAGCAAGGATAGCGGGATCATAGGTGAGAGCTCAATGCAGAATAATCCTTTGAAAATCCAGGGCAGAATTTCACCTGATGTTTTATTCTCACTGTATGAGGTTTCTGTAGTCAGATTTAATTTTACACCATGTGAAGCATGTGCAAGCAATGCAGAGCTGTGTCCCTGTGATCTAAATTTTTGAGATAAAAAACACTGCAGACAAATCTAATCCTTTATAATGATCCACCTTTCTATAAAACTGACTCTCATGACAGGTGACACATGAAACTTTTCTACGTTAAAATCAACAAGCCCCCCCTTCCCCACAGCTAACTTCTGTAAGTAACTGTTGCCACTTTAGCCTCAAGGCTTCACCACCCTCCCATCAAAACTGGGACACTGCTGTCTTTGTTTCTTATGGCACTGATTCATCTAAAATAGGGCACTTTTTTCCCTAAATAGATCCGTATTTTAAGTTCAATACAAAAGGACAAGGGCCAGGTACTCTACAATAAAATAAATAAATCACATGTTTGAGATGTTCATTAGTTGGTTGTGACATGTTCCAGTGTGAAGGTAGAGGTTTCAGTCCCAATATTTCCATTGCTTGAACCTGTTACATATGCATAAATCTATTACTATCTCAGATTATTGTAAACAGCCAGACCTCTAAATGTATTTAGTTGGTTTATATGTTTTTTTTTATGTTTTAGACGCTTCTCTCTACCTATTTTTTGCTCAAAAGGCATAGAATTACCTGGCATCAGCCTAACCAAAAATTAACTCACAACCATTAATGTATGTAACTAATAACTGTTATTTTTATTCCTTTACCACAGCAACTATCACCAGTTCTTCTGAGAATGAGGAGCGCAGCAGCGCCAGTGCAGATTTACCTAAAGATGACAGCCTAGGGGGTGGTACAGGTGTAATGGGCCGTGCAACCGAGGAAAGTTATTCAGGGCCCAACAAGGACAATTTGGCTGTCCAACCAGATGAAGCCTTATCGAGAACTGAGATCACGGAGACTAGGACTCCGCCTGCACCAAAAAGACCTCTACCACAACATCATGTGTACGGTACCTCCTCCCTCGTCATGCAGCGTCCAAACTCGGTGGCAGGTAAGGTTTAAGTTTGTTTGCTTTGTTTTTATGGGAAGGTGTCCTTATATTTATAAGTCTTCAGTTTACAGCTTACTGTTAAGGTCAGGTAGGAAAACCGAAGGCATTTTTCCAATAATAATGAAGTGTGCTCATGAAGGCAGCAGCTATGGTCCAGGGGAATAATTAACAAACTGATAATATTGATGGAATAGTAAATTGATCAAATTGATTTTGACATGACATTTCCCTCTGCTTTCCCCAGTATGCTTACTTTGCATATGCAATGCTTAACCAAACTCTCTTACTCCAAGTGAGACTGGTCATGCGGAGTGAGCAGCACTAGGTAAATGTCCCGGGAGGCCCCTTGTCATAAAAAAAGTCCCTATCTAGTCACAATCTTTGGTAATACACAAGGCTCCTTTTCTTCTCTTAGATGTCAGTTCATTTGTGCTGGGAGCTAAAGAAGAGAGAATCCCCAAGGAGTGAATTCACAGTAACGCCTGCCAGTTTCTTCTGTCAGCTGCTCCCTTCATTTAGAAAGGCTTTATGAAATTCAGAACACGGAAGTAGGACACTCAGTACTCCAAATTCATGAAATAAACTTGTACAGTATAAACACATAAATACACATCAAGAAAAGGCATCTGGATGTAGGTTTTATGCCTTCTTTGAAACCTTTTCTTGAATGTGTCCTGGATAACTGAGAATCTCCACAGACATAGGGGCGCAGTGGCTCAGTGGTTGATTCCCACTCTCCCCACAGTTCATACTGTCGTTGTGTCCTTGGGCAAGACACTTGTATGTTCATGAACATGCACTGTCCCAATCATATAAATGAATTAAATTATATTAATGTAAATACACATCATCATACTAGATATGAAGCCAAAATCAGGGGAAAAAAGGCAAAAAAAAATCAGGCAAGAAATTAGGATGGAAATCCTCAAGGTTCACAAACATATGCTGCAGTGCGCTAAATGTTAACACTTGGTCAGTGAAGGACCATGAATTATGTATAATGAAAATGTAGCCTGTACATTACATAGGACATATGGAAACTTCTGCACAGTACAGAACATAGTGAGGATAGCACTGGTCGTGTATCTTTATGGAATTGGAATTAAATTTGTGGTGAGAAACGGTTTCTGATACGGCTAAGCAAAGCTTGATCCAAATTAACCTTCAGAACATCTAATCAATATAATATTGTCTGTGACAACTATTTTAATTCAATTTTCTTCAGGACATATTGGAATCTATAATCCAATACTGTAGCTGCAGTCAGTTGTTCAAAATATACCATAAATTATTACTGGATTCCTTCAAGAGCATATGCACAGAACAAACCTTGTCAGTGACTTATGAGTACCTATATGTACATGCAAGTAAAATGTTCAACCATATTATCTGGAACCTTGTCTATTGGATGTGTGTATAACATTAAAAAGGCGGGTGCTGCTATAATGGAAAAGTTAAGCCTTCTGTATTGCGTCTTCTTTTTAGCAACAGTGATCAGAATAAAGTTTTTTTTGTTCCTCAAAGCGCTTATCTGCAGATAAAATATGTTTGATATTATGCTAAATAATTTATCCTGGCTCAAGTGTGTTGCCTGGAATTCAAGTTTCTTTAGGTATTTTTAAAGGTCTGATATGAGAGTGCTGCTACAATGTAAGACCACTGAAATGGCTTTTTAATGTCACAACGCCATAGTGACATTTTTTTCTGAGTTGAAGTCATTGTCTTAAAATACACTTAAAAGACAGTTGGCTGTGGTGGATTTGTGTTGTTGGTGATTTGTGCATTTTGGATGACATCAGAGATGCTGGTGGCTGGGAGCAGGGGCTGTGCACATGACCTTTAAAAATGATGAAAGATCAACAGGGTTTGTTGGGTAATCAGCCTCAGTGTCAGCGGCAGTAGAAAGGGCATTGTGAGTGGGGAAGGTGCTTGTGGACAGGTCCTCATCAGGTTGAGGGATGAAGTGTCCAGTTGTCCCTGTGTGCATCACTGGTCCACTTAGCCATTTGGCCTGCTGTCTTTAGCCAGCTATCATCTCCCATCCCACTCCACACCTCCTTCACACTGTTCGCTGCAGGCTGTTCTCGGTTGATGTTCTTTCAATCCACAATTCTTTGCTATGGCACTGCCTCAACAATTCATTTCCTTGGTGTTTTTCAAGTCTTAAAAGTCCCCATTCAAGGGTTTACATACTACACAATAATCAAGGCTTTTCCAGTCTATATTCTACATCATAATTGTGGTGGCCCAGCTGTAATTTATTCATCTAACAGAGTCCAATCTTATGACACAAGTTTTTCATTTAGATTAATTAATTTAATCTTTTCTCAATAAAATGATGCATCAAATAGAAAGGGGTGTTCTGGTCAAGGTCAAGTTGTTTTGAAATATACTGTATATACTGTTGATACTAAGAAAGCTTAACAAGTAAACTGCCTTATCTTAATTTTACACAAATCTTTATAGTCTTAATAGTTGTGATTACAACATGGTCTGGATTAGGATTATCATTATTCATTTATTCATTTTCTACTAAATATTGCTTGGCGGAGGCCACAGGTGCAGTAAAGTTTTATTGTATAACACTGGACTTGATCCCGGTGTTTAGATTTGTTTTGAAGGTTTTTAAAGTCAGGGCTTAGAATTGATCACATGTTTTTTTTGTCTTGTCTTGTTCTTAAATAAATAAATACTTTATTGATCCTGATAAAAATTCAAGTTTTCTGCAGCAGTGCCAATAGACATACTAACATAACACAATGAGGTGTAACAAACTATAGAAATCAAGAAATAGGTGGTTTTGGAAAACAAGCTTGTGGTTTTCTCTTTGCTACTTTGCATGTAGGAGGCATAGTCCGCAATCACTGTGTAGTAAACGAGTAGAAAAGCCTACCTTTACACCCACTGAGCTTTTATTTTGTGTGTTTGAAGTCTGAATGTTCAGGCACTTAATGTTGGTGCTGGTCAGTATCTTAGGGCCAGGATTGTTGCTGCACTGAAGGTTTTAGCCCATAGCAGCTCAGCAGTACACCTAATACAGCATTTAATGTGTACAGTACATCATTAAAGTTGTGAGGTCATTTTATAGCTCTGTGCTGTGTATTTGACTGCATCTAGTGCATCAGTGTTTTTCACAGGAGCGGAATGTGACTCAGTTTCTATCCCACTCTGAAGGGATTAGAGGCAACAGTAATACCAGATTTACAGATTTCACATGGGATTTTACAAATAACAGAAATGATGAATGACAAAGATGCCATTCAAAAACACACACTGTTTTTATGTTTAAACATTGGTTTCTGTCTCCATAATGAGACACGTTTTTATTTCTTAGAAAAACATTCAGGGAAATCTGTGTCAATACAGACTCCAGATGTTTTCTGTTATTCCTATTCAAAAAATTCATGCCTACTTCAATTTAAAGAAGCCTTTTGACCAGTTGCTCTAAGAATGGTTTTACGTGATTTAACTACATTGTAGAATGTTTGTTGTGGTTGACTTTAAAAAAAATAAAAAATAAATTTAAAAGTGTTCAGATTTGTACTGTAGAGGTACCTTTACAGTTGTGCTGTATACCATACCCCAGCAGAATTTGGCCATTTTTAAGAGAATATGAATGATAACACAAAAACCTTTCTTTCAGACATGGTTAATGGTTGGGTGAAGCCATTTATTGTTAAACAGTTGTGTTTACTCTTTTTAAATCATAATGACAACAAAAAATACCTAAATAACCCTGATCAAAAGTTTACATACCCAGTTCTTAATACCGTGTATTGTCACCTTTAACATCAATGACAGCTTGAAGTTTTTTGTTGTAGAAGAGGCTTTTTATTTTCTCAGATGGTAAAGCTGCCCATTCTTTTTAGCAAAAAGTCTCCAGTTCTTGTAAATTCTGGGGCTGTCTTGAATGAACTGAACATTTGAGATCTCCTCAGAGTGGCTCAATGATATTGAGGTCAGGAGACTGAGATGGCCAGTCCAGACCCTTCACTTTTTGCTGCTGTAGCCAATGACAGGCTGACTTGGCCTTGTGCTTTGGATCGTTGTCATGTTGGTACGTCAATGCACAGCTTCCAGGCTGATGTGTGCTAATTTTCCTCTAGTATTTTCTGATAACATGCTGCAAAAATCTTTTCCTGTGCCTTTGTAGCTCACACTTCCCCAAAACATCAGCGATCCACCTCCATGTTCCACAGTAGGAATGGTGTACCTTTCATCATAGGCCTTGTTGGCTCCTCTTTTTAAATGTAACGTTTATGGTTGTGGCCAAAACTTTGGTCTCATCACTCCAAATGACTTTATTCCAGAAGTATTTATTTTGAGGCTTGCCTCTGTGCCGTTTGGCATATGCTTTGATGATTTTTGTGGCATTTGCGTAGTAAAGGCTTTCTCGACCATGCTGACCATTTTTTTCCCAAGTTTCTCCTTATTGTGCATCTTGAAACAGCCACACCACTTTTTTCAGAGAGTCCTGTATTTCAGCTGAAGTTATTTCTGGGGTTTGGCAGTTGTGGCTGAAATTTTTGTTGGTCTATGTGGGGAAGCTGGCCAAAGTGGTCAAAAGTAGGAGGCAGACTCAGGGAATATTCCCGTCAAACCCAGTTTATCCGTGGTAAACGTGGAAAAATAATACATATTTACAAAACCATAACTGAACTTAACTAAGTCAAAAGCAACAGAAATTAACATAACTGAGGAAACCCCACGTGTACCAGGCTACACCTTCCCTCTCAATTACTCCCAGTCAGCTTTTATACTCTCCCAGCAGGTAAGGCACCTCCCCTGGACTGGTCTATCTAACTTTAAGGTAAGGCCAAGACTTTACCTGTTTGCAAAGGGTAAGTACTTGCTTCCTTTAAAGATGATTTAAATCCCATACATTATAACAGTGTTTAACTAAGACTATAAACACAAAGAACTTAATCACAATACAAAAATAAATTAAACTTCAAAATAAAATCCCAACACATTTCCCCTCCACATGGTCTAGCCCATGACCTCCCCCTGAGGTTATAAAAATGGCCAAAATAAGGCCCTCCCCCTCTCTGACCTAACCATGTGGTGGACCAGGTAAGTTTGTAGAAGAATGACTTTAACTCAAATGTATCAACTTTACAATAAAACATATTTAACAGAACTGTGTGTTGTGTGCTAATTAACTGAAGAACTAAATACAAACTAAACAAAACAAACCCGGGATAGTTTAGTTTAGCTGTATTGTTGAGATGGCATTGATTGTAAATTAACACGTGTGAAATGAACTACATACTACCACATAAACTAAAGGTTAATTATGGGACAAACCCACTTTGTCACAGTCTACCTGACCATGGTTTGGATTCAACAGAATTCTTCTTCTTAATTAAAGTTTTATTTTTTTATTTTGATTTAATTAAGAAGTGGAATTCTGTTGAATCCAAACCAAGGTCAGGTAGACCAACAATAAATTAGTGTTTGAACACTGCTGGTTGGGGGATCAGTGCAATGTGGATTGGGTGGTAGTCAAATGTGGTGGCCTCGGCAACCCAACATTGGACACGGAATCTGACACTAGTTGCATGGAATGTCAGCTCGCTAGGGGGGATGGAGCCTGAGCTTGTGCGGGAGGTTGAGAGATACCGACTAGAGATAGTCGGGCTTACCTCCACGCACAGCTTGAGCTTTGTAACCCAACTCTTTCGACTAATGGCCAAACCTCAGATTCAGGAAAAACAATGCGTCCTGGTCGTGAAACACTGGACCAGCTCTATACCCTCTCCAGGGTGCTGGAGGATTTATGGGAGTTTGCCCATCCAGTCCACATGTGCTTTGTGAATCTGGAGATGGCATTTTTATGTCTCCCTCAGGGTGCCCTCTGCTAAGGGCTGTCCAGTTCCTGTACAACCATAGCAGGAGCTTGGTTTTCAAGTCAGACCTGTTCTCGGTGCATGTTGGACTCTGGCAGGGCTGCCCTTTGTCACCGGTCCTGTTAATTGTCTTTATGAAGAGGATTTCTAGGCGCAGCCAGGGGCCGGAGGGAGTCCGGTTTTGGGACCACAGGATCTTGTCTCTGCTTTTTGGCTCCACCAAGCTAGGACCTTCAGCGTGCACTGGGACGGTTTGCATCTGAGTGTTTGGTGGAGAGATACTGCCTCAAGTGGAGGAGTTCAAGTATCTTGGGTGGCTCAGTGGTAGAGCCACTCCCCACAGTTTATACTGTCGTTGTGTCCTTGGGCCAGACACTTAACCTACCTTGCCTCCAGTGGTTTCTAGCTGTAACACTGGTAAATAGAAGCTTAGTGTAAGTCGCTTTGAATGAAAGCATCAACTAAAAATGTAAAAATGTAACACTGGTGAATAGAAGCTTCATGTAAGTCGCTTTGGATAAAAGCGTCTGATAAAAAAAAAAAAAGACAAGTGCCCAAAATGAGTTTCCTCCGTAGGGTGGTCGGGTGCTCCCTTAGAGATAGGTTGGGAGGAGCTCCGAGTAGAGCCGCTGCTCCTCCACATCGAGAGGAGCTAACTGAGGTGGCTCGGGCATCTGTTCCGGACATAGATTGTATAAATATGGATGATATCCGCCCATTGGTCCCCTATTCACCAATATTGTCATTACGAATGGGCAATAAAATGGCCGTTACATCCTGGCTTTTTCCATAGTAAATCAATGGTTTTTAGATAGCATAAACAAACATATTAATCAAAAATTCACCCCCCCCAGAGTTGTCATGTAATAAAAACTTAGCTCTAGAGACCGGAGCCGTCTTTTGTACCAGGCTGTAAACATGAGTTTTACTCTTGTAAAGTCGCCATTGGGTTTCTCCTTATATTTCCACTTTTGGAGCCTGCCCTCTGGTGGACGGAGGTATATCGCTGTATTTCGCTGTAAAATCACCGTATGGCGGCACCCTTACACGAGGACCATTTAAGAGGTTCCATGGGAGAGGCTTGGTTCCGGATGCTCCCTGTACGCCTCCCTTGGAAGGTGTTCCGGGCATGTCCCACTGAGAGGAGACCCCGAGGAAGACCTAGGACACGCTGGAGAGACTAGGTCTCTCGGCTGGCCTAGGAACGCCTTGGTATCGCCTCGTAAGAGCTGGAGAATGTGTCTGGGGAGAGGGAAGTCTGGGCGTTTCTGCTTAGACTGCTGCCCAAGTGGAAATAAGTGGAAGATGGATGGACACTGCTGATTGGCATTCTCAATTCCTTGGATATCTTTTAACATCCCTTTCCTGTTTTATTCAGTTCAATTACCTTTTCCCGCAGATCCTTTGACAATTCTTTTGCTTTTCCCATGACTCAGAATACAGAAACATCAGTGCAGCACTGAATGACCGATGGAAGGGTCTGTCAGGAGCCCAGAAACTCACTAACCTTTTAAACACACACACTGATTACAAGCAAACAGGATGGTTACCATTAGTAGCCATTGGAACCTGTTTGTGTCAACTTGTGTGTATGTTATCAGGCCAAAATCACCAGGGTATGTAAACTTTTGTTCAGGGTCATTTGGGTAGTTTCTGTTTCAGTTTTGAAAAGAGTAAACACAATTGTTTGACAATAAATGGCTTCACCCAACTCCTAATTATAAGTGAAAAAGTTTTTGTGTTATTCATATTTTATGAAAAACAACTGTATAATAGTTTGTTGTTGAGTGCTATGTACTATGCTATGATGATGTATGACTTTTGTCATAAATATTGATTGTTCAGATTATTGAGTTAAGAAAGTCCTAAATACTGTATATAAAAACAGCCATAACATCATGAGCACTGAGAGGTTAAAATTATTCACATTCAGTCTCTCAGCAGAAGACTGACATATTTTAACAATGGTTGAGTTGAAGCATTTCAGAAACTGCAGTTGTGTGATTTTCCTAGTCTGCTATGGTCAGTAACTACAGCCATGATATAATCCTCCCGGCCACCATGTTCAAAAGTGTGACCTATGCCATGTGTGTGCTTCCACTTTTCACTGTTTTATTTCGTTAAAGTCATAGATTTCACTCATCACACTCATTCCGACCTATGGGTTTCTGATCCCACCTTTTTATGTTTATTGTTTTTCTGTATGATTTACCATTATCATTTTGTAGAACATAAGAAAGAAATACTTGATGTCTCAAAAGGCTGCTAAATATCTTTTAGCAACATCTATCTCTGTTAAAATAAGGGAAGCTTGGCTGACCTGTAAACTTGATTGTGAGTGGGAGGGTGGATAGGAAAATGTGGTTCGTCTTGTTCTTTGCACTTTATTACCTTATGTTCTTTTCTGCAAGTATTACATATGCTCTTTTGTCAATCAATACAATATTTGCAATGGAAATGTTATGTTTACACTAAGAATAGCATAAATCGGAAAATTCTGGATGATACTTTTCAACATGTTTCAGTGCAGGATCACAAGAAGTAGGATGTTGTCTCTTCTGTGCTTCTTCTTACTTCAAGGTGAATTTATTCTAACAAGCGAATAATGTTTATGTCTTTGGTCTCCATGGTTACAATGCCCCACTATGGCATTGAATTTGAGTAAATCCGAGATACATGGTGTGTATGTGGTGTCTGTCTTTTCAGAATCCCTGCATCTCTCTGAATCTTTGAAAGTCTTTTGTCTGTTTTGCAATATATTGCACCAGAATGAATTGCAAAAAACAATATTATTGCGATCTTAAAACCAATTTATGCTGCAGTGTTTCCTCTGGGCAAAGTGCCTTGGCGTGGTGGTCTAAGGTCACATTACCCGTTATAGTGGGTTGGGAGCAGGGAGAGGTAAAAGTAATAATAATGATCTAACATAAAATCTACAATATCTTACTGCAGAGACTAAATGCATTGAAAATATTTTAAACTCTTTTATTTTCTCTGCTTATTAAGATGAAGTGTGGACCTGCAATATCAACAAAAGGACGAGGGATAATTCAATATTTTGTATTTATATCATGATTTGTTTGTGATGATACCTTCACAGTTCTACCTTCATTTAACAAACCAGGGTACAGCCTATGTGTTTAATTTGAAATAATAAAACAAGAGTAGTAATACAACACCAGCTCATTATCAACGCTCACCTAATAGTAAAGGCTAGTAAGGTAATATGGTATGGTAATACTCAGAGGGAGGAGTTTGTGAAACTCTGACAAACTGTTGCTACATAAAGTTAGCTTTCCTTTAGCTCGCTGCTAGAGTGGACAACTTTCTGAATTGCTTTAAAATGGACCAAACAGCAGGATAGATTGCGCTCTACCATCATCTCATCTGACTCTGCTCTGTGTCTGTGAGCGCGCAGCTCTGTTTACTCGGCATAAATATGCAGGCTCCCGGCTGTCCGTATTAGAGCAGAGAGAACAGCAGCGTGTACCAGAAGCAGTTTAAATGTAGTAAACTAATGAAAATAAGCCTCAATCCATATTAGATTATTCCCCGCCTTTTGGTAGTAAAGTGTGTAGCCTACTGTGCATTTATATAGGGGCATGATCAGGTGAACTGTGCTGCGATATATTGCAGCGCCAAATACTATCGCTTATTTCCATATATCGAGCGATAGGTCAATATATTGACTATTGTGACAGGCCTACTTACTGGCTAAGGCGTTATGTTTTCAGCAACCAGCTCCACCAGACTGGAGGATCTGTGTTTTCCGGATAACCAAAGGCCCGCTGAACATCGAGGCTCTGTCCGCAAACACAACACAGCTGGACGCACAAATGAGAACTCCAAAGGTATTTTGAGGTTTATCCCGGAGGTAGAATGAGTAAAAATATATGTAGTATGATGAAACATCTGTGAACCTGCACTTGAACAAAAGAAAAATCACTTATGTAACCCCACATTCTACTTTAATGTAATTTTTTAAAATGGTTTTAACCACTTGTCTGTTCAGGGAAATTGGCTCCATTCAAACAGGCCGACATCATGCTGAAGCCGCTGTTGTTTGAGATCCCGGGCATGACAGCAGACACACCCTTTGTAGGCCGGGATTGGCTGTTTGTGCGTCTGGAGGAGGTCCTGAGAAAGATGAGCAGCTGTGAAGGACGTGGGGCTGTTGTTGTGGGTAACGCAGGATCTGGAAAGACTGCTGTCATCTGGCAGCTGGTGACGCTCAGCTGTCATGGCCTCCGTACGTCACAGGGAGGGTTCAACATGTCACACAGTCCCGGCTCATCCCCGAAATGTAAGACACAAATACATACGCCCCGTTCTCACCGAGGGCTATGGCTTGGTTTGAAAGATCACCTTGTGAAAATTATTACTTATTACTATAATAAGCATTTCATTTTCACACCCCTCTGATTGGGTACCGTCAGTGGAACTGGTGCAAAAGAAGAAATGAACAAACTGTGCCCTGGTAAATGGTCGACAATAAATTGTCAGTAAAACAAAGCTTTTCTTATTTGTGTGATAAACAGCCAAAGAGTAAACATGTGAAATAGTGCTTTCTTTTTTCATGGTCAACTGTGAGAAATAAAACTACTGATTTTTGTCTCTGTTCTTTTACAATAATTTGTGACCCAAATTCTTTTTTTAATTTTGTCAGCTTTAACCATGCTTGATAATTGATTTTGTAAAATTCAATTGGGTTGAGCTGGAATGATTTAACTTTTTTTTTGTAGCTGATTCCAATATCAATATCTCTGCTTTGCTATATTAATTGCTATTGCTAAGTAAAAAATTGGATCACGGAAACAAGGCTGAACAGGCTTCTTGTTGTAAAAAGGTTGAATTCTTCCTTACCACATCCTAACCCGCGCTGTGAGGTCTAACACTTTTTGGGAAGAGGTTGTAACTGGGTCATGCACTCTTCTTTCAAGTCCTCCCCTGAGGTTTAGTGTGCTGATTGCACTTGTGTAAAGCGAAGGGAGATTGCTGTTTCTCTCTTTTTGTGAGTGGCACCTCTGCTGCAGTTTTGTCAGAAAATAAAAATCAACAGGCCGCACAATTGGATTCTCAATTACACTACAAATGTGATGTCCCACGCTGTGACTTTTTGGTGAGAGTTTTAAAAATACCAATGGTTAGTCAGTCTTTTAAGATGACGGCAAGAGGAAAAAACATTTGCTGAAATTGCTTTCTGAGCAGTGTAGTCTTAAAGCGTGCAGTGCTATTTACTTTTCTGCATCGTTGCATTAGTCATGTATATCTGCACTGTCATTTTGATTTAGATTTAGCAAAAGGTGTGCTGAGAGCTGATGTTGATAAAATTCTCTTTACTGATAAAATTGAAAAACAAATCTGCCATCTGATGCACTTTTGATGTCACATGTTCAAGTCTTTTTAAAATCTGCACTAATTAAACAACACCAGAGACACCTTCTAACAAGTGTAAATTGCAGCTTTGTATTTGTTGTCATTCTGGGCTGCCTGCAGGTGGGGACAAACAAGGCAGAGCATCCTCCAAACAGCCAGCAGAGTCCCAGTCCAACCACAGTGCTTCTGTTGGAGTGAGTGAAAGCACAACACAGAAGAAAGAGGCTCTCAGATGCCTGGCTGCCAAGGTACATCATCACACACAGTACTTTCTGCTAATGCTTGTTGTTTGTAAATCTTCATGGACATCTAAAATGTATTAGAGAGCCCTTATTTACTATAAAGTAATTCAGCTTTACCTACGTAAAATCACTTCTTAAAATGGTGTGGAAGTGTTTGTAATGCACAAGGTTGGTAAAAGAGATTCAACAATTTTTATTTACTTTATGGTTTTAGATAAAAGACCAGCAATATTACAAAGCCAGAGCCTGAAACACATTAAGTCTGAATTTAGATGGATTGAAAATGTAGAAGATTAGGAATCACGATGACTGGAGCCGATCCCAGCAACTTTTAAACTGAGGCGGCGAGGTACACCCTGGACCAGTTGGTTGCAAGACACTTAGAGACAGACAACATTCACTCTCATTCATTCACTAGGGACACTTTAGATATGCCAGTTGACCTGTACATGCATGTCTTTGGGCGGTGGGAGGAAGCCGGAGTACCCGGAGAGAACCCACAGTAACACGGGAGGACATGCAGACTCCTCACAGAAAGACCAGAGTTGGCTGTCTGAGGATGTAGGTAGGAGTGCCAACAACTGCCACCCTGCAAACAATGAATAATGAATTTTATAGAAATTTAATCATGAGAGATCCCATATGCAAATGAAAAATATTGGTTTATAGAAAACAAAACCTTTTTAAATCTTTAGTCGGTATTATTAGTCAGCTGAATGAGACAGAGCAGTGTCTTCATTTTTTAAATCCAATCTCTTTTGATTTAATGTGTCCAGAATCAGTAGTTCACATGTAACATAAAATTCTAGAAGGTATCTGTAGGTGCTGCCTTGACCTGAAACACTTTGTTGTCTGTGCAGCATGTTTATATAAGCGGCATGTTTATATAAGAGTTATAGGGCCCCATAAGAGAACAGGCGGGTAAATATGTCCCGCCCTAATAATGAATCAGTTAGTGCTGCTCCAACAGTCAACAAATAACAACAGAGCCGGCCATCTGGAACGATCAGAGAAAAATGGTGACTCATTTTTTACATTTCATGACTTAGATGATAATATGTTAATAAATAAACATTCAAGTTTATTTAGCTCAAGACCTAATAGAAAGCAATTTACATATTTTAATTAAATGATTTATTGTCCAAACAATAGGCAATATTAGTTTAGTTTGAAGCACACTGTGGCTGGAGGCACATCATTGTATCAAGTCAATTCTTTAATAAAATTTTTTACATTCTTTTTTGGTGTTTTTTAATGTGTCCAGGTAAAAGATGATATTATTAATACAATTATGCAATCAACATACCACAGGTTTACAAGAATTACAGGAAAGATTTACAAATGTTGTGCCAGTGTCTACGGCCTTGATCAAAAGTGGTGCACAGTGCACCTCTGTACAACCGAAGTAATCAATGCTGTTGTTAAGCTGGCCTCTGCCTCATGCAATCAAACCTGACAAAAGACAGCTATGTTAATACAACATCTACAGTTAGTCTTATGTAATGGCTGTTTTGATAACCTAGATTTAAATTTGTGTTTTTGATTGCCGCACTCTCAGCAGATGCACACACAGAAACTAAGGAAGGGGAGCTACAAACATCTCCACTGAACACTATATCTTTCCTTTAAGAGATTCTCAGCACTCCTTTTTAAGAGACAGAAAGTGGGGAAGGGGCACAAAACTCTGTGTTCTTGTCTCTTTTTGACCACATGTAGAACACACTGCTGATTGCATCACAAAAATGACATGGAAGCTGCTAAATTTACTAACTTGGCCTCAATAAGAGTTTCCATGGGAACTAGTGAGACTACTTGTGATGGAGGATGTTCACTCAAAACTAAAATCAATGATAATCGGACATGTGAACTACTGTGTCTTAGCCTGAGCAGACTCACTAAAGCTAGTAGTGAATTTCACTGAACAATGAGACCGTTATAAATCAGCAGGACATTAAGTGCCCATTTCTGTCATTGTGTTGTGTCATGCTGCTGTTCACGCCTGCATTTAAACACTAGTTAATGTTAAGATATCTTCTCCGCAGCTTGGGATCACAACAAATCAGCTTGTTTCTATTACTGTAGTAAAACAAGTGGGGCCACACTCAGTTAAGCTTTTGAGAACAAAATGCTGTGTCTCAGCTAATTCTAATTTTATTCCTAAATAGCTTTTTTCTTTTGGAATGTATGACTTAGATTGTTATTCAATATTGATGTTTCTGTTCATTAGTTTACATACCCTGGCAGAATTGCCATTTTTCAGAGAATGTGAATGATAACACAAAAACATTTCTTTCACTCATAGCTAGTGGTTGGGTGAAGCCATTTACAATTGTGTTTACTCTTTTCAAATCATAATGACAACAGAAACTACCCAAATGATCCTGATGAAAAGTTTACATACCCTGGTGATTTTGGCCTGATAAAATGCACACAAGTTGACACAAACAGGTCTGAATAACTACTAAAGGTAACCATCCTCACCTGTGATCTGTTTGCTTGTAATCAGTGTGTGTGAATAAAAGGTCAGTGAGTTTCTGGGCTCCTGACAGACCCATCTTTCATCCAGTGTTGCACTGATGTTTCTGTATTCTGAGTCATGGGAAAGCAAAACAAATATCAAAGAGTCTGCAGGAAAAAGTAGTTGAACTGTGTAAAACAGGAAAGAGATATAAAAATATATCCAAGTAATTGTGAATGCCAATCAGCAGTGTTCAAACTCTAATTAAGAAGTGGAAAATGAGGGATTGTGTTGAAACTAAACAAAAATTTCAGCAGAAACGGGCTAGAAAATTGTTCTTCAGCTGAAATACAGGACTTTCTGAAAAGAAGGGCTGTGGCTGTTTCAAGATGCACAATAAGGAAGCACTTGAAGAAAAATGTGCTGCATGGTTGAGAAAACCATTACTACTCATTCCACAAAGCAGCCTGCTTACAATACGTCAAACAGCACAGAGACAAGCCTCAAAACGTCTGGAACAAAGTTATTTAGAGTGATGAAACCAAAATTTAACTTTTTAGCCACAACCATAAACATAACATTTGGAGAGGAGTCAACATGGCTTATGATGAAAGGTACACCATTCCTACTGAGAAACATGGAGGTGAATTCCTGATATTTTGGGGATGTGTGAGCCTTTGGTCAGGATCATTTGGGTAGTTTCTGTTGTCATTAAAGTGTCTAAAAAGCCACTAACTATGAGTGAAGGAAAAAGTTTTTGTGTTGTCATTCATATTCTCTGAAAATAATCGCAAATTCTGCCAGGGTATGTAAACTTATGAGCACAACTATACTTATGAGTGGAATCATACTTTTCTATTATAGTTTAAAATGGAGTGTTCAAATCTGATATGTTTCATTGGAAGCTTAGTTTATTGACAAATCCATTGATTAAACATACAAACTAGTAATTTCTTCAAACAGTAACGTATCCAAATGTAACTTAGATATTTCTTTCTGATGGTCTGTGATTTATATTTTCAGTTCAGTTTTGAGACTATAAATATTTCTTTGTTAATACACTTGCAGTGTGCCATGCTACCATTTCATAAGAACACAAATCTTGCCAGAACCCATCATATCTAAACAAATTAACATTAAAAATGTATATATTTATTAAGAGCTGACTGTACTTTGCAGGTTTAGAACAGCAGTCTTTGCCCCTTTTAGTTCATTAGAGGGTATGTGTCCTGAAAAGTTATGTAGAGTTGCTTTAAGCCCTGTTTGTCCTTCGGGCTTGACAACAATAACCTGGAGGACAGAGAACCTGCACAATCAAATCAAATCTTTTTAAAGCGCAGTTATAAATTGTCTTGTAAATTTGTCTTCATGTCTCATCTTTTGTTAGGTGGTTGCCTACCATTTCTGCCAAGCTGACAACACATACACCTGCCTGGTACCGGAGTTTGTCCACAGCATCGCCGCCCTGCTGGCCAGAGCGCCACAGCTCATGCCTTACAGGGACTTGCTAGTCCAAGAGTCGCATATCCAGAACGCGCTCAGTTTGCGGTCCTGCGTCCAGGACCCCATCTCTGCCTTTAAGAGAGGCGTCCTTGAGCCCTTAGCCGCTTTGCGCAAGGGTAATAAACTCACACACTGCACACTCTCAAAGACAAATGTGATATTAAAGTTTAAAATAGTGTAATTTTTACAGCGTCAGCTTCCGTCGTTCTGCAATTAGGGAGATTTCTGCTATTTCCTGTGCAAAATAACCTATTAATGAATTCATGATTATTACCCATTGATTATTTTTCCCCAGTTAAGGTCAACGATTTGAGACACTGGCAAGTGTGAAACAGATGTCAGGTCATTTACATTGGGAAACGATGAGTGTTATTTTTGCCCCGGTGAATCATCAGCATCCCACATGATTTCAAGGTCGCGGGATACGTTAGAGAGGCTGTGAAGGTTGCAGGCGCATTAGTGAGTGTGCTTCCTCGTCATGCCCACAGTCAGCTAGATTGATGGCCGGACCCTCCACAGTGTAAGAGGAGTGTTACAGATAGAGAGTCTACTCTATCTCTATTAGACTACAATGGAGAGCGTGAGTGTATGAGTCCTCACAGGCGAGAGGTGACAGCACAGATGATATGAGGCAAGATGGATATGTCCAGTTTAGAGCTAATAAACTACAGCGGCCTCTGCTCTCTGTATGGCAGACTATAATCGATAGCAGTTGTTTTTCGCAGCAGGTGATGACCTGGAAAATAATGCACATCTTCCTCCTGGCTCTGGACAAACTATGATAGCATATGCTTTTTTATTACATGCTCTTTAAAGATTTTCTTTTTGGACTTCTTGCCTTTATGTGATAGTAGTCAGTAAATGGAGAGAGTGAGGGTAGGGACACAGGGCAAATAACCTGGCTAAGATTTGAACCCAGGTCTCCCACGTACTTGATTTGCACTCTACCAAGTGAGCTTACTGGGCCGGTCCCCTATTGGAAAAGTCAGTATAATTGACTTATTTAAAGTAACACTACTTAGTACCTCAAATGTGAAAATTATAAAAATTATGAAACCTAAAATTATCTTTAGCGTCATAATAAATTTGGCAGTTTCTCGGCATGAAACAGGGAAACCTACCTCTCAAATATGCTCCACTTGTGAAAAGAAATATACTGCCAGATCCTGTCACTTCAATAGAGTTTTGCATTACGACTTAAATATAAGTTGCTTTATTTAGTAAAATTGTTTATTAAAAACACACCTAGTAGTAGTTGTAGTCTTAAAAGCTAAACTGCCATTGTAGTCATTTTTAACGCTTCCCGACATAAAAAAAATGGAATAATAACCCCTCCCAGTGCAACCAGCCCAACGTTCTCCAACGTGTAACTCTTAAATGATGGGGTGCATAACCATCATGAGACAACACATACTTTGCCAAACCCTATAAACTTGCATGAATTTGTTTTAAACTGCTGCTGCAGATAAGCATTGGAATCTGGTCACACAATTCTTGTTTTTGGTGCCTATCCCGTGCCATAAGCTGCCTGCCTAGCTTAACAAAACACTCATATATCTGACAAATCAAGTCTTTGGATGTATTTTCAAATGTCATTTCCAGGACAGACATATGTTTGTATTATTTGACATACCTGGGTTTGCAGGAACATGAAATTGGAACAAATTTTCTCTAAGATTGGGGTGTTTTATTGTGCCTCACGTTCATTGTGTGTCTTTTTGTACTTGTGTATTCAGAGAAGAGGCTGCCTGAAGAAGACTATATCATTTTGGTGGACAGTCTCAATGAGGCCGAGTTTCATAAACCAGACTACGGCGACACCATTGCAGCCTTCATCACCAAAATTATCTCCAAATTTCCCCACTGGCTCAAATTGGTGGTAACTGTCAGGACGGGACTTTTGGTGAGTGGGATTTATTTACTCCTTTTTTTAACTACAATAGACCCAATTTACATTTCATCCAAAAATGGATACATCTCTGGCGTTGTTAAAAATTACTCAATAAATTCACAAAAAGCAGTAAAACCCTTGGAATTCAGGTTCAGGAAAATGGTTACCTGTAAAAACTGTAGACACAGGGTCTTTAGAATAACTTATTGATAAACGTATTGTTCCTCAAATGTGTTTTTCTTCCCTAAATTAAGTTAATTTGGTTAATTTAAGTTTTTGATTTTGAACAATGTCGAGTCGGGTATATTGTAAGATAAAATTGAACACAAACACACACAAATTTTTACATCATGCTGCTGTACACAATGTGAAGGTTAATGCTGCTGCCAGCCCCAGAGCAGCTAACATAAAGACTGTGATAAATCTTATGACACTAATAATCGCCTGATTAAGGGGTCATATTTACTCTGTATTGCCTTGGTTTTGCAAAGTTGCTGACTATGGACCATGGAGGTAAATATAAAGATTATAAACAATGAATTGTTGACTTATGCAAATTAGCCGATGTTTCAATTTAACAATGGGATGACTTAATGGGATCGGTCTATAAAGAGACACATGGCTAAAAATAATAGAGATCCAACTTAAACTGCTTTATTATTGCCACTGCTACTGCTGTTTGAACATTAAAATATTTTATTAATAAATAATATAACCACAACTTGCCTTTTTAGGTCTCATAGCAAAAAATAAATAAATCAAAGAAAGTTGTAAATGGTCTGAAAAATGTATATTATGTAGCCATATTACCCAGCCCTACAACTTTCTCATATTGTTTGTTTTCCTAGGACACTTTGCTCAACTATGAGTTGTGCTTTTATTGATACAGTACAGACTTTGTGGCATTTGGCAGTGTTGCTCTCTTCTGTCTGATGTATTTTCTCAATCTGGTTGGTAATCCCACAAAACAGCAGACGCATCTGTCTCACAGCACGGTCAAGCCTCCAAATGCTGCCTGGATTATGCCCCTGAATGGATGGAAACACTACGAGTGTCTGAGGGGAGTCTGCAGCCTGTCAGCTAGCCAGTGGCTTACATAATTGGATTAGTGTTTGGAAATACTCAAAACACATTTGGGGTAATTTTCTTTATCATCCATTTGAGCAAGTACCGGTCACCAATGATTAACCAAGAGCTAATTCTCAGTCTACATTACAGGATCAGCACTCATCTGTTAAATTGAAAGTGTGTCGTCAAAGTAAAACATCATCTTTTGTACGTAAGGAGTGAGTTTTGACAATATTATTAAACATTTATAGCTGGTTTTGGTCAGCGTTGAGCAGTTGAAGATGACAGGAGAGGAGACAAAATCAGATGCCTGTGAGCAATGTTGGAGCTTGAGTCATTGTCACACTATATCCCATGGCTCTGCGTGAGTCAGAGGCAATGGCATCTGAGGAATGGGTCCTGATTATGATGCTTTTAATTTTTCATTGGCTAATGCACTGAAGACCTGAAAGACACGCTCTCTCAATTTTAAATGGCAGCCAAGCCTTTTTTATCACGTGTGATATTCATTTAAAGAGACATTGTACTAACAAATAATGGTCGAAAGGAGATGGGAATGTGTTGTATTGTAAGACTACACACATAAGAATCAGCAAGTGCTGTAATATGCTGCATTCTTCATTACGTGAGCTACGTAAACCATAGAAGCAGCATGTTAACATCACGGGAGCCTGAATGGTGATGTACTTGGGAATTACAATGACCAGCTCTGCAGGGTATTTATGGCCACAGCTAAAGTTCATTCAAAATCTGAGGCTCATGTTTGGCCGTTCCCCTGCTGTTAGATGTGCAGCAAAAGGAAACAGCACACAAAAAAATGGTAAATCAAGTTTTTGTTAAAGCAACACTATTATATAATCTTAACATCTGAAGCCTGCAAATTCATTAAAATAATAAAAGCTCTAATTTGATATGAAACCCATCTGGTTCCACAGATACTCCACAATGTAACTCTGAAGTGGGAACGCTATCATCCTGTGAGAACACATGATTGGCCAGAACCCATCACATAAAGTTGTGCTCAGAATATGAATGATGACACAAAAACCTTTTTTTCACTCATAGTTAGTGGTTGGGTGAAGCCATTTATTGTCCAACAACTGTGTTTACTCTTTTTAAATCATAATGACACCAGAAACTACCCAAATGACCCTGAACAAAAGTTTCCATACCCTCCATACCCTGGGGATTTTGCCCTGATAATATGCACACAAGTTGACACAAACAAGTTTATATGGCTACTAAAGGTAACCATCCTCACCTGTGATCTGTTTGCTTGTAATAAGTTTTTTTTATAAATGATTTTGTAATATTTTTTTTCCTGAATGAAATACTGAAAACATAGACAAGAGGAAAAACCTTTTTTTTTCATAAAATAGAACCTGATACTAAAAAATGTATTCTGTTTGTAAAAAAAAAAACAGAAAAAGCGGTTACTGACTAAGCCCTCTTATCCTGTTTTTATTAAAAATGTATCCCTTCTTTAAATGACAACCTTTTTCTACTGCATGATATTTTTGGGGTGCTCTTTGTACACTACCGCTTTTGCTACTGTTGATTTATTTGACTCATTTTTAAAATGTCAAAACTACATATAGCCCCTTTTAATATCAGATGCAATGCTTCATCACACTCCATCTCCTGCAGGAAATCACCACCCTCCTCCCGTTCTCTGGCATCTCTCTGGACATCCTGCCGGACAGCAGTGATCTGGGAGCTGACCTGAGTGATTACATCCATCACCGGGTCAACAGCAGTGCTCAAGTCGCCTCTAACGTCACCACGCCTACAGGCTCCGCCCCTGACCCGCTCCTGCTAAGCAAATTCAGTAGCCACCTGTCAACACGGAGCCACGGATCCATCCTTTACCTCCAGCTGACTCTGGATCTGTTTCATAAGGGACACCTGGCTCTAAAAGGAGGAAACTACCTTGTTGTGCCTGTCTCTCTGTCAGAGGTCAGCCATCTACAGAATATTGTCTGTGTTTCAAATTCACAGTCTAACACTCGTACTGAAAAGCTATATGCTGTGAAATTACTTTTCACTTGAAGCTAAGGCAATCAATGTCCGTAAAATTGCCCCAAAGGTGTGCAAGTGACAACCAGTGTTCATGCTTGTTTTTCACAAATAAGAGACATGAGACCCAGGGCTGTATTCAGATTATAGCAATAAAACATTAAATGACTACTTGAAATACATTTTACAGGCTCCCAAAAATAGACTCGAGTCACAAAAGTTAAACTGACAGGCATTTAATATTGCATAACTGAGTGTGAAAGAGGACAACACAAGTGTTATTATTGTACAAAGGCAAAGAAGAGTGACTGAATAATAGGTGAACATAAGTGTGCAGCTGAGGTGCACGACCCTGGGAGATAGGAGTTAGATACAAGAAAATGTGACTAATAAACTGGACATCTCTAACCTATACATTATTCATCAACATCTCAATGTGAATTTGAACTGTAGCTGCACAATATGCTGTCATCACAATTTCAACATGGAGGGAATTCTGTGGTCTACTTTCCTGCCCCTTTGCTTGTTACTCTATCAGTGGCTGAGGCTAGAGATAGTCACTGTGCTTGCAGGAAACCTTATGAAAAATGTATGGACATATGTGCAAGGGCTTAAATTAATTATTTCTTCATTAATTTCCAAACAAACATACTGCATATGGCATGTTTTCTTAACTTTGCACAGCCCTGATTTGATCTGTACTTAAGTGGACAAAAATTCCACTACTACTCATTTCAAGCCAAACTCATTTTTGAATACTGAATCTCTTAAGGTGTACCTACTGATGTGCCGCGTGAGCTTTCCGGATAAAGAGGCCTTTGAACGTGTACTTCCGGTGTTAAATGTGGCACTGTCGTCTCTGCACCCACTGACTGATGAGCAAATGTTCAGAGCGCTGAATGCAGGCAGTGTGAGGGGGGAGCTGGAGTGGAAGGACTTCCAGCAGAGATTAGACAGTCTGGCTGGATTCATGGTAAGGCTCTGATATAATTTGATAAAAGGAACAAAGCAATTTTAGGGTATCCTTTAATGATTTTCAATGTAGTCAGTATAATTATATGTATGTAATTAAAGTATTGGAAGTATGTCTTTAAAGATAGTGTTAATAAACTAAACAGTTAGATTCAATATGTCTGTGTCCACTGTGTTTTTAGATTCAACGGCGGGATAGCACACGGATGCTGTGTCATCCATCCTTCAGAGAGTGGCTGGTGTGGAGAGCAGATGGAGAGAGCACAGACTTTCTCTGCGACCCGAGGTGAGGCAAGAAGTCAAAGTACATCACAGTGAACAGCCCTAGCACATATGTCCATACATAGCAGAACATGAGTGTTGGACCTGTTAATTTAACTCTAAGTGCATGTTGACAGGAGCGGCCATGCGCTGCTGGCCTTCATGTTCTCACGACAGGAGGGAAAATTGAACCGGCAGCAGACTATGGAGCTGGGACACCACATCCTAAAGGCCCATATATTCAAGGTATCACAAGCTTTGTTTGTGTTGATACTATATGTTAGAAGTGATTGTAACTTAATCCCTCTCGCTCGCCTTTATTGCTAAGGGCTTCACATACAGTATTGTTCAAAATAATAGCAGTACAATGTGACTAACCAGAATAATCCAGGTACCAGTAGGTGCAGTAGATTCTCAGAAAACAAACAAGACCCAGCATTGATGATATGCACGCTCTTAAAGCTGTGCAAGTGGGCAATTAGTTGAAAGAAAATAGCAGTGTGGCATTCAGTCACTGAGGTCATCAATTTTGTGAAAAAACAGGAGTGAATCAGGTGGCCTCTATTTAAGGATTCACCAGCACTTGTTCAACATGCATTTGAAAGCCTGAGGAAAATGGTCCGTTTAAGACATTGTTCATAACAATAGCGTACTTTGATTAAAAAGTTGATTGGAGTAGGGGAAAACCCATAAAGAGGTGCAAAAAATTATAGGCTGTTCAGCTAAAATTATCTCCAATGCCTTAAAATGGAGAGCAAAACCAGAGAGACTTGGAAGAAAACAGAAGACAACCATCAAAATGGATCGAAGAATAACCAGAGTGACAAAGGCTCAGCCAATGATCAGCTCCAGGATGATCAAAGACAGTCTGGAGTTACCTGTAAGTACTGTGACCCCCAAACTCTGAATTCAAGCCACAGTTCACAGTGAAGACAGTGACGACAGTGAAGACAGTGAAGCAAGCATCATGATATGGGCATGTTTCTCCTACTATGGTGTTGGGCCTATTTATCACATACCAGGGATCATGGATCAGTTTGCATTTGTCAAAATACTTGAAGAGGTCATGTTGTCTTATGCTCTTGAAATGTTTGTTTCAACAAGACAATGACCCTAAACACACGAGTAAACAAGCAAAGTCTTGGTTCCAAACCAACATAATTAATGTTATGGAGTGGCCAGCCCAAATCCTGGACCTTAATCCAATCGAGAAGCTGTTTCTGAAGCAAAACCAAGAAATGTAAATGAATTGTGGAATGTTTTTAAAGAATCTTGGAGTGGAATAACAGCTGAGAGGTGCCACAAGTTGGTGCCACACAGATGTGAAGCAGTTTTTAAAAAATGTGGTCATACAACTAAATATTAGTTTAGTGATTCAGAGGATTGCTAAATCCTAGAAACAAAAACATTTGTACAAAATAGTTTTGAGTTTGTACAGCCAACTGCCATTTTTTTAACACTCTCCTTTCAACTAATTGCCCAATTACACAACCTTAAGAGCGTGCATATCATGAATGGTGGGTCTTGTTTTTTTTTCTGAGAATCTACTGCACCTACTGGTTACTTGTTTGCCACTAGGCAAAAAAAAGATATACTAAAAACCTGGATTATTCTGGTTAGTCACATTGTACTGCTATTATTTTGAACAATACTGTAATGCTGTTGTATTTAAATGCAGCACACACACAAATATGACCCAACCGTGGTGCTTATCATCTCCCACACACATTAGCACAATAAACACCCATGAGAAAATGGATATTGTTCCTTTTGCACACACTGCTTACACTTTGTACATACTGATTTACTCCAGGGACACAGCCCTGCTCCATTCCACTTAAAGCAGCAGAAAGAAAATGCTCAAAACCTCTTCATGCTGCTTCACGGTTTGCCCAAAGCATAAACTGTCTGAAAATAAAGGGCAACGGCACATTCTAAAGTTTATCAACTCTACTGCACTTTTCTACATGTATTTTACTTTTTTATTTAATTTAATTTTGCTTTAAAGGGTAAATTTTGCTTGTCACACTACAACATTTATAGCTCCCTGTCTTCCTATCTTTACAAACTAACTCAACACAAACATGAGAATGATTTTAATGGAACTTTGTAGACACAAATAGAGACTATAAATACAGTAAAGCAATGCAAAACTGGGGACAGCAGGTAACTTAGATAATTGAGTTTCATTGATTTGTGACTGTCAAATACAAATTTGATAGCTAAAGTTTGTATTTAAAATGACCTAATCAAAATCCTGCTTTTCTATCGAACTTGGATAAATACTGATGCTTTGAACTCAAAAGGCTTCCCAAAACACAAAAATGTTGCAGTGAATTTAATATCAGGCTGAGATACTTGACCTATTACCTTCTCATTCATTATCTTCATAATGAATTTTGTGACAAAGCACATCAAAAGCACGCTGCCTTCACCAAGTTAATTAGAGCCCAATCGCTCTCACCTCTACCGTCTCCTTGTCTTTGTGCCTGCGTCTCCCACTCTCACAGGGCCTGAGTAAAAAGACAGGTGTGTCCTCCAGCGTTCTTCAGGCCATGTGGGTGAGCTCCAGCACAGACAGTCTCTCAGCTGCTCTGGCCTCCCTCAGGAACCTCTACACACCAAACATCAAGGTGACACACTCCTGTCCTACACCAATGCAGTAAAGTGAAGCATTTCTACAGCCAAATATCTCAAATGAAAGACAAGTTCTCATGAGGTTTTTGAAATAAATACATTAAGACACGGCCAGTGGACTACAAGGGACATTATTTTTCTGACCCTGTTTGATTTAGGCTGTCAGTTTTACTTAGAAAGTATTTCAACAAAAAATAGTTTGTTAAGAAAGAGACCAAACATTAAACTGTAGTGTTGTGCCGAATTATTACACAAGTTGGTAAAACACCTGTTCTCCTCATGGCCTCACTTTTAGTGTTTTTTTCCCTGTTGGTATTTTATACATGATGAAAGATACAGATAACAAGCAAAGTCACACAAAAGTTATTTGTATGGTCTTTAAAAACAGGTGTCAGTATCTATAAAACCAATTAAATTTTACAATTCCAGTTGAGATTCTCTACATCAAGTGTTCATATTTTTATCTAAAACAAATCCCATGGTATTCACCATTTGGAGCTTGACTTAGCTTTTTCTCTTCTTGCAAAGGACAGTATTAACTTTTATTGTTTTGGATAAATACCATTAATCAGTAGTTGATTTGATTAGGAGACTGTTGAACTATTGATTTCTGCAGGTGAGCCGTCTGCTGATGCTTGGAGGCGCTAGTGTGACCTGGTGTACAGAGGTGGTTGGTCATGCTCCAATCCTGTCAGTCCACACCCACTTGGGACATCTAGAGATGGTAGCGCTGCTTCTAGAAATGGGTGCTCCTGTGGATGGGACCACAGACAGTGGCATGACACCCCTCTGTCTGGCTGCTGCGGCAGGATATGCCGACATTGTGAGCCTCCTCTGCAAAAAAGGAGCCAAAGTGAGTAGCATTTGTGTCCTACTAAATGTGCTGCAATATTGGCTCAATCTGATGCAAGTCTTGTTGGAAATGACATACTAACTTATATCATTGCACTGATATAGACAGCCATAACATTACGACTGCATGATAATAGACAACAATAGCAACAAACATTTATCAGCAGATCCATAGTCTGCTTGGTGTTGTCAGGTCAAGTCATTTTTTATTTGTAAAACCCTGACAGTTGCCATGGTAACTGTCAGTGTACATAATGTGTATGTGAAAGCTGTATGTAATACTCAGTATAACATTAAAAAAAAAAAAAAACTTTACCTCAATGATTTCCTGAAAAGCCTTGGTTTCACTTTAACCGGTTTGCTCTATTCTTGGAGGCAGATATAAACAGACCTGATCTAGGCCAGTATTCGGGAGCAGTGGCCAACAGCGGTGTAATGTCCTTCTGTGGTCCCTCTGTGCCAGGTGGGCCACACCGATAAGAGTGGCCAGTGTGCGCTCGTCCACGCTGCGCTAAAGGGCCACACGGAGATCATCAACATCTTGTTGGGCCAAGATTGGGGATCAGAAAGTCCTCCTGACTCGGAGCAGCAACACAGCAATGAGAACGGGACTGGCAAAGCACAGGCGGCGCAGCAAGCCCTTACAGCTGCCGGCAGCCTGGGACACTCACAGGTACAATTACACCAAATGAGAAAATGTTTATAAACGGTGAGGATTCAACTTTGTTAGGCAGAGTGCATGCCTTTAAAGATCTATTAGACACTATCTTTTGGTTTAAGTCCAAAAATACAACAAAGTGATTTTCCAACTGCACAGTGGGCACTAATACAGAGAACTGTCTCCCTGCAGGTTGTGAAGAGCCTGCTGGACTTGAAAGATGAACAGCTGGCTGTGCAGATGGATGCTCACGACTCTCTCTGGGGAGAAACGGGTGTGTTTCTTTTCTCAGTCAGATAAATATAGCTCTCTTACCTCTTTCTGTCTATCATACTGGTTTGAGTCATGCTCCAGGGGCTTTAGGGTTTGCAGTTCATGCACATCTCTGTTTTGTAAACTGGGCTCTGAGTTACTTTAGTGAAACTGCACAGTGAGCACTTGAACTGAGACTTGAATAGACTTAACAATGGAATACTAACTTGGTTTTATGTTATGAGGACACTCTGTTTGTTATCAAAGAGTTAATTATATTCTAGTTTTTGTTTTGGCGAGTGCAGCATCACATTTATCACAGGACAGATCTCATTCAAGCTAATTTTAGCATCTTAAGAGCAGCTTTTATTCCATTTGAATAGTTTTACCTCTATTGCAGAAGCAGGTCCCACTTTCAAAATGTTGTTATGTTTCCATTTCTTGAAAGCATGTCCGGCGAGGGTCCCTATCTCTGTCGACTGCAGCACCTCAGACTAATTTCATTTGACTTTAGGCTCTAGTGCTAGGACAGTCAGCCAGTGGAGCAGTAATAACATGAGATATATTTACAAAGAGCAGAGCCAGTGACTTTAAAATTATACTTCTATTACTACATTACAATATTATAACTGTGAAACAAATTCTGACAAACTGACACCAGTCATTTGGGATGTTTTGGGGACTTAAGGGTAGCCAGGCTCTTTGACTCTAACCCCACTTTCAGCAAACGCTCCTTTCAACACATTTCAGTAATCACCTTCTAAGGGAAATGTAAATTACAACCTTGGCTTTAATGAGTTTGTTGGTCTGCGTTTTGAGGCCCCCAACCGTGTTACTATTTAGCGCAGTCACCTTGAACAAAGAACACCAGGCAGTTTTTGTTTGTTTGCTTACCCACTTAATATTTTCTATTTAAACACAGTGTTATTGCATTGATCAGTTCACTGAGGCATATTGTCACATGACCAATGACTTCATTTATGAAAGTTAACTACAGCTGTCAGTACGTGGGGTCTGTCATGTAATGCTGTGGTTCTACCCCTTCTTCTGTTTATACTGTGGAAGTGTCCTTGAACAAAATACTTATGCTTCAAAGCACCCACAGGTTACATTTTGTTTTAAAGTTATTTTTGTGTAAAATCTGGTTTCTAATAATTATTTTGACTTTAAGCAGATCTTTAGGTTTTGCTGAACAATTTTAATCTGTAGCATTTATCAGATTTGTTTTAAAGAAGGTTTGCCACCTTACTGCTGAACACATTTCTCTAGGATATGATATGATGAGTTGCAGCAGAGGGCTGCATTCAAATCAAATAGAAAATGGAAATTAGCAGCGCCGCTCTGCTTTCACCATGTTTTTCACTCTCTACTTCTCTCATAAATGTGTCAATTACAAATCCTCATCTTTTATGCCTACGTGTCTCTGACAGTTCTGAGTGCAGCTGCAGGCAGAGGGAGGACAGAAATATGCACCTTTCTCCTGGATCGAGGGGCGGGGCTTGAAGTAGCCAACCGTAGGGGGATGGTCCCACTGCTGAGTGCCTCCAAACATGGACACACACAGGTGACAGTTATTTAATGCCCCTCTTAAAAAAAAAAACAAGGCTGTGAAATATTATAGATTAGTATCATTTGTATCTTTGCATTGAGAGGGATATACATATATACTGTGTAGTTTTATTGATTTGTAAAAATGTTCTTTATGATGCAGTTATTGCCAATTGATTTTTCTATTGAGCAGTCTTTGGGATAGTCAAAAAAAGGGATTGTGAATGCCTTGAAAAACTGTGTCAGTTCAACAAAAGGAAAAAGTCTGAAGAACATACAGTACATAAGTGAAGTGGTGTAGTGCATTAGATGTCTTCCAACAAGGTCCATTTGTTTCTATGCACATCCAAATGACAGACATTAGACGTTTGCCACCTCCAGAAAATTCATTTCAAACTTAAAACAAAAAAATTACTAATTTGATTTAATACTTTTTTCTTATTTTTATGGACTAATCTGGTGATTTTTTTTCCAGGTTGCAGAGTTGCTGCTTAAACAAGGTGCAGACATCAATGTCACTGACAAACAGGGCCGCAATGCACTGATCCTGGCTGCCTCCGAGGGTCATAAGAGCACCCTCGATCTCTTGCTGTCAAAAGGTGAGGCTCCTTATTAGTGTCAACATACTGTATGTTCAATGAATGTAGTGCATACTTTGAAGTTGTAAATGTATTTTGGGCTGCTCCCAGGTGCGTCCCTGTCGTCCGCTGACCAGGAGGGTCTGACTGCGCTCAGCTGGGCCTGTATGAAGGGACAGAAAGGTGCTGTACAGCATCTGGTGGAGGCTGGCGCCGACTTAAACCAGCCGGACCGACAGGGACGGACTCCTCTAGACCTCGCCGCTCTTAACGGAGATGCAGATACAGTGGGTTTGGTGTTGTTTAAAATAAGATCAATTAGTGTGGTGCGTAGTGGTTTACGACCATGTTAAAACACAAAACATTCACATAATACATTCTCGCTCAATGCAACACATTTGACATTTCTAGGCCCCTAGATAACGTCGATAAAAGCAACAGGTAAACCAAAAGTTACACAATTTAAACACAGCAGTCCCAAGGCACAGCAACTCAAAGCTGGAAACACTGGTAACTGAAGCCAATATTAATCATTTATAATTTAATAAATAATTATTGTACTTTAAACAGGTCGTTCTATTGAGCTGTTTTGTCAATTTAGGATTTTTCCATGTAGTGTATTAGTTTTTGTCTTTGTTGGTTGGGATCAAGCTCAGAAACTGGGTTTGGTTTTGGAGAAATGGATTTCAATTTTCAGGAAATGTGTCTTAGCATCTGTAAACTGATTTGTTTGTTTGTTTGTTAGTTTTATCAACAATGCAACATCAGATGTATGCACTATAGTGAAACCATTGGGGATTTGAAGTTGGATTTTTGACCCTCTGAGGTTGCTCTAGTTTGCCTGCAGTGCTGAATAGATTGGTCTCTGTTGTATGGATTGAGCGGATGTGTGTATGACAAATACATTGTGTACTTGGTTGGATGAATATGACTGAAACTGAGTCTGATGAAACTGATGAAATGAACTGTCAAGTCCTGGAAAAAGCTCCTTATAAAGAGTGGGGTCCTGCTCTGTAGTGTGAACTAGGACTCCATCAAGTTTTTATTCAAGATTTGGAGTGAGACCATATCAGTTTTAATTGTGGATAGCAGTTCACATTTCTTCCTCGTCTCTCTTTCTCCCACACACTTAAAACACAATTGCAGTTAAATTTCTTTGCTGCAGAGGCAGGCTGTTGGAGATGTATGATCAGTGAGAATACTGGCACAGCTGTGTTTTGAGCTTGTTTAGTTGTTGGATTCAGTGTGCATTTTTTCATAGATTTATATAGTGTTTATTGCCTTTTTTCTGTCTTTGCTGGTATTTGGCAGACAGTCCATGTTGTCCAACCCTGCTGCAAATATGGATATATTTCTCATATAGCATTACTGTTAAATTATTAATGATGGCGAGCGGAGGGAAGAAGCCAGTAAGACTATACTATTTGTGTCAGTTTACTATCATATCTGATGTAGAGGTGTTCCTTTAGTAAGGTTACTCCTTAGAACAAACGCCATTATCATTTTTAACATTATACTGTATAGAGAAAGTATTGCACCAATATATTCAATGGCAAACATAGCTATCCCAATAACTATTATTTTAAAATTACATTAAGCAGTAGGGCATATGGTTGATAATTCAAATGTATCTAATTTAATGATACCTTGTGCTGGCAGGTGCACTGTTTGGTTGATCACGGCGCTGTGTTGGAGCGGACTGAGCACAATGGAAACCGAGCTTCAGAGCGGTCGAGTGGCTGCCAAAACCCAGCCCTAGTGGCTTCGCTGCTCAAAAAAGGATCTAAACTGGGTAAAAAAAAAACACAAGACTGCAGTCAGCGCAAACATTTCTAACAAAAACAGACAAAATCCACAACACCATAAAGTATATGAGCAGAAAGTTGAATCAATATCTCTGCTGCAGGTAGAAGGTAATGTATTTTTGATTGATTTTATGTCTCACAAGGGAAGATATATCCACAGTTCTGTATTATTTGTGCACTTAGAATTGCTTAATTGAAGTTTCTTATGTTCAGATTGCATTTGCTTACTATCCCTCCTTACGCTCTTCACGGCTTTACATCTTCTCCTCTAACTATCCTCTCTTTCTTCATCTTTGAAAAGGCTACAGAACAGCTCCACATGATCGATCAGGTAAGAGATTTATGTCAGAGAAATAGACAAGCCGAGATGGGTAAGAGAACGATACATATATGGATCACTCCTTTAGGTCACGCTACATGGGCAATGGCTTCCACCAAACCGGACATCCTCCTCATCCTGCTGCAGAAGCTGATGGAGGAGGGAAACATGCTTTACAAGGTAATTAATAGTGATGGTAGTTAATGTGACTATTTAAAGACGATTTTGCACTGCATATGAAGAATGATGGAATGATTATAGATTTAGAAATTCAATCTAGCAGAGACCTTGAGGCCTCATGGCTCTTGGATTAGAAAATAAAGATTATTCTGTACGAGTTATTTTCTGCCTTTTTCTGCCTTGTGTTCATTCAGAAAGGGCGTATGAAGGAGGCAGGGCAGCGATATCAGTATGCCCTGAGGAAGCTGCCTCGCGAGGGACAGGGAGAAGAGCTGAAAGGGCTCCGAGATCTGCGAGTTTCACTGTATCTCAACCTTTCTCGCTGCCGCAGGAAGACCAATGTAAGTCCCACAGCCGTATCAAACTGCTCATGCACTATTTAGCGCTGTCAGGTTTATTAGGCGTCGAGGGGAATGGGAAGAGGCCTGGCAAGCTGAGGCCGAGGAGTCCTTCAGATATATAATTTATCTGTATAAACACTGCGCCGCTATAGCACACTGTAAAAATATCTGCACGATTCATGTCTGACTTTGTGCCCCTCGTGTGCAGTGTGTCAGACCTGGGAGCAGGTGGTGACATCATGAGGAGCTGTTGTTGTCGCGATATAGATGTGTTTTGCCCTGCGGCTAGGTTCGGAGCCTGCCCTGATGACAGATGTCCTAACTGAATGTGTTAAAATGCCAACCTTAGGGTCAGTGTGGCCGATGAATCAGATAATGTGACGCAATTGGGTCATCCTGTGGTCAACCGAGCGCTGTGGCTTTATTGGTGAATCTACTGGGGTTATTTACAGTGGCAAACACCACTTATTATTTCAGACTGGATACAGTCATTCAACATTCAGCAGCGGCATTCACACGCTCACATTTGGGGCTGCAGCTCTGACCTCACTTACAAGGACACAGCCACGAAGCAATAGCATCATTAAAGTTTCACCTGAGAGTAATGATGATGAAAGCTGTAATAAAAAACTCACAGAAAAACAACCTCCTGCCTGTCCATTTTATCACCTCTATTTCCACAAGTGGACAGGCAGCAGTAAAAATAATTGTGCTGTGTTCTGTGTCATTTAACAGGCTCTGGTCAGGGGCATAATGAGGATGCAAACTCGTTATTACTGAAGAAGGAAACAAACATTTTTCAGTCATGATTGCATCAACACAATGATTATTTAATGGGATATGATTTACTCCAGCCCTTGTTTGTATTAAAAAGAAAGAAAAAAGTCTACTTATTATATTACAAAGGTGCTTGTACTTACTACTTTTCAGATCTGTGTAAATGTTTGAGTACTAAAATAAGATGAAATAAAACAGATCATGATGAAATAATTCAAGGCTGCATTCATAGTAGTACATAGTATAGGCCGTGCTGGAAACAATCATGTTAGAGGTATTCCAGAGCTCCACAAGGATTAATGCACAAAATACTAAACTCTCTTTCAGGTCTGTACTAAGCTTGTCTTTTTAAAAATCACAGGACTTTGGCATTGCAGAGGACTTTGCAACAAAAGCTCTGGAACTAAAGCCAAGGTCTTATGAAGCATATTATGCCAGAGCCCGAGCCAAGAGGAGTAGCAGGTATATCAAACTATATTACAGTATTTAAACTCTGAATCATTTGCTAAGTGGGATGTAATTATTGTCAAGTGCTTTTTCACTGTACATACACGTGTACTATTTTAATCTGTCTTTGTTGCCTTGCTTTGTCCTCTCCAGACAGTTTGCTGCGGCACTGGCAGACCTCCATGAAGCGGCACGACTCAGTCCGTCCAACCGGGAGATCCGCCGGCTGCTGGCACGAGTCGAGGAGGAATGTAAACATTATCAAAAAGCACAGAGCAGCAACAGCACGGCACAAGGCTTCAATAGGGACCAGCATGGCCACCACCATCACCATCAGACCGCAGAGGACGAGCTGGAAGTGTTTTCACAGGGAAGTTTAGAGAGGCACGTCCCGGTTGATCACATTGATGCAGAGAAGGATGATGACAAAGATGAATGTGATGAGGTGATGTGGCCGTGTGGAAAAAGCCCTGAGTTTTGGCCTCTCAATCCTTACGCTCCGAACAGGACACTCCCAGGAAGTTTTGGTCTCACAGATCAGTCACCTTGTTTCTCTCCAGATGAGTACCCGTTGTTCGGGGATTTGCCTGAGCCAGTCCCAGCACTGAACAGGCAGAGCCAAAGCAGTAGGACCCATATTCAGAGCTACTCCCTTCAGTCGGGGCGAGTTGGGGGTAGACCTCTTTCGCTGTGCGGTCCCTCCAGTCCTCTCCCAGGCAGGCACATGTCCACCTCCCTAAGGCCTGCTCCGGTGCTGGGTATTGACATTGGACCTGGTTCCGCAACAGAGCAGTCTGGACTAAGTCCCACAGAGCACTATCACCCCATGTCCCCAAACAGTTCATCTCCTCCTGGTCCAATGCACATGTATCATCCCCGCTCGTCCAGCTTCTCCAGGGGTTCGGACAGACTCTCTACTCATGCAGCAGCTCCAGACAGCCTGGTGCTGGCTTTGGGGTCTGGAATGGAGGTCCGGAGAGAAGTGGGCACAGCTGGATCAAGGGGGTCCAGCTCCAGTCAAGCATCGAGCGGGAATCTGTCAGACAGCGGCAGGCAACAGGCGTCAGACGCGCCCTGTTCCATCAAGAGCAGTGGTAGCTTCAAAGCCAAACCAGAGATGAAGCCTAGGCCCTTTATGGGAGTGATAGACAAATCTGTGAGAGTCCAGGGCCAGCAGAGCTCTGGTTTGAGTCGACAGGGCCCAGAACGAGGAGGAGGAGGGGCAGAGACGTTCAGTATGTCAGTCATGGAGTTTCAGGGTCTGAGCAATGAGTTCAGACGGTCCTCTTTCCAGGAGAACATTTCTGGGAGTCATAGCACAAGCCAACAGCAGGGTCGGGAGCACAGGGATCGGCTCTACCAGCGAGAGGCCAGGGCCTCCCAGTCCTCACAGCTACAATTCCCAGATGGACGGCACAGGCAACCCAGCTTGACCAGAGACAACCCGGCCCTGCACATGGCCCCCATCAAACCCAAGCGCTCATTTATAGAGTCCAATGTCTGAGAATAGTTTTTCAAAGCACAGATAAAGACTGTTTTAACCATAGACAGTACAAATTAATGGACCAGAGGCTGTTGGTATGTGAAAATGAGGGCTGGCTCCGAAAAGCCTGGCCAATGGACATGAATCTTACTGAGTCATTTTTACAGGTATAATTATGGTCTCTTTGTTTTTATGTAATACTTTTTCACTTTTTGAAGCTCCCTCTTGTTTAGTAAGAAGTTTTATCTGTCAAAGTTTAAAAAAAGAGATAAATAGGAGACCAGTGTTTCATTATCCCATGTAATAGACAGATCCCCCCAGTGCTTACTTACTTTAAGGTTGCACTTTCAAAGCTTATATTGTCTCTTTTAAACACACACACTACAATGTGCTCCACTAAACGATTTGAGAAGTTTAGCAGTACTAGCTACTACTGTTATGTGTTTTGCAAACTCTGACCTTTTTAATCATTTCTGGCTCCATAAACGTGTAAGAGTGCTGATTATGCAAGTGAATGGGGATGACTCCACCGTCTATTGGTCCATTAATTTCTACTGTCTATGGGTCCATTAAAACTGTAGCTGTGTTCGAAATGGCCAACTGCACACAATGCACTACAGAAAGGATAAACTGTGTACAACATGCTACTTCCTGATGTATCAAAACAGTTTGTGAAAATACAATCCAGTTAATACCGGCACAAATGAGTTTTGTCAGTTGTTTTTAACTGACATTACATCACAGGGTCCTTTACACAAGGCAGTACGCTCAAGTGATTTACTGTGAATCAAGCCAGTGTTGTAGATTTTGTAAACTGCGTACTACTGACTAGTTCTATCCAAATGAGTATTAAGTGCCATTTCAAACACAGCCAATGACCCACATAAGGTAGCAAGGGACTCGTGTTGACTCTCATCCCTGAGCCTGTTTGTAGAGTTATGCTGCTGCACTGCATTTACAATCTAGGTCCAGTGAACTCAGGCTGCTATGCTTTGCTTTTATGTCTACAAATACACAAGAAGATTAAAAACAGACAAACCTTTAAGTGATTTTAAACAAAAGTAGTATATTTAACCTTTGGTTTTAGTTTATCAAATGTAGAAGTCAAAGAAAGCTTTGTGCACGAATATACAAAACCTCATGTCATTAGTTGCAGTAAATGAACATTTCTATTGTCAAGTGTATTTTAAAATACATTTATATTTGTATGGTGTACACAATATTTGCAGATTCTATATAAAAACATATATTTCCCTGTAAGTGATTATGGTCAGCATCACAGACTTAAAGGAAATTACTTTTATTTCAGATTCTTTTCCTTGTTACATTTGATAAACAAGCAGTGTACATGATGTTTTTGGAAAATGCTTAGCTTACTCCAATAATGAGCTGAGAGCTTCGAATTTCACATTGTTATTTATTTTTGCATAGCAAAAAACATATTCTATGGAGTGTTTATTGTTTATTTGAAGACAAAGCATTTACACAAGCAACATTAAAAAAAAACGTAAGAGACATTTATTTCAGAGTTTACTATGGATGACAGAATGTTACCACACTTATTACTGTGGTATAATAAAATATTGATGCAGGACCACAGTTTGATATGGATTTCTTTCACATTGTATTTCTCCAGACATTAAACTATGCCAGTAAGAAATCTATTATATCATTAGTTAGCATTACATAAAAAGTGAAATTTTCTCTATTTGTGAACTCAAAACACAAAGATGGTGTTCATACAAGAAGTAATGATGGCTTGTTGCTTTGCCAAAATGATTATTAATATATATATATATATATATTAATTATATAACAAAGTCATACTACACCAACCAGACACAACATTATGATACCGACCAGTGTCAAGAATAACACTGATTATCTTGTTACCATGGCACCTGACAATGAGCAGCAAATGAATATGTAAAGTCAGCCTAAAGGTTTGAGCAACTTTGATGAAGGAATCATTGTTTCTACAAAAATGTGTTAAAACATCTCTTGTGGGCTGCTCTACAAATGTATTAGTTTAGGACATCCTTCCAAACATGATGAACCAGAGACAGTCTTACTCATGGAGCCTGCACTAATACTTAGTTCCCACAACAGGGCTCTAATGAAGTCCAGACTCCAACAACGTATAGCTGTTTTGAGGCCAGAGGGTGGACCTAGACATGTATGATCAGTAGGTCATAATGTTATGGCTGCTTGGTGTGCACATAATGGTAATTCTTAAGTGCTTAGATTTTAAATCAGACTATGGTAAATATTAAAAATAGGTCTGATTCTTGAAGTAGGTGGACATTTTTAACTTTACATGCCAAAATTAAACATCCTTGAAACAGTACAGTGTTGTGAATTTTATTGTGGTGTCTTAGGAGGCTAGTGGGTAGTTTTCCAACGACTAATAGCCATCTTCAGAGTGTGATTGGGAGTGAGCAGAGTGGTCAGTAGGGGCAGGTTAGTCATGGGGCTAGAGCGGTTCTTGGTGTTGATCCAGCTTTCAATGGCCTCTTTTTCATACGAGTATCCATCTGTTCCAAAATCAATCACAAAAGCAAATATTTTGACTGCATCAAGATTTATTTACAGTATTGTTCAAAATAATAGCAGTACAATGTGACTAACCAGAATAATCCAGGTACCAGTAGGTGCAGTAGATTCTCAGAAAACAAACAAGACCCAGCATTCATGATATGCACGCTCTTAAGGCTGTGCAATTGGACAAAAGGGGTGTGTTAAAAAAAATAGCAGTGTGGCATTCAATCACTGAGGTCATCAATTTTGTGAAAAAACAGGTGTGAATCAGGTGGCCCCATTTAAGGATTCACCAGCACTTGTTCAACATGCATTTGGGGCGGCAGTGGCTCAGTGGTAAGAGCGGTCGTCCTTCAACCGGAAGGTAGGCGGTAGGTTCGAATCCCGCTCTCCCCACAGTTCATACTGTCGTTGTGTCCTTGGGCAAGACACTTAACCCACCTTGCCTCCAGTGGTGTTCCAGCTGTGACACTGGTGAATGGAACCTTAATGTAAGTCGCTTTAAATGAAAGCGTCATCTGTTAAATGTAACACTGGTGAATGTAAGTTGCTTTGGATAAAAGCGTCTGCTAAATGACTAAATGTAATGTAATGTAAATGCATTTGAAAGCCTGAGGAAAATGGTCCGTTTAAGACATTGTTCAGAAGAACAGCATATTTTGAATAAAAAGTATAGCCTGTTCAGGTAAAATGACCTCCAATGCCTTAAAATGGAGAGCAAAACCAGAGAGACGTGGAAGAAAACAGAAGACAACCATCAAAATGGATCGAAGAATAACCAGAGTGACAAAGGTTCAGCCAAAGATCAGCTCCAGGATGTTACCTGTAAGTACTGTGACAGTTAGAAGACGTCTGTGTGAAGCTAATCTATTTTCAAGAATCCCCCACAAAGTCCCTCTGTTTAAAAAAAGACATGTGCAGAAGAGGTTACAATTTGAAATTGAGGAACATTTTGTGACTGATGAGAGTAAATTGTTATTTTTCGGTCCAAGGGCCACAGACAGTTTGTGAGACGACCTTCAAACTCTGAATTCAATCCAAGTTCACAGTGAAGACAGTGAAGACAGTGAAGACAGTGAAACAAGCATCATGATATGGGCATGTTTCTCCTACTATGGTGTTGGGCCTATTTATCACATACCAGGGATCATGGATCAGTTTGCATTTGTCAAAATACTTGAAGAGGTCATGTTGCCTTATGCTCTTGAAATGTTTGTTTCAACAAGACAATGACCCTAAACACACAGTAAACAAGCAAAGTCTTGGTTCCAAATCAACAAAATTAATGTTATGGAGTGGCCAGCCCAAATCCTGGACCTTAATCCAATCGAGAAGCTGTTTCTGAAGCAAAACCAAGAAATGTAAATGAATTGTGAAATGTTGTTAAAGAATCATGGAGTGGAATAACAGCTGAGAGGTGCCACACAGATGTGAAGCAGTTTTAAAAAACTGTGGTCATACAACTAAATATTAGTTTAGTGATTCACAGGATCGCTAAATCCTAGAAACAAAAACGTTTGTACAAAATAGTTTTGAGTTTGTACAGACAACGGCGGACACTGCTATTTTTTTTAACACCCCTCTTTCAACTAATTGCCCAATTGCACAACCTTAAGATCGTGCATTTCATGAATGCTGGGTCTTGTTTGTTTTCTGTGAATCTACTGCACCTACTGGTAACTTGTTTGCCACTTAGCAATAAAAATATACTAAAAACCTGGATTATTCTGGTTAGTCACATTGTACTGCTATTATTTTGGACAATACTGTACATGCATCTCCTAAAATGAAAGCTAAAAGTCTAAAATATCTAAAAGTAGTTTAATTGACGTTCAACTCTGACACAGCAGTTCTGGTTTATTAGCAGTAACTGGGCCTACATTAAGTTTAGATGTAGTAAAAAGGTCGATACTTGCTAAATTACTGTGAAAGTTGATCTTATTCATTTCAGAACTTGTCCGGAGTGTGAAGACATTAAAGCAGACAGGACTGCACGTCACTTACCAGCAGCGATGACCGGTTCCCTCATTAGCTCTCGGGTAATTGGACACAGAAACTCATCGGGCACGCCTGAGCACACAGACTCACTCTTCAGTTCCTCCACCTTCCTCAAGAGTTTGTTGCGCAGCCCCGCCGACTCTGCACAGGTCATAGCAAAGGGACTAAATATCAATCAGCTTTTGGCTCTGTTTAAATTTAGACTGTTGTGGCGTCAAGTGTAACAGGCTGGACAAATGCGTGAGAAATGGTTGTAATGTTAGGTTTGAGGATAACTGCTTTGTTCAACACTTTCACTTTTGGACAGAAAATGTGAGCGTGGGTGAGCACGGTGGGAAAAGGCCATGCTGACGGACTGTCCAAAGCAGAGTTATTACTAGCAGCCAGTAACACATCACCGCACTTTCTCATTAGCATTTGGTCTTTTAGCAGGGGCAGCGTGTCAAAATATCAAAAAGATCACATTTTGAGAGGGTACCTTAAATAAATCATGAAGCAAACCACCTTTTTTTAAAAATATAGATTTATATATATTTTTTTTTTGCTCTAGACAGTATAAAAAGTGAAATGTGAGAAACCAGTACAGAAATGAGGGTTGGCCCCAAAAAGACTGGCAACTCATATTTTTAAATTTTTACATTTAATTTATCTGACGCTTTTATCCAAAGCGACTTACATCACGCTTCCATTTACCTGTGTTACACATGGAACACCACTGGAGGCAAGGTGGGTTAAGTGTGTTGCCCAAGGACACAACGGCAGTATGAACTGTGGGGAGAGCAGGAATCAAACTGCCAACCTTCCAGTACAACTGCTCTACCACTGAGTCATTGCAAAATAACATATGTCATGTATTATTGTATTGGGTGAATGAATAATGCGAGTGCTTTGAGTCTCTTAAAAGTGTGATATACTGTAAATCAAATCCATTATTATTAATTATTACTTATTTTAAGCAACTACAGTGTGTATACTTCACAGCACTCTCTAAAAAGGTGGGAGGCTGCCTGTTGTTACAAAAACAATTTCAACACCGTCATGGCTGAGGGGCTGCGTAAAGTGAGGAGTGATTGACAGAGGCTGTGGGATGTAAATGACGACATGGCAATACAGCCAACGTTTGCTGCCGACAACTACAGTACATGACAAATACTCACTGGCTGGTTGACTGACACTGACAACATAACACTCCAATTTTAGCCCTGTGATGGCACTTCAACGGTCCTAAAATACTCCCCGCATCACATGAACCCCTCTGTATTAGAGACAGGGTTAGCACTCCGGCCTCACAACAAGAAGGTCCAGGGTTCGATTCCCATCCTTTCTGTGTGGAGTTTGCATGTTCCCCTGTGTCTGTGTAGGTTTCCTCCGGGTACTCCGGTTTCCCCTACCACCAAAAACATGTACAATATAGGACTACAGATGGAAATGAGTTGTTAAGATATAATCTGGTACAAGGATCTCTGCTTCCTAAAGAAAAAAAACGAACTAATCTAATGATATTAGAGTATATCCATTTATACTTCAGGGGAAATACTGTTTGAGGATTGGGTTATGTAACCTACTCAAGATTAAAGTCAGAATTACAGAAGCCTCAGAGCCTAATATTGTGTAATCTGTCTTTGAGAAACCCAAATTAAAATTCATTCATTCCTTATCTCTTACTCTATCACCTTTTATACTTTGGTGTATTCATTTTAAATGGTCATCCAAAAGTGGTGGTGGCTTTGCGAGGAGCCGACAAAGTGACTCTGTGAGAGATGTGTTATGTGTGTCTTTTCACCTATGTGCAGCTCTGACGCCAGCGTTTCCTTGGTGAGGCTGAGCAGCTCGGTGCCGTCGATGTTGTTGGCCCTGAACACTTCCACCAATCCCTCGAGCCCTTCCTCCACCAGCCACAGCGACACGTCCTCCTCCGACCAATCACTGACCAGCAGCTTGGACCGGCCCGAAGAGGCTCTCCCTTAAAAACAAAAGCCAAATGAAGAGGTTGGTCCTTCACTGCTGTTGCAACTGTACGAAAGACAACAGAATATGATCTAATGAAGTGAGAAGAAAGATAGAAAAATTATCTTTAACGTCAATTGGTGGGTTGTTCTTTGTGAAGAGTGATTGAGACAGGCTGACTAATTATTGATCAGAGGCTGGTGACGCTTTTATTATCGAATAAGTAAAGTAACAGATTTCAATTGGTGTTTTTATTGACTCAGGATGAAACTAAATGGTTATTTAACAAAGCCGTAGTCTCATTACAGCTTTAGAAGTGTAAAATAAGAACGCTTCATACCTTCTTTTGACGTGAGAGCAGACTCCACTAAAAAAAGAGAAAATGCATTAAATTATTAAATATGAACCAGCACATCCACATTTTTCTCCTGAAATCCAACCTTAGTCTTATGTTAAAAGTGGTGGTTCATTTGTAAGTATTAGTGTTAATGCTTTAGTGTTTTTTTGTTGGTTTTCAGTCTTATGATCACATTATAAAAGCTTTTATTTTGTAATCACGCACTTTTACACTGTCTGGTCTCGGTCTTAGACATAGACTACTCAGGGATTTAATGGGAACAAATCTCATCCAGTCACTGATAACCCCTCCCTTCTTCACAAAGCCCAAGCTAACATGTCATCCCATGAGTTTGCCAATTATATCAATATTGTAGTTTGGGTTTTAAGCCCTGGTACTTCAATCTTGCCCTGTATCACGCTGTGTCCTTGTTCCTGTCTGGGTCTCAGCACACTCTGGTCTCAAGTCTTAATTAGTGTGGACTAGTGTGTAGCGTCTGTTTAAGTGACATTTACTGGAAAAAAGGAAAATATGAGACATTTAAAAAGCTTACCATTTAATATCTTTCCGTCTGTGCACACACAAAAACAGACAGTGAGAAAACTTCTTAAAATGATCTTGGAAATATGGACATTGTGTGCTTTTCTCCTCACCACAGCCACTGCATCCATCCTCTACCCTCCAGATGTTCACCGTCTTATCCATAGATCCAGTGGCAATGATTGGTGAAGTGGGGGAGAAGGAACAAGCTGTGACATATCTGCAGAAAGACGAGTAATAACTTGATTTTTGAATCAAAAAGGGAAAGGTGTAGGACTCGTGTTCAGACTCCAGTTACGATTCGTAGAGGGTTAAAAGGTGGGCACTATGAATTGAAAAGCGCTAAATACATTGCAGGGGCAGAAGTGTTCCACCTCAGTGGGCCAGTTCAGTAATGGCTTAAGGACGACAAAGCTAAGATTAAAATAAGGAAATTTTCAGTGGATTCAAAAAAAGTCAAAGGCGACATTAATGAGGACAAACTCTAAGCTGATTGCTCGGAAATATTGAGCCACAAAAAAAAAAAATTTTTTAACCTTTCTAAACCCTGACGTGCACCAATCCAACCCTGAGATCCTCTCACACTGTTGAATAATCAGCTTTTTAAAGTCAAATAATTTCCTGGAGGCTTTTGTGAATGTTGTTTACTTTTTTTTTTCCTCGACTTTTCTCACAAGTTTTCTCCACCGCAGTTTCCTCAAAAATGACTTTGAAATTGCCCGAGTGAAAGAAGTGCGATTGCTGTCTTTGAGTCAGTCCCAGGTGGCTTGATGGATGTATAAATAGCCTCAGAGTGATCATTGAGCTGGGGTTTATATCAGTCTGAATATGTTGGGGAAGGCACTATGGTGGCAGCAGTTCTACCTCTTATAAAAAAAAATGGTAAATACATGTTTTGTGCCCACGCTGCATCACAATCTATTCAAGGAACAGCATTTTCGAGTCTCTTCCTTCCCAACAACTGATACTCATTGTTGCGTGAATAGTGGAAATCAATTTTAGAAAGACGCTTTTGTTCTTGGTTTGAAAAAGTTAGCCTTTTTAGTATCAAAACCAGATTTTTATGGAACGCTAACATATCTCAAATATGTGGTGTGTTTCTAAAGACACCAGAAAAGAAGGCGGCAAACTCAGGACAATGTACAAAACTTTTACAATTGCATCTTTATGTTAATTTAGCACGGCGGGGAAATTAATAGGGACACTTATCTACAGGGGTGGGTGATTACGAACAATAATGAAATAATTATGCATTATCAAGACACAAAATTAACTCACAGAGGGGAAGACGAGAAGTTTTACTTTGGAGGAACTGTTGCGTGCTGACGTTGGATGTGTAAAAATCTCATCAGTTTAAACTGTAACTAAAACTTAGAACGTACCTGTCATGCTGGTTTAATGTGTAAAGGAGAACAGCATTTGTCTACAAAACAAAAATATTAAATAGTATTATTACATTTTAAGTGGTGCAGTGTCAGAATTAGAGTTATACAGTTTATTGAGACATACTCACAGCATCATAGACGGTAACGGTTTTGTCCACAGAGCTAAAAAAATATAAACAGTCATTATCAATAACCTGAAATATGTTACTGATCTTCAGTTTGTTCACTCTTTGTAAAATAGAGTAATCATTGTCTCCCTCTAGTGGTTTCCCTCAAATACTGCTCATGCGCTCTTCATTAATACAAATTTAGTAAAACAGCAGATCTATTTTGTATGTAGCTTATTAAAAAATCCTGCAGATCTCACCCAGACACTAGCAACTGTCCGTCCGAAGAGTATGCACAAGAGAGGACCGGAGCCGACTGACCAGTTAATGTGTGAAGCAGCTGCATCTTATAGGCTAAAAGAGGAAACAAATAATGAACCAAACAACCAATATAGATGCTTGAAGGACTACAGAGAACCTTTTGAAATTAATCAAATTACACAAAAAGAAAACATTTGTACTGTAGCTGCTGTTTTTGGATGCCACAGTTCACCAGAGAGGTGTTGGTTGTTAGAATAGACCCATTTGGGGAGATGCCAGACTTTGCATATTTTAGTAAAGTATGTGAAGCAAGACAAACAGCACACACCAGTAGTGAGTTAGTTTCTCTTGGTGAACGACACAACAAGACAGGTGACACAGACTGATAAAAAATGAAAGTACCTCCGCAGCTTTGATTGTTAATAGCCCAGATCTTCAGAAGACTGTCTTGACCACAGGATGCCAGGCGGAACTGCACCATCTGCCCTCCTACGGAATTGAAACAGTACAGGAACTATGTTACGTCCACAATAGATTTTATTTTCAAAGATGAATTTGCATACATGTTTGAGAAACATTGAATTGATCCATCTGCTCTCACCACTGAGTAAATTTGGAGAAAATGTGCAGCAGCTTACTCCCAGGTCATGTGCATTTTTCTCAGCATGAAGCTGATTCAGCTCTAAGTCCCACAGGCGCAGGTCTCCATAGGTGGACCCAGTCATGAAAACCTGGCTGCAGGGGCTGAAGGAGCAAGCCATCATTGTTGTGTCGTTTACTGCCCCCGTCCTGGCATACACAAAAGAAAGCAGCTCCATTAACATCCAGCTCAGTTGTATTGTACACTGTCAGCGGGAGCTTTTTGTACATTCACTTTAGGAGAGCCTCTGGTTCTCTTCAACTCCACTGAGCGGTTTCAGGAGCTGAGGGAATAAGCAGACTTTGAAGAAAAAAAAGTGAAAAAGCATAATAGACTCCTTTTAATAAGATTTTATAACAAACTGACCCCTTATTGTTGAGAATCAACCAGCTATTAGAAGGGCTGTTAAGTGAGCTCTATCTGAAGACAAAAACATTTTGACTTGATAACTAACTTTCAAGTTACCATGTTAACCAATAATAACAAATAACTAACATATTTAACCTTCATAAACTAAGTCACTTTGTGCTGGTGTGTTTGAGTGTTTTAGGTGAACACAGCCTCCCCCACTCTACCTGCGCAGCTGTTTGGAGGGGAAGTCCCACAGAGCCAAAGAGCCATCAGAGGCTCCAGAAACCAGGTGAGTGGAGTTAGGAGACAGACCACAGACCCTGACAGGGCTGCGACCAGGATGCTCCAAAACAGCCTCGATTTCCCCTGAGACCATGGACCAGATCACTATGGAGGCATCTGTTGAACACGAGGCGAGGAAGTGACCACAGGCACTAAAGCAGCAGCAGTGGACGCTGTAGCCATGGCCTGACAGTGGTGAGAAGGGAACCTCTGAGAAGTCCTTAGTGTTGTATATTCTCAGGGTTTTGTCCCCAGAACATGTCGCTAAAAGTGTGCCTGAAAATGCACAACAGTTGACATCATCTCTGTGGTCTTGTAAAGTGCAAACTAGAGACACCATTTGTAGAGGTAGTCCTGAAAAAACACACGGAAAGAGAGAGTGATGCTTTTTATAGTGCCTCGATAGCTTATAGCTAAAAACATTTTTTTATCGCTATAGATATTTCAATAAATTCTTATTCCATCAACAAATGCTATATTGAAATTGAGGTTTCTCAATTTGAAATTGTAAAAAAGTGCTCTCCTTGCCTCGTGTTACAAATTAAAAAGTAATACACGAGAGAAATGCTCTGATGATGCAGTTAAAACTGTAGATAAATCCCAGACACTAATAACTTTTTAGCCTTTGTATGCAGCTAATGATTATTCTGCGCGACTGACCAGTTAAGAAGCAGCTGCATCTTATAGGCTAGGAAGACAAATAATGAACCAAACATCAAAATAGATGCTAAGGACTACAGAGAACCTTTTATAAAAAAAAATAACAGAAATAGTACCTTTCTCCGTCGTGTTGTCCGTTCAGCTCTGTTGTTTACTTCCTGATTCAGCAGATGACCTTGACGTAAGATGGATTACGTAATGCACGTTTCCGTGGAGATGGGAATAAGCCGAGTGCTGGATCGTTTGACGATATTTTGGAACTACTACTACTACTACAACTAATAATAATAATAATAATAATAATTAAAGCCGCAAGCGGCGATAAAGGCCCTCGCCTCCCTTGAGACCGCGGGGACACATATATTCGGAGGATTGCATGTCGTGCTTTAAAGCAAATTTGGAGCTGTTTAGATGAAAACCCTTTAGCACAAAGTGTACGATTTAGGTGGTCATGTATTCCACCCAACATTTTCTGTTGAGAAGGAGCCTGGCAATTGGGAAATGGCATTTATTTCCCAATAGTTGCCTCTTCACAGACTCATTACGACCACAGCCACAAATCTATCAAAAAACAAATTGATAACTTTTTTTTGCACACGTGTCTAGATGATACTCACCAAATTTGGAGCTGTTTAGATGAAAAGCCTTTAGACACAAGGGGTGCAATTTAGGTGGTCACGCATTCCACCCAACATAGTAGATTTCCTGTTGAGTTTACGATATGGCTGTAATACAATTTTCTGTTTGCCCTGAGGTGTCCTATGGATGTACCAAGTTTCATTTTTCTACGTTGGAAAAAAGTTACTTTCACTTTCCATAGGCCCAATGTATTTTGACTTTTGTAGGGGTCGCCACTGAGTCATTTTTCATATTTTTTTTTCGGCGACTTCAAATACATAAATTTTTCGCCGAGCTTGAAGTCTGGGACCAATAAAAATGACTTTTAGTTGTTGGTTTACTGGGTCAAATTGAGGATCATTTTGCAGAAAAATTGTAATAAAAAAAAATATACCAAATTATAATAAAATAAAATATAACTCGAGCAAAAAAGTCTAGAAAAACGCTTGTCTATTTTACATACATGTGTTTAGCTCATTTTGCCCAAGTTTGGTGTCTGTGGAATGAAGCAGCTTTTTTCTGTGTTCTTTTAAAAAAGAGGTGTATTTTAAGTCGGTTCACATTTTCAATTTAAAATGGCTGCCTTCCCGTGTGTGATAGGGTGTGGTCCCCATTGGCTTGTTCATAAGCCCATGCTGGATGTGTGTACCAAGTTTCATTTGCCTACGACAAACTAAAATTTTCACTTCCCATTGACTTTTTCCAAATATTTGGGACGTTGCTATGGCAACACATTTATAGATAGGGGTGGTTGTCATTGGCTTTTATGCTCGTCATGACATAAGAGATGTGTGTACCAAATTTTATGTCTCTATGACAAACTAAATTCTTGGGTCCCATTATAAGTTTGTAGGGGGCGCTGGAGAGCCATTTCTAAAGATAACCCTTTTATTTACATATTTTTGTGTTCAGGTCATGAATGTGCACAAACGCCTTTTGGGTCCAACTCGATCCAGAGAAGCCGTTTGAGAGTTAAGAGACGTTTTATTTTCACAAAAATGGCCACCTCGTTACAGACTTGCCACACCCATACCCGATAAGATATCAAAAACAAAGTCACAACTTTGTTTGGCACATGTGTCTAGATGATACTCACCAAATTTGGGGCCATTTAGATTAAAACACAATGATTTGCATCTTTCTGCGCAAGTGCGATTTTAGTGGCAGAAGCGTTTCACCCAACATGGCGGACTTCCTGTTAAGTTTAGGGTGTGGCTGTCATTGACTTTCCTGTTTGCCCTAAGGTGTCCTATGGATGTACCAAGTTTTGTATTTCTACATTGGAAAAATTTACTTTCATTTTCCATAGAACCAATGTATTTTGACTATTCTAGGGGCCGCCACTGAGTCATTTTTTGTAATTTTTTTTCGGGGACTTCAAATACATAAATTTTTCGCCGAGCTTGAAGTCTGGGACCAATAAAAATGACTTTTCATTCATGTTCACTGGGTCAAATTTAGGATCATAGGTGGAGAAGAATAAAAACTAAGAAAAATAATCCGAGCAAAAACAATAGGCCCTCCCGGTCATCACCGGCTCGGGCCTAATTAAGAATCATATTAATATTATTACATTAACTAGAAATTGTAGAAGTTACCTATTTATATATTCCTGTATTTTTCTGTAGTTTCTTAAAAAGCTGGTTAGGACCATATTTGCGGTGGATTTGTTTTGAGTGAAATTTCACGAGGCCTATATGTGCAATGAAATAGTCATTATCGTTTGTTTATCCATGTGTTGATGCGTAAATATTGAAAAGGACACAATATGTGGACTTTCAAATGTTTATGATACACTGTTCTAGACATACAAATTTATTTGAATCGCATTAAAAAAACAATGCTGAGACGTTTACGTTGAAAAACATCCTTTTAATAGGTCCGTGCCACACACTAGTGAAAAATAAAGCTCCTACAAAAGAATGATACTTTTATTCCACAATATCTTAAATAAAGTAACTTCAAGTACTTTTGACTTGGGTACAAAAAAATCTAGCTGCCTCCATCAGGCCACAACACACAGCAAGGTTCAACACAGTGGTTACAAATGGCCTTAGGTCCTCTGTATTGTGGCAGATCACGAGGAGATGCACTGTGGAAGCAAAACTGAATGCTTGTTCCTTTTTTTCTGCTATGGTCAGGAATGATTTGTGTCACTGTCCAACTTTGGAGGCCTTGTTGGATTGAAACCATATAAAAAATAAAGTCATCATTAGAATGAAAACTAAAAACAATAACATCCCCTACATGCCCCTGTTGGAAGGGTAGGCACTACCAAGATTAAGGATACCACAGTGTTTGCAGAGGATATGTATATACTGTACAAACAATATTTATGATAATGTTTCCATCACGGTCACTAAAATAGAATGCTACAATCATTCTAAGGCATAAACAATATCTTAATATTCTTAAACAATTTGTACACATCGTTCCAAACAAGACATAATATTGACATTAATAAACAGTATATACAGAGAATCACCATTGTCGAACTGTTCCTCTGCTGCTCCTGTAAATAAATGCAGTTTCTACAGTTTCAATAAATGATTACAGTCCTCTGATGCCCCAAAGCACTGACAGTGTAAACAGCTTTTTTCTTGGCTTTGTTTTCTTTTTTTTTCTTTTTTTTTTTGGGAGAAAAAAATAATTAAACACAGAGACACATTCCTTTTCAATTCAGTTCAGATGATTCTTCCTTTTCATAGAAAATGAAGTGGACCTTGATTCATAAATAATTACAAAATTAAATACATTCACTATAATACGATTAAATAACAAAAGAATATTTACAGGTAGTGGAAAGTTTTCTAGCGCAGACACATCAGTGAGGGTTCATTCAGTGCAGTGTTCGGAGACAGGGAATGGTATTGCACTACGATACCCCATTTCTCTGGGACTCTTTGGGGCTTTGATCCCTGTTTAACAAATCCAGAGCACCTCATGTAACATTTTTTTATTTCAAGCTGACATGTTTCCCTCTCTGAGCACACCATTGGCTCCTTATTATTAAGGAATTGGAATTCTTCCGACCTGCAAAGCCACATGCTCAACGAATGAAATAAAATACAACCAGGTGCTCCATTTTGAAAAGTATAGTAGGATTTATTGAGAGTCTTAGTTTGTTTGTTTCAGAAGCTCAGTCCAGCGCTTCTCAAAGAACTTCCTCATGTTATGACCAGCCCGACCAATGTCTGAATTGTCTTCATTAAATTTTTCGCAGTTATCAAACACCAGGTTCACATCAATGATAAAAGTCTCAAGGTTTTGATACCTAAAAGGAAATAAAGAACAAAAGTTAACATTATGTACAGTCATGTGCAGTCAAATCATTTCCTAAAAAATTCTATTGCAACTAAATGTGATAGTTGTTTTTGTTTCACTGGGTTAAGAGAAGTTGGCTCCACAAGAATGTCAGGTTAACATTATTGCTAACATGGGCCTGTCTAACACACATTTTAAGATATAACCATCCATTCAACATCACTGCCAAAAGCCAATGATTACTTTGAAACTTTTCATACTAAACCAATACAAGAAGAAGAAAAAAACATTTAGGACTTACTGGCTGCTCACAAGCTTCTCACGTATCGTAGAGAAGTCCATGGGTTTCTTGATGACCTTCTTGTAGCCAGGGACTGATTTCAAGTTGACCGGTGTCAGAAATGGCCATGCATCCTGATGCCGCTCCAACTCAGCAAGGAGGACCCTGTTGGGACACAAGTATTTAGTGAGACTCAGAACAAACCATTTAAACTGTCAGAGGACTACGGTCAATAATCTAAAACAGGCCTGGAGGACATACCTGCATAATCCCAGATCCCTGTTGTTGTCTCTGGCCGTCTTGGCTCGCTTTACACTGGCAGGGCTCTCCTGATTGGCTGCTGGCAGGGCAGGTGAGCTCTCCTCAGTTTTCCTCTTCCTGCTGGTGTCTTTTGCGTTCTTCTTGGGAGTGCTGCTGGCACTGGCTGTGTCATCTTCTGACACCTCTCCGTTTCCAGTCTGCTTCCCGTTCTTCTTTGCATCAGCCACTTTCTTACTCCCTCCTCCGCCGGACGCTACAGGTTTGCTTTGAGGCTTTTTGCTTTTGGGAGTTGGACTGCTTGCCTGCAAAAAAGATGACATACATCATTAAGTCTGACACTGCTCAGTGCTACATTATCATTTGATTAAATGGGTTACAATGTGTGTCAGAGATGCTGATCATATCATATTTAACTCATACATTTAAAATACAGTTCATCTGAGACAACACTATGAAGTTAAGTCCCTGAATACTAAACTGAACTAAAGATAAGCACTGTTTGAGCTAAGCTTGTTTGTCAGAAAATCAAAAGGATTAGAGAAATATGATCTAAGATGATAGATGCCTCATGCTTTAGAACACAAAAGTAAATCTGATAATAATAATAATAAATGTACCTTGCATATGCATGCTGGGCAGTACCAGTCTCCTTCTGGGATACAGGTGATTTTGGGTTTGTGGCAATAGGTGTGGCAGCCCTTGTCACAGCCATCGCACAGCAGCAAGAGATCCTCATTATCCCCCTTCTTACATATCTGACAGTACTGCAAAACAAGACCCTATTAATAACAGCTACATTTAAGGAGGTGTATGGTTAAATATTGTAATAATTTTGCTTATTTTCAACTTTAGCAATAGTATTATGCTTTATAACAGCCTAAATAGACTCTATATCAATGGGTTCTGACCACTTTCATGATGGACCTCTCCCAGGCGATGGACTTCTGCAGCTGCTGGATACACATGGCCAACTGGGCAGCACTGCGGACTTCAGTGAGCGCCTTTCTCCAAACTTTCATGCCGTGGGCCACCTCCTCCTCACCACTGAAGAGCAACAGAGAGATAATGATAAGCAGATATACACACAGAGAATATGAGGGCTAACAGTGAATAGTATTAGTGTAAATAAGCCGCTAACAAGACAGCAGGCCATAAAGAGCTCCAGCTGTGCAGAGACAGGCATGAGGATTTGGGGAGTGTAGGGCACCGGGGAGATGTACACACCGATACTGTCATGTTACAGGGGAAATCCATGCAGAAAGAGTGAAACTTGTGATTACTGGGAAGTGGGAGCCATGAGTATGCCCATAACCAAGGTTGCACAAGACCATGCTGATGACAGAAAGTGCAGGTAAACAACTGGGAAGAAAGTGCAGTGGAGTTGTCTTCCCCACTTAAAAAAAAAACTGCACAAAACTGAGATGAACCAAAAGCAACAAGCCACCACAAACTGCTGTGAGAATCAGCAAAGACCCTCACTGGTGAAGACTATGGAAACAAAAAGCACACACAGAGAGGGGAAAGGGGTCTTAGTGGGAGAGTGGGGAGCTTTGTTTGGAGAAATGACCTACCCTTCCCTGTCAGCACTAGTGGATGGGGCGGGGGCTGGGACAGTGACCGTACCCACATTATCCAGCCTGATCTGAATGGTGGTACCTAAGGGGCTCCTCAGGTACCTTCTCTCGATGTTGCGCTCCAGATCGGCCAGACGTGTCACTGCTATGTCCAACGGGTTGTCTGGGTGACGCACCACCCCACCCTTCTCTGCTCGCTCCTCTGGGTGCTCCTTCGAGTCCTTGTCACTTCCTGAAGCTGGTGTGGATTTTGTTAGAGGTTTGTGTTCAAAATACACACAGGTCTTCACGCTCAGACTGTGGGTCTGAAAATGTCCATCCCTGAAAATTTTAAATAAAACATTTAAAATGTTTATATAAAAACTTCTGTTTACTCCACTCACTCATGTTTGTGTTATGAGCTTATGTCATGCAAATCTGCAAACATTGAAGGCTTTTTTTCAAATATTAGTTGCCAACCCAATTTCCACAACCTACACAACTTTCATATACTATGACCTGACAATAGACATTTTGAGTTTGTATATCACTACAGCAGTATAGTAGGATAAATTTACAGTGCTATATTATAACCCATACCTTCACCTGCAGACTGGCAGCAGTGACTTTCCTCTCCAACTCCTCCACCTGCTGCAGGACTGCGATGTCCATCTCCATGGCCTGCTCCTCCACACACCAGCCTCGCACTGACTCCACGCTGACCTGGCTCTCCTCTAGCTCCCGCAACTCGATCATAGCCACTGGAACCAAGGCATTACAGATACACACCTTAGACATCAGCCAAAAACTTAGACTGAAGGCAAATGAATACATACAGTAAGATAAGGTTACATACAAGTTTCTCACATGAAAAGAGACCCCTTTGACATAGAAATACTGAAATACTGCATTGCTTTTTACATTAAGGTTGGCTCCTGTCACTATTTTGTGTTTAATGCAACATAAAAACAACAGAAGCAACAAGTGACAGTGGATCTAATCAAGAAACAGGTGGGCTAAAATTCATTCGAAATAGCTTTTTCATTCCTTTAAGTGCCTTTTTATATAAACAGTCTTCTTGAATTTAACATGAAACTTAAAATAAATAAAAACCAATTAATATTATCAAGTCATAAGATGCAGCAAAAAAATAGTTACTTAACCTTTACGTCTTCATGGTCACGCAGTTTTCCACTTGCATGAATTACTGAACTAAACTGTGACCCCTATGAGGTTTGAATAGGTTTGACTTACCATCTTTGTGCTTGGTGCAGACCTGGGGGATGATCTCAATGTATTTCTGTATCTGCCGCTGGAGGCCCTTTTCTCTGATGCCTCTGCTGTGGAGAGCCTCGATGAGAGCCTTGAGCTCCTCGATGTCAGACACCCGCCACCAACCTCTCAGCAGCTCTGAAACAATGCACCAAAACAGCCATCTGACTCCGAACATACATCACTGTAGAGAGCTTTGTTCACTCTCCATTCAGCCATAGACCCCAATGAAATTGAGTACAGCAGTGCAGAACAATCCCTAATCCAATTATCTTGGATTAGTCAGGCAAGTGAAATCTTCTTCGGCAGGTGCACTCTTTTCAATTAAAATATGGTTGGTTATGGGTATTGATCATGGTTTTTGAGACTAACCTTCAGGGATAGGCCGTGGAGTGGGGTGGTCCAGAGATTTGGGCAGCTCCAGAGCAGGAGAGGTTTTGTCAAGGCGAGGTATAGGTGATTCGCTCTTACTGGAGACGCTGGCAGCTGTGTTGTTCTCCAGAGAGTGACCGGGCATGGGGCTGGGACTGCTGCTCAGAGGCAGGCTGGGACTGAGCACACCGCTGGACCAGTTTCCGAAAGAGACGCTCAACAGTGAAGCACCTGGCTTCACCTGTGGATAAAGACAGAGAGGGCTATAGGTCAACACAAGTGAAAAATAGATAAATAGCAGAAAAAAGATCACAGTCTTCCTCCAATTTGTTTTGTTTCTGTACTGTATTTTCTTTTTGAGCTGCACTATGGCAAGAAACTTTTGACCTCATACTATGCAGTCAGAAAATCTTGAAAAATGCCTTGAATTTGAATCTGCCTTATAAAGTAGGTCTGACAGATACTCAGTGTGGGCAGACAAATACGTTGCGGAAAAATCTAGATATATTAGGTAAGACCTTTGACAGACATACAGTTCCCACAGGTGACCATTTAAATTAAAGTTATCTACAAAATTGTGAATTAGGACAAATTTACATAGTTGCATATTGAAATCAGTTTTAAAATGTATGCCATAAAGGTTGTGAATAATTTAACTAAATAATTAGGGTAAAATGTGGGTCTCCAAGATAAAACCAGTTAAGAACCACTGTTTTAGACAAGTTAAGTCTTGTCTTGGTGTTTAGTGCTCACCTGCAGTGCTGACAGAGGGTAGCTGAGGAGGCCCGCTGGGTGGTGTGGACTGGCAGAAGCTGATGCAGCCGATGGCGTAAGAGGCAGAGCAGGTGAGAGGGATGGTGATTTAGGCCTGGCTGGAGTGGAAGACGCCTGAGGGGACAATCGGGACGCTCCTGGTGGGGACGTGGCCAGTGAGGTAAGGTCACACGGCGACCGCGGTAAAAGACTAAACCAGTGCCCACTCCTCTCTGTGAGCACTCGGAGCAGCTGGTCGTTGGCCTGAAACAAAAGCTGCGGAGAAGGGGCTGAGATTGGAGGGAGGCTGTTTTCAGACCCAGCAGTAGAAGATGAAGGAGGGGCATATGTAGTGGCTATGGATGGGATTTCTGCTACAGTGGGCTCGGAGGTATTGTGCAGAGGTGACGATGGTGTTACTGCAGCGGCTGTAACAGCTGGTCCCACAGGGCTGATGCTCTGTCGCAGGCTTTCCTTGTCCTCCACCTTTACAGTCCCTTTTCCAATGCGCTTATTAGTGTCCCGCTGTGTGCACAGTTTTGAAACAGTGCCTGACTGCTGGTAATAGAGGGAGTTTTTCTTGTTCTCGTTTCCGTCCTCATTCTGTGGATCATTGCAAAATGACTCACTGTTGGAAGGTTTGTCCTTTTGAACCTCAATTTCTTGGGGTTCATCCTTGACTTTGACTTCCTCTGCTGCTCTCTTACGTCTCTGCCGCTCCTCTTCTAGTTCCTCCGGAGCTGCAGGGAAACAGTTTATTGTTGAAGAAAATCAATTGTAGCTGTTGTAACTGGATATCTCTAATTTCAGGGGAGTTTGCATAGTTTTAGTTTGCAGATGTAAGCTTAAATTAGTCTTTTGGGTGATGCAAAGAATTAAGATAAAAGAAAACATCCTCAGCATTTTCTATTCTGCCATAAACAGCTTGATAAGCACATTTACTTGCTACAAAAGTGATGATTTACAATATTTCCTCCTCCTTAATCCTGTAACATTACATTTGTTTTAATGATTTTGTCTCCTGATATTTTTCTTTGTGCACCGAATGCTTAGTGTGCAGTATTTTCCATGTAAAAAGCCATACAAATAACATCACCAGAAGCTTTCACATTTTTATTTTTGCTCCAGACCTGGATAATTATGGTTTAAAGGGACAAAGTGCTTAATGCTTTTAGCAACAGCACTGATCAAAGACATTGACCATAATTACAAGCCCTGGTCAGGACTGAAAAACTTTACTGTACCTTCTCCACTCTCCATGGCTTCAATGAAGACCCCTCCACAGTGAGGAAGCACCCAGTATCGTCGACGGTAACGGTCCTGGCCATACATCATGGAGCGAAGGGAATGAGAGATCTCAAACAGCTTTCTTCTGATCTGGTGATGTTGCTGCAACCACATACAGTATTTTTTCATGTTTCAGCACAGGAAAACAACAATATGCAGCTTAATGTCCAATGATAATTAGAGTTAATTACCACATGCGATGCTAATGAGGTAATTTATTTAACAAATGAATCCCTTCATCAGCAAACAGGCCTGGGTTAATGTATGGAACACGTGGCTGATATAAATTTAGACACCATCAATGTTTTCAAAAATCCTAATCGAATTAACCGCAGTGTTTAAGGTTCAAGTGGTGCAACCCTGTGTCTGTTTTCCCTAACTGCCAGTGATAGCCAGGAATAATAAATATGAAATAATACTAATAATAAATTTATATAGTGCTTTTCAAGGCTCTCAAAGCTCTTAACAGAGTCCATTATTCATTCACTCCACAGTCACACACTGACGCCTACGGACTCTCCAACTGCCAAACATTCTCACACATTCATATTCATATGGAGGCAAGGTGGGTGTCTTGCTCAAGGACACATCACCAATAATATTGAGTGTTTCTATGATTCATAGGCACTCCCTAAATACTTTCTCATCACTCTGTATAACCTTTAACTGCTGTTAAAATTAACAATGTTCATTTTCAGTTGTCTGGGAATTAAAATTACTTTTAAAAGAGGACATACCTTGGCTAATTTCTCTATCTGCTTTTCCAGCTCTTCGATGCTGGTGGCTTGGTCAACCTCATCCTGGCAATGAACAAATGAAGAATAACAAATATTCAAAACAGATCCACACACACACACACACACACACACAGAGTTTACAGAGTCACTCTCCTTATGACAACATGCATTACCTCATCATAAACTTCGACTTTTTTAACCTTCTTTATTTCTTCTTCCTCCTCTTCGTCCTCATCGTCAGGTTGATCGTCACTGTCCTCCTCTTCATCGTCCTCATCGTCACTGTCGCCTCCCATCTTCCTCTTGCGCTTGGCAGCAGAGGAAGGCGTGCCCACAGACTGGGTCTCTTCTACACCCATACTGGCCTCTCGCTTACCAGTGCGTTTGGCATGGATGGTCCGCAATCTGAAAAAATAAATAAATACATGGACCAAATCAGAAAAGCAGAAAAAAAGGTGTTTTTTCTGCTCTCTGCTGCTTCCTGTCTCAGCCGGGCTGCCCTACAGCACTTCAGCTCATGTTCATATGTGCAGGCTGCGGCTGCACACCTCTGAGCAGGACTGCCTGACTGGAGCGGAGGAGAAGCAAAGAAGGCGTTTTCAGGGGCAGCGCGGCGCCGCCTCTAAATAGAACAGGAGCATGACAGCGGGGCAGAGCGTGGCAGCACCGCCACGGGCCAACCGGCCGACCCACTAGCCCACCTGGGAATTCCCCGGTATCGCCGTATTGCCAGTCTGCCCCTGCTTTAAAGTGCAATCCAAAGTTTTACAGCATCATTTCTCTAAAATACAAAAAAGATGATGTGGACACTTACTTCTTGAGTTTCCCCTCCATGATGATCTTGTCTTTTCGCATGTTTGCCATCTGATCCAAATTCTTGTCGATCTCACTGCAAAGAAATCCGGTTAGTTGTGTTTGTGCTGATGCCCATTTCTATGATGTTGGCATAAACTAAAAACAAGATTAGATCAAAGTCGAAGCAAATTGACATACATCAACAGCCAAAAATAAGATGTTTGGGCTTGTGTAACTAATACTTCATTTTACTGAACGCAACTGCTAATTACTGCTCCCTACTGCAGAGTTACTGAGCCTTTCCCACTGCATCAATAAAACATACCATTACTCACTAATGAATAATAATAATAATAACCTGGGCGTTAAGCACTATCTTAACACACAGTACAAAATGCAGATACTGATCTAGTGTGCATTGGAAAATGACCCAGGCTGAGATTTAAAAAAAGACAATTAGCATCACCACTTGAATCATACCTGATGACAGCTTTGCTACAAGCCAGTTCGTTAGCCAAGAAGCCCAGGATGGAGGCTTTCTGTTCAGGTGTGTGAGCTTGAAAGGCCTTGGTCTTAAGACTGAGGGCCAGAGGGGCCAGTTCAGTGTTGGCACAATGAGCTCCCATGTACATCTGCAGCACCTCGGACACATTATCCCTGTTGATGCCCACATTGGTTAAGTGGTCTCCAAGCATCGTCTTTGTCTGAGAGGAGTAGATGAAAGAGTAGTTTGTTATGATTGACAAATTAACTATATTCAGTCTTGTCTTCTTCTTCCTGCTCAGAAGCTAACCTTTTGTCCAGGCGGCAAACCAGGATCACAGACAGCCAGAGACAGCATTTTGACAAGGAGGTCTTGAACTTGGCCCATGCTGTCACCTACGTTGAGCAGACCCTCCTGCAGCATACCCAGAGTGGGCACATCTGCATTCAAGTCTAACCCCAGAACCTTTCCGAATCCTCTCAGGAACTGCATCAGCATCAAACAGTCCGACACAGCGCGGCCTGGAAGGATCAGCCCGGGGATCCGTGAGAACTCAGGGAGAAGCTGAGGAGAAGAAATTTAATTTATAAAGTTATATTTTTTGTTTCATGTATATTATCCTATAACTTGCAGTAACATGATTTAGGTTGAGCTAGATCACATGCTGGATCTACTTCACAGCAAAGAGATCCAGAACAAATAAACACATAAAGAAAGGCTCTTCTTATAATGCAAAGGCATTGGTCAAACAACTTTTGTTACAATTTTGTTAACTAAACACTTACAATTGTTTATTAGTATTTTATTTTGATTTGTGTTTGTTGACAAAAAATAACTAATACATAATAAATCAAACATTTACACCTTAAGAATAAAGAGCTCTTGCAGTGTTAGTTTGGACCACATGAGGGCGCAGATCTCCACATAAAAAATGGCAAATTTGGACATTACAATGAGGTTTACATTTGAGTGATTACCTCATTAAAGTGTATTGTAATAAATACAATGACAACAATTTCTTGTTTTTAAAACTTTTTCATAGTTGCTTTCTTAAAGCCAACATTTAGTAGCCAACCAAACAAAAAGTTTATATATTTTGATAATCTGGCTTGATCTGTGGTGTTTGCTAAAGACACAAAAATAAATGTGCACTTCCTATTACACTTTACACACAGTATTGAGATGAGGTACTTTTGTAACTACCTTGTGATCAGAAAGACACATATCTTCATTTGGCTTCTTGAGTTCTCTTGCTAACTCCAGCTCCAGCCTCCTTTGCTCCAGTTTACGCTCTTTGTTCAACCGCTTCTCATCCCTTTTCTCCTGCCGCAAGCGCTCACGCTCCTAGAGAGTCCAACAAAAAAAGAAATTTGAGGCGGCATTAGTAAGTGAAGTGTGTATGTGCTTATGCATGTGTGTAAAAAACAGACAAGAAGGTTTACTTGACTTTGCTGAGCAGTGTTAGAATTCAGTCTAATGCTGCTGTGCATTCAAAAGAAAAGTGCTTGAGGGCCAGAATCTTTTGACTTGGTAAGTGTGCAGAAAAAAATGAACGGAGGGAGGAAGTGCACAAAAAGAGAGAAAGCAGGAATCCATCTAGGGAATAATGACTTGGGCTCTTTTCATGGAGTGGACGGTGTGTGTCTGTGTGCATATGGACTACCTCTGCTTTCTTGCGAGCCTCTACAGCTTTCATCAGCATTACATGTTGCCGCCTTCTCTCCCTTTCCTAGAGTAGCACAAAAACACGGGCACATTAACAAGCACACAATAAACATAAAGAAGACAGAGCTGACAACATATACACATACTTAATTATTTAACTGTGATGCATTAATTCAATTGAGGACCATACTTGAACAAACACAAACAACGCTTCACATGTATACACTTTAACATGTTTGGTGGAAGCATAAGTGAAGAATACAGAAGTACAATGACAACCAAAAAGCAACACATATAGATGCGATACAAAGTAGATGTGATGACAGGCTCAAAAAGAGAAGCAGCTGGAATCGGTGACGGCGCCTCTAAACTAAAGCTGACACGACAAAAGCAACAAAATACTGGTTGCCAGAAGTCTTCTGAAGGGCCACAATGGCCATGAAATCCAAATAAGAAACACTATTAAGTGAGTCAATTTGACACTTCATTCTAGTATTATTTATGAGATGACAAGGAGTAATAGAAGATAAAGAGACCTCAAACTGAGCAGTTACTCTCTAACGGCTTTGGCTTACATATTAGTTTGGTAATTGGTAAGCACTAGCCATGTCTGTTTTTTTCTTTTCTTTTGTGCATGTCTACTGCAAAGGGCACAGGACTCACTAGTGACCAACTATCCCTCTATTTGATGTCCTTAGGTTTACCGTTCCACATTATCAGACCCTAATTCCCACTGTGATCCACCAAAAAGGTATTGTTAGGGCTTGCCAAGGACATTTCCAACACAGAGAGAAAAAAGCCCAAACAAAACACTGAATTCCCTGCAATTAATCCTCAATTAGTCAGCGACATGTTTGACTAGAAAAGACTAGTGTTTTCTTTTCACTGAGTTAGTATACTGAACTGCAATATATCAATGTTATAGTTGTATATAGTATATTGCCTCTTTTTAAAGTACAAAATGTTTAACAACTAATCACTACAAAAGAGAAAGGTTGCTCTTTTTAGCTGCAATTGTGCTGAGTGAGAAGGGCTACAAGCAGGACAGCCAGGCCAAAAAATGCTACACAGAACCATGTTTGTCCCAATGGTGGAATTGATTAAACTGTTACTCAAGGCTGTGTCAAAACTTTACTTTCAAAAGCGCGTTTGTTGTAACCTCTACAAAGTCGGGACTGAGAATCGACTCAAAATGGACCTCCACCATAAAAGACAAAATGATTCTCAGCAGCGATTTTCATTCTTTGTGCAAAGTACAGTAACAGTAAATGACAAGAGAGGCTGGGATGGGGCAGGTTAAAGACCAGCGCTCAGTGGACGGCAGAAACAGATGCACGGACGAATGGACACAAGCTCAATGTCTGGGCCGAATTGCCAAGCACTCATGGGTAACTCAGGCTACGCCGATACAACAGTTAGACAATGTATGTGATGGATGAAACTCCTTGAGTGCAGTTAAGCCTTGTTCCCACCAAGCAGTAAGGTATGCCTCGGTTCAGTATGGCACAGTTTGGTAAAGTAGTCGCTGATTTGGTTTGCTTTGTGTGTAGTCTACTGTGTTTAGACAGCACTACACAAGTAGAGTTTTAATATGAGATCAAAAACATAGTTTACGGTTAAAATATGGGTACACTGTCATTAATGAAGTAAATTAAGTGTATAAACTCAGGTGTAAGAGGCTTGCTGCTGCAATAAATTGTAGGAAAAAAAAGTTTTCAGTTTTGCAACTTTCTAAAATCTAAACAATAAAATGGAGAGAACTTTGTACATTTTACAGACTCACTCGTTGTTAAATGCAAAATAGAATAAAGATTATGTGTTTTTAATTGACAAGCAAAAACCATAAGAGTAACTAAAAAAGCAGAAACAGTTGATACAAGTTGAGTGCTTTAAGGTGGTATATTCAACACTATAAGGTCCTTTGGCTGTTTGTCTTACTTTGCTACACCATTTTTTGACAACGTGCCTTCCCAACCTGACCCATACCATACCACTTAGTGGAAACAGGGCTTCTGAGACAGTGAGTGTGGATTGGCTAGCAGTCTTTGCAATGCATTCTGAGTAGAGGGTTGGAGGAGGGTTGGGGGAGGGGACAGAAGCTGCCTGGCCACTGTGACAGGGTCAGCCGTCCCTCAGGATGAGCAGATGGAGGCAGCATACTGACTCGTATTTCTCTTTTGTCGGTTTTGCTGGAAAGCCATGCAGAAGAATGTAGTATGACAGCAGCCAGTGCTACACTTAATGCATTGCTATGACAACCATAACACAACCAGTTACACGATGCAGGTGTTAGATGTACAAAAATAAACATACCCATACCATATCTAGTCTATGCCTCTCCAACTCCTGGCAGAAAGAGTTGGCAAAATATTATGGAACAGAAGTCAATTCCAATACCATTAAGCATGGCATTAATGAGAAATACTAAAATGATTTATTTACTAAATTGTTTGTTGGCTATTTAAATTTATATATACACACACATGCCTGCATTTAACACACTCACACTCACACTCACACACACACTCACACTTACACTCACACTCACACACACACACACACACACACACACACACACACACACACACACACACACACACACACACACACACACACACACACACACACACACACACAGTTGAAAAATCCTATAAAAGTCAAGTCTGACGCAAATGGTTTTATTTAGCAATAACTATTATGCTGAAGTGGTTGAGAGAGTCATAGTGAATACCTGGTGTTTTAGAATCTCGGCCTGCTGCCTCCTCATCTCTTTCTCCTTCAAGGCAAGAAAGGAGAAGATTAGGGGAAAATCAATATGCCTCCATAGTGCCAATATCATGAAAATCACCACATACTGATGGGAATTCAGCCCATTTTAAACATTAAAGTACTTCTTTAATGCTGTCATTCGACTACTTTAGTGGAACTCCCCTGCTATTTGGGGAAATGTGAAATAATTTGATTTATGTAATTTAGAGATTTCTTTTTATATATTTGCACAATTACTGCTAAACATTACTTTCACAAAAGTAAATGTACAATGGTAAATTGCTCTTGGATTTACTGAACAAAACAGCAATTAAATGAATCCTGTGACCAGTTCGTAACCAATTTAGGCACCAAAAATAACTAAACTGGGCCTCTTTGTATTTTTTCAGTAGTATCACATTACCTTTATGCGTTTTTCAGCTTCTAATATTTTGGCATTGGCCGCTTCTTCCTTTTTTTTGCGTTTTGCCTGTGAATACAAATCAGACATCACATAAACAAGCACGCACCAATCAGTCTTTTTTGAGTGAGAGCATTGTTTCACTTTAGCTAATTGTTTGCAGTTTTCTGGCTTGGGCAAAGATTTCATGCCCCCGTATGCCAGTCAAATTTGTTAAACACGGAGAATGAATAATGTATCTCTTTAATACGTAATTGTGAAAATGTTGAAGCCCCCGTTAAGAGTGGCTTGCCAACCGTGTCAACTCAAAATTGATTTAGTCCTGCTAAAACACTTTGAAGCTCCTACAGTATAAATGTGTATGTGCATCATTGCCTGTGTTTGCGTGTGTGGCAAACAGCACCTTTTTTTCCCCGACCCACTTATGCTAAACTGTTACTGTTGTGTGATGAAAAAAAAAGACTTTTCTGTCCAATTTAAATAAGGTCTGAAGAGGCAGCAACAGCCATTTTAATATTCAACAGCCGTCAACCAAGACCAATTTAGCATTAGTTCCATGTGGAATTATGCCTAAGACGACGCAGCTCCCTCCACTGCATGCCGCTGTTCAGTAATGAGCTTTAGGAAGATTAAAACACTATAGACTGAGGGCTACAGCTATCCAGGAATGTTCTGCCTAATCAGAGGTGCTCTTGGATCAGATCCTGTACCTCCAAAATTTGCTGTGCCCTGAGTTCCTTCTCCATTCGAATCTGCTGAATTCGCTTGATCTTCTCCTGTAAAGAAAACAAATGCAATCTCTTAATTTCAATTTAGATAGATTAAGACATCTTTAAAATATCACTCTTCGATCACTGTATTTTAACGCAACACAGTATGTCACAGGATAATTATTCAGCACATTCTCTGGAGGCCATTTGGACTATGTCTTTTGAGACAAAAAAGAAGAAAGACAAAAAGGGATTTTTCAGGCTGCCCACCTGCTGCTTGAGGATCTTGATCTGCTCTTTCTGCTTCCTCCTCTCCTCAGCTGCCATGATCGCTACAAGAAGAAAGTCAATGTCAAATTGTTATCTGCAAAAGACTACACAGCTAAGCTGCAAACTATACATGCTGTGCAGAGTTTTATCTAAAAATGAAAACAATGTGGTGATAAAAAAATATAAGAGTAAGATACATAAGAAATCATACACAAATAATAACTAGTGTTTAATTTTCTAGTGGAAACTAGTTCTATAATCTACAATTTTATCTACAAAATTAATTTAGCATATCAAAAACTACTGTTAATGTTGTAACACGGTGACATTAGTAGTTGGCAAGAACAAATCCAAAACATAACGCCTAACTGATTTTTTACAAGCCTTAACCAATTTCCATGCATTAAAAATATGTGGAAAATCTTTCTCTATGGATAAAATGATCAGAATTTATTTTTTATCTTGTATACAATATAAAACAAAAGGTACATGTATAATGTTTGTGGTATATGAAAGTGAAAAAAGATTAGAGCAGAGGGAAGATTAAAGCTTTTGCTTTCAAGTGATTTATATAAACATGTGCCTAAAAACAATGACTATATTAGAGGCAGCAGTGGCCCCACAGGCAATGCTGGCCTTTATATTCTACCTATTTAGATAAAAACAATCCTGGAAACTGACCATATGAAAGCCCACTGCTGCAATCCTTACAGGCTTTTGCTCATGTTAACAACCCAGAAAATTTAGTTTACCTTGCCGTTTCCGAGCTTCTTTGGCTGCACGCGCTAGTGCTTGCTTTTCCAGTTTTCTCATCAGTTTCATCTGGGCAGCTTGTCTGGCTATTTCTGCACACAGCAGGCAGATTTGCATTGTCAGTGAGAAATTTACAGAAAATCAAAATGGTTACCAGAATACAATATTCACACAATATACTAGAAACTACTACCAGTCTGAATGTCATATGCAAATCTATTTTAGGGACAGTTCTGCTGAGGTCTGTAAGGTCTGTGAGGTCTGTAAGGTCTGTGAGGTCTGCTCACCCTGCGCCTCTAGTTTGCGTAGAAGCTTGACCTCACTTGGGCTGGGACCCTCAGGTACTACTGGGTCTCCGACATTTGGGGGTCGGCCCTTCCTACGTCGGCTACCTTTGGCACCCTCTGCTCCTGATTGGCGCTCTGAGTTGGGTGGTCGACCCCGTCGACCTTCCATTGCCAAAATACGAGGAATAACCTCGTCTTCCTTCAACAGGCTCCACTGTAAACCCTACAGAGATAAGGGGGAGGAGGGAGGTAACCGTAAATTGCACAGCAATACACCAAATTATAAATGCACCTGAATAAAAAACAATCTAATCTTGAGACTCTAAACTCTAAATTAACTTAATGTAATTAATGTTTGCAGTCAAATATAATATGTATATAAATATAAAACATTAACTAAATGCTAAATGTTATGTTTATGTCAACAAAGCGTAAACACTAGCTAGCACCAGTAAATATTCAGTGATCTATAATAATAATAATAATAATAATAATAATAATAATAATAATAATAATAATAATAATAATAATAGGAAGAAAAGTTAACTGATCTATCTAACTGATCTATACACCTGTCTTTTTAGTCCCTCAGCACAATATGTTTGTTTGTCTAGTTGCTTTTGCTTTCAATGTGCAGAAAACTATACTTGTTCTATTCTTTTGTTCACAGACACAAAGCATGGCATACTGTTTATCAGGTGGTCACCTGTGGAAGTAACATCAGCTTATTATTACATTTTTCCATGCACAGTGAGAGGTCTATGGACTAAAGCTACTGAGGGTTTTGGATCTGGCCCTGTCGACAGTGACTGCTGCATAAAGCTTTGCCTGCCACTAGATGAAAAGATGAACAGGGATCAGGGAGAGAGAGAGAGAGATGAAAGGCAGTCACCTGGGGTCCTTCTCTGGCTTCATAGAAGTCACCAACCCTTATCTTTGCACTGAAGCTAAAATTATCACGCGTGATGCCACTTATTCCATTTCTGGATAGATACTACAGAAGAGAAAATAATATTGGCGTTGGTTTAGGCAAGGAAAAAATAGTAGATATAGCGACATTGAAAAGCAACTTAGAGGCACTAGATTGAAGAACTTTAAATTGTACATCTGTGCAGTGCGACTAATGATTATAAAAGCCAGGGGACAAAAAAGAGCAAAAGCTCTCAGGAGAGAAAAACGGTTCTGACCTTGGGGTGCACAATTCAGGCCCTTTGCTATTTATCTGTGGCCATTCTAGGCTTTTTACAGCCTACTTATTGACTAACAGTGAGTGAATGTCAGCGGCTAGACATTTGTCTGTTTGTACTCTACTTTAAAAAGCCTGTTTAAACAATCATTGTATTTAAGCTTATTATGCACACTAATATACTTTAAAATGGGGCCGAATTTGTGCACCACAACACACGGACCATTTTGAAAGTAAAGGTGAAAAAAGTGGTACAAACTGAATCTAAGAAAAGGATCTTTGAATAAGAAGGTCACAGAAAGTGAGATGGGCAGGGTGGGGTGGAGTGCACTGGAGGAATAGCACAGATATATTCAACAAAACTAGATACAAAAGCAACTGTTTGTGCAAAGTAGATGGGCAGCTGTCCACTTAAAAAGGAACACCCCACCTCGTCTATACAACCCAAACTTTGTAGAAGTGCAACTGTCCGTCTAGTTTGCTTACAAACACTGCCTTATGTATCTCGGATTACAGGTACCTTCATCACATCTGGGTACTGCCTCAGCTTTTTCCCACAAGGCGCATAGTAGGCCACCTCGCCATGGGGACGTCCTGCCAGAGATTTGATTCTTGTTTCTCTGCGCCAGCTAGAATGTTCATTGAAAAAATAAATACGTTTTTAGTTTTTTAGTATTCCTTAAATACAATGATTTACATAATTTAATAATTTGTAATTTAATCTTAATAAATTGATTTATTTCAACCACTTGAACATACCCCAACTCCAAAGGCAGCATCAACTCCTTCTCATCCATCAACCGCTTCTTTTTGACTAAACCTGTGGACAGTTCGGTTTAGAACACAGTATTGTACCAAAGTAAAGGGAAAGCTATATGAGAGTGCAACCATTTTAAAATCAAAGCCTTTCTAACATTTATAATAATACAGCTATATAGCTACAGCTATGAAAATACTTATATTAAATATACTTATATATAATATTTTGTGATTGGTATTTTAGGCAAATAGAAGGAATGCCATAAAAAGCCTGATATACTTCTAACATGGAAATTAACAACAATGTACTGATTTTTTTTTATGTAAAATTTAATAATGTACTATCATTTTGTAAATAACATGTGAAGGCTGTTTTTGTGAAGCAAACTGAAGAAGTGAAAGTTTGGTGCTTGGTACATTCCTGGCAGCTTCACATATGTCCTCTTTCCTCTGATCTGTGTAATTTCTCCACAGCACAGGAAGGCGGAAATTAACCTTGTTGCAGTGCCAAACAAGTTGTCAGTACAGGACCTCAGAGCTTTGCTAAGGCCACAATTATCAAGTGCTGTTCTTAAGCTTACCTAAAACCAACAATATATATTTTTTATGTCTATTTAGGACGTCCGGGTTTTCTGTTATTCTGTCCAGTGAAGCTTACATCTGATGTTGGTGCATTACCTAAAGGAGAGGCCAGGCCGTAGGATGAGGAGCCTGGAGAGCTGTGATAGGCCAAGGCACTGGAGTTGTTGACGATAGCAGGATTCTTGATCACCTGCAGGTTGAGAGGGGAGCAGCTGGTGGCTGTGTGATTGGTTGAGGTGTTCAGTAGGTCTGGGCCTTTGGTTAGCCTGCGGGATGACAATTCCTTTTTGGACAATCCAGACTGAAGCTTCAACTCCTTCACTTTCTTTCCAGAGATGTCACTGTCTGAGTTACTGTCAGACTCTGAAACAAAGAGGAAGGGTGTTGTTATAGATATCTAACAGCTCATGAGATCATTCTACAGCTCTGGAAAAAATGAAGAGACCACTTCAAAATTATCAGTTTCTCTGGTTTTACTATTTATAGGTATGTGTTTGGGTAAAATTAAAATTTTTGTTTTATTCAATAAACTACTGACAACATTTTTCCCAAATTCCAAATAAAAATATTGAAATTTAGAATTTATTTGCAAGAGGATAGTGATGACAAGTGTTTTTTTTATACTTTTCCTTCTTAAATAAGATTTGGTTCAGGTGATCACCTAATCAGCACCTCATTCAGTAGAATGAGGTGTGCCTGTGTTGGGATTCAACACACATTGGAATGGAATGGTTTCCATACTTGTAGAGATGCTGATTGCTAGGAAAAATTGCAGTGGTCTCTTCATTTTTTCCAGAGCTGTAGCTAAGTGTATCAGTCTGACTGTAGAGTTAGGTACTCTGCAGAACTTTATTCATATGTAAGAGCATAAATTATTAAAAATATTATTCAATTATTATTAACTCACCTGACAAACTGTCATCTGACTCCTCTTCATCTTCCTCCTCTTCTAGGTCGTCATCCTCATCATCATCGTCGTCTCCTGAATCGTCCGATTCCTTGTTGGCAGGGAGTCCTGCTGTGGGGTTACATGTCCCTGGGAGTCCCACTCCCGGTATTCCTACTCCGGGGATGCTCACCCCGGGAATCCCAATTCCAGCCTCTCCTCCACGAAACAAATCCACAAGAGACTGTACCAAGTGGTTTTGGGGCAAGCCCTTCCAGGCGGCTAAAGCGTCCGCTTGTGCCTGTCCCAGCCCCAGGCTTTGTCCTTTACCCATCATGGTCTTGTTCTTTCTAGATCCATGGCTTGTGGCATGGGCTGAGGTAGTGGGGGGCTGTGACTGGGAACCAGCTTGGGTCCTGCTGGCCCCTGTGCTCAGATTGACAGGCATTGACCCACCATCAGAGTCACACTGAGGTGACTTGCCTTGAGAGGCAGAGTCTTTGCGTGGTTTCGTAATGAGGGCCAAAGGTGCGTCCTGAGTGGTGCTTTGGATGACTCCGTTGGGGTGGTGGGGTTCAGGGAGCCCCAGAAGGGCACTAGAGAGGAACAGGTTGGAGTGATTGTTCTGGGAAGGAGGCACGGGAGGCAATGGAGACAGAGAAGTCCTCTTGGGAGACTTGGGTCTTGCTTGCTTTTTAAGCTCCGCTGAGAACAACGGCCCCTGGGACTCGAGAGTCTGGAAAAAGAAGAGAAAAGTGGGAATGAACATTGAAAGATTTAGAAGAAGGGAGGGAGGCAGCAGAGGGAACAAATAGGTTAGGAAAAATTGTGAAAAAATAGGACAAAGTGTTCTAGCTGTCAGCTTGAATCACTGTTGATTGTTTGAGCAGGTGACAAAACTACAATGCCTAGCACTGGTACAGTTAACTATGTCTAAGCTGTGTTTAGTCAAACAAAGAGAACATAACACAATAACCACAGGCATTGTACTCAGTCAAGTTGACACTGAGACAGACCGAGTGCCTCTCTGAAAATGTAATTACTGTCTGCACTTTTGAAAAAGTCCATCATCATTAGTATCATTCAGACGGACATGTTTGATGATTGAGTTCAATCTGTATTTAAAAAAAGACAGGTAAGACTTTAACATTGCACCTTCTACTGGATGTGATATGGAGTGAAACAAATCAATTTCACAGACCATGAAATACAGTAACAGTACAAAAACCACAGGGGGAATTTAGCTCATTGTAAACTTCTCTATACTTGTGAAACAGAAAAGGGGAAATGATTTCCAAAGAATAAGACAATGTGTCTTAAACAAGTTAGCTTATTGACTGCACTCTTTCTATCATTCGCATTTTATAAGAAGAAACAGGGGAGGGAGGTTAAGAACTGGACTAACCACAACCAGGAGAAAATAGTACAAATGTAGAGATCACAGCAGTTTAAAGTTCATAATCATCAATATATGACAGCAATGAGATAAACACTGCAGCGTTTCATGGTATTCTAACTTCAATCCCAAACCTTTTAAGACCTGACTGTTTCAGTGTGAGTTTGCCCAAAGGTCATGTAATCATTTGTAAAAGTCCTGATGAAACACATTTCCCTCTGTCTTTTAAAATAAAAGTGCAAATTGTTAATGTAATAATATATCTGTGTTAGGCAACCCTTAGGTCACTTCAGTTCTCAATTAGCGTCAGTAGTGGACAAGATGAACCAGTGGCTAATGTGTTATGCCCTATGAAATATATGTCAAGGTGAATGGTGTTTCATGCTTCTTTTTCTTGGGAACAAATCATAAAAGCAGTTGGCTCACCTGTTTGAGCCTGAACTCATTGATTTGCGCCAGTGAAGCCTCCAGCAGCTTCCTCTTGCTGGGTTTGCCAGAGCCTCCTGCCGTGTGCTGAGCTGGCTTTAGTAAGCGCTTCTGGGAGCTTGTTACCGACGAGGTCAAAGCGAAAGGTTTTGGGGAGGTAGACAGTGGGTGAGATGAGCGCGGAGGAGATGGGACTGAGAGCGGCTTTGGGGATGAACACAGTGACAAGGGCAGGTGCTGGGGGGATGAGGAGGGCAGTAGCTTGGGAGGTTTGGGAGAAACAGTGTTGGACGTAGTGAGGGCTATGGGAGAGGAAGACGGTGAGGACTCCCTGTGAGGCATGAGTGTCATGGGCTTTGAGTTGCCGGCCAAACCAGTGGACTGGATCACACTGAAGTGTTGCTGCTGTGGCCCCTCTGTTCGGGGCCTGCAGTTGTGCAGACCCAGCGGCGTGGTTGAGGACAGGGCAGGGGGAGACACAGAGCAGGGCAAGGGCACAAGGGTCGGGAGATTGGACGGGAGCTTGTGGGCCTTGGGCTCTTTCTTTGCACTTCCAGTGTTTGATGTTAAAACCTGAAGGAAAAAATAAAACTATTTGAAAGAATACCATTAGAAATGATGATTTATTATAATTAATTCAATAGTTTGGACATTATCATTATGTATGAAGGCACTGTGAGGCAAGAGCACTCGAGTGCACAGTGTGGCCAAAGACTTGCTGGCTTTGTGCTGTCCAGAAAATACCCATTTTTGCAAACACAGAGGCACAGAACCACTGTGGTGTCTTGGATATATTGTAAGCAAAGTAACATTGAACAGAAATAAATGTAAATCATTAGGTGTGCAGTATACACATTTTTGCACATCAGGAAAAGTGTATTCAACCACACCATGGAATATTATTACTCTTGCCTTTGCTTTCTTCTTTGTCCGTTTCTCAGAGTCCGACAGCTCTGTCTGTTTGTCCTCTTCCTCATCTTCCTCATCATCATCATCGTCATCCTCATCGTCCTCTGGGAGGTCCTCCAGATCGCTGCTGAGGGACCCATCACTCGAGCTGTCTGAAGACGAGCCTGAGTCACTGTTGCTGGCCGAGGGGGCATCTGTCGGTTTCTTACGTGCCTTCTGAGTCAAAACAAGAAACTCAAGGAATTATTTCTGCTGCATAATGCATAACTCACAACTAACTTCACATGGCATTTAACTGAACTGCTACTGACCTTCTCTTTAGGTTTTTCGACCAAATCTACTGGCTTGTTCGAAGGGCTGCTTCTATGACTATTAAAGGGCTCTGAATTTTTTGTTTGCTTGGCAGATGTTTGAACTGGAGCCGGACTTGAAGAAAAGCTCCCTGATTGTGTGGAAGGAGGCGAGACCAAACTGCCATTCACTGCCCCATTTACTCCTAGAAAAACAAAACATATCTAATTTAGTATTCATCTGCTACATCTCCTTCATAAGCTTTACAACAAGATAATGAAATATCTAACCAACAGTTAATAACTGCAAAGGGCCTATAAAAATATTGATTTATACACTTATCTCATTGAACATGCTGGCAAAGCACAAGCCTAACATGAGTGGTTTACTTAATAGAAGATAAATTAAAAGATACACATAAATTAAAAAAAGTGCAAGACAGATTAAAATGGGGAAACGGAGCAATGAAGGTATTAAATTTCTCTTGAAATAAGTCTCAAAGTGGTTTTAGACCGTGGAGAAAGTGGATAAGAAAAATTAAGGAGACGTTTATATCCTGCGCAAAGTGACTTAGTTTTGTAGAAGTGACGCATGATTAGGAAACAACTAGTCATCAAGGAAAGCATATTAATGTCCTATTTTATTCTGTCCATTCTATAACAGAACACTGAAGTGTAAAAGTTGTGTGTGGCTTACTGGATGCGCACAAATTAAATTAAAAAATAATCTATTGGCTCTGCAAATGCTAAACAGAAGGTGTTCAAGCAACAGTAAAACAGTGTCGTTCAAGCAGTTAAAAGTGCACCTTTAGGTAAAGAATGGCTGTTTTTGCTGGGCATTCTCATCTGAACTGGACTGGCGCTGTGGTTGGGTTGAATATGAGGGGTAAAAAACGGAGGAAAGCCTATGAACGACGGGAGGAAGGCAGCAGCTCCTCGTCCATGGGCTTCAGCAGCTCGCCACCACTCTGTTTGACACAGAAACCACAGGCATCAAGTCTATGCATAAAACCAATATTTAGTGCTTCTATTATTCTCTTTTGATGAGAGACGTTCTTACCAGAGAGGGCTCCTAGCTGGGGGTGGGCAGCCAGAGCAGACATGCCCAGAGAGCCCAGGCCTCCAAACTCAGGTCTGCCTGCTCCGGCAGTATACAGGGCTCCAAAGGCTGGGTGGTTGACCAGAGGGAAGGCACTTGACAATGTGGAGCCAATAAAAGGCTGTTCTCCTGCTACTCCAAACAGACGGCCTGAAACAGGACACAAAAATATTAATTTCCACTTTAAATCTTGTTGTGTTGATAATACATAAGCAGTTTATTGCCTAATAATAACTAAATAACTACCTAAGTATGTGGTAACAACACACATGTAATGCCCTCTAAACCAAACCCATGTTAACATACAGCATATTGTCAAGCCTTTGATAATGTTTCCAATAAACACACAATGGCAGCTGGTCCATTACACACATTGATGTTTTGTCAGTTTCACTCTGAGTAACACACAAACCAAAGACATCAGGAAAAACAAAAACACCCTTCTTTTAGGCTACTATGAATACAATTCAAGCTCATTAGCACAGAAAATGTGTGTGTTAAAAGAAAATGTGGCATATTCTGTTGTTGGTGACTCACACATTCAGTTGTTTTGTTTTGAAGCTCAAAGACTTGTTTACATGAATGCCTCTTGACCAAACAGTCCTATACCAAAGCACTAGAAAATATTCATGTAACAACTTATGACTTAATATTACTATTTGTTTATTACACTTTTAGCACATCTTTTTGCCCTGGTTATACTATACCATACACATTAGTAGTTTGAAATTAAGTATATTTTATAGACTCAAAATCAACTGCTCAATAAGTTAATAAGATACTGGATTCTTTAGGTAACAGTTAAATATGAGAAGGTTATATATGAACAAACCAAAGACAACCAGTCGGTGAACAAAGTTGTCTTTGTCAACTTTTAAAATAATTTTTATGCTTTAGATCTTGTCCACTAACCACTCACCTACACAGCCTGAGGTTTTCAAAGTAAAATCCAATGTTAACTTTTAATTTTAAAATGTAGTGGTTGACAAAAGAATCAAAAGTTAAATATTTTTAAATGAAAACCACACTTTTTACAGGACACACACAAATCTAATGTCAAAAATATCTGTTATTGTAAATGTATCAATCTCTTGACAGTGAAACTTTTAAATTTGAGTTGTGATTTTGTCATAATCCGTTTTAGCACAAAACCATTTGTGTATTGTTTTGCTTAGATTGTTATTAGTCTGAGAAGTGAGGAAAAACTGTGTGGTTAAAAGAAGACCTCTTGCTATCCTTTTGGCATCCCATTTCAGCACAGAAGAATACTTCATCAACATCATCATCGTCTAGCGTTTTCCTGAGCACAATCATTTCTGGCAGGGGCGACTGCCACATATTACCTCCTCCCAGAGTCAGATGCAATTTGGTCTGAGCATATTTCATGCAAATTCAATTTCTATTCCAGAAAAGGGGAGCAAGCCGGCTTGATGCCTCTGCATAAACCAGGTAATACACATGCAAAAAAGTGATGACTGAAGAAAAGGAAAGTGTTACGCTTTGCAGATGAGAATGTCAAACTACGATACACTTGCACACAGCACAGACATATTTTACCAAGTGACACCACTGCAGTGTTTTTGAAGTTACACAGCCTGGGGTCTAATGAGGCAGACGCTACACAGAGAGAAAAAGATGGATATGTGTATTGTATAAAAGTTAAAAATAAAGTTTCTGTGATTTTGTGCCTCTATTGTGGCACATGAGAGTATAGTCCTTCGGTATTGGCTCCAAGGCCCTCTCCTCTACAAAACAGTGAAATCTTTTTGAATGTCATTAGAATATGCTGAATATGTAGAGGAGGCCGCCTCGCCAGCGTCAGCGAGCGGATACAAAGATAAACGAGTGCAAAGCAACCCCCTGAAAGGCCAGCCACAGCATTCACTTCTGCCTGGGGTGCCCACCTCTCCGCACACCACCCTCTTCCCTTTCTCTTCCACGCAACACAAAGTGACATCTGCAAATGCCTTTTCAATATTAATGCAGGCATCCAGGAGGCAAATAATTAAATCTAAAAATTTGAGGCGCAGGAAAGACATACCTAGGATTACCTTCCATCTTTCTCGGCCTTCTCTATCTGGCGGCCTCTTTTTCATTCAGTTTCAATCCTTCCTCCGCTCTGACAAACTGCACCGCCTGCTTTTTTCATGTTTGGATGCTGCCGAAGGGGGATTAATTTGTTGTTTGTTGCAGTCAATCAAATTTCCACAGACAGATTTAAGTTAATTGCATCCGTGAGTTGATCCCAGAAGGAGAGAGCGCTACAAGCACCGATCAGCTTTTATTCTCCAAGTGATATCCTCATCAGTGACACATGCTCACACATACTCACATATACTCGCAGATACTCACATACGTGTACTCACAGCATGTCCTTATTTCAAATCACTCTTTTGTTTTTTTCCAAAGTGTTACTGGCACATTGGCAGAAGACTTTGAATCACTGTATCTGCTGATAGTGTATCTCAGAAGCAGAGATCATTGATGTTACCCGTTTATGCTGTTTTCTGAAGAATTTTTCCTCCAAAGCCATGAGATTACGTTAAACAATAGCCTCTATTAATTCAATCAATGTGTAAGAACAAAACCATAGTAACAAAAACCAAGTCATTACTGAGAGTGTACTAAGACAATTTATCCTTTAAACAGTATGTGGTGTTTATTATGATTCCAGTTTAAAATTACTTTAAGCACACCAGGGCTTTGTGTAATATATAAAATCAATGCAGTATAACACTGTCGTAACTATCCATATTTTACATCATATGGAAAGAGATTCTGGATTTCTCGTTCCCACCAAAAACAGAGAGACACTGCCAGAAGACAATCCGCAAACAAAAAATGGGCAAATAATACATTTTCACTTTGCTGCATCACCTGCCCTTTCGGAGACAAATCTGCCGGTTCACGTGTTTAAACAAATTCATTTTAAACCTGGGTTTGACTATTCCTCTTACAGCTGCTTGATGAAAATTAATGTCACAAAGAGGGGCTCTTTAAGCCACCATTGCTCGCACAGTCCTTTCACTCAGAACTAAGACTGAATGGAGATACTTTCAGGCAATGGGCACGTTAACCAAAATGTTCCATTAGCAACACTCTAGCCTCTGCGACCATTATAGACCAGGCCAATGAGATTAACCCTATCATGAAATATTAGGCCAATATTCAAGTGGCATTATGTGATTTTTGAGGACATGTTTGTGGAGATGTTTCAAAACATGTGAATAGACTTGTAAAAGAATTCATTGCTACTGCCTCAAGTCAGTTAGGATTAGAGGGACAAAACTACAAAAAGCACTATAAGCACTATTTGAACAAAAGTCCATTTGGTTTTAAAATATAAAGCTTTATACTTTGAGTGAATCTATGTTATGGGATAGGACCTTCGTTTCTCGAGCTCACACTCGGACTCTCTCAGTTCTATTCACTACCAAAAGGCCCATTAGCAGCTGGGCCAATGCCAAGGAAATGGGCAATAAAACAGAGCAACTTTTGGTTTGTGCTCTTTTTGGTGTGAACATGCTGCTCCAATAGAGCATGGTTTGTAGTAGAAAAAAACAAAAATTTTAGTGTGTATCACTTACATTTTGACTGAGACTGCGAGGTATCTGGTGGGCCAAAAAGATATTTAAGACTCCCCGGGGAGGCACTTTCTGAGTCTGCTGATATAACACTGACTTTTTGGGCATCCCAACTATTCTAGTATACGGATGCAATATCTATTGCTACTTGCTATAATATAACATATTGGCATCTTTGGCATCCAGACCATTAATTCTGATCAAATAATATTTGAAGAAAAAGTGCTCTCTTTAATCCTATTTACAAGAGTGTTCATAATGCTAAAGCGTGGGCACAGCCGAGTAAACATTTCAAAACAGATCCATTTGCAGGAGTTGTGAACGCACTCTGGCACATTAAAAACTCACACATAGCTCCTGTCTATCACATCAACCTGACTCGTTTGCTCTCCCTACATCCGTCCGCCTGACACTAATCCAGGCCCGAAAATCCCCTTCAAAAGCACAGTTTGCAGATTGTGTTTTACAGGCAGGCTTTGTTATTGTGTCATTACACATAAACAGTCTCTGGCTCCATCTCTCACTCCCTCCACCTCCCTCTCTCCTCTGCAGAGCCACTGATTAAATCTCTGAGACAAAAGCTGCTATCCTCTGAATATCAAGTATCAGCCTTTCGCCAGGAGCAACACTGACAAGAGAGAGGGAGAGAGGGAGGCGCGGATGACAAGAAAACCTGCTGCAGTCCACGGGGAGGAGGCTGCTGTGCCATCGGACTTGGGCGGCCATAACTGCCATCGCTGCAATGAAGAGAAGGGGGGAAAAATGGTGGTTGTGTAATTACGAGCAAGGTCAAAGGTCCTTTCAATGGCCTCTCATACAAGGTGACAAGAATGTGGGTTAAAGAGACACATTATCATCGGGAAATGAGCACTACACTTAGTTACAAGGAATAATTTCTGGTTTGGTAAAAGGTTGCTACCCAAAAAGGGTTAGCTCTCTGACACTTTTTGTCGGCCACCACACACCAGTCGTCACCTTTTAAAATGTCAGGCTAGGGTTGAGTTCTTTTCACCGGATGCAAAATACCGGCGAGAGTTGCCCAGACGATCTAAATAATAAAAGTGAGTATCATTAGAGATGGGAGAGGAGCTGTGGCTCATCATAATTATCATAATGCATGAGAAAAACAATAGGTCTCTGTCTCCAAGGACGAGCAAGCTCATGTGGTGTCAGCTGGTAAGTGAAGCGGATCATTCCCTACCTTTTCAGGGCGGGCAACAAACAACGCACAAAAATGACGGAGGTGAAAGGATGGCCAAGATAATACAGTCTGATGTTGCTGTAAAAGACATCAACGAAATGAGAAGGAAGGACAGGCTGGTAAAGCATTCCTGTCTCTTCACAATATCTGCACTTAATGCCTCGCCTTGTCAAAATGTGATGATGTGAACAGAATTGATTCGGCCCTAACAAACAACAAAAAAGCAATCCCTCCTTTGCAGAGGTGTAAAGCACGGTGCTCCCCTCCCCCTCGTCGCATCTCATCTCTCACAATCTCTCAAAGGGCCTCTTTCTGGGATGAGAGAGAAAGGACAGCGGGAGGAAAAACCACTGCAAGGCAAGTCCATCTTCCTCCGACAACTCCAAACTGATCACTTAGTGCAATTAAATCTAATAACAATAATAAGATTGCCCAGTTCAATGTAGCTCCAAATGCACAGCCACAACAGTGATTGTTACAATAATGGAGCGCCAAGGTATTTAAGGATCCAATCCAGACTTAATTATGAGAAATTAAAATGGATTTAGCATCGGAATTAGCTTGATTTTATAGGTAATTAATGGCACAGCAGAGTGACGCTATAAGATGCGCGTTATAATCTCCGTGAACGGCTAAATCAATTTGACTTAAACAACGCCGACCAATCAGCGCAGAGAAAGCAAAAACAGCAGGTCTCGCAGATGCAAGGAGAGGGAGAATTTATGCTAATGGTTTGAACTATGATTTATAAGATGTGTTCCAAAGCTGGATTCACAGTCACGTACACAAATACGACGCAGTACCCAGCTGTCAGCGCACGCAGCTAATAGCGGCTGGATGCAGCGGCCCTTCAGGAGATAGTGCTGCTATAAACAGCTCTGTGGTTTTATGATTGCATGTGGCCTTCATATAGGAGCCATCACATGTCAGTATCATCTAAAGGAGGGCACAATTGTATAAAAGGAAGATACAGTGTGTGCGTTTGGAGGAGATGTAATACCCTGGGCTGCCTGGTGTGTGGCCTTGCATCATGCATTTGTGCTCTTGGATTGTATGTTCTATATTACACATTGTGTGTTACTACATATACTGTATATGGTTAACCATGCAGCAGTTTTACAACACAGCCTTCCTACAGAAATATGTCACATTTTCAGAAAACGCTGCAATCAACCGAGGAAAAGCCTGTTTTCAGAGAGTTCAATTTTATTAGGCTTTCCATCAGATTTCAAAGAAACACTTGTTTAAGGTTAGGAAAAGTAGTAATATAGAAAGAAGTACACAAAAGTGCACAATTGTTTTTTTTTAAGTGTCTTCACAGATATTCCTAAATAACACTAAGTGACAAAACTTTAAAATTGGATCTAACTTTTTTTGTGCTATGAACATATCTGAGCAATACAACCTAGATTGATCTGACGTGAGAGGCTTGGCTGGAGTAAACATTCATAAAGGCACATGGTTGCACATGCTGCAGTTTTACAAGCCCCTTCCATGTCCTATAGAAATGTGCGCCTCCAACTATTCACCCCCCTCATGTCTTAGCCCTGCCCCGTCGTCAAACACACAAAACAACACACGCACTCACAGTAACAGATGGCTGATACTAACTGAGATAATCCGCCAACAGAGTCATCAGCATGGATCAGTGGTAATCAGAGTGTGGACACAATGTCTCTTCTGCGGCCGTAATGGAAGGAGCGCCCGGCCCAGAAGCGTGGAAATGCATTATTCCCTGCGATGCCCTGACCCCATTCAAAGACACAAGGTGGCTCGCAGCACCCACTCCTTTTTTCCTCTCAGTGTTCCTGCTTCTGTAATCTTCTCTGCCTGCCTTTCATTGTGGGCTGCAACAGTGTTGAACACAGACCTGGCTTTAGCTCAGTCCTGCTCCGAGGAGCTAACCAGGGGAATGTCAGCGTCGCAAGTGTGTCACAATGAATGTTGCTGGTAAAACACAGGATTATAATAAGTAATCCACCATTAGCATGTCGTTTTTAAGCAGCGTTAGCATGTCACTGCACTTTCAGACTTTTTGACTAGCACTGAGCAGTAACTATTTACCCTTTTACACATAATCCAAATTTAGATAACTACTTCAGAATTCTCTTCTATAAAAAGGTAAAACAAATATATTAATGTGCAAATAACTAATTATTGTCTTACAGCAGTGATTCTGGTTTTATATTACTTTAGATGGGATTTTAAAAGTCCAGTCTTTTTTATCTTGTTTATTCAGCTTTCAGTTCTCTTCTTGTGCATTGTGTGGCTGTTTTTACTTGCCATGACGTGTGCATATGGATGTTTGTGCTTGTGACACTTGCAAGCAATGAACACTAAGTGAGCGAGATCATGTTGCTTATAGCAGAGCGCACGTACAGACTTGCTGGAAGGCTTTGCTTCTCCCTGTGCCGCGGCCCTCCCCGCACGCACCCAGCAGCGCCTCGGAAGTGACATAACAAGGCTCCTTGGCAAAATAAGTGACAACCTTTGTCCAGTGTCACACAGCGAACACGGTCATTTAAAGAAACAGTCAGTAACACGACACAAAGCTGGCCGCAGCGTCTCACACAGGTCTCACACAGCAAATTTGGGTACTCAATTACTGTACATTCAAAAGTCCCAATCAAATAAAATTTGATTGGGACAGTGCATGTTAATGAACATACATGAGACACAGCCACATGAATGTAAACATGCCAGATTGTCCCAACATTCTCACACATTCATACACCAGTTCTGTGTCACTGGAGGCAAGGAGGGTTAAGTGTCTTGCCCAAGGACACAACATCAGTATGAACTGTGGGTAGAGCGGGAATCGAACTGTCAACCTTACGGTTATAGGAGCTCTACCAGCTCTAGTACAGCTCTACCACTGAGCCACTGCGCCCCGGTTTAGTCTTTGTGTGGTTCTGGTTTATCCCTGGTTTAGTCTTGGTGTGGTTCTGGTTTATCCCTAGTTTATTTCTGTTGTGGCAACACACTTGACAAAAGGCAGCGGCCCCAGAGAGGCCTGTCGCTGACAACAGGCAGAGTGAACGGCCCCTCCCTGGGCCCACTGCTGCCCGGTGACAGATGGCATGTGCGGGACGGGCACCACCCTGCCTCGGTAGGCTTGGCAGAGCTGCTGGCCACAGGTCTTATTACAGCCACAGCCTCCTGCCTGAATGTGTGACTGGAGCTTACCATGTAGAGCAGCTCAGCTCTGCCAGGGCAAAAGGTAATGATATGGTCCTGTGTGCTGCAACAGTGGAGCGTGGAGCCAGTGTGGCCCCACACAAATACGGATCCATGTCGCTGTAAGAGGCTTTAGATAAAAAAGAAATCCTAAACGGCATGCCACACTCATTTTGTATATTTTGAAATGACAAGAAATCGTCTTGTGCCAAATGGGTTATTTGCGTTTTGAAGCAGAGTGGAGATGCCAAAGGCTGGAATCAACATCCCTCACATCCGCCGGAGCTGGCTACTGGCACAATAATGTGATTTTGGGGCATGGAGATGACTCGGTGCAGAGGAATAGGATAGGCTTGTCACTTGTGCTTGTTGTCAAACCTGTGTGTGACAGAATAGTGTTACTCAGCTCATCCAGACATACCTCCACTAACATAGCAGGGCTAGAAATAGAAGAGAATTATCTGTTTTGAGTGAGACTATTGGTGTGTACATACCACTCAGAAACATAAAGTAAGCTCAATAAGAAAATCCACATCTCTTCCGCTCATTCGCATCTGCATTCAGCCAGAGCTAATTATTCTCCCACTGGTAACCTAGCAGGGTCCTCACATCAAAAAGGCAGAAGTGTGCATCAGGCAATCATCCCTGATGAATGTGCCCTTCTCCCTGTGCTAGCCTGCTAACACTCACTGCCAGTCTCACTGCTCATTACAGAATGTCTGCCCATGGAGCTGGTGGCTGCATGTGTCGACAAGAGTCCATAATGACTGTGGAGCCGTTTGGAAGCACACGATAACATCATGCTGGTATTTTAGACAATAAAACATACACTCATGCAAATGCAGCCACACATAACCCACAGGCAGACCATTAGGCAGCCAAGGTAAAGCATGGCTGTCAGTGCAGTTAGGACTAATGACAATTTACATCACATTTCTACATTTTCTCTTGTACAATTTGAAGAAACAGAGCTTTTCGGTGCAGCTCAATGGAAAAACTAAATGATGATTTGCAGAAATTTTACCCTGAGGTCAAAAACATTGTGGCTGAAATACTGTGTGCTCAACATGTACCCAAAACACAAAAACTGCACTTTTACACTTGTCAAGATTACATTTTACTTGGGTTACACTGAGTTTTTGTTTTGAGACTCCTCAGCAATAAAAGTTTTAGATTAACAAAACTGCCAACAGTGAACATAAAACACATCTAAAATTTGTTTTCTCTGTCAAATAAATGCAATAATTCGAGAATGCTTCACCAGCACTAACTGTCACTTTTCTGAACTACTCTTCTCAGATTTGCAGACATTATTTAGATAACTAATATTTGAAGTACTATTGGCATTTGTGAACAGTTCTAGTAACAAGCCCCAGGGCTTAGAAATATTATGATAGTGATGTGTGTGATAAATGCAGGAAATAGAAAAATACATATAAATAAAAAACAGGAAACAGGTACAGAAAGCTGTGTAGATCTTGGAAGGATTCAGTGAGAGAGGCAAACCGAGAAAGTGAGCCCAGAGCTCCAGATATGCATAATGCAAATGACATGCATGTCAAAGAGCTAAACAAACTGACGGCGACAGGACAGAGGAGTAACCAGACATGCCCAAATTCCCTTCAGCACCATTTTTAGACGAACAACCAGTTTGGAGTCACTTCTATTCAGCTGAAACTTTCCTTGCAGTTAGATTGCTGATACCACTGTGGAAATGTGACACAATTCAGATAAGTGCGCTTCTGTCAAAAACAGCTTATTCAAGGCCATCATGTGTTAGATGCATTCAACTTGTCCTTCCTGCAGCCCTCAGCTTTCTATTTTGGCATTCCCTGCAGTGTGATTCTTTTAAACAACCATGACACTCAACTTGAATGAGCTGTAACCAATTTCCATTTCCCACTTATTTTTAGCAGTAACAACACATAAAACCTGCGCCATTCCACTGAATCTGTAACCTATATTTATTCCCCTGTACATGCAATATTGTTAACAGCTCATTTGGCTGTCAATACTGCAAAGCAAAATGGCTGCTCACATCCTTGGCGTTGTGTTTATTATCTTTACTGCAAACCCCCATCTTGACATCTCTCCCTCGACCTCTCCTCGCTCCTCCACCTCCTTCGTTTTTGCATGAATCAATATTAAAAACGGCTGCTCTTAATGCCGTCATTAAAGAATGCTGGCTTTGTGATGAACAATAGCAAAATTCCAAATGAAGGTGGAGGAGCACGTGTTTGGAGTTGCACATAACTCTGTGTTACACACGAGTTCATACAGAGGAGTCGGATGAATGCTTAAGAAGCATGAGAGCGCTCCAAACCAACAATCTGTCCGTGTAAGCCCCAACAAGAGATAGATCCACAGGTATTAGATTACATATGTGGCTCTGTTGCATTCAGAGGCTTGACGTAAAGGGCTGAATGTAGACATGATATAAATTAACAAAGGTCTCAACCCGCTACTATTAACAGTTGCTCTGTTGTATTCAATGGCAATAGATCTGCTGTCCTTTTGCCATTAACTCCATTTACATTAACCCACTGTCTGACAAACAGTGTTTTATTCACCAGTAAACGATTTGTTTATTTGTTATTTTCCCGCCTTAAGACCAAAGGATGTGAGCTACTACTGACAAAAACATCAGGGAAAACCCCATTGAGTGCACGGGTCAAAGCATATTATAACATAAGCATGCCTCTTCGAAACATATACTCAACATATTTATTTTTCAATTCCTGTTGTGGCAGAAACAAACGGAGTACTTAACTGGCTCATGCTGCAAGGGATATGGCACTTTGTGTTAACACACTGTCACCTTTGACACCCACAGTTATTTTTAACCACCTCCTGATATTTTTAGGACACTTCAGTATATTTTAAAGAACCACATACAGCCCTTTACACTCCTTGCGTCATTCGGCTGTGTTGCTTTGTTGGAATGGGCACTTAACTTAATGTTACACATGTGAAATGACTGGCTGGAAAAGAATAGGCTTGTATTGACTGAGGAGGGAGGCAGAGCAGCGGGCAGCCAGCCACTCTGTTCTGCTTGACTGCAACATGGGAGGGACACACACAGATGTAAAAACACACACAAGCGGACACACACCGCTGCGCTCACACACTCGCACGCACACACACACACACGTATGCGTGCAGAGTGCAGCAGGTGAGGTGCCAACACATCACAGCGCTGCCATTTTTCAGTGTCTTGCTCAGGGAGAAGCGCTCTGACATTTTATGAAGCACTCTGCAGAAATCAGCAGCTTGTAATGGCGGCTGGACTGTCACTGCCTTCCTCCCTTCACACACCGCCTCTATCTGTGTCGTTCACACTGCTTTTAAGATAGGATCGGTCTCCATTAGCATAATCAAATCAATTCTACAAAATTGGCTTTTAATTACAAAGAACAAGCTTGTCTTACTTGCTGCGGAAGCAGTGGGCGTCAACATTTAAATTTGAAAACAACCTAAAAATGTGTTAATGAAACTAATTTAAAAGTAAAGATGGACATAACTCTGATACTCAACCTATAATGAACAGGACCAAACCCACATTTAACACCAAAATAAAAGTGAACAAACCCCAGGACTTTAACATGACTAAACCAATGCTCAATCACAAAAAACATACTGCCTAAACTCATCCGTCTATATCCTACATTAACACCAAGGCATGTTGTTTCACCCGACAAGCTCGGCGTTGTGCAATGATTAACAGCTAGTGACTCTCCAAACCGCGGCTAACACATTAACACCGTGTTTACATTAGCCAGCCTCTCATTAAAGCCATTACTGCTTCAGCTTTGGGCCAACAGTCGGGAGCAGAAGACTTACAACCCATCCCAAAGCTTGGCCACAGTGTCCCCAACTTTCACCAGAAGTTTCACACGGGACACAGAGATTTATAGTATGCCTAAAGGAAACAATATGATTCCACTTGGAAAAACGTGGGTTGTGTCGAGGCCAAATCTCTGAGTGTGGGCTACGCTATAAACCTTTCACTAAGCCGATTTCATTAATGTGACATTAGAATTTGTAATGAGGAAAGGGGGGGTGTAAAGCCCTTGGGACATCTTTGTACTGTTACAAAAAAACACACATCACATGTACACAATAAGATTTAATATTATATAGCACAACATGGTCACAGCACTCACCCAAAGCACCAACTTAAGAAATATGTTTGCGTAGGTTCTTTAGTGAAATGCGGCTTATATTCTCTTCAAACGCACTGCAACACTAATTCAATTTTGATAATTCAGTAAAATGAAACTACAATCTTGCCACAATTAGCACTAGCAGACAGTTTTTACTCTCTCCCTCTGAAGAATTTATGACCTAAGTTGGGCTAAAATATAAACAACGCATTTACTTATCAGACTTTGCAAATGTCCTGGCAAGTACCAACATGTGGCTTCTTGGGGCTTTGACCAACTGTCTTGTTTATTTCTACAGCCCTTCATTCCCTAACTGCTGTTAGTGTGAGTCAGAGGTAGAATGGAGTGACTTACAGATGGCTAAAGCTCTGCAGCAAACAGGAAAACAACCGGCTGGATCCTAAGGCTCCAGACTAGCTTGTATAAAAAGGAAGCCAGTTCTTTTACTTTGATATTTAGATTTAATAAGTAAATATTAGGGCTGCACAATACAAGCTGCAAATTTATCAATATTGTGATATTATCAATCGCAATATTCGTATCGCAAAGAATGACTTGTATCACAATAAACCCTTCCAGGTTTACCTTTTTCTATCAAACTGTGTGCTTAACTGAGTGAGTGTAATATTTTTTTATATTGCAGGTTTTTGCAATATTTAAAATAGTTATTGAATATTGCATATTATTACAATATTGTGCAGCTCTATAAGATATCTTGAGTTTTATTGAAGTTTGATTCTGTTTTTGGTTTGTATATAAACAAGGCCCAAAGTAAGTTTTTTTTTCTCATTATGTACTTTAATGGTAACTGCAATTGTTACAAAACTTCCCTGGTCAACAGCTGGGAACCATCAGAACCATAAAGAGAAACCGTTAAACACACTCTTTTGAGTTTAGGATCCAAACCACACAACATGGTAACTACACTTCCCACTGGAGCATGTTTGTTGTCACTTTTATATAATTTGTACTCTTTTAACATCAAAACTCTCATGCAATAATGTTCCATCCCTGTGTAACCTTTCCACAGCTCTATCTAGAACAACTCTCCAGCCTCATCTCCCACCCCTTCAAGTCAAAATACATTTGTGTGGAGGCCAGTTTTGACACGACAACGCATCTACACAAATACTGTCCGCACCCGCCATCCAGACACATGACCTGTGGCAGACAGACAGGAAGAGCTTTTCATGTGAAACTCAATGCTGGCCCTAAGACTTCCTCATAGCTCTGCCAACCTCACAGCTCAACATCAGCCCCCTTTTGTTACCTGATATTATTTAAGGAGGAGCCATGTTTTATGTTTGCTTGTGTGGCGAGGCTGAAACTATAACTGCCTAGGCCTGTTGTTGATAACGGTGTCTCACCCACTCGCTGCCCCCAGAGGGAGTCAGGACTGAGACCGCTGCTCCGGGTCTGAGGCATAAAATGCAGGCTTGGATTACCAGTTGTGACTCACAGGAGAAGGAAGGGGGAGGAGGAAGGCCAACTTTCTGAAATGATAGCAGTATCAAAAGCTTGGGAGAACACCTTGCATTTCTACACACCTGCCAAAGACAGATGTTAAGGATAAATCAGAGAGTGAGGAAAAAGAAGCTCCACAGTGCCGTAACTCCACTAACTCGCTACAGAGTGCACTAACTGGAGAGCAAACAGCTGTACATGACAACACACACCGCGGATGAAAGTAACAATCGCATGTGTGCCCCTGACACGCATACAAAGCAGGAGTTTCCGCCAGTTTCCGTCTCACAGCTTTCTCTAATATTTCCCTGTTGTTTAACTGTTGCTGTGTAACCGGCTCCCTGCGTCTCTGTGCTTTTTTTTTCTCAAAGTGCAATTGTTCTGGAAGAAGCTTAACTCATCCTGCAACGACAGACAAACAAGTCACAACACGGCTCAAAGTAGTGTGGGCGGTTTGGAGAGGAAACTCTTTTTCCCGTTGCTGACTAGGTGAATTTTGAATTTCTTTATTTAAATATAGCTGAACTACAGTGTTCTGGAGATGTAGCTGGAGAATCAACACTCCCTCAAAGCCTGTCAGCATAAAGCAGTACACAATCATACAAACAACATGCTATTTTAAGGATTTGCGGTTGCTTAAACAGAATTTGTCCTACATCCTGTCAGTCACTGCGGCACACTTCCTGATTTGAGGAACCATACGTCGTAAAAAAAACATTTTAAATGAATCCGACTCTGGCTTTTGTCGCCACTGGCAGCTGTGTCTTTGGGCATCTTTTGTCAACGGTGCTGAGAGAGTCAAAATAAGCCATGGAAGTGTGTGTGGTATGCACGTTTTCTAAACAGACACCCGTCACACTTTGTGCCAAAAAACAGGATAAAAAAAGAGTTAACTCACACTGCGATGACATTATCTGCTCTTTACTGCGCTGTGAACGCCGGGCCTGAATACTGAAACCAGAACATGTGAAGTCCTGTCACACTAAATAATGTTATAAATAAAGCTAAGCAGAGAAGAAGGGGAGTGTGGGTGTTTGCCTTATTAGATTAAAGTGCAATGCCAAGTGTGAACATCTAGTTCTTAGCCCTGAAACACAGTCAAGTTAACCGCCTAATTTCAGGGAAAGAAATCCAAGGCTCTGTGAATTAGTCCTCATCATTTTGTGTTATTATTTCATACTCGCTCAACCTAAAAAACGCCACTAATTGTTCCAAAGAAAGGGGTTAAATATGCACTGATCGGTTTTTCCTCTAAAATGTTGCTGTGATTCGAAGAAATGTTCAAACTGTCAAGGAAAAATCTGCAAAATTTTCTGGGTTTTGAATGTAACCATAGATAGAGGCATTTGATGTTTGATACTCATTTGAAGCAAAGAACAAAGTGGGTTAGTCTAAAGCGAAGTATTCCCAAATGCAACAAAGCTTTTGAGCTGAAACCTTCGATAAAAAACGTCAACTTTGTGTGAGTCTCAAACATCCCCAAAAGTCTGGTCCTTGTTCATGTTTCCACCGACTCAAGGAGCAAAAGTAAAGACGCGGAGGTCCCTCTGATGATGATTGTAACATCCGTGACTCAAGGGGTTCGGCCGCTCATCCAGGCCGGCCATTAGGGGTTAAGGGGATGAAACCAAGTGTGAAATGTGAGAAGACAAGCCAACATAGTTTCTCAGGCAAAAAATAGGAAGGCAACAATGAAAAAAAAAAAGCATCTGTGACTGTGAGGAACGTGAGGTATGTTCAGGGAGAAAGAGTGTCACTTCACACATGATGCATACGCAGCAGGAAAGGAATGGAAAAGGAATTAAGAGTGGCTCTTTCAACTGGGTGAGTTTAGACATGTTAATCAGTAATAGCCTGTTGAACTTCAGACGCAAGCGGAGTGTGAGCGCATTTGTGAGTCTGGCAAGTCCAACAGCACTTGGACATGAGTTGGGTGAAGCAACAACACTCCAGCCCAACAGATAATCCATCTGGACTGTTTCCTTACAAAACATATGGAAAAACTAAGAAAGAGTTTAGTTTTTTTTTCTTCTCTCTTTTCTTTCCTTTTCCGCCCACAAAATCTATTAATATCACACACTGAGAACATTTGCTCATGTCCCACTAAGGACTGGAATTCCTGATGAAACACAGTCATCTCTGAGGACCTGAAAAAACAGGCAGGCATTTTTCACAAACTGTGTACGATGGAAGAGGGACATACTTCAGCTGCTTCTCCCAAATAGATGCATCTACAGCTGTGTGATGTTTCTGCACAGCCCTGTAATGTGGAAGAACAATGATCTACTGTACACTCAAACTGATACACTTTGATTAAATCAGACAATGTTTCAGAGATTTTCTATTCATTTCTCAGACTAATGACTTTGCACTTAACCTATTCCTCTCACCTTTCAGTCTTCTGATGCAGGTAAACTCAAGTGACACGGATAGGTCACCTCTCAGAAACTGTCCACATTATTTCCACGACGACAGCTTTTTTTTTTTGCGGCACCGGAATAATTTACTCTAATATCAACAAGGACTCCTAAATAATCACTGTGACTACCTGACAGCTATTGTCCACGCCAGCGCAAAAGAAAAACTCATGTTAAAATGACAGCCTTGTAAATGGTTTTAATTATAGCCAACACAGATAACAGCCTGTGGAAACATCAACCTTTTCTTTAAGCTCCCTGCAAGATTCAGACATAAGAGTATTCCCTGGAAAACGCAGTTGTTGTGTGTATGTGTGAGCGTGCGTGTGAATACAATATTCATTTTGCTGCAGGAGGACAATCTATGCATAACAATGAGAAGCGCTAATGAAATCAGCCATCAACCTGCGATACATACATATTAAAGCAGGACCTCGGAGTGTCATTCGCTTAGTGCATCATTTGTTCCCACTCCTTTTTTTTCCTCTCTCTGCCACATGACCTTTAGAGTATGTACCCCCCTCCTCACTCACATCTAAAAATAGGAAGTGTACCTGCAGCATTGTGGCGTTGTGCATACATGTGTGAGCCATGACAGTCCACTTCATAAAAGATTGATTTGTGCAAAATAATATAAACTGACAGTTTATGATATGTATTTAACTGTTTCATCACAACCATCTCTACCTATAATGATTAGCGTCAAAACATTTGTCTCAAACACAGTTGTCTTGAAGGACTATAGCGAGACATTTTCATTCATCATAGGCACTGCTGACAGATCAAGCCAATGTATGTGATGCATATGTAAAACACTGAAAAGAGGAATATCCATGTTTCAAATAAGAAAACAAGCGTGTGTCTTGTATATCAGTAGATTTAACAGAATGCGTCAAAGGCTCGTAACAAATGATATCTCGAAATGCAAAGTGACTTCCTTTTATGTTTGGCTAGTGTTGCCATGGCCTTATGTGTGTGCGGGTATTAGTAGTCATGACAATACAGGTCATAAAGCATGCACTAATCATGTGCACGGACATTGTTGAAGACAGGTAAATGTCTCAGATGTTATTGTAAGGCCCCAATATAAAAAACACTTATAAAAGAAATCTTGAATCAGATGAAAAATACAGAGGAGCAACACAGACAGTCGGTCCAGGTATGTGCAAGTTTCAAGTAAGACTGTAACACATTAAAGCCCTAGCAGGATAGTTAATAAAAAAAATATTAAACTGACATTTATATCGTTTCTTGATCAATATGACACACAATAATGGTACAAACCTATTCAGTAAACTATTACTACATGAAAATAGACCAAATTAATGTCTATTAACTGTAATAGAGGTTGTGATAATGATTATAATGAAAGGTAATTTTATCTAGCCCTTGTTGTAACAATGTAAAATAAATGTTAGTGTTATGTATTTTTGTTATTAAGTAGTCTGACAACATACTTCATAAACAATTGCTTTGTGCAAAAAAGTTTGAACAATCTTTCATAGACACAAGAGGATCACAAATGCTAACCACTGTCACGGCGCTGTAATGTCATATCATCCCAGCTGCCATGGAACAACGCTCCTCCCTTTTCCTCTCTACACACGCTCCAAAGCCCCGGCCACTCTGTCTTTCTCTCCCGCTCTGTGCCTGTAACCCCCCACCACCCGCCCGTCCACCCCCAACACTGGCAGGGAAATGGATCCCTCCACCTGACAGTGGCCATTTTGAGCCTTCTCTGCTCTTCTCCGGCTTCCTGGTAAACAATGGGAGCAGGATAATTGATCAAACAGCCAGGGAACCCTCTGAGCAGGAGAAGGTCACCGCCCGCCAGCCCGGCTTCACTAAAGAGTGGAGGGGGTGGGAAGATATATATGTGTGTCAATATGTGGATTTGTCTCTGGGTGTGTGTACATGCATGTAATAGGACACGTATGGCTGTTTGTTAGAGTGGGATGGGATCAACTGTGGCTTTAAATAAAGAGGTCAAAAGAGAAAGTTACCTTTTGACACACCTATCTGTGTGGTCAAGAACATCTGGCTGGGTCTTAGGGGCTTGGTGATATGACTTAGAATCAACATGACTATTAATTTAACATTTTACTTAGATTACAATTGTGCTGACAGTTCAATGACGGGGTTCTCTTGTACATGCCAAGTTAATATTGTGTTATTTCATAACAGAAGTAGTGAATGACAACACATTGTTGTACATTGTTGTTGAATTTCCATCTGGACTAAGTTTGGAACTAAATGATTGTAATTTTATAAGAATTAAGTATTCAGCAGTGATGGTTAGGGCCACAGGGTAAGAGCCTAGGGAATGTATCAATGAGTGTCTTTTCAGGGAAAATGGAGTATGTCTTTGTATCCGAACGTGCATGGCTGTTGTGTCATGTGAATTAAAAAAAGGTAGAGTGGGACAGAAAGCGGTGTGTATTTCTCAGTGTGTGCGTGAGAGGGGTGGAAGGGGGAAGATGGAGGGGGCCTCTCTGATGCTCTTGAGCTGCCATTTTTCTTCCCTGACAAAGACTCCATCTGCCACAGAGCCATTTGCTGCCTCCCGAGTCGGCAGAGCATTCGGCACGCCGCGTTCACCTTGATGTCACCTCTACACAGCTCACGGCTTGCTGACGTTGTACACACACACAAACACACACGCGCACACACGCACACACACACACACACACACACACACACACACACACACACACATTGGCGGAAAGGAAACAACATGTTTCCCAGACATACCTGCGCTAGTCGTCTCAGTCTCACAGACACACAATTTGGGTTTGGAACTTTCCTTACTCATAGACAAATGGATGAACTGTGTGTATCCAGTACACAGAGTAATAATATTGGACCAGGGAATCAGAAGGCTTATGTGGAAGTGAGGGCTGGTTACAAGAACTAACCTTCTGTGGATTCCCAAACAAAAATGTCAAATTAATATCTCACTACCTTGCACATTTGGATAACATGGCCATTTTTTTAATTTATACTCAAAATGTGATTAGCCAGATCCTCTACAATGTATTCTGATAATGCTTTTTGAAGTTCAGCAATAAGCTTATGGCATCACTTGGCTACAGGCTAAATCTCCAAGAGCAAACTTAAATAAGACCATCATGCTTCACACTTTTCATAATAATATATTTTTTTTTAGCGCTTTTCCACCTACTGTTGTAGGCACTCAAAGCACTTTACATACATTAAGCTATTTACCAGTGTTACAGAACACTCACTGGAGGCAATGTAGATTAAGTGTCTTGCCCAAGGACACAACGACAGTATGTAGGGGAGAGCGGGATGTTATGATGTTTTTGGGATGTTTCGAGCGGGGATCGAACCGCCTACCCAACGGTCAAAGGACGGCCGCTCTACCCACTGAGCTACTGCCAAAAGCCCTTTAGAGCGAAATTGCTCTGTTATACAGCCTCTATATTGTGCAGTGTTACAGTGTTTTGCTAACTGACTGCTATTATTTAAAGAAATAAAAGTTGATTGACTAGAGAAAGCTGGGACCTCTTGGCCAGGTCATGTCTGTAAATGAAAACTAGTTCACAAACATTTTGCCTAGATAAATAAAGATCAAATAAAATAAATTAAAAAAAGAAAGGCACATTGTATATTTGTAGTTTTTCCACAGATTTTCTTTTTATGTAACATTTGCTGTCCAGAAATGTTGAAACTTTGTCAACCTTGTAGGAGATAGGTAGTCACTATAGACCCATTGATATGGGTGACATCACAGTTTATTGGCCCACTATCCTTTCACTGTCTACCATATCCAGGCAGTGGCCCTCCCTCTCTCTGCTCTAAGGCTGATATCACTGTGCAACCATCAACGCTGTGCATTGTGGGAGTGTCTGTTGGGGCAGAACGACGCGACAGGGGCTGGGGGATTCACACGCCTCTGAAAGACAGCCAGAGGGAGCAAGAGAGAGTAAGAGAGAGAGGAAAAGATACGGAGGGGGTCGGTAACTGGAAATGAGAGATGGCATTTTAAAGAGGAAGCTGAATTTCACCTGCAATTACCGTAGCTCCGGGGCACATGGCTCGGTTAAGAGACATTTCATTCCAAAGCCACTGCGTCTCGCTGCCGCACTGAGCCCTGAGAGGCGCATAAAGAAGGAGAGGAAAGTGCAGAAAAGAGTGGTGGAAAAGTCTCCTCTGCCCAAGATGGCCCTCAGCAGATGCAGTGATGAAAGAGAGGAGGCAGCCAGGGATATAACTGGTAAATGAAACCCGGCAGAGAAAGCTAAAGAGAAGAGGAGGAGGAGGAAATAAGGACAGATAAAAGAGACACGGGAGGGGAAAAGGGTATCTCATTCAGCAGGCCCCATCTCGGCCATCTGCACACCAGACCAGACAGCTGAAGCGGGCCTCCGAGAGCCACATGGACAACCAACAAAGACCAAATCTGATAAACACACCAACTCTCACACAGTTAAAGCTGCATGTCGTTTAATGATTAATAAAATTCTTTGTATTCCTCTTTCGATGAACTCCATTTGGAGGCGTAATAGTTTCCCTGAGGCTGCGTGTCCTGGTTAGTTTCACCAGGCAGACTGCTGTGTTTCATAGGAAAAGTGTGACTGCACAAATACAGTAATGAGCTCTCACTGGGAGCGGGGGGCCTCCTGGCGCCGCTAATGGCTGCTCTGGACTGCAGCTGTATCCAGGTTATAGCCGGGCCTGGCCAACAGGCAATGGGACACTGGGATGGAGGGGACCAAGAAGGCACAGTGCAATAACAGTAACAGGCCCGGTAAGCAACCAGACCAGGACCTCCAGACTGGCCAACCAAGTCAAGTGCAAAGAAAACAACAAGAGTTAATACAATCTGTGTTTTAGTGTTTCAGCTGTGCAGAACGCTGTCTGCCACATCAGTACGAGGACTGTGAACCTTAACACTGGTTGCAATCAGATGAAGCAATGGTAGCAGTCCACTTTTAAACATACAGCTTTTCAAACATGGCAATTTCAGAGTAGTGCTGATAAACTGAAGCCAAAGTATGGATCTATACATATCATAAGCATAATATTGGATCCAAAAATGGGTTTTTGGAGCACAAAAACAGGATTTAACTATTGTTGTTCTACTTAGTGTTTGTAGTCACCAGCCATTAGCTTTGCAGTAGTAGTGTGGCTATATTGAGTCGCCTTTTTACTGAATTTAATGTGGCAGGATTGTTATGTTGTGGAATTGAAAGTATAAAATAAACACTAAATACCTCAGTCATTGTCCTAATTGCCAACAAATATAACATTTACGGTTTTGAATAACAACATGTAGATTCATACTAGGGTTGCAACGATTAGACAACATCATTTTTGGTCATGTCAGCTGATGTTGCTATAGGCTGTTGAGTCACTCATGCGGAACATCTCACTTCCTTTTACAAAAAATACATAATTACTTAAATAGTAATTATCGGCGAATGTAACTAACTATTCTGCTCCACAAATGTTTCTGTCCTTTTTTTATGAGCTATAGATCAGTATCAGACACAGATCAGACTGATTATAAAAATAATCTGCTGGATTTTTCCATTGTATTAGATTTATTTCCTTATTTATTTGCCTAACATTGCATTTTTTTCATGGTAGTCAAACATTTAATTATCCATAACTCCCTATAACAGAACTTGTAAAAAATATTTAGCATTTAGGCATTTTATATAGAAAATTAAAATACAGTGGCAAAACTTTTGATGATGCAGCTCGGCCACTTTGAAACCTGTTCCAAAACACTCCAGAACTCCAGCCTTGCCTTGGGAGGGGACGACTCTGGAGCAGCCTCCTCCGAAGGAAGGACCCTGGCAATTGGGAAACAGCCCTAATAGCCCTTTATAACTGCAGTGAATCACAGAAGCAGCCTGTTGTTTAATCTTTAATATTTCTGCTGGAGTTAATTCTAACGTTCACTCAGCGGTGACTCTCCTCCATCCGCTCACGTTAATCAGAGGCAATAATTCAGCTGTGACTTTATCAGATAAAAGTAAACTATCCCTTTTTACTTTGTTTCTAGTAAATTTAAGTGTTTGACAGGAGCCAAAATTTTATAAATTTTATGTCAAAAAACATTTTTAATAAGATAAATTATGAACTGCATTATTAATATCAAGTTTGAACCTGGCACAGTAAATGTAAGCTTTTGTTTGTTTGTTTGGTAAAGCCTAATGATTTTTTCTTAAAGCACAACATAAAACAATTGCGACTGATCAACTAATCAAAATGATCACAGATTAGTCGACTACTAAAATAATCGTTATTTGCAGGCCTAATCCGGACACTGAGATGTACATAGATGTGACTATATAGATTGATGAGTGGGTGCAGCTCTGTTGTACACTTGGCAGACATTACTCAGAGGCAGACAGTGAGCTGCAGATAATTTCTACACGTCTCTGGTGACAGTGGAAGGGGAAATTACACCTTATAGCCGGAGGCAAAAGAATTTGTGCGTCTTGCAGCTTGTCACAAAACCTGAATAGGGTTTCATCAATCCCAGCAACTACTATCATTTTTCAGCTGGTATTCATGAGGCTGCTTTGTTTCTAACAGTGTCTTTTTCCCAGTGCCCTTTAAACTGGTACTCTGTTCGACTGGGGAAGTGTTCGAGATAACGCCTAAACATTTAGTACTTTGTACCTGCCTGGGAGCTATGATTGTTAAAAAGCTGAGATTGTCCTCAGGATAGATTTAGCAGACACACTCAAGCATTACTGTGGGTTTACTCCTCCATGTTCATTTAGCCTCTTTTGTAGTATCTTTCGGTTGTTGAATACATTCATCTTTTTAAACCCCACCTTCAGATATAAGGTATCATTTAGACAAAGGGGTTGTAAAGTCATTCCAGCGTTATCCCGCAAAAAGAGGCAGTAACAGAAGCATCACAGAGGCCAGACATGGTGCCTGATGACATATTACTTGAGTGCTTGGTAAAATCGGGATTAAAACATGAAGAACGTAGGTGTATTATGGCACTGATATATGCAAATGCGCCAAACTTAGGGTGGCATGCATATTATGTCACACTAGACGCTTGTTAAGTCTTTTTCACAGATAGGAGTTTTACATATTTGCTGGATAAAACTTTCAAATTTATATATTGATAAATTGTGATATTGGTAGAACAAATATCCCAAATATACATCAAATATCCCAAAAGGAAACTTCTGTCTTCCCCTCTTTAGCAGGCACCTCTGTCTCCAAATACAACAGCATACACTGACTGGGCCGCGTGGTCTTCTTAACTGCCATCAAGGCAGACTTGGCTTCACCCCCACTGTCCCAGCAAAAAGGCTGCTCTTTTACAGACCCTTGTACCATGAATCACTGCTCGCACACGGTGAGCCAGAGTCCACTTGGGGGCTGCTGCCCGCGCCATAATGCGAATGGTCACGAGGGGTCATTTTGAATAGAGACCCAGACAAAACAGCAGCTAAGGACCCAAGCTGTGAGCGCTCCCAAAGAGAGCAGCGAACAGAGTGGGCTTTACTGTGTGTTTGTTGTGGTCGCGGAGAGTGTTGGACACACAATGCAGAGTTTTGGGTGTCATAATGTAACATAATTGTGTGCCAGTGATTTATGAAACATTAGGAGGAGACCTTTAAACCCCATGCATCACAAACCTTTTAGCCCCGCACAAACTGGATTGAAACGTGAGCTCCAGGGACTTAGCTCTAACACCTATTCCACTGCTCACTTTGAAAACAAGACAAGATCCACTCGTCATTTGCTCCCGTCTACTCCCGACCAATCTGTGCCAGGATACAAACAAAGCAAAGTCACATTTGTATTGTGTTTTGTTTAAAGGTGCAAAGGGCATAAATTATAAATAGTCAACAACACATAAACATAAAACACATAAACACAACAGCAAACTGCACAGAATGGAAGGTCATTTCATCAAATCATCTGTGTGTGTTCCACTTTACAAATGTACTGCACTTTCAATAGATTATTTAACAGGACATTTATTGTAGTTTCAGTTTAGATTGACATCAAAGCTATTGTTGCTTATGACTGCCATAAAATCAACAAATGTTGCTTACTGGGTTTAAAGGGTATAATGACCTTATGATCATTGTCTATTTACAGCTTATTATGACCAACTTTGAATCAATAAAGGACGTTATTGCTAATTCGTGTTGTTTTTAATCTGTTGTAATTGTTTTGCAGATATGGCAGCGTTCCAGTAGGTCTGTATGGCCCTGATGTAACAGGCCACACACACAGTCCTGCCCCGGTGCCAGCTGTTGCCCTCCAGAGCCCAGGGTTTATTGGGTCTATCTGCTGCATTTATGGCCAAACCACATCTCCCCAACTGTCTTTACTCCACTCTGCAGCGTCTTTTTCTTTGTTTCCTCACGTCCTCTGCAGCTTCCTGCCCCCCTCGACCCCTCCTACGTAACTTTCCAAAAGACACAGTCCAAGAGAGGTAAGATGGGGAAAACTGTTTTAAGGGGATTGAACAGAAAAGGATTTAGCCGAACTAATTATAATATATATATATATATATATATATATATATATATATATATATATATATATATATATATATTTATGTATATGTGTATATATTATATATAAAGTGAATGGAAGATATGCGTGTGTTTAATTGAATTGAAGAAGATGAAAGAAAGTGTCCATCGTTCTAATGTGGATCTCGGGGATGCGGGTGGAAATGCCTCCCCACAGGACGCACACGTACATCCACATAAAAAGCAGGAGCACTGCTGTGGGGCTGACGCAAGACTATCTGTGTCTCACGTGTCTCTCCCCTACGGCCGCCTGCTGCTGCTGACCTTCGAGATGTTTTTTCTCTCTCCTTCCCCTCTCCCTTTTATTCCTGTCTGTTTCACACACCCGCACGCACCTCCCTCTCCCTCCACACCTCCTCCCTGCTGCAACTCAGTATTTTGTCATTAAAAGGCATTGCATTTCAAGTCGGGATCAAGCAGATGGGGCTGCGTAAGCACAACTGCTGCTTCACACAGCGCCAACCCCGCACCTTGGCCAAAGTACAAATAGTATGCATGCTTTTCTACTAAATACAGCCAGACAAGAGCCGGGACAACTTTTAGATTTCAAATAGTTTTTGTACTTCGAACTATGTCCATGTTTTTACCCACCCACTAGGTATCACATGATCACACTTTAGGTTGTTGCCTTGCAATGCAGTAATGAGCCCCAATACTCGTGAAAAAAAAACAGGACTTTTAACTGCTTCTGTTAATTACTGTTACTGTAATTAGTAGCTAAATGGTCATGTCTTTTATACACAAGCTCAGTAAAAAAACAGTAAAAAATAGTGGCCCTTGGGATTAGCCTAATCAGAAAGCTTGTGCAAAAGTGAGGACTGGTCCACTGATTCTCATTTATGGGAAAGGTTTGTCTATATTTATGCCCTGTTTTAACTTTATGGCAGCAGGTCAATCAACGCCATATTACGGAAGGACTGACTCTGGCTTTGATGTTTTATTCTGTAACCATGGTTACCCTCATGCTTAATAAATTCAAATGACTTTATTTTTTATTAGTGTCTGAAAGTCTGTACACACAACTTGACCTTTTACTTCCCTAAATAACACCTTTTTGTGTAAATATGGTAACAACTTGCAGCTCCACAATCTATTCTTCTGCTGCGTCTCAGATAAACTTATGAACTACTATGAACAATTGGACAAGAGGTTGAATATTTGTAGTCACTCTGAATATCACACAGTATTTTTGCGTTGGACGTGCACCCACTCCCCTTCCTGAAACCTGAGAATGACAGGATTTGTGGATGGCTGCTTTATGTGGGCACTGTTGTGTGTCTGGAGGATACAGAGCACTGTGAAAGACAACACTGAGCAAGAGAAATGTCCCTGTTTGTCATTCTTGTCCTAATCGTCCTTTCTGACCAATGGCTCATAACGTTAAGAGGCAAGAAAAATAAAACAAAACACAACAATAACATCTCAGAAAGTTCATTGAGTTCATAAAAATCCTGAGCGTAATACAATTCTATCCCGGTGCCATTAAGCACGTCTTTCATTTTCTCTTACTCTCAACATTTGCATATTCCATTGGGTGTTTCGCTGCTCTTCCCTTTTTTTTCTTCTCTTGTCTACCAAGCAACAAATGTCAGCTAATTACACCATAGCTGTTTGGATGAGCTCCATCGTTCCCTGTGCTCAACCCGGTTTGTTCTCTGTAGGCAACACAGAGAGTCAGGCAGTTAGCGCTAGGTGCGGGGGCTGAGCTACAAGGCTTAAACACACACACCCTCAGAAATTGATTCCCCAAGAGAGTGCTCATCAATACTTATCCCAAATGATACAAGAAACCTGATGCAACAGTCAGGCTTGAATAAACAGGTAACACAGAAAGCTAGACGCGGACAAAATACCCTCTTATTCAGTAAAAACATTCTTACAAAGGATCCTATTTGAGCTCACTCACAGCACAAGGCCATCATGTCAGGCGAGGGAGAAAAGTGCAAGTCATTGACAGCGTGCAAAACAACAAACTGCCACCTTGGTGTGCTTGAAGTGAAGCCTTGAGGACGCAGATCGCTCTCACACTGAGACAGAGCAATAGCAGCAGAACAACCGAGAGGAAAGAAAACAGGGGCACAGTAGAGGAGAAGATTAAAGCTGCACATAACAATCCACACCAACAACCACAACACAATCCTGGATCCTAACAGGAAGCACTGCGGGGCACAGTTAACAGCAATTTACATTCAGCGCTGACTCCAAGCACATAGCCAGCTCAAAGGATGTTTATTAAGTGTGTATGTTTCAGACAAATATTCTGATTAAAATGGAAGAAATGTAATTAATTGCTTGATTCGCCGAATGAACCTCGAATTTGTAATGTAATCATAACAACTGCTTTTCAAGGGGCTCTTGTTAAATTTAATTGGGGGAGAGACAAAAAAAACACATGCTCTTTCACTGAATGAATGAAAATCAAATTAGGCCTGAAACCGGAGGAGTCCGCAAGTTTGTTCTAGTCGTGCCATCAGTGCACAAGCACCAGAGTGGGACTAAACGTGTGTTTTTAAAAGCCAAGACAGACACTCATTGGATTTGTTTAACTGTACTCACTGTTCGAGATGTCTTCAGCTCTTTGACATCACTGCTGTAACACCTGGGGAAAACACAGAGGAGATCAAGTTAAAAATACAACTATGTACTGGTGGCTTTGATTTTAAGGCTTCATTTTTTTGTGATTGTGATAGCATTGGATGTTTTTTTCCTCTTCAGATGTAACTTTAAAGATATACTGTAGCTGGGCTTAGCATTTGTGGTACAGACACATCAAACAGAGAATAGGGTGACGTCTGAAACGCAGCTGTGGCTACACTTACTCACACAAAGATATTCACACACACAAACCTCTTTCTCCTGAGCCCTCTTCTTGCAAAACCTGTTTGTGAGAAATGGATCTAGACACTGGAGCTTTGAGTGTGAGGATATTTTCCCCAAACACAAGACAGTTCTTGTAGAGAACCAAGCCTTAGCTGTGTTCTCACGCCCATCTCTCCTGCATTGTCTCTGAGGCACTTGTGCGCTCTTTAGATCCCAAACCGGAGCTGCAACTCAGGTGTTTATTACTTTAAAGCAAACACACATTACTGCTGTTACATATTCTAATTTGTGATTACGCTCAAAGATTAATAATGATTAACTCGTACACAGTGCTAGGCTTCTACGACCTGTGGCAGCATGTTCAGACGATTCGCTAAAAGAAAAAGTGCACACTAAAATTTCCGCTCTCCTCACAGGCACATATACAGCGAAGGGGGATGTTTCAGGCACACAAACAGTGCTACACCGCGTGTGGGTGGCTATCTAACAAGGTTCTGTTGACAGTAAACACATCCATCTGGTCAACGGCAACAGAATCAAGTCTGGTGGATGCTCCATCAGCACGGGCTGGCTTCGACGCTGATGTTTCCAGCTCTCGTCTGGTCGCACTAGTGGAGCCACTTAACACTGGGCAGATTTCACTATGCCCTGTGCAATGTGTTCCCAACCATCAGCCAGTTTTATTGTCTCTTTAAACTAGGTACCACACTGCCCTTGTTTTTTCTTCTTCTTTTGAAGCTCATCAACGTCTTTTACATTTGGTACTTTGCCACAGTGCTACATGAAATTCGCCTGACATGAGCTCTCTGTATATTCTAAATACAGGAACTCAGTCTGACAAAGCTCCATAAGCCAGTCAGTTCCTCAGATATGTTCATACCAATCAATCACATTCAAAGGCCTTGCGTCACACTTAGGCGACACAAGTACCTTGTTTAAAACAGTCAAGATGGCGCGCAGGACTGTAGAGAGTTTGTCTGCTCTCTGCTCTTCAATCAGTTTTAAATAATCAAGACAACATTTGTTGTTTAAAACCTCAACAGCAGACCATGCTAAGAGCATTCCTCAAGATATTTTTGCACGGCATGTTTGTTTGTTCACTTCTTTGTAGATTGTCGCCTAGCTAATGTCATGTCCGTTGCAATTCCGATTGGTTGGCCCTGGGTCGTATTGCCCTGCCAGACCCCGCCAAGCCCCGCCTTGAGGAAAACAAGGTGGCATTGAGCTTTTCCAGACTTCTTGCTGATACAGCAAGGAGTCTGGCTTGCCAGGCTAACATGAATATGCAGCTATTGTATTTTGTTTTTAAAAAAGGCTGTAGCCATGTAAACATATTATAAACCACTTAATAGCTGATAATTTCATGTTTAAACATATTTATGGTAAACAAATTCAGTTTAAGACAAAAGAAAAACAAGATGGTTATAATGTGTAATAGCTCAGATTCCAGGACAGACCCTGTGTCCATCAAAACAATTACTTTGCTCAGCATCTAGATTTACTGGAGAATTTTTGCTTTTCCCAGGCAGTTTGTAGATTCTTACTGCCGATCCCTGATGGATATTTACTATTACTTAAAATATTTCTGTTTTCACATCAATGGCCTGTGTTGCCCTTGGCTCCACGTTTTAGTCAGATAAACTAATCCTTCATTTTGCTGACAGCGCTTAAGTATCTCTAAATGTCACTTGTTGAAGTCAGCATGGCGCATGTGAAATAAAGAATGAATGGTTTATAGCTGCTCATGAGCCTGTCTGGATGCCCTCTGGTCATGTTCAAGTCTGCAACACACGACGCAGAGCACATCTGTCATTACGCCTCGCCCTATCACTGAGCAGAAAGCACCCTGGCCACGCTGTTGACGATAATTATAAGAGCACTGATCGAACTGTAATGGCTGCAGATACATAGACACAAACACTTTGATAACTCATATGAGCGATAATGATAACAGAGAGCCAGGTAAGGCTGAATTCATCTTCAGCTTTTTCATAAAGGCCTATTAGCAGATGATTAAAGGATCTGTGCTCATAGGGCTTCAGCACAGAAAATGATTTGCCAGCCACGAGGCAAGTGAATTACACCAAAGAAGAAAGCCACGGCTGTCTGCCATAATTTTCCTCGGCACAATCAGGCTATTGGTCTATTAACCTCATATTACTTTAAGATGTTGGTGAATAGTTAAAATATTCAGGTTTACCACAGACTAATGCTGAACGCAGTACACTTGATTTTACTTTGTGAATCTACAGGACTTGGGTTTTAACTTATAGCAATCATACCATACGATCATTTTGATACAATTTCAACATCAGTCATTAGATCCATCATTACTTCCGTCATTATTCCAGTGTTATTCACATGAAAGCTACAGAACAAACAGAAGAACAGAAACAGTCGAGTAAACTATAATTAGTCAACCAGCATTAGCCCTGAGGCATGCTCGCACACGGACAGACTGCAGCCTTACAGCTATGTCTGCCTTCCTCTTCTCTGTCAAACACACCACTTTGGACTTTGGAATCTTACAACTGCTCAAAGACACCATCTACACAATAAAACATAACGACTTGGCTAAAAGTTTGTGTCCGCAACAAATGATGTAATTCAACAGTTTTTATGAAGTTTAAATGCTATATCGTTGTCAAATGTCTCGGCAAATCTCCAAGTGGCCACCTGTGATACTGCAATGAATCCCAGAAACTAAAACTGCAGTCCACAGTCCACTTTTAGACACTTTCTCTGTCAAACATATGGTGGTCCTAGTCTTTGTCCACAAAACAAAATGAGTCACGTTCCAGCATGTACCCATTTGGAATAGGAATAATGATGTTAAATAACCACAGAGCGATAAGACACCTGCTAGGCTGATATGAGTCAGCAAATAAATAGATGATGGCTGTGCAAGTTTTTATGTTGGTTCATAAACAATTGTCTCTATTTGAGCACAGGGGAAACTAGTGTAGTCCTAGTGTACACCTATTGAGATTGGGTAAAATCCCTGGCTTGTGAATATTTGATGGCTTGTTAGAAGAGCGCGCGAGGCTGCAACATGTTTGTGGATGTTGTTGGTGCTGATCTCTGGCGCACCAGGCCCAGTGGGAGTGGAGCTATACTGAGACTTGGCCGCAGACATTTTCCTCGAGCCCCTGAACAAAACAGGCAAGTCTTGACAGTCTGTCCGCCACCTGAGTCGTCACACAATCAGTTGCAGGAAACCAATCCCTAAATAGCAGTGATTCATCTCTTCATCACACACAATGCCATCGCACAGTGCACAAAGGCTCACTCTCTTTTCCCAACCCTATCGGTCTGAACCCCTTCCCCCAGTGTGGTCTCTCCAGCAGCTTTAAATAAGTGCTTCTTCCAGCTTTCCTTTTGCTCTGTGATTTACTGGCAGTGTTTAACTCCAGGGCAGCATCTTTTATCGTTACATGATCTGGGTCTGAAAGCTGACAAAATGGATGCTGCACCCAGGTATCTTCGTATTTAAGTGTATGTTAGGAGAAAATAAGAAGCAGCTGCTAAGAGAGTGAGAGACGTTTGTCTAAGAGCAGCTTCGTACTTGCCTGTCTTGTGTACGTGTGTTTGTCATTGCGCTAAATGGTTTCTTCCTTGACTTGATGGAGCAAGTGGCCTCTCAAGGGACAGAGTTACACCACGCACAGAGGAAAAACGCTTTGAGACTGGCGCAAATCTCTGAACATTAGTGCCATCCATTTGCAAGAGGAATACATATACATATATATAGATATATATATGTGTGTGTGTGTGTGCGCACTGTATATGCGAAACGCTTGTGTTCATCTCTGCTTTTGTGTGACCATGAAAACTTATTCTCTTAATGGCACTGAGCCCGTTGCTGCATTAGCCATTCCACTTCCCTTTTTTGCTGTCCTCTGCAGGATAAGCCTCTTTCATTTGTAGCTCAGATATGCAGCCAACCTGGACTAGTCTAGTCTGGGTGCAACCTGTTTTCAGAGATGCAGAGACACACTGTCATATATTACAGGGAGGCATTTTATTGAGCGGAATTTCAGCCAAATAAACTGTCCCTTTATCGGATTATCTCTGTCTCAAATATGTTTCAATGTGGGGGTTGAGGGAGGGTGATATTAAGTGACTGTTGGCAAAGCTGGAAGTAATACAAGCATACACCCAGAATAAAAGATAGGCCTGTTTATTTTCGATAAAACGCAGCTAATGGGCCCCTATACAACTGCAGTGTCACAATATACATTTTGATCCTGCTCTGATAGTCCAATCATATTTTTGTGACAATGCAAATGTAAGTGACAGTATGAGCACTCCACAATTTGTCTAATGCAGGAATAGGAACCAGTCAGACAGAGAGTGGGTAGATGTCACATGACCTCCCATATTGCCTCATTTCATCTGAATGGTAGGTGGCAGGATTTTTGTCTCTATCACTACAAAAAGCCCATTCTTTGTTTACATGATTCTTGTTTAGTTATTCAAGTTTTAAGAGTCCACAACCACACTGGACAACTACTTTCAGATTAAGTTTGAATGCCTTTATAATGAGACTATGTCTTTCTGTTGCGCTTAAACCTTTAACCAAGTTGCTTTCTTTCGGAGTGAAGAAACAATGTTCGCGTCAAGTGAACAATGATATGAGCACAGGATGTGAGCAGATCTCAGGCAGAGGATAATCAGACCAGCAGCAACGCACAACAAGAGCTCAGAGTGTATTGCAGCAGCCTTGATGATCCATAAAGATGACGTGTGAAGGTCAGAGGAGCCGTGACAAACACAGCTGTCACATCTCCTACCAGCGCCTCTCGGACTAACGGCCTCCAAAACGCCCCACACAAAACACCAACAACTGGGGGCACGAGGGCCAAGGCTGAGAGCAGAGGGGCCTATAACCCGGACCGTGGACCTCCGTCACTGACACGAGATGCTGTAAAGAAGGGGTCCAGGGCACTGTGGCACTTACTAACGAGTGTGCCTCACTAGTGTCCTTTACTTCCTTCTTTTCTTTATTCACACACTGGTTGCATTTCTATTAATGTGTGTTTGTGTGGTTTTAAGCAGTTCCTATAATGGAAAGGAAACTGTCTGCCACAATAATATGAAGAGTGTTATGCCATAATGATGTTTAATAGTGCAATTACAGCGTGTAAAATTTGAATTGTCTTCAAATAAATAAAGATCTCAGGACTAACTTTCACTGGTGCCAAAAAACCTTTACATTTAGTCACATCACAGCTCTTAATAACCAAATATTTACAGATGGGACGTGTTAATGTTTATGGAAAACTATTATTGACAATAATATTATTGACAATAAATCTTCGATCTACTGAGCAACTCTAATGAAATTTTTTTCCACATTTCCACCTTCCAAATTTCACTTCAGATTGACTTTATATCAAATGAAAATAGTGTTCGTTCTTTGTAACGCAGGAGTAGATAAACAACAAGAGCAGGACTCAACGTTGACATTCGAATGAGGCTCAGAAGCGGCAGCAGTGTGGAGCCCAGATGTGAATCCACTTTGATTCCTTTCTGTGTGGAGCTTCTATTAAATGGATCTGCTGTCTCCTTGATCAAGGGAGTCAATAAAGGGCCAGTCCTGTCAAAGCCTCAGGGCTAAGTGTGTGTACGGGTTGTGTGTGGCTTGTGTTGTGTGTGTGCGTGTGCTATACAGACAGAATTTGAAGTACTCTGACAGGTGAGTGATTGAGTGCTTTCATTTCCCTCCAGCGACCACAAAACACACGCACACACACAAATACAACGTGCACTTCACAGGACACTAAAGGACAGGCCGAGGAACCAGACAAAGAGTGGAGTGCAGTTTCCTGAAGGATGCGACTCTGGGCTGTGTGCTTAAATTAGCTCTAAATGTTTGGATTACACACGGGAGCCCTCGCTGAGGATTTAGCCATTGCCTAGAGTTCAGGGATATGCGTGTGTGTTTCCATCGACACACACACTAACACATACTTGACTTGAGCGCACCCAACAACAGATCCTTACACAGATCACAAACACATGTCACTTCCATATGACTTCATATAAAGCAACCATATAAACCCCAGCCTGTTGTAACTCACAATAGCTTTAAAGTACGGACCATGGAGGCCCTATAGATAATGTTAATAACTGAGCTGACATTTCTGCTGGTGTTATGAAAGCCATATACAAGTAAATAGCTAATGAATGGACAGAAAACAGTGTAGAAACTTTGGATCAATGTAGTACTTTGATGTACAAAAACGGGTATTTTTATGGTGACGCATGTTTCACTCTAGATGATACATACAGATAGAGTATATCATCTGTGTCTACTTATGGTGTGAGAGAAATAGTATGATCCTATCAAATCCGGTTTTGATATGTTTGGAAGTGACTTTTCATCCAAATTATACAACATATAGCGTAATATTCTCTTTTGTGTGATACAACAATTTTTGGTGTGTCTGTAAGCCCCACAGGGTTACATAATCTTGTGTTTCTTTGTGTCCCTATACATTGCACACATCTCCTGGTGATAAATCACAGCCAGAGCAATTAACACAAGTATTTTTGAACATGTACAAGCCTCGGCTGCACTTTGACAAGACTGACGAGACAAAAGGGTTGTAGTGATGGGGGACAGTTTAAAGGGAATACTAGTAGCATGTGTCCTGTTTCTACTACAGCCACAAGCAGCTGTAAACGGTGTAAACAGAGACAACACGCACTGTTTCATTCACCAGGTTTGTGTTACAGAGACTACACATTTTTAAAGAGGCCAGGCAGCCAAGCTTGTGTTGCTGGGGGGGGATGCACAGGACAGACGCAGAGACAGAGAAGGGGAATGAGGGAGGTCAGTGCCCCCAGTCTCAGATAAAGGGCTCGCTCCCTCCCTGCTGCCAGCATCGAGAGGCGTCTCACGTTACAGCTGTCTCTCAGTGTCATCGTTCAGAAGCAGCGAGCGCGAGACAGACAGAGGGAAAAGGGAGAGGGGGAAACGGGACAATGCCTTAGCGCTGAGCACTCTGCGGGATGGGCTTTCAGGGCTGGACCGGAGGGGGACAACAACAGCAACAGCAGGTCCAGCTAAAAGAGGGAGGACTCATGGTCTAGCTGCCTGGTGGGGATATTTTTTTAAATGACTAATGTTAGTACAAAACACAGCTACAATGTCTCATCATCACAGAAATGTGCCTGACCTTTTCAAGACAAATTATTTGAAATGTGGTGTGAACTGAGCTCGTCAGATCATTATACACCGCTAAAGCCGGAGCAGGCAATGGTTTTGACTCATGCTGCACAAATGTAGGAACATTTTGCCAAATTGAACCATGATTAGGCATTGAGAAATCTTAACAGGACTTCACTAACCAATTAGTCAGTGCCAGAATATTTCAGCAGGATGTCGAGCAACCCCACCAGAGTTAAAGATGGCCGTTCAGAGAGAAGTGGCTCATATGGAAGGTTTTGCTGACGATAGAGAATGCTTACAGTGGTCACTCTTTGCATTTATCCCCTCACCATCACCTCCCATGTGATCCTGCTCTCACCAATGAGATCTCACAGTAGGTTTTTTAGCATAAATTTTTATTGTACTTTCTTGAGTGACCAGTGACCACTTGTAGCCTATGTGCAGTAAGAACACATCCATATCACACTGGATGAAATGTATCTAACCCTAAAAAACAATCAAATACAGCAGCTTGTCCCAGGTCTAATAATAACTAATCCAAGAACTGCGAGAATTCCTTGCACAACCATGTAGGTCAGTGCGGAACATTAAACCAGTGTCTTCTTCTGTTTGACTTTAGGATCACACTCAATACCAGATAAAAACTTTGCAAAGGATGGGAGTGCTGTGTTTGCAGTTTTTAATTCAAAACTTTCGCTCCCACAAACACTGATTTTACCCGTCCCGTTTACATAAAACTCTGTCCTGAACAAACACATGCAGCTTTGCACAGCTCCAAAGTGCCTCCCTGTTTATTCTTGCTCTATCCTTGTCATATCTCATGGTGTTCTGTAGGAGTTAAATATTTAAAATTCTGGCTTTGCTCGGAGCAATCTTTGCCAGCGCAGCTAAAATAAAAAGCCTTTGTGGCAGCAGTGACCAGATTTTAAATGCTGCAGGAGATCAATAAACGGGGGCTGTCGAGGCACATGCATTTGTGTGTGCTTGTGCGTGTGTGTGCTCGTTTCCCTTATAGAGTGAAGGCTCGTGTGCTTACATATGTGATTGTACGTATCTCTCAGCTTCACTGCCCACCATAAGCTATTCTATAGTATCATCAAGAATCCTACCGTCCTCATCGGAGCGCCCTCAACACAGGTGAATTCTACAGAGGAGTGTAAATACAGGCCGCTGCCACAGATTGAAAATGTCAAAGTGTAGTAAACATCAGACTCAAAAGCAGGTTTCTTGTTGTAAAATGCTTTAAAGTTAGGCCTATTCAAAGTTAGAAGGAAAATAAATTTTTTTGTGAAGCATTTTGACACAAAAGACATCACATTAGTGTAAACTAGCCATTACTGTGGGTACTGTAACTGTGGGGCCTTTAGTTAAAGACAGGAAGACACTCTACCTGAGTCAGTAGCTGCTTTCAAATAAATGAAACTGCCAAAAGAGAAACTGTCTTGCACCCAATAAAATGCTCTGTAAGATTATTCACTGTAACATTTTTTATTTTACTCAGACAGGACTTTGATATGAAATCATGTGTTTTGGAAAGGTCCAACATTTGCAATATGGCTGACCAGATGCTCTTTGTATAGCAATGACTGTCATCTACTAGACATAATACAGGAGATTATTTATCCATAACCCTACCTTTAAAAAGCAGGGTGCTGTTCAAATCCTTTTTGAGCACTTCCATTGAAAGGACGCGACACCTGCATTTCTTTTCAAAACAAAAAGATGCATTTATAATAACTTTAATGGATGCTTTCAGCTCACAAAAAAGCTGACAATGTTGTTTGCGCTGACTCTGTGACACAGATTTGAGCTGGAGAGTTAATCAGTGCACAAGGACTTGCAGCAGGCCATTTGTTGGTTCCACAAAATGGCACATCTGTATTTTCAGCTCCTTTCTAATGTACAAAACACAAACAGCCCTGAAGTGGAAAAATCATCAGGACCTTTTGAGACTTCATTAAAAGAAACGAGCCTGGACTTCCCAAACAAAGCTTCTCTTTAGAGGGAGAAATCGACCTTTTCACCTTGCTTTTGGAAAAAAAAAGGCATCCCGACGAGACATAGCTTGCAAAAACAACCTTGACTTTCATCAAGGAAATTCTCACATTGAATGATAAATACGGGCCCAGGGGACAAACAGCAGAGCAGCAGCTTATCGCCGTTCCCTCCCAAATTTGGCCGCTACGTCTTGTGTCTCCTCAAAGTCAACATGGGGTGACCTGGTTGCACTTTACAGTAGTTATTGTTTGGTAATTAATCCACCATATGTAATCCATGCAGAGTGGAGGGTAAACAAAATGTGTGTCAATTTGTTTGGGCTTAATTAACAGCAGAGTCTGTTCACTTGTTCCTACAACAGAAGACACGTGTGCTCGTGCTCATTAGCTCTGGTCAGCCTTTAAAAATATACATCATTCCTCATTATAGAGACAAAACATATTTGTTAAGGCTCACTCCTGTAACTGGCCATGCACTTTAGACAATACTTTGTGCACCCTGATGATTATCAGGACATTGACTGAGTGTTACCAAAATAGCAAGGTAACATAAGGTCAGGGAGATTGTCTGAAACTTTCCAGGTGAGAGGTCGTTAACATGTCAGGCCTTACAAACACATATCAATAAGTGAGCAGCCTGTGACTTGGCAAAATATTAGGACAAACACAGAAGACGTCTCAAAGCTTTTAGGGCTTTCAGTAAACGACTAACATCCATGTAGCTACTGGAGAGTCGAAAAAGGTTTGATTCTCTATTGTTTGAAATATACCTGTTTGCGGAGTTCTCACTTGTGATTGGATAAAGGTGGACAGGAAATAGGACTGCACAATCACAAGTCGCCAATTTATTGTTATCGCAATATTATTGATAGCAACATTCGTTAAAAATGACTTTTATTGCAATTACACTGTACTCTTCCATTTAATAGACTTTTGTGTATTTTTTGTCAAAATCATCCAAAATTGTTCAAACAAAGCTTTAAATCAAACTGGCGCGTCCAAATGAAAAAGTTCAACATTTAGTCCTACTTTAGACCTGTTTAATACTGGTATAGTCCTATAAGAGTCCTATAAGGTTTAGTTCCTCCTTTGACAAGTGGAAGTTAGTCCAGAGTGTTCAATATTTATTTTTCCTACTTAAAAGACTATTAACATATTGCAGCTAATATTGTTATTGCAATATTTAAAATAGTTATTGTATATCACACATTTTCCAATACCGTGCAGCTCTTCTGGGAGATGTATGTTGCAAAGCAGATGGACTTTGCCATGTTACTGACTGAACACTCAGTAATAATGATGGCTGAATATAGTTGAGTAATAGTTGTGGAGTAATTTAAGCCTTACATCAAAACTCAATCACCTACTTCTCCTTTAATATTCTACTAGCCTTAACGTAGCCTAACTGGACAGGAAATATGATTAAGATTTACAACATTATTTCTCGAAATATTTTCTTAACACAGAGCAGAGCAACACTTCATCTCTAAATTTACCAGCTCTGTCAGCGTTGACATGAAGATATTTGACAGGGCTCCCAGATCATCAATGGATTATTTGTAGGACTAAATCGTAATGTAAAGTGCGGAAATCAATGCCATTAAATATTTAAGAGTTTTTAATGATGCTTCACAAACCTTTAGCCAAACAGGAATACGTAACGTGCTTGTCACATAGAAAAGAGTGGCTTACTGTAAACTATAGCTTGCTGTAGAGTTAGTTAAAGTCATGCATATTTAATCAGCTTAATCTGCAACAAATTGCCTGTTAGCAGTGCACAATATTGAAGCTTGTACTGAAATCTGATAAGTGCATTTATTTGGTTATTTTTCAAATACTGACATCCGTCTAATGTTTTGTAAGCCCTTCTGTTCCTGCATTACACACAGTTATGAGTAAGATGGTAAGACAGGCTAATGTGTCATGTTAATATCAGAAATGCATTTGGTGCTTATACCCTAAGAAATACACACCTATAAATGAATTTAATCTCTCAACAGCCTGGCACTGATGAGGATCGATACATGAGGGACGCCTAATACGACTCACCTTGCTTCAAACAAAGCCATGGGTTTTCTCAGTAGCTAAAGACAGGACTTATCAAATAGAAAATGATTATGGAGAGTTCAGCGTTGTGTGCACACAGAATTGTCTTCTCAAAAGCTGTCCATGTTCTGTCCGATTCAGCACCCCTAGACCCAGAGCTTGTGAACCTAATTTCACCTAATCAGCTTAGTCAATAGCCACCATTTGCTGTGACTTTGGTCGACATGCACAGAGGGCTTAACTATGTCTCTCCTTAATTCCAGAATGTTCAAGTCAAGCAGAAGTCACCCTTTATCTTTTAAAAACAACTATTAATTGTTTAATTTAAACAAAAGAAAGGGGGAGAACAAAAAACTCAAGCCAAGAGTTGTTTTTATTCCCCCCTCTCTTCTGCCCTGGCAAGAAGAGACAACTCTGATTTGAGTGTGCTTGAGGTAGCACAGTGTGCTTTCATTTCAAACCAACATGGCAAACAAACTCTGACAGATTTGTTCCCCTTTTCCACTTTTGCTCTTGCTCATTGGCTCTCAAATTATGGCAAAACACACTGCACAAGTCCATTAGTACAACTTGTTGGTTTGTATGTTCAGCTGTAGCTCTTTGCACACACTCTGAACAAATCTTCACAAAATGACTCTACAACAATACTTAGTTGAAATCGTGGCAGAAAACTGCGAAGACGCTGTTCCGTTTCAATTCACTGATAGCACTAATGGCTTCTTAGCAGCTCCATGAAATCAAGCAGCTGTCATGTCGATGCATCAGCAGTGAGAGGAGGGAGAGCCATCCCCATAAGGACAGAGGCACCGCGCCTTCATGTTTGGCTAAACATCTGCTCCTCTGCACTCCTGCTTTGCAGCAATAAACGGCCAAACAAAAGAGGTGGGAGGTGAAATCATCAGATTTTCCATTTCAAAGCATTTGTTCAGTTTGTTTTCATTCCCCTCCTCTTTCTTATGTGCTATTTGTTGGACATGAAGCACATGGGGGATCAAGTTTATAAAGCTCAAGGACATTAGAAGATAAAATAACACCTTTGTGAGAGGGATGGCACAAATGAAAATAAGGTCACTGTTTTTCAGTCACTGGATAATTCTTTCTGTAAAGTGCCTGTTGTCTTAACTCTTGCCATCCATTCTTGCTTAGGGCTGATCATATCTTTTAGCATTTCTGTGAGTGTGAATATCTTCTATGTGTCAATAAATCAATCAGTAAACAAATCAAACAAGACCGTTTTGAGTAACTTGAGACAACACATGATTAAACAACAATTGTTGTTTAAAAGGCAGTAAATAGCTTGTTAATCACATAATTAGACAACTATAAACATTGTGTGAATGCTTGACATGTTATTTGGCAATGATAATCTTTCATATTTCCCCTTAGATAAGATTGATAGTTGCTCGTTCATTCTTATTTAGTCGCTAAGATAAACATAAAACTGCTTTAAGTAGGAATTGTAATAACATAATGGCAGTTTTGAAGCATGGACATATGTAACTGTGCTAAATGCTGCTACAGCACCTGCCCCTATGAAAGAAATCACATTGCTCTGATAAAACCACCACGCCACATTGTGAATGCCTTTTAAATGCTAACATTTCGGTTACAACGTGCCCTTCTTGGTTGTATTCAAATCTTCACCGACAATCTACTAACCACTTTCCGTTTGATTGTGAAACAAAACTACAACCTATCTTTCTGTAAAAAAAAAAAAAAACTTTGGTAAAACTTGAAACTTGAAAAAAAAAAACGTGGCTCAATTTCCTTTTAAAGTAGGGGTGTGAGAGAGAGCAAGGGGTAAAAGGTTGGGGTGAGCTCGCTTAGGGGGCGAATTAAAACAACCAAGATGGCGAGAGGCTTGTTGTTTTGGAAGGGGCAGAAAAAAATGGAGGATATTGTAATATACACAAAGGGATAAATTTCAACAACTCGGCCAAGCGGCTCACGGATTGAGGAAGCGACCGCGATAGCAGATCACCGACAGGCTAGCACACAGTACATCAACACGAAAAGCTCCAACTCTAACCAGCCGTGGACCCAGAAAATATTATAACTCCAACTTAATCTGAACCGAAAGGGATACTTCTATTTGTCGCTAATTGTTTTATTTTTGCGTCAAGGGAATGTATTTTATTGGACAGCGAGGATCAACGGTTGTCCACTGCCTTGTAGTTACGTTGACAATTACAACATCCTCAAATACGCACACAAAACGAGCAGTTATGTCTTTACCGGTGAATAAAACCGACAAAACAACATCAAAGATATTAAAAGTTATATTTCTTAAGGATACGACAAGTTGTTAGCTAATACGACAGCCTGAGTGAACGGCGCAAGCATAAGGAGAGGGACACAAAGACGATTCCCACTATCAGGTCACCACTCACAAGAGGAAAAACACTTGTATCAAGCGGAAAAACTTTGCGGATTTAACCAAATTGTACGACTCCAAACTACGAAATAAACCGACTGACAGACTCACAGCAATCCGCTTAAACAAGTTAGTATCCGAAAACAGTTTACATGAGATGGAAAAGCTGTAAAACTAGAAACGAAAGCCAAGCAGTACGCAGCTCATCGCTTGTTCTGTGATGGGGGAAAACAGCGTCATTGAAATAAAACACTTACCTTGTTTTAGTCACTTTACTTATTTCCAACGTGGCTTTTTGACTTCTACAAACACTTCTTCCTTGGTCTTCTCGTCTCTTTTTCCTTGTTGGTCGGTTTTGGTTATGAAAGAGGTCGGGAACGAGTGATAAAGAAGGGAATTGGACAGTAGTAATTGAGTGTCGGTGTGTGAGGTTGTGTGTTAGTTACTCACAGCAGATTGAAGGAGACTCTTCTCAAGGTTTATTCAGCCCCACTTCAAGGAACCGACCTGACGTCAGCTCACTACTGCCACACAAAGAAAACTTACTATTTCTGCAGCGGACACAGTCAAACCACGGACACTCTTATTGTTTTTTTACATGCGACAGTCATTATTAGTTTTTAGCAGAGGATGATGATGTAGCGTTAACTTTATTTATGATCCTAACCGTGCAGACCTCGGGCAATTATCATTTAGCGCGGTAAACAAATATTATGTTAGTAGATAGAAGGGTCATTTTACACTGACATATTTTGTATGTATTGTTCAGTGTAACTTTTGATAGGTTAATTACATAATAAAAATGCAAATTAATTCAACAATGATGATAACAATAACATCTAATGTTTTGTTTTAAAATGTAGGGGTTAAATCGTGTAAAGGTAATTCAGGATTAAAGAGTGTTGTAACTTTTTCAAAATGCCCGAAGAAACACTTTTTTTGCGCATTCAAGATCTGGTCTCATGTTTACACACCAGTACATCTTGACTGTTAGTCTGGAAAATACATTAATATTATTATGTTATTAGTTATGTTATTTTAAAGGCTCTTAATTTAATTATAATGAAGCCATAAGCCAATTAAAACTCATATTGTAATATCTTCAATTGGTAAAGCAGCTATCTCATTAAAAACTTTAATAACAACAATATTAAGCTTTAATACCAATAAAATGTTTAAATAATATTATGACCCATATGTTGTTGTTGTATATGTTTTGTCATAATTTGACGTTCCATTACAATGCACTCTCCATTCTTGTCCATGCAAAAAGTTAAATGCACTTGAACTAAAGAGGTGGAACTATAACATGCTGTGTCTGTGTGGACCCAAATAAAACCTATTCTTGGGGTTCTAACTGCAAAACTGTCTTAAGATAGTGCCATAATTAACATGCTATTATGTTACTAAACTATTCCTCCATCCATCTTATTCTCTTGTAACATGGTTTTGAATACAGTAGCCGTCATTATCAAAGTCACAAAAGCGTGTTTCAGCATTAAGTGACCGAAGTCCTCTGAAGATGATACAAAAGCAAACAAATAGCATTTCCACTCCGGCTCTACGTTAGAAGGTATTTGGCAAACAAAAACAGAAATCTTTCTAAGAATGGGATCAATACATTGCCTGGCAAAGACAGCCATCTGTGCCTAATTGTATGCTTTACCTCCTCTTCTGAACAGACAATAAGCAACAGGCTGAGCGCAGGGCCTGTGACCCAGACTGGGTTTCCAGACGGGGGAAGATTATTTCATTCAACTGGAAAACAACAAGGGGTGGGGGCAGGTTTTTTTTTTGCAGATGGAGTGGGCAACTGTTCTTATAGCTAGGCCCCTCCCGCAAAGGGATGGCCAACTGGTGTGTCTCTGCACGTCACATCAGCACTGGTTGTATCCATTTTAACAGGTATTATAAGGGATTAACAAACTGTTCACTGTTAGTTTATTGACGTCTCATAAATCACATGCCGACAATGAACTCATTGTTAGCAGCGTGATGGAGAGTTGGTTTACAGGCACATTCTTATTAATGCTTCATAAACATTATAAATGACCATAAACGGAACATGTTCATTTTGCAACATCTGAAACATGTCAACTCAGGTTTGCTTTCGCGCACAAAAAGTAATACAAAAGTGGGCTGGTGATGCCATAAAAGTTTCACAGTTGGTCCAGTTTAGAGGATGGTTAGAAGACCCCTGATTCAGGTTGTGGTGTGTAGTTAAAGCCATTTTATAAGCTTGCTCTCCATGTTCCTTTGCTCATTGATTTTTCTCTCTGCCCCTTTCCATTACCTGTTGAGATGGGGGGTTTGCTCATCTTCTACACAATCCTCGATCGCTCTCTAGCCACTGGCACCCTGGTGTATTCCTCCATCTCGTTCGCTTCTTGTAGAGGGAATGACAGGCCGTGAGGAATGACATCGGCTCTGTTTGTCATACAGTAGCAGCAAGAAGCACGGATTTTAATTGCATTGGAGAATCTTCATTAAAGAGAGCGCATGGGGGCGGGAATGGGGGGAGAGGGCTACATGGGGCGGCGTGAGGGGGCACTCTGAGCATCGTCATTAGGAGAAGGCACTAGTAGCATAGAAGGGTGGGCCCTCTTTGCATGCACACTGAGAATGCCTGCCGTACCTCGGTCATTTGTAACATAATAAGTGCCAGCACAATGACTGCAATGCGAGAAAGCACACCACAGGGAAGAGAAGGGGGAAGGGAGACAGCATGTCTGTCTAAAAGAGGGACTTTTTTGTCTTGATTAGAAAGTATAATGAGTCACTAAAGAAACAGGGAAAGGGATCTCTCCTGAGACTGATGGAAAACAAATTAATCTGATGATTTGGATTTAATTATTATTTTTCTATTAGTCCAGCCTTTCAAAGACAGGGACAGCCGTCCGAAGCGAGGAGCTGTGCTTGCATTTATTGATTTTTGCCTGGACACATTCAGGGAATACAGATTCATCTGCTTGCCTGGCCACACAATCCACTATGCGATTCCATTAACGCAAGAAGCTCCCAGCAACTCGGAGTTGTTTCATTTGAACAACATAAATTGAGCTTAAAATAGTGTTCTCACACGAAAAGTGGCCTAAGGATGTCTTTTATGGAATGAATTAGGCATCGCTCACTGTTGTGTCCTACATAATAAGTATTAAATAAACACCCAGTAAATTAAATTAATCCAACGCAGTATAGTCAGACATCATTGTTCCTCTTCCCCTCAAACGTTATACACTGCTTTAATAGTTTTGTGTAATTTAATCTTTTGTTTTGGTTTAAAGTAAGAACCCATGCAACCAGACGCTTTTATTTTTCCTGTCCTTATAGTATCTTTCTTTGTAGGGCCCTTTTACAGTCAGTAGTCTTGAACACAATGCTTGGTGAGATGTAATGATTTGCTAAGTCAATGATTTGAACTGCCGGTGTGATTAAAGCACGAGGGACCAATTTGCCCCTGCTATATGCAGAATATTGGTGTGCCTCAAGTAACACTCATATTCTCCCCCTGACATCAAATTCAGCAATTATGCCAGATGGACGATGTTATTGATCAGTGTCCTCCTATCCCTCACTGAAAAGGCTTGGCAATAAATTTAATGGCTTCGAGTGTGCTGGGCTAATCACAGATATTTTCAAAACCTAAATGTGCCCAATGGTGCGTGGGCATCCATGTGACAGTGAAATATGGGATAATCCTTGACCTTTGACCCCAAAGTCAACTACAGGAAAACAGTTTGAGAAAGGGTAAGTATGTGTTGTGACCAGGAGACAAAACAGCCACCATTTATTTCTTTATTGTGAATGGAAAGGTGCTGATTGGTGCAATTAACAGTTAAGTCTTGTGCAGTGCAATACAGGTCCACATTCAGATACTACATAGCTGATACTGCAGTGACTGCCTCAACCAATCTATGGTCTTGAACATGATGAACTAGATTTTTACAGATAAGAGTTGTTGACCATAAACAATTACATATACAGAAATGTATTTAACTGCAACCACTGTGGTCCTTTGGGGAAAATCCTTTATATTTATATATTATTTTTTGTTGCAGTAATGTGAGTAGGCCCTTTGTGAATCTGCAGCACAACAGACGGATGCAATTTCTTATCCAGTTCTTATAATACATCCATGTTTGTGACAAATATTTGAAAGCACTGTGCTTCAATTTAATGTCTTTCAGTCAGTGCGCACAAATGCTCTTGATAAAAAGATTTGAGAGATCCAGCAAATGTTTTTCCTTGCAAGGCTGACTAACAAAGCCCCGCTCGGCGTAAATGAGTGTTTATTGTGGCGAATGTAACTGAGCAGAACCCTCTGTTGTATGATGTAATACACAGAAGGGAGAAATCATCATAATAGCAGAGTAGTAGAGTGACTCACTGTTGATGAGGTACATTCACACTGTCATTCACCGAGGAGCTGCAGTCTGTGTGCACATGTTTGTCAGTGTGTGACCGATGGAGGCAGAGAGACACAGAGACAGAAAGACAGAGAACGAGAGACACCAAGCATTAGTATGAGCCTTTTCTGGGAATGAGGAGTCATTTGTGCCAGGAAAGTGAAGAAACACGTCCCAGCCCACTGTGATACATCTCTCCATGAAGAATGAGCTCACAAGCAAATGTCACCCCAACCCGAACAATGCCAAATGACCTTGAATCAAACAAAAACACATCTTTATCCACAGCTGTGTGTACACACCATGCCACACAAATGTCAGCAGATTTTCCGTTTGCTAAATCTGCTCGTAAGTGCAGGGCTTTGGCCAAGGCAATCAACCTGATATTATCCTTCAGGTCCACTCAACTATCACTCTGACGAGGCCACACTTTACGGCGCTGTTACTTTCTCCATTTAATCGAGTTAGAATAGTTTGAGGTTCACCTTTTCACCTGCTCACACTGACAACAAATGGATCTGACTGTGTCTCTCTGCCAAAAATCTCATAATTTTACAGTCTTCCTTTTTATTTAGAATAGATCATTACATCACAGTCATGTCATGGAATACAATTAAATGTGCAGTAAATACTTTCTGTTCCCCTAGATAATTACAATGCTTCACTTGGCACATTAACTTGGACTTTTTTGTCATCTGTTATTGTTTGATTGTTTAGTGTAGTGTAGTGTTTTATTGTATTGTAATGTCTTCATTGTATTGTTGCCATAAAAGAGTCTGAGAGCTTGCATTTAGTGTATTTTAAAAAACACTAAAACTAGGGCTTAAAAGGATCATTTTGGCATCTGCCATATTTAGCTATTTAGCTTTAGTTTAACGTGAAGGAGTGTGATGTGTCTCAGGGCAGAAGATGACCCCATTGACCTGTTGTTTTAGCTTTAACCTTTAGGAGTCTTGGCTGAAGATCTTGGTTTGGACCACAATTGTTTCATAAGATCCCTTTAGAGACAAAAAGTTAACAAAAGGTATTTGATTAATTGCAAAAAAAAAATTCAAACATGTTTAAATGTGTAGAGTTTACCATACTCTGTATTTCACGCAGTAAAGGCTAAGGGGATTTTTCAAGGGGAATTACCTTCACAGTTGAAGGAATTTTATGCTTCAGCACCTTATCATAGTTTACCTAAAACCACTTTAAATCCTGTTCACAAAATGTTGGCAACTGTTTATTGCTGACAGGAGAAAATAATTTGATAGACTTGTACTTTTCTTGATCATTATTACCGTAGTGCTATCGCTCTTCCCTGGCCCACATCAAGGTCTATATGTACACGTTTTTAAGCAGCTTAAACACAAGGCCGTTTGTTTTAGCTTTTATTTTCTTACACCAAACAGACAGCAAAGTTACATGGCCTGTTAGGACAACTCGGACTCACATTACCTGAATAATTCATGGTCATGACCTGGAAAATAAGAAACATTATTGTAATTCCAAGGGAGACCTTAAACCTCTTCTATTAAGTCGTCCCCTACTGATTTGTAATGCAAAGGTAGGCTATCTTTCATGGGATTCCACTCAAATGCTAATCTGCAGGAGACTTTCAGCTCATATTGACAGGCCTTATTGTTGGCCAAATCACTCATCAGAAATTTTAAGCGCGTCCCTTTTCTGCAGGGAAAGCATTTTTGAGTTTCTTTTAAAGCGCAGACCTTGACAATTGTGATTCGGCAGAAGGGCTTCCTGGACATTTGACAACAGTGCCTGGAAGTCAAACTATAAACAAAGTAAGATTGGCAGTGCAGCATAAAGTTTTTTATTGATGGAGCAACACAAAACCTGCATACAATTTAAGGTCCCACCACTGGACATAAATTAGCTGTAATATTCTCTATCATAGTGGGATTACGTCGAGTTAAAGAGTCTGTCAACACTGAGGCTGCAGGCTATGTACGTTGTCAGCAGCATCAGTGAAATCACTAATTATTGATTTAGGTGCATGCACGCAAACAGACATGCTCATACATTACGAGCATTATCTTTATGAGAAAACAAACAACATTGGCTACATGTCTACGAGGTGAATTGTGAGTGCATTTTCAGCTTGTTCAAGCCAAAATGCCTGTTTCACACTGAAATGCTACCTTTCAATAAGTCTAATTACAGACCGTAAAATCTTATTTAAATGCAAAGAAATGCTGCTATGTATCAAGGGAGCTATTAGAGATACCACATGGCAAGCAGCATGCATCCATTTAATAAAACCGATGTTGACATTCATCAGGTTTGATCAAAATGTATAAAAACCAAACCAGATGATGTATTGAAACACAGCCCCAGTACCTAGAATGCTTTTGACAAAAGTAATTCAGAAGCTTGTCCTTATAGCATCTTTATCCTCATATGATATTTAAGGCAAAATTAGAAGCAACAAAAGCTGTGTTCATAGCTTTTTATTTTGTCCAATGGCACTTCAAGCTTGACGCATTAAAGCCAACAACTGTACTGAAAGATCCTTGTAATTTCTTGGGGGGCAATTTGTCTCAAAGACTATCTTTCGTTCCGCAGAGTAATAGCAGCTTAGTTTATCTGCGTTGTGATGCTGACATTTGCCTCCAAGCCTGATTGCAAAGTGTTTTGGAGTGCTTAATCAAAATCCTAAAACTTTACCTTTAAAAATTCAGCATTCCCTTGTAGTAGATTCCAAATGCAAACCCCCTGGTTCATGTCTGATGAGTTAGAACATAAACCAGTGAAAATTCATGCTGCAGTTGGGCTCAGTGACAAAACAGAACATTCACTGACTCTTAATAAATGAAAGGCATCTTATGTCCCTCCGTGTCAGGTCTGCAACACAAACTGTAAGCAGACAGTCAGCCACACCTGCATGTGTGACTTTCATTTTGAATAATTCGCAGTAAATGAAACCATTAATACGCTGGTGTGATGAAGAAACACATTCTTTTATTAATGAGTCCAACTGCGATTGCACAATGATCCATTTGACAATAACACATTTATTTGGCTTATGGGAGTACATTAAAAAAATGAATTAAGTACACAGTGGTTACCTGAGGCAAAGTAAGTTATTAGAAAACAGGCTAAATGTCTTTACTCTATTAAAATTACTGTATTCACTATTGATTAGTCAGAATTACACTTTAAAACAGAACAAATATGGAGAGTTTAGAAAAAATTTATGTTAACTCATTATATGCCAGTGCCACTTACAGTATAACATAATGTTATAGTACAGCAGTTATATTATTATGTACTACGTTTGTATCCCTGTAAATGTAGCCCTTAGTCCAACATAACAACAGCAGCAAGTGATCCTTTCCATTTTTTTCCCTTGTTTTTTTAATCAGGACATTGACAACAATAACATTTTCTGTAAATGTGCTGGCCTGAAGACTAGCCACTGGACAAATGCTAAGAGTAATAGGTGTTTTTAGTGGTGGAAACATGGAGAAAACCCACTCACACTGGAGGAAGATGGAAATTACAGGAAAGGGAATGAAACCTTGGACCATCCTGTGGGAAGGAAACCTTTGTCACACATAGTTTATTATTCTTTTTTTTGTTTACTCATTGTTGGAAGCTGCCACCAGGGGGCACCCAGCATGTTTTTGATGTTGGTGGGAGAACATGCAAACTCCTCCCAGTAAGGCCGCTGTCAGCAACAGTGCTAACCACTGCACCATTATTAGAACATCTTGACATTGTGTGTCAATTTAAAATCACAAAAATGTCAAGAAACAATTATTATTACCATGCTCATCATCTTCTTCCACCAAGAGACAATGTTCAATAATAAAAATTCATAAAGTTCCATCAAAAAGCCATAAACCGAGTGATCTAGCAACTGTGTAAGTAAAGTGTACAGTAAATTACAGTTATCTGTATAAAATCCCTGTAACCATTGCTTTGCATCGTTTAAAGCACTGTTTTTTTGTGGAAAGCAATGTTGAGATCAGTAATAAGTGCACTTCAGAATGCTGTCAATAAAAGCATAAAAGGAATCTGAAATATGTAATGACAAAACAGAATGAGGTTAACGACTCATCAAGATTTTCATTGCTCCAGTGCTCTTTCCGTTGTGCAGAGTATGAGCACAGACTTAGATGAGCCTGCGGGGGTGGTCTTAAGACGGTTTTAGGCCTGATGAAAACAGGGTCTGTGTTAATTAATACTGGCAGGCCACTGTTCCTCCTGGCAGTGTGCACAGACACTCTCAGTGACGCCTGGTCAAAAATAGGGCACCACACAGCACAGTAATGATCACAATGGTGACATCATCTCAGCCTTCAATGTGCTCTCCCCTCAGTGCTCTCATGAACAAAGAGCAGCAGGCATGCACTGAGGGAGGCAGATGCCACTTTGTGTCTGGGGAACATTAAGACCAACAAATGCTCTTTGAATCCCCAGAAAGGGCTTCTAATGGCTGTGCGGGGCAAAAACACTTCTTCTAAAGTCACCCACTCAAATGTAGTCTCGGTCTGTTCCTGTATCAGGTGTGTGATTGATCTTTTTTGCCACAGAGCGATGAGAGCATGTGTGTTTGGTGAAGAGCAACAGAGCAACAGAGCAAAGCATATGCTTTGGTCCACAAATAGCATATAGTAATTTTAATGGTGCCCCTCAAACATGTGACCTAAAGTGCTAACACATGTGGCCTTGCTCTCGATTGTTACTGATCAGACGTGCTAGTGTCTGTCCGCTTAAGGGTTTGAGACATGATCTGTGCTTTTTTTAGACTGACAAAGAAAGTATTTATTGTTGTTGTATTGTATTAATTGATGTATTAATAAACAATATAAATTTGTCTCAATGTTTTGGGTGTAATTTGCATGTGTTTTTTAAAGATTGTTTAATACATTTTCTGCTTGTTTAACTGATATTAGCTCTAATAAATACAGTTAACCAAGTGTCACCTACATTGTAATAAACATGTGCAGCGGTGTTGTTCAATATTTCAAAAAATATTCCCTTTGCTTTAAATAAAAAAGAATACTTAGAAAGCTTCTGAATCTACAGCAACACTTTGCAATGTTTAATTAAGAAATTATAGCCTCAAAGTAACTTGATAGTTCCCTAAAATGAAAAGGATCATCATAAACTCCTCAATGTAACATTGAGTAGCAGAGCACGTTAGCAAAAAACAAATATCTCAACACAACTCTCCCTATCTATTCATAAATAACAGTACAAAGTGCAAATGCTGAACATTTATGTAGTGTTGCTTTAAACTCATGAAGACAAGGCACCTATGTGGTTACATCTCCTATGGTAAATGTAATATGGGGTTGAGGGGCCAATAATAAGAATATTGGGAAGAATATGCAGGATAAAATTCAGATCTGTCACCTGGATGTTTCTTTGACATTTCTCAAAAGGCCTGCCCTCTTGCTGTGCTTTTGAAGAGCTTGTACTTTACCTTGTGACAAACTAGGCCTTTGTAGCGTCTTCACAAACACAAGGCAAAGGAAAGAGGGAGGAAGGGAAGCACAGGGAGGGTTAGAACGAAAGGAAACAGCTTCTCGAGACCTGAACAAGCCGTGGGAAAAGAGGGGTCTTGTGGAGGAAAAGCAGAAATGTCTCAGGACATTCCTCAGTGATTACACAGCACTGGACAAATCCAGACATTCTTCTCACAATTATTCCGTGTCTTAGGTTCAAGTCACAGCCAATTTCAGGGATAAAGTGTAAACATCAATACTGCCACACTTCTATAAACATTGTTACGGCCATGTTTGTTGAGCAGTTTGTTCATCTGATGAGCAGCAGGGTCTTGCAGAAACCGAAAGTAAAAGTAGTGTTTGTTCTATTTCACAAGATTAAAGTTCCAGTCTGTGGCCAAACTGCAGTTTTAATTCAGACCAAAACAGATACTAGGCTCTATTCAAACTGTAACTGATACTAAAAATGACAACCCTAGAATGAAAGAAGACAACAAATTGTTTTCAAATATATTGTCCAATAACCAATATGTTTGGCCGTGTCTTGAATCTACTACTGTGGTCCTCAGTTAATCTGTTAAAGACTTGTGTAACCCTTTCCAGTCTGACAGTTGAAAAGCTCAGAGGAACAGACTGTGTTATCTCATATCCTCCTCAAACTTAGAAAAGGATTGAAGTATGAGCCTGGCATTGTGTACAAATCTCAGGTTACATTGCCATGGGTTGGGAGAGTTAGCTTCCCCCAGTGGAAAAAAAAGCATGGTCCTCCCTTGTCACAGCTACATGAATGAGAAACAGCTCAGAGGAATGCTCCATTATCGTCCTATCAGCGGCGCTGGGGGAGGAGAGCTTGTACTCTGTTCTCAGTGAACAGAATCATGTGTCTTAAGCAGCGAATAAGGGCGAGACCATTGGCCTACAGAGTGACAGTTGAGCCGAAAAGGTTCCTCCCCAACTCCCCCAGACCTCGCACTTCCTCATTTGTCCAGGTCATGCATCCTTTTTGTCAGCAATTAATCTGAAGCACAGCCAACTATATTTATCCCTTTTTGCTCTCGTTTGTCCTTCACCTCTTGCTCTGTTCGCCTTGGATAGATCTACTCTTGGTTTGATCGCTACGTTGTAAACATGCAACCAATAATGACACCATATAAGTGCAACACTTTACCAACCGTGATGAGCAGTGCTTTGACCTTCACATTATTATGCGTCTGTAGCGCTACTATAGCTCCCTCTGTGCATCAGACTGACCTTTCCGGACCCCAAACACTTTTACATGGACTCAGCGCAAGTTACAGATGTTGAAATTGTTGTTCCTCTAATGTAATATAATGTAAACATCAAAACAAGTATATACTATGTTTATCTAATTCAGGCTTTTGTCTAAATTAGATGCAAAGTAATGTATGCAAATTAAATGAATGCTGTTAATCCTGGATTTACTGTGATGATGGGCTTTACAATGCCTTTCAAAACAATTATTCAAATCAATCTAATTAAACCTGTTGAAATGGGCTTTAATTGCCTTCCTGACTAAACAAACACCAAGTTCTGGCATGCAAATAATAGAGCTGCTCAATAGGGTCCTCTAACCGTGAATGAGATAAAAGTATGTATTGCAGCGCCCTCTGGCGGTCTAGAGTTACTTTTAGAATGACGTAACGTGTGTGTGCAGATAATAAAGCAGATAATAAATAAACGGATCTGTCTGTGAAATACAAATACAGACTAGACAAAGAGCTGATTTATATCTAAAGTTTTACACTCAAAGGGTTAAAATGAAGGCTTCTTGGGACATGTGTTCATTGTGTAATGGAAAGATGGGGTAATGTGTCAGTGTTTAGTGCATCTGCCAAGGATTTGTAATCACAATGCAGATCACTCTGTTTCTTTCTCCATCTGTCAAAAGACTGTACTGTCTGATGGCTAACAAATGTGTATGTGCTCTGATTTAAACTTTTCAAGATTACAGCATCTCACATAATTTGGTGTTGTTTTCTAAAATCAGAATCTAAAAGCTCCTTATAAAAAGAGCTTACACAAGCTACGTATACTGCCTATAGTAGCCTATTCAGGCTTCAATTTGAATAAAGACAAAGACATACACACGGCTTCTTATGGCCCTTTCGCAATTATGGGTAATCCAAGATAAAGCAGTCTAGTTAGTTATATGGGTTTCCCTTTTGTAACTAAAAATATAGGGTTTCTGTTTTTTCCCCTTTCTATTTACAGCAAATGGTTTGGCAACTGTGTCAGTGTTACTGTCTGCTTAATTCTGTTGTTAATAAGATACTACTGGTAACAGAGTCTCTTAAAAATATATATTTTTAATGGTACTTACATCTTAGTTACTTTAAATACTTTCTGTCAGTCAGGTTAAGATAACACTGAAACAGGAGTAAGAGGTTGACTTACTGATATAAGGTGTCCCCACAAAGAGACAAAGACAATGCCTTTGTTTAAGATGACCCAAATGTACATCATTTTGGGATTGTCATCAACTGAAGCGTATCCAACATCAAAGCTGGCAAAAAGAGGCAACAACAAAATGCACGCTATTTTGTATGATTAGTGGGATCATTTGACTATATTTATTTTAGAACATACAAAGAGCTTAAACTATGATAATTGCAGCCACATCTGAATAAAGACAATAGACAGTTGCATATAAATAAAATGAAAGTTGATGAAGGTTGAGATTTGCAGATTATATCAAACAGACCATATAGTTGCCTACCTGTAAACTGTCTCTACTGGTGAAGGATATTGGCTGCCCATAGTGACGTCTACAGGCAACTTTTTGTCAGAAAACTGTTAAATGAACAAAGTAGAGAAATGCATGAACAAAGACTGCCAGATATGTGCAAGCATAGTGTTACTTTAATGTATAAATATATATACATACTACATTTAATGCTAAAAATATTGTCTGAAATATCAAAAGAAAAATATATAATTGGAGCTTTTTTTTACAGGCTATGACACAAAAGGTGCCAAAGCAAAATATAACCCAGCACTTTTGAAAAATGAGCACTGTTAAAGATAAGATTCCTCTGTATTAAATAAATGTTTTGTCTTGCTGTTTGGTAGGTAGGCTACAATTAGTATTTTTTATTCTTATTCTTTAAATAAAAAAGTAAGAATACAAGAAATTTTATATTGTGTTTTTGCAAAGGGACCGTGACACAAATGTTACCGACTGAACATTTAAAGCTTTAATTTAACATTTACTTTATCAAAATGTTACGACTGAAATACTAGCATTTGAACAGGTTAAATTAAATTTGTTTAATCGATTTCTATTTCTAATTTTACAGACAGATTTAACTTAAACGAGTTTGCTAAAAATACATTTAAGCCACAAATAATGCACGTGTAAGGCCCACCTGCGACCAATCTTCAGGCCACGCCCCTTGTTTTTTTGTTTTAAATCACGTGACCTTTTGTGGCAATAGCGGATGGACTCAGATAGACGGCACACAGCCCTGTTCTGCTAGAATCAGGAAGGGTGCAAGATAAGGTAGGAAATATGCTATTACGCTGCAGTACCTTGCCAGGATATTTTATTTAGATGTATTTTAGCAACTGACTGACTGTAATAATCGTCAAAGTCTTCCGCACACCCTTTAAACCCAGACTTGAACTGCTGAGAGTGCACCATAGTGTATCGACGTCGACAAGCTAACCTTCCCAAATCGCTAGAAAAAACAAAGGCGTTTGACTGTAACCGAAACACATAATGCTGAGCTAAATATAGTTTTGGTCATTTAATTTCAGGACTCAAAAGAAGCTAAGCTACATGTTCAAACAAGCATAAGTCCAGCTGAAACAAGCATGCTGTGAACTATACTCGCGTTAGCATTCTTCCTCTTGTAGTTTATGCTTAAAGCAACTGTCAAATCCCGTACCAAACAACAACGCTTTGTTTGAGGAAGTAGCATTTACTTAAAACAAATAATTTTTAGCTATAAACTCGCCAACTTAACGTTGTATCTATTTCTAACAAGTTGTTTATCCTGACAGTCGGGTGTTTCCGTGAAAAAGGCAGTTTGTAAGCGAAGACACCATAGCCAGTAACTCGAGAAGCAGTAAAGATAGCTCAAGTGGAAAATACTGCACCATGTTCGCTTACATTTTAAATGTGTCTAATGACATGTACTAGTAGTCTAACATGGATTATTATTTAACAAACCAAACTATATCTTCTATTGCAAGTCTCCAATGTTTAAAACCCTTACTCATCATGCAATAAATCTAAATATTTAAGGCATGGCCTCTGGCTGTAGTTTCTAGCTGGCGTTTGACACCATTGTGTGCCAAGCCAACCTGCCATACTATATTTGACCACAGGTGTTTTTTATCAGCTAATACCCATTGGTGGATGTCAAAGAGTAATCCATGCCAGCAGTTTTCAACCTTACCTTTTCTGTTAATCTTACACAACATAGTATTTAGCTACACGTAAGGATATCTACAAAACTCTTAACTGCAAATCGGTGTATGACTCTGCTCCACTTCTACAAATTTGAGTCATTAAATGTCTTTACTTACAATTTTGTTGTAGCAATTTAGTGTTAACATTTAAAAGGATTGTTTATCATTTTGTAAAGGTAGTTCTGTGAGCTATTTCTGGAAAGTTATTCCCAGCAAATAGTTGCCACCAAGACTAAACCAGGCACGTCTGTAAATGGGGCCAATGAAAGTGAGTTGTTCAGAGATGTTCATTCAGTGTTTCTAGGGTGTGTTCACACTTGTCGTCCGCTTTATTTACATTGCACCGAAACGGAAAATGATCCATTTAGTCTAGTCCACTGAGTGTTTACAACTGGCTATTTAAACTGTGGACAGAAGGGCGGCAGTAGCTCAGTGGGTAGAGCGGTCGTCCTTCAACCGGAAGGTAGGCGGTTCGATTCCCGCTCTCCCCACAGTTCATACTGTCGTTGTGTCCTGGGCAAGACACTCAACCCACCTTGCCTCCAGTGGCTGTAACACTGTTAATTTCATTAGAACAATGTAAGTCGCTTTGGATAAAAGCGTCAGCTAAATGAATAAATGTAAATGTAAATGTAGAAGACATTTCTCAAGAAATGCACTGGATGGCGCTGTTAGCCCAAATGCTAATAAGGCATTTTCCCCTTTTCATGTCCGCTCCTCTTTTTAAAAATATTTTTATTTTATCTCCATCATTGAGAAATTTTTTAAATGTTTCTCAAAGTACTCCTTTGGACATCTGCAGTCCTTTTGGCGTTCACATTTCAACTGAACCTTGCCTGAACCTTGAAAGTGGTTTCAGAGTGTTTGTTGCGTGCTGAGGTAAACCACACCAGAGTTTGTTTTAACCACACCTAACATAATGTGTGAATGAACACACCCTAACTGGCTCCAACATTGCACTAAGCATGTGTCATTGCTCCTGTCCACTTCTCTGAACTTTGATTGTGCTGACAATTATTTACTGTAGAGAATGTTACCTATCCACCCCTTTTTCTTAAATTTATTTACTATTTTTATTTTCAAAATACTGGTTTATCCTTTTTTTTTTTTGTTATAAATAAATGCTACTGCAATAACACTACGTATGTGGATTTAAACAATTTGTCCTTCATAGTTTTCCAGAAATACAGAGGGGCATGGTTTGTGATGCGACTGGTGTGATATAACACAACAGAGAACTTCAGTTTCAAATTAAGTGATCACTGTGTAATAGTTCTTAGTCCCAAAGAAAGACCTGGGGTGGACTTGTGCTGAAGAGCAGCATGGTGGCAAGTTTGACTGTTTACTGACAGTCATGGGTGTGTCATCAGCTCATTACTGTACAGTACTTTCCCACACTGCTTCTACTAAAGCATAACAGACTGACTGGCTACCAGTCGGTTTATAAATGTATAAATTGTTGGTTGTAATGTACTCTGTTTTTAAATGTATCCTTGTGCAATATTTTTGACAAATTAAAATCTGTTAATAGGTTTGTGGTGTGTGTGTGTGTGTGTGTGCATAAATAAAAGCCCCTAAATGGAGATAGGGTCAGGCACTAAGCCCAGTGGCTTTAACTTCGGAGGAAGGCCCTACTTGGTCTCTGCAGTACTCCAGGATGCTCCTTTCATCCTCCTTGTTCGGGATCTGGTGTAGCCTGATGAACTAGGCTCTGATGTGCGTACACTACCTGTTTTGAGTGTTCTGGTTAAAGCAGATCTAGGTAACATTTTTACTTTCATAGTTTTTTTTAAGTCGTTGCGATGATGAATTGAGTTGTAGTGGCAACCTCCCGCAGTATGTTGACGTATGATCTCTAAGATCATGCCAAAATGGCATACACTGTATAATGGTATACACAGAGCCACCAAAAAGACAAAAGGGAACCTTTTCTGTCTGAAGAGACTGTCAGTTAAACCGAGAGCTTGTTTTTGGGTCAACCCTAGCCAAGCTTTTCCAAATCACCACACTAAGCACTACATAGTGCACTATAGTGATTAAGCCATTTTGTAGTGATGTCCGAATGTCTAGTGACTGCTGAAATGTAGTGCATTCAAAGTTTCCCACAATGCATAAGTAAAAGTAGTGAGCCGCGGTGTTAACGAGACGGTCAATAAGGCTTTGCGAATTGTCAGAGGAGAGCATGCCTCTCTTAAAAGGTCCGAGTAAAGGCGCCACAGCGATATACCGCCATCCACCAGAGGGCAGGCTCCAAAAGTAGAAATATAAGGAAAAACCCAATGGCGACTTTACAAATGTTAAAATCTTGTTTACAGCCTGGTACAAAAGATGGCTCCGGTCTCTAGAGCCAAGTTTTTACTACATGACAACGCATCATCTAGACACGTGTGCCAAAAAAGTGATGTAGTAATGAGTCTGTGAAGAGGCAGCCATTTCTTTGAGAAATAAATGCCATTTCCCAATTGCCAGAATCCTTCCTTTTTTTGGAGGAGGCTCCAGAGCCAAGGCTAGAGTCTTGGAGAACTCCTCAGAATCTTTTGGAACTTGTAAACCTTTAGACAAGTAATAGTTCCATTTTGACTTTTTAAACGGGGGTGCAGCGATTTCTGAGTCATCTCAAATCTCCAGCCAGTTCTTTGTTTTTCTCGCCTTAGCCCAAGCATAATCTATTATTTTCAAAGGTTCAGACAGCTCCCAGGAAAACCAGGGATTGTAGAGACCTTTAACTCTAAATTACAAGGTGGTGTAGCAGGCCCCAGCAGTAGCACAGGCCCGAGGTGATGAAGCAGGCTCCAGCCAGAAGAAGATTCAAGCAGTAGCACAGGCCCGGTTATTTGACGTTGCTTGTTGCTCTAAAATTAACATTAAAGCTACAGAGCCTATAGTATTCAAAATATAATAACTACATTATAATTTAAACCTTATAGTAAATCATGAGGTAGATCTACATTTTCTGTCTGGTCTGCTCTCTCTCCTCTGGAGCACAGTGAGAGAATAATCACAATAAATGATTTGAAGAAAAATCTGTACATTAAATTAATTAAAATGATAGACTACATGCAAGAAGGTTCTAAGCATTTATTTATTTATCCTTTCATAAACTATATGTAAATCCAGACTTTCCCACATCATTAAGGTCTTCTGTTTAGGCCTTACTTATCAAAAACAAAACTGGCCAAGACAAGTGGATGACTCAAGATTGTACTGACTTTTTTTTTTTTATTAATGTGTACCATTACACCCCCTACAGGGTCTCTGAACATCTCTAATCATGCAGCACAGGGTTCAGACATTTTAATGTGAATCCTCCTGGTTTGTGCTTTTATACTGTTATTCAGATGCAGCCCTGGCAAAGTTTGAGTCCAGAACTAATGCCACAAAGGTCTTGGCCAAATTTTAGATGATGCATTCTGCAATTTCCTTTAATCAAAACATTATAGATGTATCATTAAATCAGTATTTTCTATTGTCCTCTTGCAATTTTAAAGCAGTTCTTCTTCCCTTTTAGATTGAGTTTACACAAGTCTGTAAATGCACTAATGGTCTGCAAGTCTTTTAATGGACAAATGAGTCAGGACCAGTGAAGGACTTGATTTGAACATTTTTACTATATTGTAATATTTTCTATATCTCTAACAGGTGCTAGTGATGGATTCCCGGTCGAGCAGACTTCCCTTTTGTTTGTCCAGCTCAAGATCATCGTACACGTCCAGTTCAGGGGTTTCCTCCTCGACCCTGGGCTCCAGGAAGTTGTATAGTACAGACACAACACTCAACAGTGACCGTTTTCCAAGGGCATCTTCAGTTTTCAAAACGGAACCAGACCAACAGGTAGGTTTTCCTCATACAGTGCATTTCCAGGCCTCATAATGTGCAAAGAGCACCACCAGTTCTGCTCTTTTCAAGTGTGCTTTTAAGGCTTTGTGAAGTTTTTTTTCTTTAACAAATGTATATCTGGGAGAATTGTTTGCTTACATTGGAGAACAGATATGGAGTGTAAAATCCAGTTTGAAAATGCATAATATATTGTGATTGCTTTTGTCATTAATATAAAAAGAAATGTATAAACAACCAAAGCCTTTACTATCATATTAATGGGTTTTAATCATTAATCTGATTTTACTTAACTGGCATGTGTTAACCCATGAATTGGGATAATGGTGTCACCTTAAACACCTTAAATTTATTGGTAAGGTTAAAAAGGTGGTGGCAGGCAGCTAACCTTATTTTCTTTGTCCTATTCACTCCCAGAGGCTGTCATGCATCTGGACTTTTTATTTTTATTTTTTTCTTCCTCGAATGTCCCAGGGATGTGGTACAGTAGCTAACTGCTCATATTAGTGGTGCCTGAGCAGTAACTTTTTTTTTTTTTTTTTTTAAATAGGGCAGCCCAGATTCCTTGGCACCCGTTGTGTGTATTTCAGGCCTGCTGCTCATCAAGCCTCGTCTCATAAGATAGTGTTACTGTTGTTTAGCCCCCACTGGACTGTTCCTGCTCTTTCTAGAAGGATGGTGCTGCAGAGTGAAGTGTAACGAACTGGTTGACAGTTTTGGTTGTGTGAATAGCTGATTCAGTCAATATGTGCCAATAAATATTCAATGTTATGTCGTATGTAAGTTATAACTAATGCATATTGAAGAACTATCAATGTATGCTTACAAACAAAAGCGTAAAGTATTGCAAGACAATCTAATGATATACATGATGTCAAAAGTATAAATTATGCAAAACCATTACATTCTTTACACTGAGGACACTGAGGTTATTTTTATTAAACGGGTAAATTTATAAAGACGGATGAATAAACTTGCTTAAATAAATATATATTTTTTTACTTTTCCCCCTTATTCTTAGAGTTCTCGTCTCAGAGATTATGGCAGTTCACACAGTCCAACAAGCTGGAGGCTGCCCTCCTCACTGACCTCTTCCACCAGAGCTTATGATCGTCCGTGGGCCGAATCCTCACTGACCAGCAGAAATAAAATGGTAAACTGTACTTGAGCTTCTCAATGTAGACCGTCTCACTGCAGTTTTGTCAATGGTAGGAGTTTAAAAAAATTTTTTTTTTAGACTGACACTGAGGGGAGGCTGGGGATGCGCTCGAATTTGCTGAACACCATTGATGACGGAGAATCTAAAAGGGCCAAACTATCCTACAGCAATAGAGTATTGTATTCACAACCAGCCAGCACCATGGGATCATCTCTCTCCAGCAGTAGCAGAGGTACACTTTAAAACTGCTGTACTGTAAAATTAACGCCGTATCCATTTTTATTTATTTATTTTTCTGAGGAAATGCTTTCATTTGTTTTACAGCTGATAAAGAAAATGGCGCACGTGATTCATCTTGGAGCTCACCCCGTTCACTTTCACGACTGTCATCGTCTTCATCATCGTCATCTTCCTCTAAACCGCTGTTCCCCAGGAGAGAGCTAGAGACAAAAGTTGAACCTAGTTACTCAGGTTTAGGGGAAAGGAGGACTAGGACTACAGGACTGACCTCCTCATTATGTAGGCACTTTTGAGATGACTCTGTGGAAAAATAGTAGACCAAGGGACAACTACATGAAACTACAAACATAAATGGGTTTTGTATTGAAGCATTGTTCTTTAGAAGCGCCTTCATAAAAAAACATCTAGTACAATGAGACCAAAATCACTGACAACATCAACTTTGTACCTTCTTTTACTTCAGTAACTTGGCTTGGTCTATTATTTTAGTCTATTTAAATGTGCAGTGAAACACATTTATTAGTCCATTACAAGGCAGTTGTGAACATGTGTATATATATATATATTTTTTTTTTTTTCTCACAGATCAGACAGACAGAGTCACCTCCACGTATGCACAAGGAGCACGGCCAAAAGAGACTGCCTTCGCTTCAACCTCCACCCCAGCCAGAGAAAGTCGCCATCTCCTCTCCTCCACCTCCCATCACTCTTCTCTGGTACGTGACCTCAGCAGCAGAACCACAAGCCGTTTGTCAGCAACCCATTCGTCCCATGAGCCGACGGCAGGCACCGAGTCCGCCCCAGAGGTCCCCACTTCCTCCTCTCAGACACGGCACAGCTCCTCTCGATCAGGAACCTCACTTCCTCCCAGACCAGCCGCTGAAGGCTCTGAGATAGAGGGCCGCAGCTCGACTCGACGACTCCTGTCCCGGCTGTTCTCACGGCGCTCCAGCCAGTACTCGAGCGAGTCCTCTAGTGTGCGCTCTGTTGAAGAGGACGGCCCATCCACAGAGTCTGTTGACAGTGACGAGGCGCTGTCTAATGTGGATCCTGGACTAACGGAGGCAGTGGGCCGCAGGCAGCGAGGCGCTAACCTTAACCCCATCAGAGAAAACGGTGGAGGTCATCGTAGGTCTCTGGCCACGTGGAGAGAGCCCGCTGTAATGGCTAACAGAAGTGGAGCAGAAGGCAGCGGGGCTTCGTGGCTCTCTTCATCTCTCCGCAGCCGCTGTCCTCCGCTGATTGCTCGTCTCAGGAGATATGCTCGAGAGGAGAGTGGCACCACCTCTTCAAGCCCCGAGTACACCTACAGTCGGCCCTCATATTTGAGAAGGAGGGATGATCAGGAGCATGATGAGGAGGAGGAGGAGGATGATGATGAGGAGGAGGAGGAAGAGAAGGAAGGAGCAGTTGGTTCAAGCGGTTTTGATGCTGATCATTCACACAGAACTGAAGATGAAGTGTTGCCTGACCTAGAGGAGGTGTCACATTTGCCTCGAAGAAGACCGGGACTTATTCAAAACATTTCCATCGGGCCGCTGGGAGGTGAGAAGCAGCTGGAGGACCAAAATGTGAAGGCCATCTCCAGCAAGGATCAAGAGAAGCTACGCAAGATCAAGGAGAGGTAAAACCTGTTGTGCTAACCAAACTAAATGAAAACTGAACTGAGTCTATCTATGATCCACAACCATTTTCACTCAGACCAACTGTAATGGTTTATTTATAAGGGGTTAGGGTTTGTTCTATGCTTTTTCTGATTGGTTGGCTGTATCAACCAAAAACAGGTTAATCAGGCTACATTGTTCACTACAGTTAAATCTTTGCCTTTAGACTGCTGATGGAGGATTCTGATGAGGAGGAGGGTGATTTGTGTCGAATCTGTCAGATGGGAGAGGAGTCTGCCACCAACCCTCTGATCCAGCCGTGCTGTTGTACTGGCAGTCTGCAGTACGTTCACCAGGACTGTATCAAGAGGTGGCTCCGCTCCAAAATCAGCTCAGGTATTGGCGACCACCTTCTCCTAAGTTTGTCTTAACACTTGTCATTCATGTTTATCACTAGATGTATACATTTTATTTTATCTGCAGGTACCAACTTGGAAGGCATCACCACATGTGAACTGTGCAAAGAAAAGTTGCATTTGAACCTTGTCAACTTTGACATTCAGGAGCTGTACAGGACACACGTTCAAGTAACTATTTCATTTCTCGTGTAGGCTTTGTGCCATCAGGTTTTTAATGTTTTTCCACACTTTCCTTTTCAACTTGTCAGTGAGTTCTACTTTTGTTTTTCTTCAGTCTGAGTACGACGACTTCATCAGCAGTGGTTTGTATCTAGTTGTGTTGTTGCACTTCTGCGAGCAGAGGTTCTCAATATTGTGGGAGCTGTGAATGCAGCTGGGGTAAGGATACTTTAATTTTAGTCCACTCTGTAAATTATTATGGTTTCAGATTAAAATGTGTTTATTTCAAAGGCCACTGGGATTGCTCTAAGCCCTCTATTTTGTTTATAAAAAAAAAAAAAAAAAAACTCCCTGAACATTAAGATTTGGTTAGACTATGGCTGTAGATGGTGAAATGTGACTTTTAATCTTGAGAAGACACCACTCTCCCCTTTTTTCAAATAGTTATTCAACCTGGGGAGAATTCTTGACGAACACGCAGACAGTCTTGAAAGTATGTTTCTCAGTTCTTTTCTGTGCTCGTTTTTAAACCTGTATTGTTAAAGAAATTGAAGTACATGTTTCTCCACTTGCAGGTTCTAGCGAAGGTGAGGCACACGACAGTCTGCCGTCTATTGAGTTTTCTGACCTGGATGATGACTTGGAGGATTATTAGTGCAGGAGCTCACCAGTGTCACTTGCTTTGACATGTTTTATTCTGAGATGCAATGGCAGAGGGGTGACACAGAGTGCACAGGAGATGCCTTTGCTGCAGCTGGTTATTGCTTTATATGCAAACTTAAAACAAATATTGGTTGACACTGCTGTATTTAGTAGAGTGCACTTTATTGTTACAATTAGTGTATAAATGCAAATTCTTGTTAAACCACAAGTGCTTTAAGTGATAAGCTTTTAAAAAATGGTTTCGATGATATAAAAGCTGTAATTATTTCCTTGTTTGTCATTTAAAAATACAGTAATAAACCATATCCATGTTTTAAATATGCTTTGTTTTATGTAAAATCTAATTTCATGCAATATTTTGTGAATAAAGACTTAAAACAATGACTGTAGAGTACTGTCAGTGATGTCTGTGTAATCCTCCATACTTGAAGCTTTTCATAAACACAAAGTTTTTAAAGAATTTTATTGGCAGGACAGTGTACCTGATCGATGCAGATAAATCTGAAAGTTGTTGGTGATATGACATGCATTTGAGGCAAGCGCACACATCTGACTCCGCATCTTTGGTTCATTCTCAGTTATAAAACATATTTACAAGGCTTTTACAGGAAATGCCAGTGCAATTTTCAAAGTTTAAAAAAAACCTAACCTAAAAAAAAATTGTGCTTCAACATGAGAAATGCAGCTCCACATGTTAAAGTGCTTTCTTTCTCAGTAGTGCATAGCAAAGTCATCAGTTAAGACAGTGTCCCAAAGCAAATTAACATCCCTTATGAATGCTAGAAACCTTTTTAGATTATAAAAGGCACAATCGGTGAGATTTTTCATCCATGGCTGTTAATTCGACTTGTGTACAAACAAGGGTGAACCAGAAATACATTTTCGGAGTGCAAGCTAAAATAGCTGAAGCCAACAGTGTGATCGTCAGTACATCTGATCAAATCGTCCTAACACTTGTGCTTCTTGGCTTTTCAGTGGAGCAGTGACAAGTTTCAGTAGTATTTAGAAAAACATTCATTTTCCCTTTCTTTTTTTTAACCATATGGAGAACAACCTGTTAAAACTTACAAATGCTGTGGTATAATACTTTGGACAATTCTTCCTTAATCATCAGTGAATTTAAAACCCTGGGACGTGTGACAATCAGATTCAACATTATTCAGTAATGGAATTTACCCCCAAAAAATATTCACAGCACAGTATGTACAGTTTTACACAACTCTTACATGGCAGGCTTCAGCAGGATCAATAAATAATTTAAAATGTGAAAGGCTGCTATTAAAAAAATAACTGCTATAGCTCTGAAGTACTCAAATGCACATGAGGCAGGCTTTTTGTCACTCCCTGAGGCTGTTCACTCGTCTTCGGTTATAATACTGGTGGTGTCCGTCTGATCAAAGGTCCTTTTGTAGCGCACAGTCGTCGAGAAGTGTGTTCTCTTCTTCTTGTACACGATAAAGCCAATAGTGAGCAGCAACAATATAAGGATTATGATGAAGAAAACAAGTGCCACAGGTGAGCCTCCAGATCCTGAAGGGAGAGAGTGATAAACTTTAAATCGCAAACAAATGTTCACAAGGTAATGACATTATGTTCATGTTACTTCGTCAGTAGTGTCGATAGCTGAAGGATTTATGTAGTTACTGTCAGGTATGGTACTCACTCGCTTTGGTCTGACAGACAACACGACTGCGGGTCGTCTCGCACCGCACTAGGGTCCACATCCCTCCGTCTGTCGCTGTCAGGACGGCACATTGGTCTGCTGCCTTCTCAGTTCCCAAAGTCCCTGTCTTCAAGTTGGAGAATTCAAGAACTGAGCCATCATGCCAGGCTACGGGTTTACCTAAAATGAAGAGTTAGAGTTTTGGTAAAAAATCTATAACATTTAAAAAATAATTATTCACACTTTTTACCTTGAGAGTTGAGATTGATGCCGAGCCACGCCCGACTGGTGACCAGAGGGTTATCAGACATGTACTTGGACACAAAATCATTCTCCTCTTTGGACTTTATTGTCAACACTTGAGCATCTGTAGGAAAACAAAAGTCATCTTAATCCTGACTGAACTTCACTGTATTAGCCAAAATATCCCACTCAACTCACCCAAATTGTTACAGATGCTCTTGGCCTGCTCCACGCTGAACACACTGTAGTTGTAAAACATCATATCAAAGGCGTAGCAGTGGTCCTCATGCTGCACCCACTTCGACAGACCGTCCTTCTGAGGACACTGGTTTGTCACCGGCGCTGCCTGCAGCTTAGCTCCTGATTTACAGGGACATTTGTGCATAAAGTATGACATAGTCTATGCATTTCCTTCAACAAACAAACAAACTGTACTGCATTGTGTTACATTACACTTAAAAAAAAAGGTACAAGAGCAATCATTTGGGTGTTTTTGGCCTCTACTGACAGAGAAAAATCATGTGACGTGAAATCTCAAAAAAATGGACTAGGCATCAAATCTCTCGTACTGGGTGGGTTACCAAAAGACTAAATTTTTTTTAAATTTGTTAATTCATCCTGGACACAGTCTGGTGGCAATACTTAAAACAAGCACAACACCATCTTGTCAAACGATAGCTGCGTTGACAGTCAGCTGAGTGTAACACACTAACTATAGTCCAAAAGTCTTGAGGTTTGAGATGCAAAACAAATGGTCTTACTCTGAGAAGCAGTGGTCAAGTTGGTGGTGTAACAGATGGCGCCATCGATCACCGTCTGGCAGCTGGTCCTCTTCCAGTTACCATTAGTAGTCACAAAAACACATTCGGCCTGAGGACTGTCCAAGCCGGAGTTGGCCTTTGCGTCAGAGATAGTAGGTTTGTAGTCGAGTGCTGTTCCATCAGACCACTCGAAGTCTAAACCACTGGCCTACAAAGAAGGGAGATGATCAAATAGTCTTTAGATTTGTCTGGCACTACTAGAAAGACAACATTCTGAAGGTAAGCACACAAATGACATTTTTCTCACATCTTGGCTTGACAGTCCAACCCACAGCGAGAATCCGTCTGTCCTGGCGATATCCTCTATATGTGCGTCATGTTGGTAGTCGTGGATGCTCGCCAAGTGCCCCCCGCGCTGACCGCACTCCTCCAAAGCCTTGAACCAGGTTAGCTTCTGCTTTATGACCTGGTACGTGAGGTTGCCATAATCCTGCAAGTCTTCGGTCGACTGGTAGTATTTTTGTTTTGGGTCTGGGGAATTGAAAGTCAGGAAATGGTCACAACATGAGTAACAGAAGTGGCAAAAAAAATGTAAATGTGTGAGATGCTAACCTTTGTCCAGTTTGCAGGCCACAATTGTCTTTTGTTTGAATTGTTGGAAAGTGGATTCAAGTGTAATGGGGAACCATATACCTTGAGTGTTAAGCCCAGCCAGGAAAGGTTTGTCTAAATCTACCCTGCCATTATTCCAGTTATTATATTGTACAATTGTACCGTCATACCACTTCATTAGCTTATCTGCAACGGAAATAAGGACAAAGAAAGCACAATAAGTACCGCAATAAGATTTCCATATTATTCCCTATCTCTTATCATATAAGACACCCACTGTGGCTTCAATAAATCTATTCAAACAGCAATAAAGCTGTGTCTTCCTGTACATTATGACCAGAAACACATGTAATAAGACCAACCGTCATCTTTGAACATTCCCAACCAAACGAACTGGACAAGGTCTTCGAAAGGCTTGAGCTGCTGTCTGACAAACTCATTCTCCTCCGCATCTCTGACAGTCAGGACATTTGCGTTTTCATCTGTAAAAAACATGGTACATGTTATCCTCAGCTCAACTAAACACACAGATCATTTGTACTTAAACACTGTTGTACTTAGAACTTAAACACACTGTACTGAGTTGTTGATAAGAAACAAGTTGCCTTTTTGGGTTACAATAGAAGAAATTATGTAGGTGTCTGATTTGAAACCCAGTTGTAGCTTGAAGCCTGTTTAAAGTTCAAATAAAATGTACACATTGCACATTTGAATGCTTACAGAGATTTTTGCAGGTTTGGTGAACCTGTCTTTTGTCAAACTGCTCCCATCTGGAGGGGACCAGCTGAAAGGAGTAGCAGTTGTTCCTAAAAGGGATCCAGTTGGCGCCGTGGATTTTATGAGGACACTTTACTGCAACATCCTCTGGTGTAGTGATGGTCTCTTCTGTAACATATTTATTTTTACATTTAGAGTATATACGTATGATTACAATATAAGATGTAGATAAATAGAATTTGTAAAGAGAAGTAAGTCGTTAGGCACAGAGAATGTGTTTTATTTTGGGAAAAGCATTTACAGATAAAACCAGTGAGTCTCAGAACTAGTGTGGTAGTGCTTGACTTGACTTGTAGTGCTTCAATCTTATCTGTTCCCTGGGATCTCTACCAATGTAGTATACACTAGACCCTAAAAGTCTTAATACACACTGTTCCGGATCAGGACTTTGTTAGTGTGGCAATTTTATTTATATAGCACAATTCATACACTGGGTCATTCAAAGTGCTTTACAGAAATAAAAGTCAAATTTAAAATACAGTATTGTTCAAAATAAAAGCAGTACAATGTGACTAGTTGATTGGAGAGGGGAAAACCTATAGAATTTGAGTGCTACTAAGAGGTTCAGCTAAAATGACCTCCAATGCCTTAAAATGGAGAGCAAAACCAGAAAACAGAAGACAACCATCAATGGATCGAAGAATAACCAGAATGGCAAAGGCTCAGCTATTTTCAAGAATCCCCCACAAAGTCCCTCTATTTAAAAAATAAAATAAAAGCATATCATTTGAACACATCAACTGGCCTAAAGAGAAATTGAGGAACATTTTGTGACTGATGAGAGTAAAATTGTTCTTTTTGGGACCAAGGACCAAAGACAGTTTGTGAGACGACCCCCAAACTCTGAATTCAATCCAAGTACACATCACCTACTGGTAACTTGTTTACCATTTAGCAATAAAAAATATACTAAAAACCTGTACATTGTACTGCTATTATTTTGAACAATACTGTACATAGACAAAATTTAGAATAAGAAACATGTAAAATGCAGAATTAAAAAATGTTTAAGATGAAGAGTGCAGATAAAAAACACTTTCAGTTGTCTTTACTGAATGTAGGCAGAGCTAAAGAAAAAGGTTTTTAACTTCCCCTTAAACATTGTTAAAGTTGAGGCTGTTCCAGGTTTTTGCTGCATGAAACTTAAACACTGCTTCACCTTGTTTAGTTCTAACTCTGGGCACGAGCAGAAGGCCTGTCCCAGATGTTCTCAGAGTCCGAGGAGGTTCAAGCAACTAGCATGTCAGAAATATATTCTGGTGCTAAACCATTAAGTAACTTGTAAACCTCAGCAGTGCTGTTTTAAAGTCTATTCTCTGAGGAACAGGAAGCCAGTGCAGAGAACTGGACTGATGTGGTTTTATTTCCTGGTTTGGGTTAAAACCTGAGCAGCAGCGTTCTGAATAAGCTGCACCTGTTTAAACCCTCGTTTTGAGAGACCAGTGAGCAGGCCGTTACAGTAATCTAACCTGCTGGAGATAAAAGCATGGATAAGTTTCTCTAAGTCTGTTTTCCCTTTGATTTTGGAAATGAGTTTAAGGTGATAAAATGCTAATGATGTAAATGACTTGGATAAATGTGACTGTGGAAATTCAAGTCTGAGTCCATGATGACCCCTAGATTTCTAACCTGTTTTTAGATTTTAGAGAAAAAGACTTGAGGTGACTGCTGACACTTTCTCTTTGTTTCTATGGCCCAAAGATGATTAGTTCATTCTTGTCTCTGTTCAGTTGGAAAACTAAACTAAAGTCAATATATTAATTTACACATGCAAATGGGAAAGTGGATTTGTGCTCTCACCGTGTGGTTTGAGGCAGATTGCGCCTCCCAGTTTCGCCTCACACTGCATGGTTTTCCAGAAGCCATCAGTGTCAATGTAGACGCATGATTCACCAGCCACATCAGGAGACCAGCGACTAAAAACAGTGTGACTGTGGTCTGTCCATCTGTAGTGCGTGCCATCCTGAACAAAAACAGATTAATCATTCAAATCTATCAAACTTAATGGCGAGTCCAAGGCATGTCAGGTGAACTGGTGATTCTAGTTTCTGTCTCAAAGTGTTAGTCAGTAACTGGTGATTGTCAAAGATTTGGTATACGTACATCTTCACTGAAGAGACCGATCCACATGGGTGTACGTGCACGATTCACTTGCACTGTTAGATTTGACTGTAGAATGGTATCAGACACACTCGCCAGGTTCATGTTTTTTCCATTGCACTGTTCCAGGGCTTCGAACCAGGTGAGGTTTTGGAGCAGAAGCAGGATGGTGTGATTACCAACACTGAAAGTCTCAGAAGGGACTTGTGGCTCCTCCAATTTGTCTGAGTAAAAAACAAAAAGCACTGATGTAAAAAAAAAAAAAAAAAATACTTATACTTTTAAAGCATTCGTGCCAAAGTTGGTTTACCTGCATAGTACTGGCAAAAAGCCAGTTGTTGAGAATCTCCACAAGTGGTGAAGTCCCAGCTCCCCATCAAGTCAGAGTGTGGGTCATTGAACATGTACGCGCACAAATCTGTACCATCTTCATCAAATTTCTACAAAAAAGTAAAATACTAGTTAGATTATCTCTATTTAAATAACAAAAAAGAATTGAATTGTAAAAGTGGGAGCTTACATTGATTGTTATGGACTTGACCATGCCGTGAAGCAGAGGGTTAAAGTTGACAAACGACACTGGGGACTGGTCCACCCATTTATTTTCATTCGGTCTAAGTTTAAGACCTATCCATGTGTAGGTGATGTCTTTTCGAGTGGCCAACAGGCTGGTGATGAAGTCTAGACACAAAAGTCAATAAATAAAATCAAGTTGGGTATCTTTTACCTAGGAATTGAGAGACAGGAGCCATTTTTCTTTTGCAATTAATACTTTCATTAGTTTCATGACTCTCTTGTTTTGTTAAATTATAACAATGATGGGATTTTAGTATATCTGCCTGAAACTACTTGTGACCTATTTATTTCCAAAACCTACCTTGCTCCACTTGATCTGATATGGTCAGCGGAGTCCCTCTGACAGAATGGCACTCATCAGTAGCACTCTTAAAATTCATAGGCCTAGGGTTGTCCATCAACATGTAGCACTAAAAACAAGGACCATATCAAACTATTTTATTTGCAGTCAGGTGGTTCCTAATAAAACACTTGCATAACATGTGACAATGAAGTATCTAAAATGTGTTGTTGGCAATGATTCAAAGGTTCATACCTTATTTCTGAAAGTCAAAGAGTTTACACATGGCAGTCCTGCAGGTTGTGGTTTCAAAGGGTCGATTTCCACTTTCGTTATGTTAATTCTCTGACACACAAAAGGCAGTCGGCTTCTACAACTCACATCATTGTCTGAAAAGAAATAACTGCTTTGTTAATGTCATATAACCTTGAAATTGAGCTTCTACTTTAGTGACTTGGGATGTTTTGGGTGTGCAGCCCAGAGCATAAAATACCAGGAAAAAAATGATCAATGACTAAGAAAGACTGTGTTTGTCCCCTGCTGAACACTGAATGGGAGGATGTGAATACAAAGTATCTCGGATGTAAGGTTTTCTTTGTAACGTTATCTATTGACACACCTGGAAACACATTTTCAGAAGTAACAGTTGGACATTGGCCCAGGAAAAGAGAATTGTAGAACAACATCCGAGTGTATCTGTAACACACACAGTTTTAGTATCATTTATAAATTTTCAAAAGCCAGTCAAGTGTATTTGCAAGACAACTGCCCACACGTACGTCAAGGGGTACAACCGACTTGGGTCTTTCAAGTCAATCCACCACCTAGACCTTGAAGTTTTCGAAGCCTGTTTTGAACATGAAATAAACAAAGCTTTTACATAGGATTGATAACAGAGTTGCTTTATGGAGTCTACTTAGGAAATCAAACACTAAAGGTTCTCTGAGATTTTGGTTCTCCTTTAGTGTTTGATTAGAGAAAATGTATTTGATTTATCCATTATCACTCACATTGGGCAGAGATTGGTGGATCTGTCTGGCAGCAGTGAAGCTCATGGGTGCAGCCAGTTTGCTGTCATTATGACTGCAGTAGAGCCTTGCCTCTTCAAATGTCAGCTGAGGCTCCGAGACAAACCAAAATTCATCTCCATCAATGTAGATAGACGTTTCATGATGTCCACCTTAAGAGAAATAGATTCTTTACAGTTTATTCAATAAGGTGTTTTGGATAGACTTTCACTAAAATCTTTTAAGCTTGAGTCAATCTAGTCAATTAATAAATTTGTCCTATCTGGTCTATTTACAATAAAAAGGTATATAGCCAATATGTCTCAAATCTAAAAAAAGAAAAGATAATGACCTGGATTGTACCAGTCTGGTTTCTTAAGTTTCCTTCCTGTGAAAGAAATGACAAAATGAATTAAGACAGTTGTATCAACAAATTCCATTATACAGTCAGGTCCATAAATATTGGGACATCGACACAATTCTAATCTTTTTGGCTCTATACACCACCACAATAGATTTGAAATAAAACGGAACAAGATGTCCTTTAACTGCAGACCTTTAGCTTTCATTTGAGGTTATTTACATCTCCAAATCCGGTGAACGGTGTAGGAATTACAACAGTTTGTAGATGTGCCTCCCACTTTTTAAAAGGGACCAAAAGTAATGGGACAGATTAACAATCATAAATCAAACTTTCACTTTTTAATACTTGGTTGCAAATCTTTTGCAGTCAGTTACAGCCTGAAGTCTGGAACACATAGACATCACCAGACGCTGGTGAAGCACATCTTGGTGTATAGAGCCAAAAAGATTAGAATTGTGTGAATGTCCCAATATTTATGGATCTGTCTGTAGATCTGTCAGTGGTTCAAACAATACAGTCTATGCCTCTTTAGCGTCAGAAAAGTTGCCCACTTACAATTTGTGCCCCATATTCCTAGTCTTACCTCGGGGTATTTGGCAGACCCATTCAAGCCTGGCGTCACAGTGGAAAGGTGTTGCATAGAAAGGAATGCGATTTAGATCGAGGAACAGAAACACAAACAGGTGTTTCATGTTGCTTTTCACTGTCTAAAGAGGACACAGACCATTTATTATTTTTATTTATTATTGGACAACACAAGTTAGTAAAGCAAAGCCTTGAAGTGGTTCAGTTGTTTACCATAGATAGTAATTGGCCTACTTTTTATTAGAAACAAAGTCAATCAGGGTTATGTTGTGTTCTTTCTTGCTGTTCAGTGATTATTTGGGACATTGTTATCAGAAAATATCTGTGCTATGATAACAAATTAATCAAGTTTTAAGTAAAAAAAGTTATGTTCTTATCAACAGAAAGGGTGCCAGGATGTTCAGATGCTCATATCACTGTGGCTTGTGTCATTGAGACCAGGCTTGAGCTGTTCTTCTCTTGATTACTACAATCTAAGATTGATGGGGCTGGTTCAGACTTGACATTAAGATTAAGACTTCTCTCTGTACCGTATAAAAATGCCTAATGTTGTCATCTGTACTTCCTTACAGGATGATCTTGATAAGAGCTTTCAGTTTTGTTCCATACTTTTCAGTAAATAATGCTTTGGTTAAAATCAGAACCTGTGTGCTGGAAATGAAAAGAATAGACAATTTGTGATGGAGATCGAAGATCTCTAACTTCAGAATTTTGTTTCCATTGGCAACTCTAAAGGGTCCCTAGTGAATGAATGTGAGATTGAATAGTTGTCTGTCACTGTCTGTGTCTAAACTGGCCATTGTCCAGGGTATACCCCGCCTAAGACCTAAAGTTGCTGGGATAGGCTCCAGTCACCCATGACCCCTAACAGGGCTAAGTGGAAGAACATTAATTTTATTGCTCTGGATCTTAATGTCAGGCCTGAGGAGGCCCCAAATCAGGCTGTACAACAAAGATCATCAACTAATTTAATGTTGAAAGGCACATTTAGGATTAGTTTGGTCCAAATAAGAACTTAACTTACCTTAAATGCAGTGCAGTCACGGCTGTATGGATCATTCTCATGAAAGTCTTGATGTAAAACATCAAGTGATACCTAATGCAGTCATTAAAAGATTACATTTACATATACTGTAAAAGCTATGAGTGTGAGTTTAATTGTAAGGACACACTCACAGGTTGATCATTGCTCCATTGCCACGAGCGATCTGCTGGATTCCTTCTGTTCAGGCCGACCCAGAAAAAACGGCTATCACTGAAAGAAAAACAAATCTAGTGATTAATGCCATAGCCTTCAAGAAAGAGGCCTACTAACTTTGGGATTATAAGCACAAAACCTAGTAAAGACCTTGTGTGTAAAATATCACATTTAAACACTTACCTGATAGAGTCTCTCATGATGCCGTGTAGAGCCCTCATCTCTTCCAGATTTGAAAAGCTGGCCAGGTTGGCTCCCAGGGCCTGACAGAAGTTCTCTGCTTCTGTCCAGGAGCGCTTACGACCCAGCCTTTCCTCGTGAAACACCTGTCAATGAGATGATGCAGTTTAGAAAAGATAACCGGATTGTCTCGATCAGACAGGGACTGGTAGCATTTTTACAGCTTTAAGAGGGAGGGTTGTGTCCTGTTGTGACCACCTTTAAATGAATAGAGGAGATTAGCCAGACAAGAAACAAGGAAGAAAGTTTTGTTGGTTGACTACAAACATATGTATGCAATATTTTGTAACCCACCTTGTAGCAGTATTTAATGTTTGGATTCGACTTCCAACCGTCCGGACACGGTGCACTGGGGTCAGGCTCTGGTTCTGGTGGTGGAGGTGCACTGAGGTCTGTTCTACAAATAGTGCCGGCTTTGAAAGAGGTGCAGTCCTTCACCTCCCACCTTCCAAGGGGTTTGGCCGTAGACAGCACAGCACAACCTCCATCTTCAGCTAAAACAATCCAAGACACAAAATGACAACACCATCCACACGGCAATGTTTCTAGCAACAGTAAAACTAATCAGTGAAGTATTTACATGGTTCTGTTGTGCCCCAGTTGGTGTAGGTGACCTCAGGCTCAGAGTCGCCTTGCCTTATCCACCGATACTCGCCAGTGTTGTCAATATCCTGAAGTCCGAGCCAGAAGAACTGTGCACCGATCTGTTTCCCAAGAAGACGACTGACAAAGGCCTGTTCAAACCTGAAACAGACAAGCATTACTTCTTAAATTTCTAGATAAATCGATGAGATAAATGACTGAAAAGCAACTAAAACATTATAATAGACGTGTGAAATTGTAGCCCTTGCTTACACATCTCTCGACTTCAGAGAATTCACTTTCTCAATACATCCCACTGATTTCATAATTTACGTTATTGACATTAAAATGATGAGTCATACATTATATTGTTATGAAAACAAATCTATAAAAAACAGCTCATACCTGTTTCTAATTGTAAAGTTACAGTGATCTTCAAAGTGCACTTGTTTGGTGTTCAGAAGATAACAGGAATTACCATGTCTTTTCCAACCCTAAAATAGATTGACATTATACAACATGTTCAAAAGGTGACATGAAAATAATATAACAGTAAATATAACAGCACTTGTATTTTTAAAGATTATGAAAATATCAAAAGCTTTTCAAAAAGTCACAAAATAGCAATCGGATGAAATGAATAAACCCATTGGTGTAATGACTATTAAAACATATGGAGCCTTCAGCCTTCAACACCTAGCATTAGCTGTTCCTTTATTCAACTAATAAACAAGGCTCAAATAATAATAATAATAAAACACATGCATTTAATCAAGGCTAAAATGACTGATTTTAGGATTAAAATGACATAATTCATGACTCTAATGTGTATTTAGCCCTGAGACAATAAGCTCATTTTTATTATTTTTATTTTACATTTATTTTACCAGGAAATCCCTTGAGATAAATTCTTTTTAAAGGGAGACCTGGCCAAGAGGCAGACCGGTGACAGTTTAAACAGAAAATCTATAATAGTTGACAAAACATATACAACAGCATAAGCTTATTCGGTTAGTTAAAGCCGCATTGTGTAACATTTAGCCAGCAGAGGGCACAGATCTTTCTCTGCCCAACTGCAGTACAATCTTTATTTACCAGTAGAGACGTTTAAGAAGGCAAGAAAGAACATAGGTAGGGTCATTTTTGTGTATTTTGTACAATTATGACTCTGCTAGGGTCCAGTATATTGGCTTTTTTTCTTAATTATCTGCGTAGTGTGGTAGAGTGCCTCACTCAAGTAATCTCTCGTCATATGCCACCGGCCTGGTGCCAGGAACATTTTTTGGAGCTTTCTGTCCAGATGACGGTACTGTCAGTGAATAAGGCATGATTCTACCGATCTCATGACCAAGAACATCAAAAGGATTTTTAGAAGATATATATTTGGGCTTAAAAGCAAATACATAGAGGGCAGTAGCTAATCTGTAGAGTAATCATGTAGCCTGTACTTACATCTTTAAAGCTACACCCGTCTTGTTCAGCGGAGTCGTTAACTGCTCCTTTCTTCTGACACATAAAAGATAACCTCTCCGAGCAGGTCCCAACCCTCCACTTATGAGCCTGAGGAGGATTATGGACACATTGAAAATAACACCAGTGCCTTCAACACCATAAATACGGTTAGAAATTTAGACTCACCTCTCCGGAGTAGTAGACACAGCCGGTGTCCAGGGAAGGTTGGACTGGTTGGTTAGTGTCCCAGTAAGTGAAGGTGACTGGTGCCTGGTTTATCCATTTGAAAACAGTGGGGTTTGTGCCACTGCTGATGAGACCAATCCACACATCCTCAACCAATTTATCTATTTGATAAAAAAAAACAAAAAACTGTATTGACACTTCTGCTAACAAAGTTCAAGCTACTTTTGCATGATGCTTGTCTGTGATGGTTCTCAGTCATCCAGGACATCTTGAAAAAAGGTTAAAGTAACAGCATCTGGAATTAGAGACGAAACGTCTTCACCTTGAAAACTGAATCCAGATGCTGTTACTTTAACCTTTTTTTCATTGCATGAAGCTGCATATTTTAACATTATTTTCATAGTTCCTTTATGTTATTCAAGTTGTACTAGTACATTTGTACAGTTTATGTGGAAGACTTACTAGCATGAAAATTAACATGGATCATCTCTTTGCTGTCAGTGGAGTGGAAGCTGGCTAGAAAGCCTCCTTCCTCGGTGTTGTTACAGTGCAGCAGGGCCTCAGTGAAGTTTTGTGGTTTGTCCTTCACCAATTTGTAACACCAGCCGCTCCACGGGACCCAGCCTTCTGAGCACAATGTTTCCTTATATACTAGTGAGTCTGCAGAAGAGGACAGATAGGTTGCACAAAAATATGCAATTTTAAATATTAGAAACAATAGCAACTAATATATGGAGTTTAACAGATGTATAGAAAGCCAAATCGCAGTTAAACTGACCTTGTGGAGTAGTTTGAGAAGCATTAACAAGCTTCTTACAGATGTATGGCAGTTTCATGTTACATGATTCGGCTTCATAGCTCTGATTGGAGTTCAGGACACCGCAGTCTGAATCAAGGATTGTGGAGGTGGGTGGCATCTCTGTCAAACACAGTCACACATGCAAAACAAAACTGAATCACACACCATCTGTATCAGAACAAGCACATACCACCAGCTGATGGCCCCAATCCTCCTCACTGACTAGTAAGCAAGTTTGCATCTGCTGCAAACTACAGTTTCTAACTTCAGGCTCAATGCTGCTGAACACATCCCCTCTGAGACAACACTAAAGCATTTCAATCAGCAGCTAGAAGGATTTATGTAGCTTTCCTTTCAGTGATATTAAACGGCTTATTCAGCAACACCAAAAGTCACAATGCCACACTGTGACCAATAAAAGGACACAAGGAGCGACATAAACAATGGTGTCATTGTAACACTCACATTTGCAAAAGCGGTTGCAACAGCAAGTACAACCGCAGGATGTAAGTTTGGTAAGTGAGAAACAGTAAACTAGTGCACTGCACTCATTCATGCCAACTGGAGTTTGACTTTTTTCAAATACTCTTTTTTAAATATATTAATACAGTTGTTACACAGAAATAGGGCTGTGCAATTAATTGCAATCACAATTTTAGCACATGCAATTTCTGAGCTTTTATTTTTTTGGCAAATGCTGTTCTGTGTGCAGTCCAGTTCAAATATATATAATGTCTATAAAATGTTTTGTTATACAAATTAAAATTGCTATTGAAATATTGCAATATGATTATTTTGTGCATATTGCACAGTCCTACACTGAAACAATTCACATACAAGACATACTGTTATAGAAACGTGTAACAAGGGTCACCTGCTGCCCAGCGAACAAGAGACAGAGGGGAGCCATCTGACCACTGCCAGCCTTGAGAAGTGTCCAACTGGTGAAGGCCAATCCACATTCGCTCAGGCATCCTGCCAAGGCCGTCCAACACTGCACCACATCACAATTAAAAAAAGAAACTCAGCCAAAGAATGTTATAATCTGAATTACATTATTATGTTTAATTACAGGAACACATCTCTTACAAACTGGTAAAGAAATTACTTTTTATTGATTATTGTAACAAAACAAAAGTATTTAGGAAGACAACAGTAAAGAGAAAACTGTTGCTCTAACATCTCACTTGTCTCGTCTCACACAACACACATGTGGTTTCAACTTCCTTTTTAAATGATTTGTAAAAATAGAGCATTTTTTATGTTGTGCAAATATAACACAACCTAACAACACAGAACTAAATGGGACTAAATCTATTGTAGATAGTAACAGCTTGTAAAACCATGTGCAGCTTATTCAGTAACAATGAGATCATTAGATATAAGAAAGTTTGAGTGCATGTGTTTTTCTTGTATAATGTTAAAACAAGTATAAAAAGAACACGACATGTGGTGTGTAAGTTAAATTAAGATGTTAAGGTAAACGATTTATGACCTCAACATGATCCAGTGTTTTTAAATATATTAAATGTTTTAAGAAAATAAACCATACAATGACCCTTCTTATGATACAGAAAAGCAAGCAAGAAAAAAAAACTCACAAATTCAAACCTGTAATTTTTACATCAGTACAACCTTTTAAATTTGCACTCATTATGTATACACCTTTCATCTCTTTGTAATGTAAATTCTAGTTTAATAAAGCCTATTTATTCAATTGAATTAAAGATTAAATAAAAGGAGACACTACTTGAGCCTTACAGGTCTTGGAGTGCAGATCCTCTGGTCCTGAAACACTGAACAGATCAGCTCCCTGGCTCCGACATGAGTCCAACGCTTGTTGCCAACTCACTGCGGCTGAGGGAACAAACTCATAGCAGGATTTCTCTTCCGGACCCTCAAACAGATTCTGGCAACCATCCTCTGCAAGTCAAACAGTGTGAGCTTTTTATTGGGGGCATTTTCATCATAGGTACAGGCCATTAATAATAAAAACTGTATTAAACATTTAAAGTAGTACGAACCAGGTATTAGACATTGGCCCTTCTTTTTGTCTTGGTCGTAGTCAGATGTTGTCGCGCACCAAAACAGTCCGGGGTCATCAGCATCTGGGAGGCAGCCATGGTGCCAGCTGTTGTTGTATTTGAAGGGAAACTCACAGGGAGCACCAGCAGAGTTTCCATTCATGGTGTGAACAACTACACATAGGATAAGCAAAGAGCAAAGTCAAGCTACAAGACCTGCTGTTAAGATCAAAGCATTTTCAGTAAAAGAACTGTTGCTTTTGTTCAATACTGTAGGACATCGATATATAAGGGTTGCTCTTGGAAAGTTTGATCATTTCAAAGCTCAGGAAACAAGTATAAGATAATATAAGACTTTATTGCTCCCACTGAGGGTAAATTCACATGTTACAGCAGCTCTCAGACAGGTAAAGTACAAAAGTGTAAGAAAAGGTGCTCGTCGTAGTCAGTCAATGTACAATAACAGTATTTTTTGATTGCTTAGACCCCTGTATTGTGACTAATATGGCAAATATAGTCAATTGATCACTGGTTGTGTGTTTTTATATTGGTTTCGGTCATGAAAGAGGGATAATTAATTTGGGATTTTGAAAACAGGAAAAGCTTTGTGAATACTGAATTGTGAATGAAAGGGGTCCGAATCCATACTACTACGGAATTAATATAACAGTAATCCAACGTGACATTTTAAACTGCCCTTTTCACCAATGGAATGGTTGAGACAGTTTTCCATTAACAAATAGAACAACAGAAAATAAAACAAAAGCAAAATTGTTAATCTTTGCTGCGCTGCAATAACATAATGCACCTATTTCCACAAAAACAGACACAACCCTCAAATGTAAAGCACATAAAAGATATTTACAAACAACACAAGAGACTAGACTAGACTAGAACTGTATTTGTGAAACAACCTCTGCAAAAGAATGTGACAAAACCAGTTTGGTTTAGTGACGCGCCGTTTTATAAAGCTTTGTGCTTCACACCCAATTGAGGAAGTGAGTTCACAGACAAGAGTGAAAATTAAGTTAACTCAGGGCTGACTGTAAATGAAATCAATCCAAGAGGTACTTTCCAGAACACTGAGATCGAATTTCTCGTATAACAAAAGTAAAACCTCACTTACCATGGTATGGTTTCTGGCAGATGCTGTCTTGGGATCCTCTTATAATCCATCTGTCATTAGCTGTCAAATCCTTCTTAGCAAAAACTTTGCCATCGGTGGCAGACAGTCCCATTTGATTAATTGTGTAAACCCTGTTGCTACGACATCTCCACCACATGGGCTGAGAGCCACAGTCGACCAGCAAAAGTGTCTTAGAGTTCAATGCTAAGCACTTTCCCGTGTCCACATGAAAAAGCCGCAGTCCTGAACCCCACTTCCACAGCTGGGAACTTTTGGAGTTGCAGGCTGTCAGGGTCAGGCCTCCTGAAGCTTCTGCATGGATACACATTTCTGTGCCAGACTGCTGGATGGTGAAGGCATCATGGTCTGTGATTAGAGAAACAAATAGTATGATTCAGCACTACAAATTCCATAACAAGACAGTTTTTAAATGGAAGTGATATTTTTTTCAATTCTGTGTTTATAGATTCCTTCAGACAACAGATTACAGCAATAAGACTTAACAATATGTAGACCACTCTTTCCAAAGGGAACAGTAATAAAACAAAAGGAAGTACAGAATCAGAGATGCTAAACTATCAATACAGCAGACTTTGAATAATTGCCACAAAGCTTGTACAACTGAAAATGAAAGTAATATTGAAAATAATGTAAAGCTGACTTACAAATACCAAGTCATCTTGATATTAAAATTTAATATAAACATTCTAGTAATGTTATACAACATCAAACCGATTTGATCAGGTTTGTCTTTCTTTTATTGCCTGAATTGGGGGATGGTTGTCAGTGTGTGAATGTTTCCATTCATTTAGATTTCTGGCAGTGTCTTGTCCTGCTCTCCTTCTATTGGGGCAGTAAGTAGCCCCATGAATAATGTGAATATAACCACACAAACAAAACATTGTGGCTTTTGGACAATGATATATTACAAATAACAAAGGCTTTGCCATCTTGGTGCATAAAATCTAAATGGTTGAATGCCATGGCCAGTGGAATACATACGTTAGTAGTTTAGGTATTTAGTGACAAAGCAATTTCCTTTCAGAGTATGAATATGCAGAAACAAAATGCCATCATACATCAGGGCATTAACAACATTAAATATTTAAAACACTTGAAACATCCTATAAATAATATTCCTCCACACAAAACTGAACATCCTCGTTTGGAACAGAGGACACTAAAATAATGATCAATTCTGTCAAACTTAAATAAAAAATAAAAAATGCAGATGGAGTGGACTACAGCTTCCACCAGAGGAAGCTCTGAGGACGTTAAGAGATGTAAATAATAAAAGAAAAGCACCAAAAGTGAAAGTAACTTGATCGTAGCATTTAATCTATCAATCTCATATTACAGCTTTAGCCATGTAGCACGTTACTAAAACCAAAACCACCATCAATGGTAGTTTTGACACATGACGCGGAGGAGGCAAGGATGAGCAATTTCTGCGACGTATCTGAAATATATTTAACCATAAGAGATGGGTACAGTAACTCCAATATGGAGTTAGTCACAATCGGCATTTGACTTACTTAGATAAACGTAGCAAGTGTAACGCCATTGTGTTGTTAGGACTTAGAAAATACCAGTCGTCCAAGCACCAAAATGACCTCAAAAGTACTCAATCCGTGTTCACTATTAGTTATGTAGCTTGTAATAAAATTTAGGTTTTACAAAAAGCAAGTACACTTACCGAAACTTGTCTCTACCGCGGAACAAATTCCCCCAAAGAATACTGTTGTCTCCCACACAATCAACAAACAAAGGCAAAGTGTCGCTTTGGACATTTTCAGCGCGGTCACGGGCCAGCCCTTGTACTGGATTCATACACGTTCTGACTCGGAGTGTGAAGCAATAAATATAGGTCGCTCGATGACTGAACTCCAAAGGGAAAGTGATCAGATAGCAAACCTAAAGCCAGTACTCCCAGCTGTCAACTGTGTGTGCTAGAGTTGTGACGTTCGCGAACGAACCGATTCTTTTGAACGGCTCATAAAAATGAACGATGGGAGCCGAGTCGCGGCTGGAGGGGAGCCGTTCTTTCTGTCGTTCTTTTTTCCTATGCGTGTCTCACACAGATGCACACAAATGAGCTCCTCCGCGAGACAGAACAGTTATAGGGGGAGGGGCGCACCCAGCGCAGGCCGACCCTTTACAGCGTGATGATATTAGTTATTAGTTGTGCACGCATCCTTCACGTGAGTACTTCATTGCAGCCCACTTTGTTATTGTTTATTGACTTGATGGGGCTGATGTATTATTTGCAAAGTTTACAGTAGTAATAGTATGTAGACATTTCCATTTTATTTATTCTAATTTTATCTACTTTAAATATTTTTGTTTTCTATCAAAATGTTCTTGCGTGATAATGTTCTTGTGTGGAAGTGTTTGTAGTAAAAGCTGTTTAGCACAGAAATTCATTGCAGCTGGCTTTGTTTTTGATGTTTATTTGTGAGTAGGTATTGTATGAATAACATAAGTCAACGTAGCTTTACACACACACACACACACTTTGTACTACTGTAAATGTAAATCCAAAATAGTGATGTCACTGTCTAAGCAGAGGGATTTGTGCAACCCTATGGAATATAGTCCACACATGACAAATGAGGTAATAATCAATATTTCAGAATAATTCAAACTCAGATATTGGTGTGTGATATCTGAGTTTGAATTATTTGACTACAAATCTCACCCCATCATTAATTAAAGGATAAACTGAGATGCCCCCAAGCTGGCTTCTTAAAACTGACTAAATATTTAAAAAGAGCCAAAGAGCCGTTCTTTTGAACGGCTCTTTGAAAGGAACGGATCGCGAAGATCCGGATCCCCTCAAAGAGCCATAAATCCCATCACTAGTGTGTGCGCGGTCGAGTCCGTCAACATTTTCAAGCGCAGTCCACCGAAAGAGAAATATGCCACTTCCGGTGTGACATGCAGCAACAAAATAATAAGTTAACCGATTTTATGTAAAAGATAAAAAGGTTTCCAATTTCTATAAATTATTAACTACTTTAATGTTATTGACACCCCCATCCCCGCCAATTAATTGATGTATTATTATTATTATTATTATTATTATTATTATTATTATTATTATTATTATTATTGTATAGGCTATTTTTCTGTGAAGGTTCTCAGTTATCCAGGTCATCTTGAAGAAAAGGTTAAAAATAGTGCTTTTGATAACCTTTTAAAAACAACTGTCAACAACAGCACAATTCAAGACAAACAATAGCCTATACAGAAAAGGTTAAAGCAAATGTTTTTAAAAGGTTATCAAAAGCACTATTTGTTTTATAAATTTTATGAATAAAAATGAAAATTATAAATGTGCTTTAGAACTGAACGCCCCGTTATAAGTAAAAAAAAAAAAAAAAAGAAAATATCTTTGATTTTGCAATTTTTTTTAAATCAAATATAAATTATTACAATAAGATATAAATAAATACAAAAATATCAATTCTGTGTAAATATGTGGGGAAGTTTAAGGCCGTAGGCTACCTGTTATAAACCTAAAGACATTGTTACCATGTAGGCCTACTTGGTTAATGTTTCATTTACAAACGCCGTTTTATGAAAACGAAACCAAACTTTATCACATCAAGAACATTAAGAACTTTACCACTTTTTTCATTTGTGATTGTGAAAATTATGACAAGTATACACGCCTTTAAACTCTTTATTATTTAATCCTTGTCTGTCTATATATATAATTTTTTTAATTATATGTAGTCTGCCTGTTCTGGCACTTTGAAAGTACTGCCACAATTTTAACTGCCACAATTTTATTTTTGAAAACAAAACGTTGACATACACTAAAAAAGACCGTGTTACCGTAGTAACAGTTAGACAGTAGGCAAAAACAATAGTTAACATTACTAGCTAACCTTCATCTTTGTGCTTTGTTTATCTTTGTGCATTGTTAATCACAGGATATTCCGCTGTTCTGTATTTCCGGGCGCTTTACATGGGACTATTCTCCTCACTTCATATTCCCGGATAGCCATATTTCTCAAGTTTCTTCCCGCCCACTCTCTAGAGTCTAGAGAGTTGATTGAGATGTTGCTTGTGTACTGTCTACTGTGTAGAAATTTAATATAATCAGATCGCATTTTTGCTCTTTAAAATGGCCTATGCTGTATTTTTGTAATATATAAATGTTCTTCTTTTTATAAAGGACTAACCCAGCAGCGTCATTATTACATGTGATGCAAGAAAGTGTTAACCAAACAAGTATGATAATTATTTATGAAAAGCAAAACTATATATCCCACAGAAAATAAACAACAGTTTGTGTTTGATATTTAGTTTATTAGAAAAAGACATTGTGCAAAATATATCAATTTGTTTGTATCACTCAAATTAAGTGAAAAACAGGAGTAGACTGTGCCATATTTGCTTTGTAATACTGATAAAAATTCATCCACCCAACATCTTTCTAAACCAAAATAAATCTTTTGTCATCTTTAACACTATTAAAATGTGCTTAAATGTGTCTTTTCTTCTCAGGGATACTTATTGATTACATTATTACTTTATGCATCTTTTCAAACTCACCAGAAAGCACATCACTTGCCAATTGTACCTAATATTACTACAACAACAACAACAACCACTCAGGAGCATTATTTAGTGTTGCAATATAATCTAATATATTCTTTTTCCTGAATGGAAAATTGGTGGAATAAATTTGAAAAATTGTAAAACACTTTTCTTTGTTTTTGTTGAGGTGGAATGTTTCTCTGCTGAAAATGTACATTATATTTTCTTTTTCTTAAACAAGGAAAAACTAGGCTACAGTATATTAAAAGTTTAAGTACCTGAGGAAAAGTACCTTTATAGCTCACTAGTATCCCTTCTTTAACGCTGTACCATTTTGAAGCTCCATTTATCAACACTTCAGTCTCATCTGCAACATAACAATCAGCTGACACATTTATCTTGGTGTTGACCGATTAAAATGTAAATGAATGAATCCTTCAATTACAAACTGACTGACATCATCTCACAGCTGTCCTGAGCAGTCAGCATCACAGCTTACAGTGTCCAGGGCATTTCTACCTGATGGCCACATACACAGGTGGACAAAATTGTTGGTACCCTTCAGTCAATAAAAGAAAAACTCACAATGGTCACAGAAAAAACTTTATTCTGACAAAAGTAATAATAAATAAAAATTCTATGAATGTTAACCAATGAAAGTCAGACATTGCTTTTTAACCATGCTTCAACGGAATTATTTAAAAAAATAAACTTATGGAACAGGCCTAGACAAAATTGTTGGTACCACTAACTTAATATTTTGTTGCACAACCTTTTGAGGCTATCACTGCAATCAGACGATTCCTGTAACTGTCAATGAGACTTCTGCACCTCTCAGCAGGTATTTTGGCCCACTCCTCATGAGCAAACTGCTCCAGTTGTTTCCGGTTTGAAGGGTGTCTTTTCCAGACGGCATGTTTCAGCTCCTTCCAAAGATGCTCAATAGGATTGAGGTCAGGGCTCATAGAAGGCCACTTTAGAATAGTCCAATGTTTTCCTCTTAACCATTCTTGGGTGTTTTTTGCTGTGTTTTGGGTCATTGTCCTGTTACAAGACCCATGACCTGCGACTGAGACCAAGCTGTCTGACACTGGCCAGCACATTTCTCTCTAGAATCCCTTGATAGTCTTCAGATTTCATTGTACCCTGCACAGATTCAAGACACCCTGTGCCAGATGCAGCAAAGCAGCCCCAGAACATAACAGAGCCTCCTCCATGTTTGACAGTAGGGACAGTGTTCTTTTCTTGATATGCTTCATTTTTCCGTCTGTGAACATAGAGCTGATGTGCCTTGGCAAAAAGTTATTCCAGTCTAGCTTTTTTATGATTTGTTTTTAACAATGGTGTCCTCCTTGGTCGTCCCCCATGTAGTCCACTTTGGCTCAAACAACGACGGATGGTGCGATCTGACACTGATGTTCCTTGAGCATGGAGTTTACCTTGGATCTCTTTAGAAGTCTTTCTGGGCTCTTTTGTTACCATTCGAATTATCCGTCTCTTTGATTTGTCATCAATTTTCCTCCTGCGGCCACGTCCAGGGAGGTTGGCTACAGTCCCATGGATCTTAAATTTCTGAATAATATGTGCACCTGTAGTCACAGGAACATCTAGCTGCTTGGAGATGGTCTTAGCCTTTACCTTTATCATGCTTGTCTATAATTTTCTTTCTATTCTCCTGCGACAACTCTTTCCTTCTCTTCCTCTGGTCCATGTTGAGTGTGGTACACACCATGTCACCAGACAACACAGTGACTACCTGAAGCCCTATAAATAGGCCCACTGACAAGATTGTACACACCTGTGATGCTAATTAGTGCACACACCTTGAATTAACATGTCCATTTGGTCACATTATTTACAGTCTTTTCTAGGGGTACCATCAATTTTGTCTAGGCCTGTTCCATGAGTTTATTTTTAAAAATAATTCCGTTGAAGCATGGTTGAAAAGCAATGTCTGACTTTCATGGGTTAACATTCATAGAATTTTTATTTATTATTACTTTTGTCAGAATAAAGTTTTTTCTGTGACCATTGTGAGTTTTTCTTTCATTGACCGAAGGGTACCAACAATTTTGTCCACGTGTGTAGTGGGGAACTGACAACAGCATTGGATGCTACTCTCCTGAGCGAGCTTCTAAGTCTGTGATCAGCACATTTTCATCCGACTCGTTTTCCTGTGAATTAGTTTGTCTGTAATAAGCACTGCCAATGGTAGGTAGCCCACGAAAATGTCCCACATTCCTCTTGTATGCAAACCAGAACGCTCCTGCCAGCATGGCAAAGACCACTACTGCCACAAGGACTGCAGCAATGATGATGATGCCATGATGTAAACCTAAAACACACAATAAACACCTTGTGTAATGTATGGGCCCAATATATGGATTTATCTTTGTCACATTACATGTATAACAATGAAGCACCTACTTAGCTTTGAAATATTGGACAACACTCATATATTATTATTATTATTATTACATCAATTTTATATAGCGCTTTTCCGGGTACGCAAAGACGCTTTACATATCAATTATTCATTCACTCCACAGTCACACACTGGTGGTAGTAAGCTACATCTGTAACCACAGCTGCCCTGGGGCAGACTGACAGAGACGTGGCAGCCATTCCACGCCTACGGACTCTCCAACCATCACCAAGTACATTCACACACATTCATACAAGGTGGATTAAGTGTCTTCATACGACAGTATGAACTGTGGGGAGAGCGGGAATCGAACCTACTACCTTCCGGTTGAAGGACGGCCGCTCTACCACTGAGCTACCTGGGGCCCCGTAGCTGAATATTCTCACTTCATAACATTCTTACTGGTCCAGTCATAAAATTGTATATTAAGTGCACTCTACCATTTAGTGGTTCTGCTTCCACTTCAGAAACTGTATCTGCAAGAAAATACAATGGTCAATGGTTAAAAACTGATGTTGCTTACAGAAACTGTCAATTGTACAGAAAGGCCTGACTGTGAATAAAACCCAGGTCCTTGTTGCTATGAGGCAGGAGTGGTAAACACTCTGTTAACGCGCCTAGTGGCATGTACGTAGTATGTTGAGTTTTTTTATGGGATCTCAGACACATCCCGCTGAGCGTAAACTTACGAGAAGCAGTTTTGCAAATAAAGCCCATCCGCTCATGGCACTGAGTCAGGGACCAGACTCCATAAGATGCTCTAGTAGTAACACATGTGTCTGTGGTGAGCTGGTTGGAGTCAGGTGGTTTGCTTGGCCAGTTGGTGTAGTCTATTGGTGCCCCATCCACCCAGTTCAAAGAATTAGCTGAAAAAAAAAAGAGTGCTTTATCATAAAACAATAAAAAGGCAGTTATCAGTTGTAAGCAATATGGGTATGTATCTCGTACTGTCAACATTGAAGAACATTCCCAACCACACGGACTGATGAACAAACCCCAAAGACCAGAGCTGCTCCAGAATAAACCGGTTCTCGGTCTCAGTCTTGATGGTCAGGACTTCTGATGTGTTTGCTGGGAATTTACAAAAAAACAAAAAATTTACGGTCCAACTGTACTAGGTAGTGTATAAATGTGTTTCATACATGCAAGTGCCCTTGCAAAATTTTATTTCTTTATGTTAATTGTTCCTATATGTGGCCTGTAGGGGGAGTTTTAACACAGCATCACAGCATCGCGTGAAGAGTTCTGCACTTGAGTTTATCGCGAAGTATGAAATGTCTTGGTCAGATCTTTGTTCTTGCCACCTCAAGAACAAGTACAAATTCTCTGTTCTTGAGGCGTTCTGTATCTGATTTTGAATCCAATTCAATTTTCTAGATGAATGTGGGGATTACATCTGCAGCTTGAGCAGTGCACTGCCAATGAAAGTTAGGTGATGTCACTGTATATTGGACTAGTATTATATTATCTTTACAGTGTAAATGTGAGCCTATTCACGTGAGAGTCTTTACTATTTTAATATCATGTCCTTGCATTATGATCATAATATTCTACATTAACCTACCTTGTCTGCAGTTCTCTCTTGCTTCTTCCAGTGTTAGCCTTTTCACCACAGAGTCAAAGTTGTAACAGCCACTTCCAAATTTCACCCATGTCAAGGGACATACCACCTCGTTTGTGCTAATGGCTTTATTCACTGTGAGAAAAAGATTTGGATTGGTGCATAGGAACACGCTGAGCAATTAAACAGATATCAAACATAACTGAAGTAACATTAACTTAGCAGAGGGACATGACATAGGGCTCCGGGTAGTGTCGATTCACAGTCAGCTTTGCGCCACCCTCCGTTTTTGTCCATGTAAACACAGTCCCCTGTAATGAAGTCATCATATTCATCAGCGCTGTCCCAGTGAGTGTAGACTGTGTCACTCCCATCTGACCACTGATAGTTGATTCCACTCTGTAAGCAAGACACAAATCAAAGCAGAAAAGAAGGACAAGATTAATGAAAATATTATATAATAAAAACAAAATTAAAAAGTAAATCTAAAGAACTCTACAATGCAGTAACTCCTACTCATTTAGCTATGTACATTTATTCATTTAGCTGACACTTTTATCCAAAGCGACTTACAATTAAGCTTCAATTCACCAGTGTTACAGCTTGAATACCACTGGGAGCAAGCTGGGGTTAAGTGTCTTGCCCAAGGACACAGCGACAGTATGAACTGTGGGGAGAGCGGGAATCAAACCACCAACCTTCTGGTTGAGGGACAACCGCACTACCACTGAGCCACTGTTCAGTGTGCTATGTGCTTCAATGTTTTATGTCTATGCCTGCCATTAACTATTGACTGTCAAGGGAATATCCCACTCAACACTGTAAGCCAGCAGAGATAAACCCTGCATGCTTATTTCTTGATTAGTTACAAGTGGCAGTAAACAAATAAATGAATATGTTGCATGAAAGTATACATACATCTTGGCTGTACAGTCCAATCCAGTGCGGAGCTGCTAATCTGTTGACAAGGATGGTAAGGAAAGCCTGGTGGTAGGCATTGGTAATGCTCACTAGGTCAGAATGTTTCTCTACTGCAGAAATGCATAGCGTCATACCAACTCATGTTGCCAGACACAACCTTATAGTTGTGACTTCTGTACTCAACATTGTCCGACACAGGGTGGCGGTATGAATGAGTGGGAGGTTTAGATATGTCTGTGAGGAAAAATAAACACAAAACATATTTTGATAATAGTATATTATAGGTATAGACCTAGCAGGAATGTCTTTTTTATGTGTAATGGGTTGAACATGTTTAATGTTTAAGAAAGAACTAGGTACAATACTGTTATAACCAAACAGTGTCAATGATATGTGAAAAAAAAGTCTTACCTTGTGGTTTCTGACAAACAAAACCATAGCCTGGCATGCTACATTTCTCATCGTACCACTTTCCCGTTATGTGGAAATTGTGATTATTGGACATGACCGTGCACAAGGGCTCAGAAGCATAGCCATCAAGCCACTGATCCTCCTGAGAGGAAAAAAATATTAAAAATATAAAAACAAACTAGGACAACTAAATATTAACAGAATGGTCTAAACGTACGATAAGACGGCCTTCTGGTTCAACTGGGGACCAGTTTGTATAAGTGACTGTCTTCCCACTGGTCCATGCCGCAGTGTTATCATTCTGCAGGCCAATCCACACACCGACAGAGCTGCCCTGCAGGAACATAGTGATGTAGGCTGCAAGCAACAGGAGAAATTTGCACAAAACATACATATTTAATATGCTGAGAACTTGTACTTTATATGTACTTAAAATACTCATACATCATGTTGAGAATGGCTTTAATGTATAAGTACTTCTACCTTGTTCAATTTCATTTTCTATAGCGACCAGTGTCCCTCCAAAAGAGGAGCAGATGGACTCAGCATCAGTCCAAGTTTTTCCGTCCTCGGGAATGTCCGGGAGGTGAAGGAGGAGACACTGGAAACACCAAAAATTAAGTTTGTGCTTCATTAATGGTTCTACTAATGGTTTTATGTATTTATAGCATAAATATTTATTACTGTCTAAAATTATTTTGGTATTTAGATACACATAGCAGAGCCCTTTTACAGTACTTTTGTAAGCTAGGACATTGTCCGTGGGAGGTTATGTGGGAACTACAAAAATAGCTCCTTCATGAAAAGTACAAGAAAAGATAAACAACCAGCTTAAACTGTAGAAACAGCTGGGAATTATTACACTTTTTAGAGAGAGACTTTTAGTTTGTACAAAGAATTGAGAGGCAATTTAAAACAATGAAAGCAGATGTAAACTGATGAAAGTGAAGGAGTCAGTCATTTTTTAATATCACAGTGAGATGGAGAAACATAAAAACCTTGTGTCCAAAGTAAAGCCATTTCTCTGGACATGCACCAATGTAGTGGGGCTCCCTGGGGGTCTCCACCACCGACACAGTCCGCCTCTTACACACGTAGCCATGGAGATCGCTGCACTTACTGGGTGACCACTTTCCTAAAACAATTGAGGACTTCAGTAAAAGTAATGTCCAAATATATAGATTGGCTAAGTGGAAAAAAAACACAATTTCAAGTAATAATATGTTTGTGGTTATAATATATATAAAGCTCAAGTTATTTGAAACATTAAACCTTATGTTAGTCAACTTTTGTCAAAATCTTACTTTGAATATCAGGTACAAATGACTATAAACAATACTGGTTCAATAACATATGGTAATTAGGGGTGTAACGATACACCAATGCCACGGTTCGGTTCAGATCACGGTTTTGGAGTCACGGTTTGGTTCGGTTCGGTTTGCTGTGGGGGCAGGGTTCAAACCAAAATGTGCCCACACAGGAGACGTAAATGTGACCGGTGGGTCTTCAATCTCAATATGCCGCGGAGTTGCCATCCTGAAGTGCGTAACGTATGTAAACTCCCGTGTGTTATCGATCACCCAAATCACGTGACATGCACTTTATTTAGTAAATAATATGAAAATAATATTTATTAAAACTACAGCTCTTATTAGTTGTTAAAAGTGTACTCATTAATTACTATTTAATCAAATGTCAAGGAAGAAAAAAATAGTTTTGTGACAAAATGAAGTGAACGTTGGGAAGGAGCAGGCGCGCTTTAGTTCGACATCTCTATCGCGTTCGAACTGTGGCTGTGGTATCGCGGTTTTTCGGTTCGGTTTGAATATCGTTACACCCTTAATGGTAATGTAGCCATGATCCATTTTGGGTTTACCTGAAGAGGATGACATAGTAAAACACATCCGTTCTTTCCGTGAGCCAGCATTGCTGATTCTCCCTGCCCAGTTTTGAAACAATATGTCTGTCCCATCAGTCCATCTAAAACCAAAGAATAAAATGTGTGTCTTGTTTGTGTATGGCCATTTGAGTTAGGTCTTAATAGAATTAGTGGTAGCAACAAGAAATGCTTAATATGAACTCCAAAAATATACCTGGCCTCTATTCCAGGCTGGTCTATGGACAGACCAATCCACCAGTCAGTCGGACCTAGCGAGAACTAAGGAAGGAGAAAAGATCCGCTTTAGAACCATTCAGACTCTCTTTGTCCCAAGAATTAATTTTTTGTGTATTTGTTTGTTTTCTTGTCAAGCAACACCAAGCTAGTAAATTTGTGTGATACAATTTAAAATGTAATGTGTATAATACTTACGTACATGCTTGCATATTATGACTTTTATTGATAAGTATTTCTATAGTATAACGTTAGTTTCAGAAAAGCTGTTAAAATAACTGATAACTGACCCGCCGCAAGCGGTCTTTGATGAAGTGCAGCTCTTCTCTGGAATGAATGGACAACAGATAAGCTCCCATCATCTGACAGGCCAGAGACACAGCGTCCCAGCTGAATGGCTGCTTGGCCACTAGGTACTCAGCTCCGCGGTAAAAGACCCAGGGCTCACTCTCTGTAATAGACTTACAGAAATAACTACCACTGTACAGTTTCACTCACAGAGCCTTACACTGTTTAGCCATAACATTAGGAGCAGTGACCAATATTGCTCCAATGACACCTTTCAGTAAGTGACATTAGACAAACGTGTAGGAAAATGGGAAGGTGTAAAGACTTGAGCAACACTGAGGCTGTGATTGAACAAATAAATGGCATCTTAAACCGAGGAGGTAAATGTGATGCTAAGATAATCCTGGCTCAATGTGTCTGTGTTGTTTGAAGCAAATGTTTATTACAGTTAGTTCTAATAATCTTTTGGTTAATAGGTGTAGGTACAGTAAAGTTGTGTAAGTAGAGATGTTCATTTTGACTTACGTTCAGTGTACCAATATGGCTTTATCAGCTGATCACCTGAAATAAATAAACCATTATATTACATACAGTTGCTCAGTAACTTGTAGATTTTGGTTGATGTTTGTGGTTTTACCTTTGTGCATCTTGCAGATCCACTCGTATTTTCTGTCACAAGGCTTTGGCATGAAGGTGTTGGTCAGGTGACTGAACACAGCACAGTCGCTTCCATCAAGCTCTTCATTCTTATCCTCGATAAAGGACGTCACCACCTGCAAAACTAAACTAAATAAACAATACTGCGGCTATTTTTAAAACATTTGGTGGTGATTTTTACTTACAGGAGTATCATCAGACCATTTCCACGATGTAGAATATTCAGGATCTCTCTTATTTAAGCCAACCCAAAACCAACGGCCGTCTGTTCTAAAAGAAAAAAAAAATATTTAATTGTAACTCATCTTTATGAGCAGTTAAAAATATTTTATTTTCACTTCCTCTTCTTTCACTTTACATATACTAACCCTTCAAACATTGTGCTGAGGAGGTGCTTCACAAACAGCTGCTCTTCATTGTAGTGGAAACTCGCCAACTCAGCCCCTAGCGCCTGGCAGAAAAAGTCTGCTTCAACCCAGGAGCGCATCATCAAGACCTTTTCATCATGGAAGACCTACAAGACCAACACACATTAGTAGTAGCTCCTTAGTCCCAACTTGGTATTGAAAGAACTTTTGGTGGTAGAATGTGGTGTACAAACAGTGGTGTTAATAAAATATAGTAAGTGTCAGGATCTCTTAAGATATATTAGTTCTTCAATATTCATGATAATGAATTACACACCAGATATAAAGCTGTCAGGTGTCAGATACTTAGTCTGACTGCATTGGGACAAACCCAGGGTACAAAAGATGCTCCAACCTTAAAACAATGTAACATTCCTGGTTGTGATTCCCAGCCTGGAGGACAGGGGGTGTTCACTGCCTTGTGGTCATCAGGCAGCTGTACATCCTGGTAATTATCAATACTTCGTTTGCACACTGACAAAGCCTTGAAGGACTGGCAGTGTTTTACCTCCCAGCGACCCAGAGCAGGGCCACCTGACATGGCAACACAACCACCAACACTGACTAGAGCATGAGAAAAGAGGATTAAGGAGCTAAGGAGAGTGGGAAAAAATAGGTGGTCCAAGCTGTAATGAATATTTTACCTGGCTGGTGTTTGTTCCAGTTTGTAAAGGTAAGAGGAATCTCCAAATTATTATGAGGGATCCACCTGTATCCGTCTGCATCCTTGTCATGAAGGCCTATCCAATAATATGTGCTGCTGTTGGCTCCATGCTCACTGAGCAAACTGTTGATAAATGCTTGTTCAAACCTATCAGCATGGAAATGGATATAAAATATACACATCATTTTTAACATTTAACAATAAGTCAACCAAATGTATTTACAATACCTGTTTTCCACAGTGAGGAGTGAACCCTTGCAGTAATATTCAATCACTGCATCATCAAAGTAATGTTCATAGCTTGTCACAGTGTAGCAATAGTGGCCATGTCGTTTCCAACCCTAAAAAAAAAAGATGCAGATACAAACATTTAGCTTGAAGAATACTATACAACATCAAATTGTTCTTAAAATACAACTTTTACAAACATTGCTATATTAGACCTATTTTATTAAGACGCATGTTTAGTGACACCAATGTCACCATACCTCATTAGTCAGCTCATAATCTTTATCATTCCGCTTTCCTATACTTTTACACCAGTGACTCAACAAGTCCCCTATAAGGCCTACAGGGTCATTTTTGGCCATGTGTCCCTGGGTAGAAAGTAGCCATATGAGTCAGAGTCTGATATTCTTGTAAACAGATAAATGCCAGACAATACGTCAGCAGCCAAGAGAATCAGCTTATTGTGTGGCAAAAGGTTCAGCACACTCAGAGGTGGCTGTGCATGATGCATTCACTGATCTCTACGATACTTTTGTATAATAGCCACTAATTAATGAGTTAAATTTTAGGATTGACATACCACTAAAACTAAACTTCATCAGTTGTTAATCTAGTTGGCTGGTTATATTTGGTTTTAGTATAGTCTCCTTCAACAAAATAAACAAACAAAAAAGTTTAAGGAAGCTTTTATACTGTATCTATTTTTATTTTCAAAGTACAGATGTGTGAAGGGACAGTGTTGAAGGTATATTGCGTAAAATGTTATATTGTGGTATATTGTTGAACAAAATGGTCAATGTTATAATACATCAGTCAATACATCAAACTACATTTGTTAATCTAGGAAGAACATACATTTTAAGCATATTTATCATGTTTTTTTTGGTCATATCAGTGTGTTGACAACTGCTCCTTTTGTGTTTGTGAGATTTTGTTTACATAAAATGAAGCAGCAACAGTTACCTTCACTCTATCACATGGACTTTTAAATTAGATTATGTTTAAATTAGAACATTTCTTTTGTTGTTATTAAACACTTGTTTTCCATTCTGTTTTGCAACTGTAGTGCAACCTCAGTGACACACTAAGTCATAAATGCTTATATTTGGAAAGGGCAGTCAAGGTCTCCCACTGGACACAGAATGTAACACAGAGATAACAGAATGGTTTACTTCTGTATATTATTGGTATTAATGCTGGCAAATTGTATTACTCAGTCTGAACAAGGCCTGTGTGTGTGTTCCTACCTCAGAACAGCCTTCATCCCACGTACCAGAGGGAGAAACAGGAGTGTGGCCTGTTTTCCGACAAACAGCAGGCAGCCGTTCCTCACATGACGTTAATATCCAATTACCTTCCTGAGAGCATTTTGAGTTTGAATAGTTACTTAAATTTGCCAAGAGGTATTTTAACTTAAGCAAATGAGTTATATTTACCTTACTGTCTGCCTTGGCACAAAGAGCTGCATCTGTCAGGTTGTAAGGCGGCTGATACTGATGCCAAAGTGTGAAAGTGACAGGTGAACCATCTGACCACTCAACAACTGGGGATGATGCCTGTTTCCAAAGACCAGTCCACACCTCTGTACTCTTTCCAGGGACTAAGGTTATAGGCAGATGATCGCATTAATATTTCATAGTCAAATTTTTCTCATTTGTATTATTTTCTGGCTTACAATTTTCCAGGACATTGAGCAGTATTTCCACTTCTGACAAGGTCCGAAGGCTGGTGAGGTTTGCCCCATGAGAGTCACAGGCCTGAACTGCCTCCTGCCATTTTCTTGCTTCAGGCATCACGTGGTAGCAGTAACCATTATGAGGCAGCCAGTCATTATCACACTCAGTGGGAACGTACTGCCAGTTCTCTTTTTGTCAAATCAGAGGAGAAGAAAAGGTAGGGAGTCAGCATGTATGTCAAGTGTAAAGTAGAGTATGGATAGTCTTATACTTGTGTGTATGTTAGAACTGTGTGAAGTAAAAGTTCAGTGTACAATAATTATAAATAAAAACATAGTACACAGTCCACTACCTCTAGTGCTTTTTTTAGCTCTTACCCAGTGGCTCAGCGGTCTGGGTGTCATTGGGAGTCTTCTTACAGATGTATGGCAGGGCAGATTCACACGAAAGCGCCTGCCAGTGGTCCTCGACTCCTGGGTTGTACACTCCACACTGGCTCTTCTCCTTGAGTGGGCTTGGAGGCAAACCTGTGACCACAAATCATTCTGGTATTTATGATTTAGTATTTGTACTATATTTGGTAATAATAAAATAAAATAAAAATAATACAATAATACATTTTATACAGTATTTATTAGATATAAGTAAAACGTCTGTCTTGGTCTCGGTATAGTGGAGGAGTCTAACTGAAAAAAATGACTGTAATGTGTAATCCCCACTTCAACTTCGAGTCTATACTACTATCGTTCCTTTAAATAGGGGTGATCATTTCTCCAATCACTATACACTGTACCTGTTGTGAAGTTAACTAAAGACAAAGGTGATCCATCAGACCACTGCCATCCTCGACCATCTTTTAGGTGATTTAGTCCAATCCAAACCATGCTAGGCAGCCGGTCTAGTACAAGAGACAAATCATGAAACAAAGAAATAATTTAACAGGAGGTATAAACATATATCCATTAGTAATACTGTGCTGTGGTGCATATTTCACAAAGAACAGTGGCGTAATGCTGAATTGATATGGTCCTGGAATGGCTTCAAGGATAATATGCTTTTACTTCCTTTAAGTCTACTGCACAAACATAACATCTCTGTTGAAATCCAGGCACCAAATCTAACCCAAGTTTCCTAGTTAGTCCAATTAAACAGGTTTTCCTCCTGATGGCTACCTCTGATGTATCTGTGCTCTGACAGACTGGTAATGCTGAGCAGATTTCCTCCTTGGGCTTGGCAGGTGGACAGCGCCTGACTCCATGTGAGGATGGTGTACAAGTTAAACTGGTAGCACGCCCGCAGCTCCTGGTTTGACTCCCAGAAAAGGTCGCATGTGGAATCTACAGATCAGATGAGTTACAAAAACAACAGTAAGGCAGAAGTCTTCCTTTTATGTCTTTCGGCTTCGGTCACCATTGCAAAGTAATTCGCATGAGTAGCTTCCTTCTTTCCTGATGCAACCCTCTCTATTTTTCCCAGGCTTGGGACTGGGACTGTGGCTGGAGTTGCTCTCCAGGGGAGAAGTCTTCCAAAAGCCATTATTTATACAATTTAATTTAGCATCAGTCATTTAGAATAAATAATCTGTAAATACAGCTCTCTCTTGCCTCAATGTTTACTGTCGTCGTGACGGCCCTGTTGTTTCTAAATGTGGGTCAGTTCGGGACAGTAATCTGTTCACACAGGAGGTTTAATGTTTATTTAAATCCACAGTTTAAACAGTCACACAGTCGGCTGGACATGTTGAAGAACAAACACAGAAGTGATTCCATCTACTTAAGGGTGTACACTAGACTTTTTTTAAAGTACGTGTGTCTACCTTCCACTGGACAAAAACCCCATCGCTCGTCCTCGTCATAGTGTGTGGTGGTCGCACACCAAGGGAGGTGGTCCTCGCGGCCCTCAGTCGTGCACTCTGTGTACCATTTATTGTTGTACTTAAAAGGAAAAGCACAAGGCATCCCATGTGTGTTACCCAACAATGTGTGGATTTCTGTAAATAAGATAACACTCTATTACACATTTGCAAACATTTAATAAATTAGAGCTGTCACTATGTTTCTTTTAACAAACCAGAGGTATAGTCATTAAATTATGAATCAACAACTTTTCCCTTTACACTCACCTTCAAAAGGGTAAGAACACGGCCCCTCTTTGGGACTGTTATACCTTTTCCACCGGTAGTAAGAGTTTTTCTTTGCAATCACTAAACGTCCAGCCACACTCAGCCTCCAATTGGAAGACCCATACAGCGTGTTATTCCCGGCAGCGCCACCACAGTAAGGGGTGAGATGTGTCACAATCAAACATGCTCAGGGACTGTGTGCTGTCCGAGATGTTCAGGCCTAAGCACTTGCTGCTGCCCAGATTGAAGAGCCGATGTCTGGAGACCCATTTCCACAACATGTGACGGGACGGGCGCTCACAGTCCTCCAGCGTCAGGTTTGAACTGCCCACAGTGATGCAGTGATGTAGATCATCGCTCTCCAGGATAAACGCACCCTTTTCTGAGAAGACAGAAGAGTGAGGGGTAAAAGGTAAAAAGGACAAAGGTAAAAGTTAAGAAGAGAAGACTGTTAAGAGAATATAGAAATCAATGTCTGCCAAACTTTCCCAGGCATCTTTCTGTCCAGATAAAGCAATACTCTCCAGAAAACATCAAAATCTGACCAAAATATCGGAAGGAACAAGCTTTTCCACTAATTCATACGGAAAAGGAAAACTGCATATTTTGAAATATGAAAAACAAAGTATCATATTGCCTGTGTGGAATTTGCTTTTTTTTTTAGAAAACAAAAATGCATAGCTGTGCACAATTGACCTAATAACACATTTTAGGGATTGACCACATAAGAAAGAGAAAGTATAAAATATATTACCCTGTTGTTACCCTGTCTGCAACAAAACCTTAACTACACTGTATTTTTGTCTGAGGTTAAACAGAGACTGTAAGCTGAACATAGGCTACAACATGCACGTTTGCTCTTTTATAACTCTGGTGTAGGGAAACTTAGTGAGCGTACGGACAGCACATTTTTCTTGTGGCTTGTCCTGTCCACATTGTACAAACCAGATTTAGTAACTTGAGCATGGTAGGGATTCTTCAGAGGCGACTGGTCTAGACTACTGGAGTTCATGTGGCTCCCCTGAGACTCAAAAGTTTCATTTCATTCACTTTTGTTACAAGATAACAGGCAGTAGTGAGGAATATGCTGAACTTTTATGTCCGTTAAACAAGCAAACGGCTTTCTTTGAGCTGCAGAGCAAATCTTAAAACCAGAAAGTTTGCTTTAGCAGAGTGTTACAGACACTAATGTGGCAATAGCTAGGAGCAGTACATTAAGTGACTTACTGTAAAACTCCACAAGCTGCTTCTTGTCCAGGACTTCGTCTCCCTCGGTGTCACAGACGCAGACTTTTGCCAACAACACAACGCAAACGGTGGCTACAATCACCGCGTAGTCGATGCAACAAGGCGACCGTAACAACATTTCTATGGCATTTAATGTTACAGAGCAAATGTCCACACATACCGAGACTGCCACAAGGTATTTCGGGCTCGTTGTTTTCTTCTCCTCAGACAAACTTTGGCCGAGTTGGATTTTTTCAGCAGGGGACCAGAGGAGGAGCTGTCTTATCCCTGGGCATTGACTGAGCTACAGGCTACAGGCTATACATTGAGCTCCATTGTGCGTCAGACCAAGAGCAGGCAGCATCAGGCCAAAGACTACCACAGGGGTCTTTCACCAGCCCCTCTCTTTGGACTGACTGGGCTCGTACACGTCTGGCACACGGCACATTATTGTTCCCAGGCTTTACATGTCATGGCATTTTCATTTCTTATAGCTATGTAGGCTATAACTCAATGCATACATTTCATATATCTTACTTTACAGTGCCTGTGTCCTACACACTAAAAGGTGCCATGGTAACCCTAACTAAATAATATCTTTAATTGTCAGTTGATAACAATTCAAATAATAATTCATAATGTTTTTGTTGTAGCCTAATTTCACCTCAAACACTGGTAACTTAAAAAATAGATTAGCCTAATACTATTTTTTTTTTTTTTAAACAATGGTCAACTTAAACTTTATGTGCAAATAAAATCCATCCATGGTTCAAGGCACAGCCTCATTTTGAAACAAAATAGCAACACAAAGTTTTACAAACCAAAATCATCAGCCTTTTTTATTTACATTCATTCATTAAAAAACAATACCAGGATTTGTTCAGTAGTAGCTCACTCAGTGCCTCCTTTTCCAGCTGCATGTTACAGTAGATGAATGATCAAAAAGTGCAGCATTTAAATGTGCACTTCTCCAGCAGCAATTCATCACATAGTATCTGTTTTTCACAGTGTTTCAACTGTATGAACCAACACAATCATATAAAACACACATTTATGTACACAATCTCCCTTTCTGCCACACACGTGCACATATAGCCTACACACAAACATAAGTGCATTCAAAAGTTGGTTTGTATTTCTTCAGTGTTACTTTATCCATTGTTATTGTCTTTTCTGTCTGTGTGGCCTTATAAGTCACGTTTTTGAATGTAGATGTTGAACTTCTGAAAAGAGGGTTGGTCCCCTGCAGACAGATGAATGTACACATATCACAATTTTAAAAAGATTAAATTAAAGTATTATACATTTATAATCATTCTATTTAAAATACCCAGCCCGGTAACTAAGAGAACAAAAGGAACCTTTAAGTCAGTTCAATTATTTTCCAGGATTAAGTTCAGACTCTGTTCCTTTGGTGGACGCACAATGGATAGCTTACAAACATTCAGATTTCCACTGGTATGATCATTTTATGGAAATGTGCTTAGACCACTTTAGAAAACCTACCGTCTGCCATTTTGCCTTTGACCTTTCAGCTTCAAATTTAGCCACCTCTTTCCGGTCGTGGACTGACACTAGCACCTTCCACACAGCCAGTAGGATCAGCCCGATACACACAACAGAGAGAGACACTCCCAGGATAATCATGGGGATGTGGGGAGGCTCTGGACAACCTGTGAGTGGTCAGAGACAAGCATAGGCCATTATTGTATTTGTATTGGTTTTCACTGTTCTCATTTCAGCTTGTTATAGAGCCTCGAACAGTCATATACAGTCCACAATGGCTGGAATGTAACCCAGCTGCTTTCTTATTGGTTTATGTCAACACAAACCCTATCCAATGGACCAAACAACACATTATGAATAAGTACAGGTTTGTTTTTTTCTTACACTGGTTGCTGTACATCTTACCGTACATCTGTAGACTGTAGGCGCTGCTCCCTGTCTCACTTCCTACCAAATAAAATGAGATCCAGCACTCGGTGTCTGTCATAAGTGTGCATTTCATGGAAAGGTCCTGGTCATAATCTGAAAGGAGATGTGAACATACATAACTCAAAAGAAAACAAAAACATGAATCCATTAGATCATCTTTCCTCACTGCATTGTGCTGTCAGTGTAAAGGGATATAGAGGTCTCTGCTGGGCTGTGAGTTTGATTTCCATATCAAAGCCTACAATCTGGTGCATGTGAGGCTCACTTTTGTATTTTACATCTGAAGCCCGAAAAGGCTCCTCAATAATCAGATATACCTCTCAGCTTGCACATATAGAGTATTCACAAAATAATGTTCTTTAAAAAGGGAAGTTCAGGCTAACTTTTGGCTATTGAGATGTGCTACAAAAGCACTGCCTGTACGACAAGGTAAATAATATGTTCTCCATTGTCCAGCCCTGGCACAGGGAAGGAGTACAGGCTACAAACAGACACCTGAGTCCATGCAGGTCAGCATACCAGCCAATCCTTGACCCATGGGGAAAATTACTTACAATCACCTCATGAATCTGCATCCTGCTCACGATCAAACACTTATCTGGTATGGTAACTACCATCTTTTATCCTAGGATTTCTTCATACTGTCATACTTCATGTGACCTAAAATGAACATGGCAATTTCAGATCTTTTTTTTTTTGCTCTCTCTGTTGCACAGTGAGGCATTGTATAAAAATGGAGGCAGCAGATGGATGTGCAAAATGATACACAGTTACAATCCACTGTCAAATTTACACTGATTTATGGGGAACCTGTCCTTTTACACCAAAGTCATTATATAATAAGCCCTGTGGCAAAGAAGCCAGAGCCAGACTCATCAGTGCTGGGACTGATGACTGCTAGTTGCAACAAAGTGAAAAAACCCAGCACCTTGGAAGGAATTTACTGAGTCATCTGTGGTTGTGTCAACACTACAAATCAAAAACAGCATAAAAGCTACTCTGTTTAAGGATCTGTTCTCTTTGATTACAATAAAATGCTTTTATTTCACTGCTATAAATTTGTCTGTCAGTAACAAACTCTTCATTCACGATATAATATGTACAGAATTTCCCTCTGAGGCATTAACGGATACGTCTATCTGAAAGTAACTTTCAAAATAAATTCTCAATTGTGGAAACAATTCAACCAAGAACTTACACTGTGAATACTACCATTGTGATAATTCTGACTACACCCGTGATCTAAAAATAGGCAGAAATGGAAGAAGGTCATTCTACAGTGAATTGTGAATGATGGATCTGAGTTTTTCAGTGCCTGCCCCTCACCCTTGGCACAACAGGTCAGACTAGACTTGGCATTAATCTTTTCATTTATATTTTTTATCAGTAATGGATATATAAATGTACAAACAGACGGTAATGATAATGGAAATAAAAAAATAATGTTTAGTACCTGTTGATGTGTTTATGAAAATCTTGGGGACGCTACACTTTTGAAAACACAGCTCTGAGTTGTCATTGGCGTGAAGGTGGCACTCTACGCAGGGCCTGGTGTTAAAACAACAATAAAACAGAAAAAGGAAACACATTAGTCTTAATGGAGCTTTGATAACTCCAGGAGAGAGTACAGACAAACCCTAGTCTTATCAGAGTTTTCCCAAGGCTTTGCTCACTCTCTGCCACCATCTGCCCTGTAACAGTGGTATCAAGTGGCACTCTCCCTGACAGCTGCTTTAAAAAGAAGAAAGGAAATCTCTTAGTGCCGTGTTGGGGACATTAGTTGTCTTTTGATGTCACTTAGAAGGTGTAGACAAATGTGAACAAGGGGACTATAATATGATACTCTTGTGCGGAAAAGAACAGGCAGATCAAGTGGCATAAAGGGCAACATCTTATATGTTTCAGGTAAAGAAACAAGCTGATAAAAACATCTACATTACATTAGTGCTATTGAAGTCTTTTCAGGTGATGACATGAAAGTGTTCTCACCTTGCAGAGCTACAGGCATCTCCGCATGTGGGACACTTCTCACACTTGTCCCCAGATGCTTCGGGAACAGAGCAGATGCACTGGCCGCACTCACATCTCCCGCGTCCACTGCAGACTGTCCCATCCTTGGACATACAGGCCTCAGTGCTGGTGCTACAGTTACAGTACTTTCCTGTCCAGCCGCTTTCACACTGGCACTCTCCACAGTCGCAAATGCCATGGCCTAAAATGACATATATTACATCAGCACAGACACCTACACCCATGACTTTGTAAAAGAAAAATGACTGCTCACACTAGAAGTAAAAGTGGCCAGATTATTTTTAGATCAGTTTCATTACAAGTGTTGATTTTAACAGTGACATTACTGGCCTCAGTAATGAGTTTTAACAATGTCTGACTGTATGTTAGTATTTATGAGATCAATTTTAACATCCCTAAAATTCTTATCTGAATCATGCAGAAGTGTCCTAAATACAACTTAATATATTTTTCCCCCTGTGGTTAGGCCTCTTCTTCATCAGCACATTAGATCTGAGCCACTTTCAGAGTGAACACAGACTAATTACCTCCGCAGAGCTCTCCTCGGAAGCGAACACAGGAGTAATTGTTGCACTCGCAGTACGGTCCATAGATGCGGCCGAAGTTGGATGTATGACACATACACTGTCCGCAGTAACACTGGCCCTGGCCGCTGCATATCTCTGCATCATCACTGGCCAAGCACTTACTCAACAAAGCACTCTCCTCATTGCATTCGCAGTTCACTCCCATGAAGCCTGGCTGACACACACATATGCCACACTGGAAAGCCCCCTGGCCCTCACTGCACATGCTGCTGTTGGCCTCAGGGGGCCCGCAGTCACAAGAGCACAGAGAGTCCATCTCAATGTCCAAGCTGTCCTGTAAGCCCACTGGTTTGAGAGAGAAGTGACGTGGACCTGAGAGGCATCCAGGGAGCTCCACAGTCACATTGAACACGACCTGAAGAGGAAGAAATCAAAGCCATCTAGATTCAAAATTAATACTGTTATTACTACTTTGGTCAATAGTCTTTCTGAAAGTGCCTTTTACATGCATCAGAGAATCTTTTGTATTATGAGTTGTCTTAGTCGTCACAATAACACACAGGTAAAGCTGACATTTGCTGACTAAGTGCTGCGATGTGATTGAGTTCTGAAAATGGCTTTTATGAAAGCCTTTTGATGCTCATGAGCCATGCAGCCCACAGTCCTTTAATTAACCAAAAGTGTAGAAATATATCTTCAGTAGGGGCAGCTTTTTTGCTTTTATCTTACAAACAGCTGTAACAGGTCAAAGATCTAAAAGGACTATAATTAATCTTGAAAGAATAGCTTGAAAAATAGCCCTCTCTTTATTATTACATTTATAATGGTCACCTAATAAATGAGAGTAAATTATAGTAAAATGAACTGACCGTCTCTCCAGGTTTAACATTGGAGCAGCGTTTCATGTTGGGGGTAACTGTCCCGTGTGAGCAAATAGCTGTGAAGGACATCTGCAGCTCCTCTGTGTCTCCAAGCACTTCCAGTTCGATCTCTGAACGCAGCTCCTAGAGAAAAAAAATATGGCAAGTGATCAGTATCATAATTTCATTTCCAAACTAAAATACCATCCACAGAATTCACTTTCACAAAGAATTTGCATTGAATTTGCATTCAACCCATGAGGAGCAGTGGGCAGCTAGTGGACCGGTACTACTCTACCTATGCTTTGGTAGAATACTAGAGCAACCACAACAACTGTGTCATTTGGGAGAATATTTAAAATTAGCCCTGTACATTTATATTGTAAAGCAGGCCTCTGTGCCTTTAAACTTTAAAAGCTACCTCATCAGATGTGATTGATGGTGCATATCCATAAAACAAACTTGGCTGCTTTGGGTGATTACACTCTGACACTGTGTTGACCTCTGACTCATGGAATTATACCAAACTCTTTTATCCCTTTTTTGTGTGAGTCATCATCTCAGGTGTGCTTCACCTGCGGAAAGACTGACAGCAAACCTCAACTAAAGTAAAGACTGTGTTTGACTGACTAATGAACTCTGTGACGAACTGTCTGGGTGCTTAAAGTGAGTTAATTGTGTGTTTTCGTTTAAGCCTGCAATTGTACCCTCATAGCCTCAGTTTGTTGCTAAAGACCAACTTTATGGAATATACAGAGTGAGGCTCAGTCTATGCATGTAAATAAATTGTTTTGTGGCAGTCAAGGTGATGATGGGGCTCTTTACTTTCATTTGGTTGAGGTGGCAGATTGAAAACACCGGTCTGCATGATGTTGTTGCGCAAGTAATTGGAGCCATGCTGCGAGTGCAGGTGGCATTTAGAAACAGAGAGTGAAAGAGTCAGACACAGACAGAAAAACTAAAACTGCTTTAGAAAAAAAACAGGATTAGAACTATTTTGCTCTCACAATATAAATCCTGCACTAAGGTTGAAAATTAAATGTTTTTTTGTTTTTTTTATAATCATTCTGTCTAATTGTCTTATCTGTCAAATAAAGGCAAATGGCCCAAAGCATATCTTTAAAAAAATCATTTATCAGCACCAGATGGCAGTATTGTGGGAGAACACATGCATAACTCAATCTTATTATTCTCAGTTGGGTTCATAGTTCATTACTGTTTGTGTCAAAACAAACAGTAACTATGGCAAGTGCTCATAACTCCTCCTACTGGTACAAAGTGATATAACAGGTATAGTATTGCACAAATCACTGACATCTAGTAAGTGTATTGAAGTATTGATATACGGAATAATAAAATTTCACATAATCACACAATTCAATTATCTCAGTTATAATTTATGCAAAATGTTGTTTGTACTTTAGCTACTATTAGCCTTTATTGGATAGCTATAGAGGAGATAAACAGGACACATAGAGTTACAGAGTGGACTGAGAAAGAGTAAATAGAGCTTGAATCACTTACTTATGTGATACACACATAACCAGGTGAGCTACTGAGTTTGTACATCTATTCTTACTGCTGATGTGGTAAGGTTTGTCTTAAAAATTATAAAAGGACTTTTGTAAATGAAATCTACCAAGAGAGAGTGAGTGAGGAGGAAGTGTCGGAGGACTGGGATAAACAGCTCAGCAAGACAAGAGGAGACTTGCTGCCGACATGCTGATGCAAAACACCACTGTCAGAGAAAAAATGTGGAAGGAAGAATGAAAGCGGAAAATGAGAAAATAAGAAGAACGATCATGACAAGTTTGAGTTAAGTTAATTAAGATGAAAAAATGGCTTGTATCATATACAAGCTGTACATTTCTATTTTTGTTTTGGGCTTATTTTTACACAAGTTTAAGTAAATAGAACAAGGTTCTATAACGCTGGAGTATTTATTTTATGTCTTAAATCACTAACCACACACACAGTCTACATGCACACTCGGATCAAAGAATTACTTTGTATGCTGTTACAATCAGTTCCAGGACGTTCCTCGAGTCTTCAGCCAAAACTCCCACAGTAGCGCCAGGTATGAGATTTGCAAAGTTCTGCGGATAAAAAAATAAAAAATAAAACACATTAACTTCAAGGTCACTACTGTTTGCAGATGTGGCACAGTCCCAACAGAAAACTACCAAAAAGTAGTGTTTCAAGATGACCTGGGCTGTTTGTAACAGGTTGAATTAGAACAGTGGTTGTAAAAAGGTTGTAATGATGCGAGTATAAATTTAGGATAATTAAATAAACTGAAAGTAAAACTTTGTAAAACTTAGTAAAACTTTGTTTGTTAAGTGACAGTTAAGTGAAGCGTGTTGCCAAGTCCGCGGGCTACTTTAACACAGTTGACGCGGGTTGTTTTTCATGTGGATGGAAGTCGAGAGAGAGAGAGAGATTTGTTATTTAGTCATTATTTTTATCTTTTAAAGTCCATTTTGGGCAAAAAGCAAAGTATAATAAAATCACCAAAACAAGTCTTCATGTTAAGAATAATTAGTACACAAACATTTCTACATGTCTTTCTTTCTTTTTTTAAATAAAACATTCATTAATTATTTTATGATAAACATACTGACTTAAGTGCACCCCTTTATAATCATATATTAAATAATAATACTAGATAAATAAATACATAAAAAAAAATACAATAGGCTAAATAATAATAATTTGCAGGTGAAAAGTCAGTCATACCCCGACTGGGGGGGAAAAGTTTGGGAACCACTGAATTCGAATGTGGCACATTGAAACATAAATATACCCACAAAGTCCACAAACTAAAAAACTGAAACATTTTAAACACACATCCTATCCTGCAGATGCAACACTGATTGTTATTATCCAGTATTTTATGTGTAATAACATGATGATAATAATAATATTAATAATAATAATAACATGATGGTAATAATATTAATAATAATAATAACATGATGGTAATAATAATAATAATAATAATAATAATAATAATAATAATAATAATAATAATAATAATATTGATATTGGATTCTACATTGAGTCTGACGCCACTCTTTGACAGGATGCTTAGACGGCTCACCTTATAGTTTGTTGTCTGGTCTTCTGTCACTGCAAATATTAGTAAGATGTTATTCTCCACAACCTTATCAATCAGCTGCCCAAGAGTTGGATACTCCTACAAAAAGGAGAAAATGTCAGCTAAAGAAAAAGCAAAAGAAGAACTAACTTTACTTCCCCATTTACCTGCACTGTGGACATGTAGTATTCATTGTTATTGTTCAGGTGACATTGGCCGTCGTTGGGAATCACAATACCAGACATTTTACTATCCATCCCAAAATGTGAATCATTGTCACTGACAAACACCAGCAGGCGCATTGAATCATTCCTCCAGCCTATTCTCTCCTAGCAACACACATGCTCATTAACACATTCACATAATCTTCACGGTAGGTAATGACAGGTAACAATAGGGGTATTACCAATTACACATCCAATTTGCACTTTCTTACCCCACAAACAGCTGCCTGCATGACTGCATCAAACCCACACTCTGGATCATCCAAGTTTCCAGAGACGTGCTGCCCTGCAACAATCTTATTGAACTTGTCAGTGTTGCTCGTCAGAGACAAGACGTGTTTATACCCGAACGTTGGCAGACACAAACCGACATCGCTGTAAACACATAAAAATGAAAAGTGAGCAGCTGAACTGATGAAATGGCAGGAGAGTAACGTTATACCTGCAAGGGTTGGCAAGATCTTGTTTTGTGATCTTGATGAAGGGTAGGACAGGTTTCTCCACAAAAGAGCCGAAACCCATTCGAAATTTGCTTGTGAGTTTGGCCATTTCTTGAGACAGCGAAGTGCCCAGTTCCTTGATCATCTTCAGATCATCAATCATTGAGGCGGATAGGTCCATCAGGTAGTAGATGTCCACGGGATAGTCCTCTGTGTGTTGCACTTTGACTTGAAAAGTAACCCGACTGCCTGCACAAAATAAATACACCTTCCTAAAATAATACAATAATACTTCAGGGATAAAATATATATTATTAATGGCTAACCAGGCCGGAGCTTGAGAGTCATCTTTTGTGGGGAGATTTGCGTGCTGTTAATGTTGTTGATCTTCTTCCCTAGCGGTCGATCCTCGAGGATTTGTCCACTCGAGACTAGAAATTTGACCTGGCTCTTTGCACATCCATTTGCTAATAAGTTATCCAGTGTGTCACATCTTTCACTGACTGAAAACCAGTTTGTAAAATTCTGTGAGATGAAAACAAGAGTGTAAAACTTGACATGACTCACCCCATTAGGTTGTACTATTCCTGATTTATTGCTAGCATCTTGTTGTAAGATCATATCTATGCCATTGGTTGAAGGCCTGTGTGGCTCATTTAAAACATGAAACACAGAATCACAATGTTTAAATGAACAAATGCTATCAGTATGTCTTTGTAAGACTCTTTTTTCATTAGTGTGGCCCTTCATCAACTTGACACCACTGCTCTTTAGATCCTCTTTCAGGGCCACGGAGGCTACTCACCTCCTGCTTGCACCAGGCGCAGTGAGGACTTTGCTGCAGACACTGATCACAAGTCACTGAGTTGCCGGTTGAACAGGATCCTGCAGAAAACACAGCAGCTCTACATGTTCATGTCAATTTTTTACACTGTGTCCAGGAAAGATTATTCTGTATTTTGTAGTTACAGTAAAAAAGTTGCAGGCACACCTCCATGTTGAAAAACAGACAGAAGTAATAGGTTTAAGTTGTGTATGGCTCTGATGTGAAAGGTGCAAATGGACAATCAATGGCCATTCACTGAAACTACACACAAGCCTGTCTTTGTGACACCAAATATGGGCTGTCAACAAGATTGATGCCAGTATAAATATCTACACTGTATTCTGAGTTGCTAATGTGTTTAAATTATTTAGCTGTGCTGTTCTCATCTACAGCACTGTTTAGTCACAATGGCATTATTCCTGTCTGCTTTTCCTAACTGGGGCTGTGCTGACAACAATTTGTAGCTACATAGAGCCCAACCAAAAAAACTGGACTGTCCCTTTAAGTTTTTGTTATAGGTAATAAAACACAGAGGAGGACGTAGATTAATGCCAGAATCAAAGTCACGTTCAGTGGCTGTACTGTTTGTTTTAAAGAAACAAAGGCTGCTTACCGTCTACAGTGGAGCTCCAGTAGCACAGAGTCAGGCTCAGCAGAAGAAACCCCATTAGTCCGTAAGGTTACTGCAAAACACCAGAGAGCATGGGGACAGCTTTTCACATTGTCTCATATTTACAAAGAGTGAACCCTGTCCTGCGTGGTGTCCCGGGAACAACGCAGCAGAAGACGTCCTACCTGTGCTACGTGTGGGCGGGACTGATCTACCTGCACTGCCTTTTATGTTCACTTCCCACCAGGTGAGTAACAAGAACAGGACATCATTGGACGGTAATTTCAATGAAGATGACTCACAGTTGAGGGGAAGCCTGCAGTTTTTTTGGAGTAGTTTTACAATTAGGCCTCAACCATTACCAACATTTTGATTTAATTATAATGTCTTTGTGTATTAGGTTTACTACTTTATTACATGAAGAAAAGGTTGAAGCAAAGGCATCCGGACTTGGTTTTCAAAATAAAGACATTTTGTTTCTTATTGAAGCAAATTGAAAAGGTCTCTTGGAATAAGAGACAAATCTTCACAGACATACTTTATTACATGCACATAATTTGACCATATTTGGGCATGCGTTAAGTTGCCTGGGTGATGGAACAGGTAGGCTAAGTACCTCTGCATTACTCTTAATGTTAATTACATTTTCGGCCCAATGACCATCTCACACTTTCATTTATGGTAACAAAACAAAACTAGACAAGTGCAAGGTTTAGGTTAAACAGAAGTACTTCCTTAACAGCTGAAAACTGTTCAGTTATAAAGTGAAAATAGTATACTTTATATTGAGCTATCATTAGTTACAGACAACACATTACATTCTTAAAACATGTGTGTTTTCGCAAATATAACCAGCTGACATGAAATGCTGTAAATCTAATGTTAAAACAGATTTTGCTATACAGACTGTACTACTCGTATGTCTTGGGTGTGTTCCTTGAACTTAAAAAGGAACCTCCTGCATTGGCTGCAGAAAGCATTTTAAGGATTTCCCCTTCACTGATACAGAATAAGTGATTTTCAAGAATAGATTTTTGTCATTTGTGCCAGCCAGCCCATTCACCATACAAGATGTCTCCAAAGTTGACCTATGGCCGAAAGAGAGTAATAAAGTATAGACAAGCCACACCATGAGCAAACAGCTCAAGGCGCCATAAAAGAAGAATTGTTCAACTTTAACGATAAATACAGCCTATGAATCATTGTCCGAGAGGAATGTTTTTTGCACGATCAGTGAAAACAGCAACACAATGAAGAATGATAGTCAGTGTGATTATGAGTGGGAGGAGGGGAGCTGCGTAGGTGTTGTACTACTGACAGCTGCAGTGCAAATATCACTGCTTGTCCCAACTCTGAGGAATCTCACAATTCAGCACCACGCCCCAGCGGATTGGAGTACGTCCCATTTGTCACCCCAAAAGTCCCCCAGCTCCTCAATACCACTCATCCCTTCCAGGCGCTCTGCATTTAAATCCACCAGCTTTCTCAAGGCCAATCCGACTCTTTCATTTGTCCTCCCTTGTTCCTGTCATTTAGTCGGCCTTGGCCTACCTGTGAGTTCCATTGGTGCTACTCCACCCCTGTTCTGTCTTATCTCATATCTTTCAAACGCCTAGTCATTAATTTATGAACTTCTCAATCCATATCTCAAAGTGATGTCATCAGAACAATGGTGCTTTATCTCAGATGATTTTGTGTCGTACAGAGCACTGCCTCCTTTTATTTTAAATTCCAAATGAACAGGGACCAAGATATTGTGTTCCTTAGTGTGTGTTTGTTGTTTTCATCTTGTGCTATCTTTATTTTGTAAAACATTTATTTTGGGACATTTATTCAGTCATTCATTTTATGCTTTTCTTACTTGATTATTGAAATAGTGGGATTGAAAAGCACTCCATTTGAGTAAATGAGAGGCGCTGTAACCTGTTGTGTGCTGACATTTAAGCATTGAGCTTTAATAATTATGTTATTGTCATAATAAAGATACAAAAAAGTGAGTCATGGGAATAGATACAACAACAATATTGGAAGGAATAAACCTATCTCCTAAAGTTGAAAGCTCATGATAAAAGAGCTAATAAGATTATTTCAATTTAATATCTGGAAAGCCAGCATATTTGTCTTTATGATCATGGAGTTAATGATAAACATGAAGAATATTTAAGATAAAGAGAAATGTCTTTAGCTTTATGATGTACAAACACTAAAATCAGTAGATTCACTGAACATTTTGTGATGTCCTAAGAAAACTGATTGGTAAACCTGAAATTAGATGCTAACAGTTGATGTGTTACAGGTGTCACACAGTTCATTCAAAACATTAGAGTTGTTTTCAGATAAATGTCTTGTTTAAAAGAAACTACATGCATCCTTGTTAAAACATCTAGTCTCTACAGTCGTATTTCTCTGAAGCTGAAGCTCCCTAAACAGTACAACACATTTTTCTACACAATGAAAAAAGCAGGTAGACTCAGTCCTGTAATGAGCCTACTCACCTTCAGGGGCGTCCACTGAAAACATGCTGTCCCGTGTGAGTCTGTCTTCCTCGTCATCAAGTGAAATATGCTGAGAACCGGAGAAGTCCAGACCCAGTACATTCGGTCCTATTGTATCCCGGCGCTCAGCGTAACAGTAAACCTATTGTAACGGAGCCCCTTATGAAGCATGGTGCTGGGTGACCCTGCTGCCCGTGCTCCCTGGCTCATGTGTGCTGGGGTCACGAGTGGGTGTTTGTACAAGCTCCAACTTGCTTAGTGTGTGGGTCTGATGATAATGACTGACAGTAACAACTGCCGGCTGGGCGACCTCCACAGGAGCAGCCTTCTTTATTAAAGCGACCCTACCCATGTGCTGGGGTTTCATTGAACAGACTACAGGGGTGTGAGCGGCAGTCAAACACTCCCCACTGCAAGCCTTTGTCATTAGTTTAGATGTGTTTGCCCAAGTTCAATGACTTCCTGGAGCAAACTAAGGAGCACAGGAGCCAAGGAGGGAGTGTCACTGCTGTTATCCAGCCTCCTTCAGATCGTGGTATGGCTGGAATGCAGGTACACAAATATAATCGAAACTCAATAATGGAGAGCAGTAAATAAAGTCTACTTGACATATTTTAAGAAACAGTAATAGGGGTCTTATACTGCTTATTTGTCATTTGTTTGAGCTGATACTGTGATAGGTTTACATGGTTTATTTGCTTTTGTGCAGTGTTCTGTCCACAGTGTTTGATACACTGAAGTAAAAAGATATTCTTTAACATGTGTTACACAGTTACATTTACATTTACATTTATTCATTTAGCTGACGCTTTTATCCAAAGTGACTTACATTGTTCTAATGTAATTACCAGTGTTACAGCCACTGGAGGCAAGGTGGGTTAAGTGTCTTGCCCAAGGACACAACGACATTATGAACTGTGGGGAGAGCGGGAATCGAACCGCCTACCTTCTGGTTGCCGCCCCCAACAATATGAAACACAGCAGTCCAAACTAGGTCTTTAAAAGTTTCAAAGTAAGACTGTTGCCTTTGTCTATCTCTGTCTATGGAGTTGTTAAACACAGTGCAGGTCTTTTGTAGCTGTTCACGTGCTCTGAAAAGGAGGCACTAACATCACAAAGGCCAAAAACTGCACACCCCAACTTAAATCATCTCCTTTGAGCACAGTTCACCCTTTTTGATTAGTCAACCATGGCAAAGAATGTGGCTAAAACACACCTTGTGTCCTTAATAAACCCACATTTTGTTCCTTGTTTAACAGGAAACTAGTCTGAACCACCAGTAAGGTGTTTCAAGGTGTTTGGAGGTGTTTGAAGAAAATGGTTCATTTGACTGTGTTTTAAATATCCACATTATATTATATTGACTTTTTACCTCTACCTCATCTGTCAGATTAAAACAAAAATCTAATGTGATTTATGTCAGATGCTCCTGATAAATGCCTGTCAATACTGTGTTATAGTTATTTACAACATTCATGCAGCAGAGTGTAAATAATGTGGGAAGTGCTGCAAGTAAAAAATGTGCAAAGGAATGCAGTAGGCCTTAAAAGTAAATGACAAACATACTGAGTAACAGATTTGTTGCAGATGAACAGAAACAGTGTCAAGTCTCCGCAAAGACCTGACACTGTGACAAGCTGCCTTTTAATCATGATTAATATTCTTATTTTAAATCAAACACAAAGTGGGGTTATATTGTAGTCAGAAATCTTTACCAGTGAAGATGAACTGATTAAATGCAACTGTTGAAATATAAAAAGGACTTTGATTCTGTAATTGTTTGTTTTCAGTGTTTTTTGTTACTCTCTCTATCTTATATTTTTACACAGTTACATTTGTGTGTCTTTATTTTGTGTATTTATTCTTCACCTTGACACATTGCACAAAGTTGTGGTGATGCAGCAAAAACAAAAGTAAGACTTGAAGCTTAAAACTGTTCTTTTGTCTTTTTGACAAAAACCTTAGTGGTTTGTTTAAGTAGAGCCTGTAAAAAGTAAGGCTATTAGAGCATCATTACAACTGATAATACAGTAACTTTGCTGAGACATGTGCATTTGTAACTTTTATGACTCAGAATGTCAGAAGAACATTATTAATTATTTTGGTCAACACAGACTTAACCAGAAAATAAGGTTTAAGAGACTCATGACTTGTACTCTTGATAGCATTTAGGATCAAGCTACGCCTGTATCTATCGGACTCATCCCATATGTTGGATAGTTGAAGTTAATCATACTAAATGAATGATACTGGATACTGCAGAAGGCCTCACTCTTAATGTCTGTGCCCCAGGTCTGACCTTGTGCTTTCTCTGGGGATCAGTGCCATGTGTCCTTTCAGCTGTGGAGAATTAAACCAGAGACAGACAGCGGACGAGAGGTGATAGCAAGGACCTCTGTGCTGGGCTTGTTCAACTGTTCAAAGGCCTGATGACTTTACCAAAGATGTATGATTGACGCCTGTGTGTGTGCATGTGCTGCATGGGACCTGGAGGTGTATTCCTGGAGCTGGGCCGGATACACACCGTGTATTAAAGGGATGACAGAGAGTGTGATAGCTAATCTTGCACCTCGGCCGTTTTGATCCTCCAACTGGTAAGAAATAGAGACCTGGTGCCCTTATGTCTCTGCCACAGCTGCGATAAGTCCTGGCTTAGGAGGAGAGATCTGGTTTTAGAGGGAAACTACAAAGACCCTGTGCCTGAAATAGTTCTGGAAAAGGCCCGAGGCATGACGAACACATGTTGTACTTGTTACACATCTGATATGTCATAAACTGCTGCAAACAAATTTGAAAGATGATTTGGATTCAGGACAAATCCCACTGATAGTGCCCTCCAGTGTTAGATGCGGCCATTACAGCATTAACATTACAGCACAATTATCACTAATGAAAGAGCTCTCTTTTGTAGGTTTGTAGTGTTTGGCATTTGTACAAGGACTGTGGAAGTATGGTAGCTTTTGGGTGTCCTAAATTTCTCTTCAGAATTAATATCATAAAAAGGGTGTTCTAAAAAAACTCTTAATTCTAAATAAATGTACACTGAGTCTTGTGAGAAAGAGCCTTTTATTCAGCACTGCTTTATTCCAAAGTTTTCAAAGGAAAGAGCAAGGACAAGATTGTTTGAATTAGTCAACAGGGGAAGTAATGAGGAAAATGAACGATTTTTTTTTGTTATTTTACTCTTTAAACCTCCTTAAACTGGTAAACAGTGCTTTAAATTCTGTACTGTGTATCTTGTCTTTGAGCAACACAACCAGACAGCTCAGGCAGGTCCACATTTTCATTTACAATAGAAACCATTTGTAAGAAAAAGCAAACATTAAAACTCTTCTATTCAGTCACTGTTAGCATGACTTTACTAATTAAGCATTTGAAATGAAATGCTATTGCCCTTATAGTTACTTTTACACACATTTGCTTGGTAGTTCACCAATCATCTAAAGTTCACTGTAGAGATAAAAAAAAAATGGGCAGTGTCATCTAAAATATTTCCAAAATGGTGAAAGGCAGTGAAAAGAAAACACAAAATGAGTTGCTTTTAAGCACATTGTAAAGAAACTATTTCAAGGAAACGCGTGTGGATCTCTAAAAGAAAGCATCACAACTAGTCGAGTCGGGGAGAAAACACCCAAAACAGAAGCAACAACAAATAATTAAGATGCAAGCCAAGTTTCTTTTCAAAGTAAATTCTAAGAGGGAACATATGGAAGTAGAAGAAGTCCTAAGTAGCCAGCTCCTGAGCGTGGCTGTAGTTCTGCTCTGTCGACGATGAAAGGGCTTTACCTGCAAACCCCACAGCACCAGCAGAACCATGAGGTAGATCATGGGTCACATGACCACGAGAGAGAGAAAAAAAATCCTCCTTAAAGATGGCCATTTCATTAAAGTACAGCTCTTGTTTTTGTCTCGTCTTGGAGTTTCAAAAAGGAGGACAGAGTAAAACAAGGAATTCAGTTTATCGCCATTATTTTTTTCTCAATATTGCCCTGGGACTCTCATTGTCTTTATTGCTACCGGAGACTAGATAGCCAAAAACACTCACTGGAGATATTATAGATTTCACACACACAAAATGAATCAGATCGACTTATGATACCTGATCAAGTTTGATGGAGTTATTGGAAAGCATGATGTAAGGAAGGCACCTTTTTCAATAGTAAATTTGTTAATTTCCTAATGAAATGTTCACCTGTAAGTTGTCGAGGAGGAATTGCTTTTGTGATGTGTTCCATGACTTTTAAAAACAGCGACGCTCTTCAGAAATTGGAGTGTTGAGTGTAATGCTTTGGAAATCATAAAAAAAACTTAGGGGAACATCACTTTCATGCATTTTAATAACATCTAGGAGCAATGGCAGAAAGTCTTTTGGTGTTTGTTTGGGTGGGAGTCATTGAAAAAGAGGAAAAAGTAGAGCATTGGTGTTTTGTATCAAAATAAATCCTGTGTATTTTTTTTTTTTTCATTTTTTTTTCATTGATTAGCCAACTGCTTGAGTCCATTTACTCCATCCTCATTTTCCATCTCAAACGTTGGGGCTGTGCAAAATGTTCAAATTGTCTGGTCCAATCAGAGAAGGCCATGACCGTTTTTCACTGTGATGTCATCAGCAACTTCCCAACTGCTCCTTGGATTTTGATAGAGCCTGAAATAGAGGAAGAAGTGTCATCGATATCAGCAACTCTGTATGACAGTAAATTAGTGAATATATGTGTATATTCTTAAATAGATCATTTTTACCATAAAACAAGAAGAATAACCTTTCTCCTAATACTCCACTGTGTTACTCTGACTGACGGTACTCTTTACCATCTTTTCAGAGCACAAATCTCATAGGAACCAGTCATATCAACAACTTCCCACGCACAATATGCAAACAAGATTTATACTGAGACTAATAAGACTTCTAATCTCTAGCACTACAATTTAATCTTTTAAGTATGTGCAGAAGATGCTGAAAAGTTATGAAATGTGTCATAGTCTATTCATTTCCTGATTTGTTTTCTCTATTTTGATCCTTTATGCCCCATTCAGTCATTAATTTTCCTCTGCTTAGTCTCATTAGGGGTCACGGGTGAATGGAGCCTTTCCCAGCAGCTTTGGGCCTGCGGTGGGGTACACCCTGGACAGTGGCCAGTTAGTCTCAGAGGTGACATTTAGACATAGACAGAGACAACCAACCATTCACTCTCACATTCATTCACCAGGGACACTTTAGAGTTGCCAATTGAGCTATACATGCATGTGTTTGGACGGTGGGGGAAGTACCCGGACAGAATCCCCAGTAACACGTGGAGGACATGCAGACTCCTCACAGAAAGACCAGAGATTAAGTTGGCCTGTTTGAATTCACAACCTTCTTGGTGTGAGGCAATGGCGAGCCAGGTTTGTACATTTTATAAAGAAGATGAACAAAGAGCTAGAACAGGTGTGTAAACTAATGATGTGTAGTGTCAAAACTGACCCCTCAGTCTTTGCCTCTATTGTATGGAATAAGTTATGAACGCAACACCATGCCATTAGAGTCTTTATTGTTCACAGCCAACACAATAAACGACCCGAGTAGGCTCCCCAGCACTACTAATGTTTGAACAGTAGACTTAAGCTTTTATACAGTTTTGATATCAGTAAAGTAATAACTCTTTCTGATATCATTGTGCAAGGCTCTGGGATTCTCCTCATTAACTCCCTGATGTCATTTCTGTCTGGCCTTGGAGGCTACTCCAAGCTCTGTCTCCTCCGATAACAGACACCAGCGTCTTAATATGGTCCTTCCTGTGTGTGTGTCTGACATTAGGTTTTGTCTTTTATATTAATATGTTTAAATGAATAACTAACTGTGTCTACATAGTTTAAAACACATAACATATAAAATATTACACCACAGATGGTAAAAAAATAGCATAATATGTTAGTAATAAATAAATAACAATGGTAATTTTGACAGCAAAAGAGCACTTACATTGCTGCCTGCCATCTTCTGTTCAGTTCTGTTGTGCCCTACTCTTACTAAAACAGTGGTCAAATTAGGAATAGCAGTTAGTTGTAGTTAAAGTCTTCTATTTAATTTTCTCATATTCCAAATTCATTCTACGGGCCAGATTGTACCCTCGGGTGGGCCAGTTTTGGCCCCTGGACCGCATGTATGACACCCATGGGCTTGAAATAGAAAGGCCTAGAAAAGTGAGGCGAGCGTTTCCACATGGACTTGACTCCGTGAAGCAACAAATCTAAGTTTATAAGCTATTAATTACATACTAATTTCATAATAGCACCGGTTTTACCACTGGGTGGAGTTTACCTCAGATTATTTGCTGAGCTGACTGTAAGGGGACGAGTTGTTGGAGGAGTCCACTTGCTGGGGTGTGCCATTTTCCTAGAAGCAAAAACAGCATCACATTCAGATCTCTCTAATGACCACCTTCGTTGTGTTTGCTCAGAGATAATTGATACGTGTGACAGACAACTCTTCAAGAGAACGCAAACCCTTTTAAGTGGAGGCCAGTGTCATAATATAAAACAGTAATAGGTTTAAAATGCAAAATAAATGCCTGCTAAATGTTTTAAAATGTTTTGAGATATAAATGTACTTACAGGTCCTGGCTGCACCGACTGATACTGAGACATGTACGCTCCTTGTAAACCCGGGCTGGCAGAAATGTACTGTAAGAGAGAGAAGTATTAGCTGTTATCTATGTTTGTATCAGAGCCAGAGTAGTACATGACAGTTGTAAAGGATAAGTGGAGAAAAGTGAACAAATAATATTCAAGGGCTACGTCCAGATAGAGTTCCATGCATAAGTTCAGAGAGTCTTGTTGACTCACCAAAGAGCCTAAGTTAACCTTTTCTTTCTTCACCCAACCTTTATGTCTACCAACTGTCTCTGTCAGCCTAGAGGTGTTTTAAAATGAAAATGGGTTGAGAATGTATACGTTTTTCGGGGCTATAGCCAAACCATAGCCTAATTAATTTATCTCTTTAACTGTAATTCTAGTTTATAGCCTTCACTTCTCAGTAGATAGACAGCTGCTACTGCGCCAATAGACATAGATTAAGATGCAAACATCAGGTCCTGTTAATACCAATTGATACCCAGTTTACTTCTATTTGCAAATAAACCCCTGGGAGCCTTATCTTGTGCATCGTTTTAGTGACTAATGTCCTACTTTTAACATCTCAAGTAATTAAGGACAATGGAAGCATTGTCAGACTTTTCTGCTGTGTCGAGAGCTAACTGTTCCCAGGTAATGTAGTAATGGTAAGTAAACTTCTCTTCTCTTAGTACATACAAAGATGGATGTTTCACACTTCATCAAGTCTTAAGGAAAGCAGAAATATGCCTTTATCTGTTTATCTAAGTGGGATAGAGCTGATTTGTTCTGGATCTACTTTTACTGTTGAAATGGTCATTACTAAATGATTTTTAGGTCATATGTGAAATGTCTGAACATAGCCAAACTAAGTGAAAGTGTAATGATGAAAATGGGGATTTGGGTGATTATGTGAATGATGTTTGTGGGCTGAAGTTCAACTGACCGCTCCAGGGTTTCCCAATGACATCTGGCCCATCTGCTGAGTAATCAGGGCTGAGGGGTGCAGTGACATAGAGGGGTCCACAGAGGGAGACATCACAGCAGCCTGCAACAGAAACACAATCCAAGATCACAAGATAGTTTGATTCAATTAAAATACATAAACCTTTTCTGTAAAGAGATGATGTTGGGCCTCTTTAAGCACAATTAAAAATGTTGTTCTTCAAAAAAAGTTATACATTTACAGTCCCCATTTTGTGATCTAAAGTTAATGATAAAGGTTCTTTGGGGTTTTTCTTTTAAACATGACGCCTTTGGGGGAAACGTGGAGGAGGGGCCAATTCAGCGGAGACACTTGTTCCACTGGAAACCATCTGTTGGAAGAGTCAAAGAGTCACAAGACTGTCTCTGCTTCAGGCATTTCCTGTTGGATCTGAAGGAGGAGGTGGGAGGGGAACAGTAAAGGGGGGCAGTGTCTGTGTATGACTTTTTTTTCTCTTTCAGACACTCAAACGCAGAAACACACAGGACACAAGCTCTTTAACTCTGTCTGCATGTTGGGGAAGTTCACGGTCGCTGGTCTGTCCGCCGGTCGATTGAAGTTGACATGCTTTGGAATAATGAGGTCAGATGCACCCACCCTTACAGAGGGCTGGATGGTGGTATATACTGTATGTTTGCTTTAAAACAGGGTCAATATCTTACCGGGTGTTGCACAAGGTATGGCTGATGTGCCATCCAGGAGTGACTCTGTACCTATTGAAAAAAGGAAGCAAAAATAAGCATTTTTCACCTAACTTTAATTATTTATTGGACAAAATTCAAAGCAATACAAAATATTTCATAGGAAGAAGCCCAGCCCCCTGTATATATTACCCCAGGTACTCTCCAACAAAAAAATGTTTATATTATCTCTTTGAGAAAAATAGTTTCCTCAATACTTTTAACCAGACTACTTTAAACATTCTAAACAAAGAAGATCCCTTGAACTCAGCACTTGCTTTAGTTAAGAGCAAATATGTAATATATCAAATAAGTTGGTATGGATTGTGTATTGTGTCTGGTGTTTGATGTCAGCAGTCTGGGTCTGTGTTTCGTGTAGAATCAAAGTTATTAGAATCATCTGACACATTGCATCTTAATAAAACAGAATCAGATATTTAATTTGAATATTATATGTTCAACGTGTTTACTCTGGGACATACGCTGCCAGGCCAATGACAAATATATCCAAGGGTCAACCCTTGTTGCCATGGCACCGTAGAACTTTTAAACAGTGACCTCAGCTGCTGAAAAGTGCCCAGCCTTCTAGATATTTCTTCTCTTTGGTTTTGAAGACTCTCAATGTGCTCCTTTTTCGGCTTTGAATTACATCCAGAGTTTGAGACAGTGGCTCTTGACTCTGGCTGATAAGAGGCATGACCCCTGCCTCCTGGGGAGCTGAGTGCTTCAGCAGAGCCTCTCTGAAGCCACCACACAGTTGCCCTATTAGCCCCCTTTTTCAGAGTGTCATTACAGTAGCAGCAGCCATTTTGTCTTTCTTTTTGCAGATTATTAACTTGTGCCAGCCAGGATTTAAATGTCTACACTTTCATCTCTATTACTTCATATGGGGATGCTATTCTTTGAGACTTAAGACAAAGGGTGCATTTAAGCTGTAGATGGAGGGAGGAAAGGAAGGTAGGAATGAATAAAGGAAGATAAATAACAGTTTTATTTCACCTGAAAAGGTGAATCTTTTTATTTGCAATGTGCATACAGTATTTCTTAAAAGACCTCTGATAAACTTGTTTTTTTATTAGATGAATTAAACACACATCTTAATACAAAGGTCTGGAAAATAAGATTCAAACAGCCCTTATCTGAAAAATTGTGTTGTGTGCTGCTAAACTGCTTAAACAAGACCCACACAGTAGAGAAATAATTTTCATGTAATGTCAATTCGTCAATGGTCTTTTTTGGCAACGTAAAACTGATTACTGGTATATTTTAAAAATAAGGACCCAAATTTGAGTAAACACAGATACTTCACTGCTATGAACATTAGGACGTATCCTTGACAAGCCAAGGTCTCCAGACTTTATGAGAAGGAGTAGAACATGATCCAGCTGTGGCCACTGTCTGTGTAGTTACAGATACCTATTATTATTATTTAGTTAACTTGGGTTAAAACAGTACCTGATAAGCAGAAACTGGAGACATGTATGGAGACATAGCAGGCTGCACGGTCATTATCCTATTGGTCACTGGGTATGGAGAAGGGTAATACCTGAACACAAACAACATACATAAATACAAAATTGTTATTATGAGGCTTAATAATTACTTATACAGTGACATTTTGGTCAATCAAAAGTTAGTAAGACCTACCCATTTTGTATAGCGGCTGAGGAGGGGTCATAGGTAAGAGTCATTGTACCCTACAAGGAAATAAGAAATAGAATTTATTGTTTAGGGTATTGGGTTTTAAATATTGTAAGAGAAGAAAGATGAATACGTACTAATCTCAGATCTCCTGTCTGTCCATGAGGAGCAAACCCACTGTGACTGTGTTTCTTTCTTTGACTGTCTGCAAACTTACACAGCAGAGGTTGTGAAGGAGCTGCGACACAGAGTAGCAACGATTACTAAAAACACACTTTGGCCTTTATTTAACAACCTTTATCTCAATCAGTGTTTTCATTATTTTTAGCCTAAAGAGGGTACAGTTCTTCCTACCAAGACCTCCAGAACCAATCTTGATAAATTTGCCGTTGAAGTGGGAAATGACGGAGTTACACTGCTCCGTTGTGTCCATCCTAAACAGAGAGAACAGCCATGACTCACTGTGGATCCCAGAGACTGCGTGACTTATCACAAAGTGGCATTGTTAGGCTCGATGCAAATAGCAGTGAGGAACCTTTAGCCCTTCATGCTAAAATTGAACATGACTGTCTCTGCACATCATCATGTAAATGCACTTAAGTTCACAATCAATGATTAGAGCCAACCATGGACAAATAATGTTAAGAAAACAAGTAATTAGTAAAAAGCAAAGGGATGTAACTAACATTATATAAAACCTTTTCAAAAATATTTTTTTTTACCCCCAATGTCTAAGTAACAATCACATGTTAAGGAGTGTTTGGTGCACATGTCCTAATAAATTATACAAGCACATAACCCCATTTGTGTTGTGATTTCATAACATTAGCTTCCAAAAGATTAACCTCAGAGACAACACGTTCACTTGTTACTAAATATGTATCACAAAACAGTGCCACAAGCTCGTTTTGTGTTACTTTTGGACCGACCTGGCAAAGCCCACTCCTCGGCTGTTACCGCTGTAGTCCCGGAGGATGCGTGTGGAGACGACCTGTCCAAACGGCTGCAGCATGTTTTCTAGCTCCTTCTCGTCCACTGGGAGAGGCAGGTTGGAAATGTACAGATTTGTGGGGTCCTGCTCCTGTTGCTGCAAATAAAAACACATGGTTTATGCTATTTGAAAATGGGTTTAAGAGTAAGTCTTTCATCACAAGAAAATGTTACCTTAATTGCAACAAAAGAAGCCCCCTAGAATTATTTCAGGTTGTACTGCTTATGCAAACGCATGGTTACTTATATATACTTATTATTTTTAATGGTTTCTAATATAATATTTATGTTATGAATGCCTTGATAAGTGACTATAAGAGGTCTAATTTGACTTGGTTGTGTTGCTTATTTCTTATGCAGTTAAATCGGTATCAGAGATTCAGTTGGACAGAACAATGTGCTCATCTGCACACACAGCACTCAGCTCAGCTCAGCTCAGGGGCACTACAGACTTTCCTGGAAACAGCAGGAGAGCGGTGTAGCCTAGCTACCGCAACACATCGGCTGTGCTCAGTGGTGTTTGTTCTCAACAGAGCAGCTTCATGCATTTCTCCAGAGAACAAGCAGCACTCATAAACCCACACTCTCCCATGAATTTGAACACAGCATAAAGGAAGAACTGGGAGAAATCTGATGATCTACACAATTTCCACTTCTTACTGTGAGACAAATGCCAGCTGTGGGCCATAGCACTGCATCTAAAAATACGTTCACAAGAGTGAAGCGTATAGTTAATGCGTTATAAGAGCTGTAGTGAGATGTATCCAGACTATAGCCATGGATGAAAGTGTTAACCTAAGATAATGGTGTGGTAACACTTTAACATAGCCTCCTGAGGTGATGTCTGAGGCTGTGAGGACTGATGTGAGGATGCTGCTGGTCCTGTGCAGAGTAGGCCACTGCCGAGTCAACTGGTAATTTGGCAGAGCGAGATGTGACATCTGCTTCGACAGTAACGTAAATGGGGTCACGGGTAGAACAGCTTGGGAGGTCATGTGACCAGCCTAATGTTACTCTCTAACACAGAGTAGACACATGCATCATTCATGCATGCATGATGCATGCATTACTAAATAATAGGGGTGTAACGGCACATGTAGCTGTAGTGTATTGTTTCGGTACATCACGTTCGGTTTGATACCGTTTCGGTACAATAAATTGTTATTTTTTTATAATTCCTTCACGTGGAACCATTCACACGTAAGTTTCCACCCAGACATTATTAAGTGGTGGACTGTTTTTGCAGAGCGCCCGCGAGCAGCACACAACTTTTAGCTTCTCTACTTTTACAAGGCTACATTTAGTCTGATTTAAAAAGCGCTGCACAGCTGCAGCTCCAGTCGTCCTCCCGCTCTGACTCACTCGCAGCAGAGCAGCTCCAGGGAGATACACGCTCACGAGATGCTGCAAGCTCACTGCTAAAGCTCACTGCCAGGGCAGAGTGGACATGGAGAGGTGACAGCAGAAGATAAAGTAGGAGATGATAAACGTTGTTTATTTAGCTCCATTTCCAGTGTGACACAAACTCCTGTCTCAGTTTAATAATCTATACGTCTAATCAGCAAAGTATCACAGACTGCTGCTGTAAACCTGCTCTTGTTGCTCTAAAATCAACATTAAAGCTACAGAGCCTATAGTATTCAAAATATAATAACTACATAATTTAAACCTTATAGTAAATCATGAGGTAGATCTTACATCTCAGCACATTTCATTTCTGTCTGGTACAGTGAGAGAAGAACAATCAGAAGAAAAGATTTGAAAAAAATCTGTTGTTCATAAATTAAAATATGCAAGAAGGTACTAAGCATTATTTTTTTCTTCTTCATAAACTATACATGCTCAAAATGAAGCCAGACCCTCTCACAACATTAAGGTCTTCTGTATTGGAACATTTTGCCTTCCCTGTCAAAAACAATAACTGGCAAAGAGAAGTGGATAAGTCGAGATTTGTGTTCCGACATTGTACTAAAATGTATCGACCCGAAGGTTCAAGAAAATGTGACTTTTGTGTACAGTTACACCCACTAAATAAGCAGAAAACATATATGCTTTATCAAACTCACCTTGGCCATCTGTGCCTGGATGCCACTAGTTTTCAATGCATGCACTGCCTTCAGAGCAGCTGCTGGGCTGTCGAAGTCCACAAAGCCATAACCTGTAGATCAGGGGACAATAAATAACAATCAGCCAATGCACACACATCAATAATAAAAAGGTACCAAATAACAATGTTACTGCATGAGATACGCAATATACAGTTGAAAAAAATTAAATGAAGCCAATCATCACAGCCCTGTAATATTATGTCACAATAATGGCATACAGTGAGCGTTAATATAGTTTTGTTAGCTTTACATAAACAGCATAGTACACAACTCCGTCTCAAAAGTAAAAAAACACTAACTGATGATTAGTGTATAATTGGGACTACTCAAAAAATATGATTAAATGGACAGCATTAACTGAGTGTAGTTTAATTTGTTGATTACATCAACATTGGCTGGAACAGGGTCATTTAAGTTGATATTTTCAGAGTTTCTTAGTAAATGCTGACAAATTGCTTAACTCACCTTTACATTTGTTGGTTGTCTTGTCCAGGATTGCCTTTGCTGACTGAATCTTACCATACCTACAACAAAAATCAACATGGCTCTCAGAAAAATCGCCCATGTCAATACTCATAGTAATCAATCATTATTCATTGCCACTATATGAGTCAAAAGATCAATGTATTAAACTGAATAAACATTACCTAACATTATCTTCTTCAATATGTTAATTATAATTGATCATAGGTGCAACAATAAATATGCAAACAAGTCCATACCCTATAAGCTACTGCATATCAATGAATTATGTCCAAAGAAAACACATAGCTATTTAATATAAGCAGCCTGATTTTATTGTTTAAGGAGACATTTTATCCAGACTTATTAGAAGTGGGACTGTGGCAGCTGTGATGTGCGATCTGAGCACACACTATACATACACACTGAATGCTGAGCTTACATCACCATTCAGACCCTTGCTGCCATGAAAAGCGCTTTCATTTCTGCTTTGTGCTGGCAAACACTGTTGGGGACATGAACAAAACACAAGCAAACAGGACACAAACAGCTGCTACTGCTGTTCCTGGTTATATGGGTGACCGCCTCACTCCATATGCTCTCGATTCACCGGCTCAACCACGGGACAAAACTCTACTAATTATGGCACTATCCACCGCACTAACCACTCTCACCGGTATCACATAACGAACATGGAATGTTTTGCATTACTGTGTTATTTCCTTTTTTTTAAACAAACGCTTTTTGCCGCCTGCTCCACATACCACAGTAGAGGAATGGCTTTTCATGATGTTTATGGAGCTACAGTGGTTTTATCATTTTTATGTGTCAGCAAACACTATGGAGGCCTGGCACCACAGTGTCCTTTAGTGAAGCTGTTCCCATTGATGTCTTCCCCCAGAGTTAGAGTCAACGTTAGTAAAATCTGACAATGCATATACTCCCCGTGTTTGTGTTTTCTCTGGGTACTCCGGTTTCCCCCACCAACATCAAAACATGCTATAGTCTCTGGTTAGTGACATTACTGGGGTACCTGGGTGCCCCCTGGTGGCGGTTGCCGACATTGAATTTCCCATTGGGGATAATAAAGGCAAAATAAAATAAAAGATAAACTGGTAAGATATTCAGCTATTAATTAAAATATGCAGTACCTTAGCTTGTATACCAATATGCTGTCTCCAGCAATGCCCTACACAGGTTTCAGTCATAAGGTTTTCTATTGTTTTAGTAATAGATGTGTTAACTGCCCAAACTAAAACTGACAAAACATTTTAATAAAATATTGAATTAATTGGTTTAAGGTTTTTTTGTATTTACGGCAAACAAATATCACCCCCAAGCATCTCATTTGTATGTAATAAAAGGTCTATCCACTTAAACCATACTAATGAAGTCTTCTGTTTATTACACTTTTATTATTATAGGAAATCGCTTATTCTGCAAAAAAGACACACAATCCAATTATTTCTGCTGATTATGACCATAAACGTAAATATAACATGATATATTCTGCAAATACATCCCACAGTGACTCCTAATGCCACACATAGCCATTCAAACATATGACAAACTCAACCGGCTGGCCTTTGCCTCTGTATAAATCCTCTGACAGAGTGCGTGTGTTGACTCACTGGTGACAGAGTTTGACCAGGTCCAGGTCTGTGGTGGCGGGGGGCAGGCCGCGGATGTACAGGTTGGTTTTGCTGAGCTGCTCCAGGCCTGTGCTGCTGCTGTTGCTGCTGCTGGGACTGGACGGAGTCATGGGGTAAGACTGCGCAAAGGAAAACCACTGTTAGGAAGTCAACCAGACCTCGATATAATCTATTTTCATCCCTGGGCTGACAGTGATAACGGAGTGAAAGCCACAACTCATCAAGATGTGAAAATCAATTTTACATTGAATTTGTTTAATCTTGTTTACTTTGATGACCATTAGTGAAAGGGTATTTACTCATGGTTTATCTGGAGAAGAATATTTCTAGAGAAAACATTTCTAAAGGAAGGATACATAGATGAACTATTTTGATAATGTATTTAATTTGCTGAATGACAGCAACAATAGCACCAATATTCTTTGTTCTTCCCTTAAATTTTTAATAATTAGGTGGATTCAAAGTTTTTTTTTTTTTTTGTTAAATGTTGTTGGGAAACTCTAGTTAAAGGTTGCAATATTTTTCCTGTTCATGCCTCTGTGATGCAGTTTCTTTTAACACGACGAACACTGCACAGTAATGATCTACAGAGCAGAACTAGGGTTTGTCTCATTTGGGACCTATCTGAGGTACAATTTAGTTCTGTGGAAAGTGGGTTTAGCCTTTGTAGAGAAGAAGAATCACCTGTCAGTCATTAGAACAAATACGTTTATGCATCTGGGTCTATTTTCATGGTTAAAAGTGCATCACATCCCGTTGTGGCGTTTATCAGTCCTCAACATATTTTCTGAGCTCAATGATGCAACACATTCCCGGCAAAGCATTTCCTTCCCCTTTTACTCATTCATTAAAATAGCTCCCAGCCACTCCAAACCCATTCCAGATCTGATCAAAGACAAAGCATGGCACAATCACACCATCTGTCCATAACCAAAGGCCACTCCACTCCACTGTGCCACAAATAAAACCAGGCCAAAAAGAGGGATATCTCTGCTACACCGTCTAGTGATGGTTTGTAAGAGTGATCCAATGGGGAATTGATCAACCTGGCAGGAACATCTGTTACGCCTGTTATGTCTTCAGAGAGAGGTACAGAGGCCTTGCATTTTTGTTTGGTACGCAATTACCACTAACTTTTTTTTGAAAGGGTTCATGTGAGGTCCCAGAGACAGACTGCCTACCCCACAAGTCGCAGCTCAAACAGTACATTCTCCTTATCATCATCTTCACCTTGGCTCACAAACTGTGCCATACCCCAACACTGAGAACTCTCTGCTGGGAACTGATTTGCTGCAGGGAATCCTTTGGGAAACATTAGAAACGTCAATCCTTGGTACGTTAAATTTAAATCTTTCCAGACAGTACAGTGGAAATTATGAATCAGAAAGGGTTCCATTACCTCTCTGTTCACCAAATGAACGATGCACCACTCTGACTTCTACATTACCTCTTTCCCAGAATACATTAACCTATGTAATGGCCTACAGTATCCGTCATCCATATTGACCAGAGCAAAAAGTGAGTGGGCAAACAAGGTTATATGGACACAGAGTATTAAACTAGCTCTTAGCAGCTGGTATCATCCTTCAGTCAAGCCTATCCTGTTTGACACGTCTGACTGCAGCACTGGCTGGGGATGTGTTTTAAATGAACTAATCCATTTGGTATTGTCTATGGTGGGACATGAATGCAAATATTCCATAGGAGAAACCAAGAAGGACTTCCCAATGTCACCAGTGGCTATTACCAGGCTTATTATCCTCTATATCAAACAATAAGGGATAAAGTATCTGGGAAACATTTGAATATGCGTCGTTTGGGCCTACCTGCTTCCTACTGGTCGTCTTCAGAGGATTTCCCGTGTTTGCAAAGATCATCCTGGAGGTTACAGATGTATTTTGATGTCCAAATTCGAGCCAAAGGCGCGCAACGCAGATGCTAAAAAAGTGGACTGTAAGATGTACTGTTTTTTTTTTAAAGCATCGGCATACTGGATAAGCTGGTTGAAACACTAGTAAAGCTTGTAACGCCTTATGTCCTGCATAGGTACTGACACATCTATACAGTCAGATCCACTGCGATGGACCAGCCCCCGGTCCGGTTCATTGATCTACGACGTCCTGCTGCAGACCGCTCGCCAGTCCCACCTACTACAGACCAAACCATCTCCGCCTTTGTAGGGTATTTCCCAACAGAAACAATTTGTACCTTTTATTAAAACACGTACATCGGCTTTGTTTTACGGGGCAAAGTAAATACACGGTGTTTGGACACTGCTAGTGAGTTTATTGCGCAGCATAAAGCCGCGTTTGGTTCTGTTTGCGGATGCACAGTGATCTGCGGAGGCCTCTCATGTTGTTGTCGCCCGCACATACCAAGCATTCTTCACCCCCACCTCCTCCAACCACACACACCCTCTTCCTCTTCCTACCCTTCCCCCATACGGCCCTACATGTCACAGAATCAGGATGCAATGAAATAAAAGCAGGGTCTGGCCTGAGCTGGAGGTCATAGCTCTTCGTGAACACTTCCCACAGATTGGATTCAACAAGAAGGAAATAATTTTAACACACTACACTCTTGGTTCCGTTTAATTTAAGGCGGTTATCATTGACATTCCCACAATGTTCAGCTTGTGTTTGTAATTCTTCCAATGTGGAACTATCTTACAATATATTCAAATTAATTATCAAATAGCCAAAATTAAACTGAGGTAAAAGTGGTGTAAGCCTTTTTATGGTGTAAATATAGAGTAAGCTTTAGAAGGACCAAATCTGGACTTAACCAGAACCAAGACTAAACCAAATATTAAACTATGACCACACCCTCAATCAAATCAAAGATGAAATATGGACTAAAACAAGGACTGAACCCACAATGAAACTAGGACTGACTCAGGGTGATACACAGGACTAAACCAGGATTAAATCTACAAGTTACAGGGTTTAAAACCAACTTTTAGCCGAATGTGGATTGGCAAAGTCCCAACACAAGTCCCTCAGGGAAAATATTTACTTATTTTTGTGCATACATGTTATACTCTATACATATTCATACCTGTGATGTTTACAGTGTAACATATATTATGTGTAAACAAAGCATCATGGGAACTTCTAATGGCTGAGTAATGAAATACATGTAGAGCTACATTCTTGTGTGTTAATCAGACATGGCCTTTAACAAAGCTCCACAAAGCTAAACCCAGCAACAGGACCAGCCCGGCAGCCATACTAGTCTATTCTTATTCTAATAATACATTTACTCAATTAAAAGTGTTATTATTTGATAACACAGACATAAACTGCAATAATACTGACATATCAAATAAATATGTGATCACTATCAAAGTACTGTGATTTATGACCTCGGTATCTCTAAAATATGCATTTAATTCCTAAGATTTTATGCAAAATGATATGATAAAAATGTCTTCAGGGTATTATGACCTAAGATATGAAGAGTTAACATGTTGCATTTACACTGTTAACCACAACAACCCCACAGGCAACCAACTGAGGTTACACCCAACAATGTTGTAGCTCCTAATTTGATGCATGCATACTATATTGTGGATATTAATATTATTTATGCATTATATATAAAATAATATGCATATTATTTGAGGTTTTTTGTGTATAATTAATTAAAACACTTCTCTCATGGGAATCATGTTTTTGCACATATACCAAGCACCTTTGATGTAGTTATTTGCTTTTTTAGCATTAATTATGCTTGTGTATGATCTGAAGTGGTTTGAAGTGTCATTTGTTAAATTAGTTTGCCAATGAAAAACTCATAGCCACTAACATCACTTCTGGAGACTGGAATGACCAAAATTCATGTAATAATAATCATATAAATGTTAGTTAATGTGTCTTTGTGGTATTTCAATATTGTAAAAAATATCAGTTGTAAACATTTTGGTTTAATTAACCATTAGGTACTTTTTCTACCATTTTATGCAGTGTATTTACCTTTTGAGAGAGTAAACTGTGGTGCTTATGTTTGTAATGTGGCCTAAGACAAAGAAAAAAATATATATAAGTAAGTGCTCTTTTTGTGAGATAATGACACAGGTAATTTTCACAAACATTGTCCAAACATTATTAAAGACCACCACCAAACACATCACTGCAGAGACTGATTTAAAAGCAGAGCCGAGTCCATCAGAGTGCAGGGAGGCTCTTAAAGCATCACATTTCTGCCCCTATTTCCTCTGCTGCCGGATTAAGGTTTCAAGATGGTGTCATGTTACAAGCTAGTGGTGATATTGCTAAAAATGTCTATTAATTTCTCTCTCAGTAAATTATTTTTATTGTTCCTGTCAATTTTTGGTCAGTTAATTGTCCTTGTGAAACAGTTATGACAATACTTTTTTTCTATTTGAAGCCACAAAATGAATTTGTTTCTGATTAAAACAGAGGAAGTTGAGGTCAATGGAAGTCCGTATAATGATTCAGAAAATTCAAAGGAAAAAAAGACTATTGTTCCTAGCCCTTAATTGTTACTTTAGTTACATGGGACATAGGATAGAACGCCTGAATAAGAAGTGGACATTGAAATTGTTGCCCTGTAAGAAAGCATATCTAGGCCAAGACGACTGAGTTCAATGAACCGTGTTGACCAAACACATATGTGAAGAAGGAGGAACTAAGGAATGTGGCTGATTATCTCCTCCTTTCTCTTCCACAGAGGATTTAAGGTATTTGAAATTCCCCGTGATGACTTCAGTTTGCCTTCTGACCTGTCTGATAGGGCAGAGAGGGCTGAAGCAAGCGTCACTGCGATGACGACTTTCTGGTTTAAGGACACAAACCAAACAGTGGAGCTTTTTCACAGGCCCCTTGATAGCGTGGTTTGGCTCAGATTAGTTGTTCTTCAGGGAATAATGAAATGCTTGGGTGTTGAAATATGAGAAAGCATGAAATCACCACAGCAGTTTTAATGTTCCATTTAATTTCCAAAGAAAGAAAGAGTTGAAAATGAAAACCAACTTTCAATTAAAATTGTACTGGGATAAGCTTTAGCCCTATTTTGAATGAATGAACAAATAAATGAATGAATGAAACTTGTTTTGCCTGTAGTGTTACACATTTACACACAGATACCAACTAAACAAGGAAAAATAAACAACACTTATGACGTTTTATCTCATAGTACATCACAATAACATGATATTTTATGATGTGTCGGAGCATTATATTCACATGACTAAGTTATTAGTCTTGGCATGAGATGTCCAAGTAGTAAGCTGGAAATAGTTAGTGGACCTGTGCGTAAATCTGATAAGATAGCGCCCTCTAGTGTCTAAGAGTTCTCCAGGCCTTGAGGCTGCACAATAACAGACATTATGTCATCAATATGCGACGGAAGTAGATTTTCTAAAATACCATTCTGGCTGATTCATTGTAGCCTGTTCTTCTGACTCGGCTATAAGAGGTGAAATAAAAAACACTGCCGAACACCCAAATGTAAGTAAATTTATGGTAACACCGTGTTGGCACGATAAATAAAATGCAGTTAAATGTTAAATCGGAGAGGCATAATTATATTGCCTTTCTGTGTTTTTAGACAACGGCTACGTTAGCATGTGCAAGCTAAATGCATGCTACTTATATGTTAACTTTAACATTAAATCAAAGGATGTTAGGACATAAAGTGTTTATTTTTTATTTATATTTGATATACATATAATACTCTAGGCTGTAGCTAACCATACTTATTGGATTTATTTCTGATAATGCAGTTTTTGTACACTTAAGTAAAGCTGCCCAACTAGCTTGTCAAATACAATCTAAGTAACTATATTTCAGTGATTTAAAAAAACCCAGATAATATGAAGGTAATAATATGTAGGTAAACATAAACTAAACGTAAACTTTGCGCTTTGCGTGTTTACTTTGTATTACATATACAGTAACGTAGATGTCATTTTTGTGTCAGTTAACCTAAACTAATCCTGGTTGTATTTGTGTTAAAAGTTGCCACTATGGATCGTCTTCTGAGGCTTGGAGGAGGAATGCCAGGGCTTGGACAGGTAACAACAGGGGCACAGGATGGATGGAAGGGTGGCACACTTAAATTTATTACTTAAAAAAAACTACACTCTTATAAAGGCAACTAGTCTGTTCCTCTCTATGTGGTCAATACAGGGCACAGCCAGGTATTTTGGGACCTATGAAAAGATCTCACATTGGGGCCCACCAGCTCCACTAACCTATTACTGTAACTAGACTAACTCTTGGGTCAGAGCTTTAGAGGCTGAAATCAGAAGTAGAGAGAAAGTATAACCACAACGGTGTATACATATAGTTATATGGTTAAGTGCTTAGGGGTCCTCCCCAGAATTCTTGTCCCAGATTAATTATTTGATAAATATTTTCCAGTTTTGTTGCACATTTTAAGAGCTGTTATAATATTACAATATAGCAAATACGATTATGGGAACAGTTAGTTTTTACTGACTCCAGCCAGACCCCAGCTCGCCCATTAGGCAACATAGGCAAATGCTAAGGACGCTGCGGCCTCCAGCGGCGCCACACAATGGGGGAAAAAAAAATTCACCCTTAATATAATTAGTAAAATGCTCAGGGCTCCAGATATATGTAGGGTGCCTCAACTGACCAACAAAAGGTGTACAGCTGGCAAAACAACTAGAGCTCTGAGACAAGACAACAGCAGCGGGGAGGACCTCACAGAGACATGCAGAGTAGCTGCAGAGAGAGCACACAGAGCTGCTCACGCACGGGCAGACTGACACAGAACAGAGCCAGAGGAAATGATGGTACAAAATATATATTTGTCCCATTTGAAGATAAGAAAACTTCAATAGCAACAGTTTATCGGATCACCAATATGAACTATATCAGGTGAGCTCTGACAATAAGCTGCTGTTGTATTACTACTGTAGCTACTGTTTTATTCATTAAAATGAAACGCATATAGAAGGCCTATCCCAAAACCTGGTTTGTTAAATGAAGGTAGCACTGTGAAGGTAACATCACAAATAAATCATATGAAAAGAAAATATGGACTTGTCCCTCTTAATAAAATCTGACTTCAAAGGTATCTCATTATATAGCCTATTTAAGTTGTTGTGCTGTACCTGTGTGCAGATGCCTTGGGTACGAAACCTGGCTTTGGTCTCTGTACTTGTTAGTAATTATTATTATTATTTTTTACTGTTTTTAAAACAAAAATGCTCACGATGCAAAGGGCGCAACACAAAATCTTGCCTAGGGCGCTACATAGGCCAGAGCCACTGACTGCAGCTCAAATATTTGATGATAGACCTTTAAAAACTAGAACAAAGACTTAAAGCCAAACCATCTATAAAGACTAACCTAATTTTTTTTAACTCGGACCCAACACTTTGTCACACGTGGGTCTATATGATGTCATAAATTTCATAGTACATTTTGGTTTCAGATTACGCTCTTTAATTACTCTCTGAGTTTTTAAAAGCAGTCATTCAACTTGAGCAATTCAGATTCAGTTGGATCACTTCAAACTCAAATACAACATATTCAATTTCTAGTGGCATGAATATCAGCCCATAATTAAAGCCTGCTTTTAATACAAATAGTAATTGTAAGCTTTGTATTTAATGGATCTAATTACTGGCTCTAATTACTGTTTCTGTTCTTGCTGTAAATGGCTCTGAATCCACTTCTAACCTGGTCTTATTCTGACTGTAGTCTGTCTCCAGCTTCACATCACTAACCTTTATGCCCCACAGTTGCATTAACTCATTGTTTTTATAAGTATACGTATATTTATTAGATGAATAAAGGTCTTCTCTCCCTGTGAATATTTTACTGCGTGTAGGGAATGTGGCGCAGCTGCCTGTTTCCCTCGTCACACTTAAACACAAAGCCAATCACATGCAAGCATTAACAGAGACATCCAATCAAAAAGCGAACCTTTTTAAAATTTTATTTTATTATTTTTAAACAAAACTAAAAACATAAAACTATATTTATGGAGCTCAGTTTATATACTTTTTTTGATAGCTCTGGTTAGGGTGGCCAGACACCCTTCTGGGTAACGACACTTTTGTAAAACGTGAAACAACTAAAGCAACCTTACTATAAAGCCTTTTACACAACATAGCATTAATTGTTTTGAAGTACCTATATATTGCGTATAATTGGGTAGAACCAACATAGCAAGGGATATTAGCTGCAGTTTTTAAAAAGCCAGGTCCAACATATAATTTCTGTTTTTCCAGGGCCCGCCGACAGATGCACCTGCAGTGGACACAGCTGAGCAGGTGTACATCTCGTCTCTGGCTCTGCTCAAGGTAACGATACATCAACTGTACCGTACAAAACCAGTTCACTTTTTTACTATCTTAACGTTTTGAAATCTTTTCCCACGGTCAGATGCTGAAGCATGGTCGTGCCGGTGTACCAATGGAAGTCATGGGGCTGATGCTGGGAGAATTTGTCGATGACTATACAGTTCGAGTGATAGATGTTTTTGCCATGCCCCAGTCAGGAACAGTATGCCCTTTCTGTGATTTCTTTAATTTAATATTATATAGGAAAACAGGATGACTGTATTTGAAATGAATGTGTGTAATAACTCGGGGGATTGATAAAGTTTCTTGAGTTGATTAAGATGATTTTTTTTATCTTGCAGGGTGTGAGTGTGGAAGCTGTAGACCCAGTATTTCAAGCCAAAATGTTAGACATGCTAAAGCAGACTGGCAGGTAAAGTTCAATAAACCCACACCAATTGTGAAACTTTAAATGTATAAAATGTTGAGTGGTTTTTAAGGTGTGTACGCTCCTGTTTAGGCCTGAGATGGTGGTGGGCTGGTACCACAGTCATCCTGGTTTTGGCTGCTGGCTTTCTGGAGTTGACATCAACACACAGCAGAGCTTCGAGGCACTGTCCGAGCGGGCTGTAGCTGTGGTGGTGGACCCCATTCAGAGCGTCAAAGGAAAAGTATGCAAAAGTATTTATTATACCTCCGACAGGTACATTTCTTGGTTTGTTGAAATAATAGACAGTGGCCTCACTTGTTTCCATTGTTTGCAGGTTGTAATTGATGCCTTCAGATTGATCAATGCCAACATGATGGTGCTCGGACATGAACCAAGACAGACCACATCAAATCTGGGTCATCTGAACAAACCCTCTATCCAGGTAATTTCAAACACAAATTGTGGTTTCAATTCGGTGTGTTTTGTGTTGTTCCATACACTAAAAGCTTACACATCCAATTGAAACCTCAATTTTTGTATTAACTGTTTGATCCCAGCACTTTTGTGGTTTGTGGATCAATAGCCTTGTTCTCTTTGTCTTTAGGCTTTAATTCATGGACTCAACCGACACTATTACTCCATCACCATCAACTACAGGAAAAACGAGCTGGAGCAAAAGGTTTGAATAAAAGAACATTTCTTTATGTTTGAGATGTTTTTTTTGCCGTGTGTAATTAATAGGTTGTTTTTTGTTTAGATGCTGTTGAACCTCCACAAGAAAAGCTGGATGGAGGGCCTGACTCTGCAGGACTACAGCGAGCACTGCAAGCTCAACGAGACCATCGTCAAAGAAATGTTGGAGCTGGCCAAGAATTATAATAAGGTGAGACAAACAATGCAATTGTTTATCTGATTGCTATAAACATATTTCTACATATCGTATATTCACAGCAATTGTTACCCATTATATCTGTCTGACAATAATTCAATATGATTAATCAGCCACATTTTATTATTATTATTATTATTATTATTATTATTATTATTTAATAATACAACTTTTATTTCCATTCAGGCTGTGGAAGAAGAGGACAAAATGACCCCAGAGCAGCTGGCCATCAAGAATGTTGGAAAACAGGTAAAGAAAAATTCAAATCACAAAATGAAAGCAAGTGTGTATCCATTTTGTATCAGTAAATAATTTGGCTTTTGTCCTCACAGGATCCCAAGAGACACCTGGAGGAGCACGTAGATGTTTTAATGACCTCCAACATTGTTCAGTGCCTAGCGGCCATGTTGGACACTGTAGTGTTTCAGTGATGACCTTGTATGTTTGTGTTAATATTACGACTCTGGTTTTGTTTTATATTAAAATAAATGTCTATGAAAAATGTTACCACTGTTCTCTCTATAATGCTTTATGGTACATTAACAGATTTTTTTATTCGCTACCTAATGTTTATTTAAAATAAGACATCAGAGCAGTATAAAGGAAGTATAATCAGGTGCGTTTCACAAAGTAGTGAATATAAACAACAAACTTCTACATTTCCCACTGTCAACAAGAATTTCTGTTTAAGATTGTAAATACAGACTTAATGACCTCTTAGAACACGGACCATTTCGTCTGTTTTTTCTCAGTACTATGGTTAAAGGATATATACAGAGGCTATAAGAATGCAATATAGAGAAGCTTTTTTTTCCCAGCACAACCTCAACAATAGAATTGCTAGAATTATATTTGTATATATATATAAATATATATATATATTTTTTTTACGCAAACACCTGAAGAAAAGACTTTCAATTTTTTTCACATTTACAAAAACATTTCTGAGAATGAAATCTTCAATACATTACAACAGTGTCTGAAAACCATAAATGATCTTATAATACATATAATACATAACTCAACCATGAACTCAACCCCAAAGGTTTGTCCACATAAGAAGTTGTGTTTTATCCCCACGGCACTTTACCAAGGATGAGCCTGTGCGTATGAAACATGGGCGTAGGTTTGGTCTCAGCTTTGGTGGGGTATAGTATGGACACCCCCAAAACCCTGAACCCCTTTTGTTCCACACTGTTGGCCATACAGAATATCACAATACAGAAGTGAATCTACTTCATCTCATTATATTGTATCCTTACCCTGATATACCATCCTGTATACTGTCCCTACAGAGCTAGTATAACTGTATAATCTAGACTTTATTTATATTTACTAATTTGCTATTAATCAATAGTAGTATATTTCATCACAGAATCACTTTAAGACCTTCTCTTTAAGACGATCTATCACTTTAAGACCTCACCTGAAGCCCTGAAGGTCCAGCTACTTCTTCCTCAACATTCTCTATGACATCTTCACAAGATGTCTGAGTTTCCTATATATGTACAGTAATTAAATAATGAACTAATGAATCAAATACACACCTATCAGTATGCATTCAATGCATCATGTTTATATTTCAGAGCAATTTAAATATGAAGGGGACATGGTTTTTAAAACTTTTAAAATGCATGATTTCCTTTAATCACGCTTTAATAATTCATAGTTCATAAAGACCTCACCTGAAGCCCTGAAGGTCCAGCTACTTCTTCCTCAACAAGCTTTATGACATCTTCACAAGATGTCTGAGATTCCTATATGTAATTAAATGAACTAATGAATAAAATACACACATAGTATGCATTTAACACATGTTTATATTTCAGAGCCATTTTTAAATATGAAGGGGACATGGTTTTGTGGATTAATGTGTTGAAATTTATGTTAATCTATGTGTGAAGTTTTTCTGTATGAGACTAGCAGTAAGCTAGATCAACATTAGAATAAAATACAGATCATATTCTAACATTTATTATATAACTTGGACAGCGGCGCCGCTGCTCGTGCCTTTCTCAGTGTCTCTCATAAAGCACACGCTGTTTTTCCCACATTTTGCCAAACATCAGTGAAAGAAACGGGAGGAAAACTAGTCGCTCTGGCCGTGGTAGTGACCAGGAGGTAGCGTAGCACCTGCAGCTTTACCTTTAGCACCTGCAGCTTTACCTTTAGCACCTGCAGCTTTACCTTTAGCACCTGCAGCTTTACCTGTGATGGGGCCTGAATCCTGACTGAAAAGGATCAAAGCAGTTGTTAAGTAATAGAAAGTCATTAAGTTGTTGATATACAACGTTTTCGATGACTTTCCCTAAAAATGGCAGGTTTGATATGGGCCGATAGTTGTTGAGCACTGTAGCATCAAGACTGCTCTTCTTTAGGAGAGGCTTAATAACAGCAGTTTTTAAGGCCCTTGGAAATGTTCCAGACTGTAAGGAATTATTGACTATATCAGTGAGTTGTGGTAACAAACTGCTTAGTACTGATTTTAGAAATCTAGTGGGTAAAACATCGAGGCAGCAGGTGGATGAACTCAGGCTGGAGACAGTTTTTTCAATTGTTCTGTCATTAATTTGTGTAAAATGTGTTAAACCAACCAAGTGTCTCCTAGGTGGCTGCAGTGTTGTTTTATGCCCTTTGGACTGTAGCATGTTTAATGCCTTGAACCTTGTCGTTGAAAACAATGCAAACTCGTTGCATTTAGTGGTGGAAACTAATTCTGGAGGAAATGGAGCTGGAGGGTTTGTTAATCTGTTCACTGTAGTAAACAGGACACGTGAGTTGTTACTGCTGTTGTTAATGATCTCTGAGAAGAATTTTTCTCTTTCTTTTTGCAAAGTTTCATTGAAAACATGCACATTTTCTTTGTATACCTCATAACGAATTAAGAGTTTCAATTTACGCCATTTTCTTTCGGATTTTTGGCATTCCCTTTTCTGTGCCCTGACAGAGTGAGCATTACAGTTTCTGGATAAGAATATTATCCGTAAGAAAGGCACATACACCACCACCCTTTTTGTTTTCCCGTATTTTGGATAAAAATGTGAAATTCGATGGGGTGGATTCAATAAGGACCGCATTTCCAGTCCTGCTGTCTAACCATGTTTCTGTTAAAAACATAAAGTCAAGCTTATTTGAAGTTATAAAATCATTAATTAATAAAAAGATTTGTTTCCCAAATTGACCTGACATTGAACACTGCAAGTTTCAAGTCCGTTTGAGCAGGACCTGATTGTATCTGTTTGCAGGGGATTTAAATCAGATTTGTTTGATTAGACAATCTAACTGTTATTCTCTTCTTCAATCTGCGACTTCTGACTGTAGTTATGGAGCTATAGGAGGAGTGTATTCGGTCTATGTTTAACAATTCTCATATTTCACACATTTGTAAAGGTAGCCTACGGTTAGTGATGAATTGCTGCCATCATGTGGTAAATCCCTAAAGTAGCCTTCACTGAACCAGCTTTTAGAAATAGCCTACATACGGTTTCTAAGATGTGGCAATTTCTATAATAATTGTACCGCTATGCTTTAACTATTCAATATAATACATTTTGACGCTAATGCTGACTTACGTGCGTCAGTGCCATAGCAACAGAACGTCGTGTAGACTATAAAAGCGGAGCGCGCTCAGAATTTTCACTTTTCACTTGAGCGATCGAGTGCGAGACTGGTGTGTGCTCTTCATGCTGACTTCTCACAGACTGAATTGCAAATTTCAACCTATTGGCAAAAAATAAATATTAAAAACCTATATTGTACTTTGTTTTTCTGTTTAAGATTTAGCAAACACTGAAAAAATGGAACGTGATTCTGACAGCCCCGTCAACAACTTGGAAATGCTTGCTGGAGGTAAAATAAATTTAATAAAACTTTACTATCATAATGATTGAAATATTTTCTGTCCATATAAGCTTTAAACTGTGACATAATAACTTTTGGGTTGAGAGTTGATGTCTATTTGTCGATCAGAAGGGTCTATAGTGAAATATCAAATTGGCCAAATTTAAGAAAATCATATATTTAATAGATATTGACTTTCACTCGACGATTTCTGCTGCTGTTCTCGTCAATATTTATTCAAAATAGTTAGATTTTATCAGGAGGGGTGCAAAGTTTAATTTTAACAGCGAATGTGCTGGAAAACTGTGGAAGTTTAGTTTCTGGGCGTCGAATTTCACAAATGTTTCAGTGATTTTGGGGAAAAGATGGCGCCCGAGCTGACATTCTAAATTGGAATGCATTACAAATTTGCATATTATCTCCATGGAGATAACAGTTGGTTTAATTGTCAGGTGAATGGTTTTAGGGTAACGCAGGTGCCGTCAGTCAGACTGAACATAACTTCTACTGTGTACGTGTTTAACACTAATAAGTTAAGTAAAGTTAGACCTAAAACTCTATTTATTTGTGTTGCAAAGACAGTTCAATCACTTAATTCAGCAGAATACCTTTTGTAACACTGCACAAGGACCATAAACCATGTTAAAAAAAAACCTGTGTAATCTACTTCCCTATGCTTGCTGCATGCTATATATATATATATATATATATAAATATATATATATATATATATATATATATATATATATATATATATATATATATATATGTGTATATGTCATGCCATCAAAAACGTGTGTTTCTACTGTCACTGGCCTTATTTACCAATTCAGTTAATTTTCTTTTGGGAGTTGGTAGAATCTTAAATGTTACAATAATTATTTTACAGTTGACGTCAACCTTTTGGGTCCTGATGGGGGTGCGGACGATCCTGTCTACATCTCCTCGGACGAGGAAGACGTAGGTGAGTATGAGATAAATCGTCCTTGGTTATTAGACTTATACGATTTATCTGATGAAGAGGAGGAGGAGGAAGAAGAAGAGGAAGATTGGGATGAGGACGAGACGGACTCTGGTTACGAGTCCATCTCTGAAGATGAAGAGGGTGATGAAGAGGGTGATGAAGAGGAAACAGAAGAATCTGAAGAAGATGACCAGCGGTTTCCTCCGGAGGAGTTTTGGGATGGCTGGCGCCAGAGGGATCCTCCTGCTGAAGCTGAAGAACAGCCCCAGGCTTCCGTTCTTCAGCAACCAGCAGGGAGTCCTTCTCCGGCGTTCAGCTGTCTCCAGAGGTTTATGGAAGAGGCTTTCGGTCCTCCAACTTCTCCTCCTTCCTCCCCGGCCCCCAGCGGATCCACCAAACGGATCTTGGAAGAAGAAGACGCTGAGGAGCCTTCCTCCAAGAGGCCACGTTTAGACGAAGAAACCACAGACGGTCCTTCTCCATCGACCTCTGCAGGGACGTCCTCCGTCAGTGGCTTCACCCGCTACTTTCACTACCACCTGCAACCGGAAGACTCGGACTCCGACTGACTTCAATATCAACGGCTGTTGATCTCTGAAGCTCGATTCGGCAACAACAACGCCAATCTTTTACACTTTTGACTGAGCAGATTTTAAATTGTGTGTGTGGTTAAAAAAACAAAAAAAAAAACAAAAAACATTTTAACGCAAGGAATGCTATGTAGGATTTTGATTTACATTGAAAACAAAAACAAATACAGTAAATCTATAAAAGTACTTAATAAAACTTGACCAAAAACTATAGATAATCTGAGAAACTAAACCTGATGGTTCATTTTGACCTTTCCCAGGATTTCCTCCATAGTACGCCTTGCACTTGTTTTAACGTTAAAGTTAATATAGACTTTATTCCTCCCACATTGGGAGAACTGGTACTGTATAAGACAGGTCATGAGAGAGAGGGGGTCATCCACCAACTGGAGGGTTGATGGTGCAATCCCCACTTCTGTTCATGATATATTATTCCTAAAATTTAAATAAAGAAAAGAATACAATGTAGGAATTATAACAAAATAAACTGAAACCAAGAAATTCAGCAAATCTTGTGGATAAAGCTTTAAAAAATATTTAAAAATATATATATACCCAGGAATTACTTTTACTGTGGGTGTTTCCTACATTGTATGCTTGAACGTGCACTTTACTCCTCCCAGTCTGGGGGATTGTACATATGTAAATTAAATAAGTTAAATATAAGTTGTAAAGGTGGTCGAGGGGGTCGTGCAATAACTGGAGAGTTGGTGTGTGATCCTCGCTCCTCTGGTTCATGTTGTATTCTGTAATACTGTAATACTTTTAAAAAAGCAAAGGTATTGACTATTATGTTGGAATTCCATTATAAGTCAATTTGAACAGAAAACAAATTCAGTAAATCTACTAAAGTACTGGATAAAGATTATTTAAAACCTGAAAGTCTGGTTTTGACCCAAACAGTTCTTTTCTACATTTAACAATATTTCCAACATAGTATTCTCAGTAACTCTGCGACTCTATGTTTGGCATTGTGGCCAATATTTTACACTTTTATCTTTTAATTGGTGTGTGTGTGTGTGTGTGTGTGTGTGTGTGTGTGTGTGTGTGTGTGTGTGTGTGTGTGTGTGTGTGTGTGTGTGTATGTGTCAAAAATGATAAAGCAAGGAATGCTATGTAGGATTTTATTGAATTAACAGTGAAAATAATAATTCAAAACAATACAGTAAATTGGAGTTATATTTGGAGTTATTCTGAGAAACTAAACCTGATGGTTCATTTTTACCTTTCCCAGGATTTCCTCCATAGTACGCCTTGCACTTGTTTTAACTGGTTCTGTAAAAGAGAGAGGGGGTCGTCCACCAACTGGAGGGTTGATGGTGCAATCCCCACTTCTCTGTTAATTATAAATGATTATGTCAGTAAGTATTGTAATGCTACACAAGTGGGTAAAGTTCTCTAAAGTTCTCTTGACCTCATCCAAACTGTGGAGAACATATTTGGCAGGAACTGTTAGTCCAAAGTAAGTGAAGTGATAATTGTGGCAGTGGTTCAGGGAAGAGTGGGTGATCTGTCAAAGATCACAACATGTCCCTCTAATGTTGTGTAAGTTAAGTTCTAAGTTATAGCAGCAGCAGTGTCAGGAGCTAGAGCAGATGGTCCACTAACTGAAGGGTGGCTGGTGCAATCCCCAGCTCTTCTCTTTATGTTTTTAAAGCCAAAGGTAAGTAACACTGTTATTTATTTGCTCATGACTGGAAGTCTCACTCCAAATCTGTCTTCTTTTCACATAAAAGACTGTGACAGACAAAAGAAAGGTATCCAGTGACATGAACAGTGCACATTGTTATATTTTATACTGTCTAAGAAATAATTTCTGTGGTAAATAAAAACTGTTGCAACTAATGCATCTAAAAAATATACTTTTCTCTACTTTTAGCATCCAGAAACAGAGAAGAAGACTAATCCTGCCAGAGTGTGAGCTGTCCCCAACATCATCCAGTTCAGGAGAAGAGGATAAAAGTCAGCAGAGTCTTGATCCTAAAAAAAAGTGAGAAGGCCTTCTACCTTGAATCTAGGACCTCAGCTGTTACACTGAAGTAACAATGTTAACACATGTCTTTCATTTTCTGCAGGAAACCTAGAAACACCTTTTTCGATGAGATCATTGTCTGCTAAAGTCGGAAGAACACACATCTACAGTGGTAAGAAAAAAACTTTAAAAAACTAAATATTACAATGCTACTTATATATAATTTGTAATAGAAAGTGTTTCTAAAAGGAATTTTGTGCCACTGTTTTTGTAGTGACGGACAAAGCTTTGAAGGGTCCTGTGGATCCAACAGATGAAGCCTGGCCTTCATTACATCAAGGACAAGATCTACTGCAGCAGAGTTTCCAGATGATACAACAGCAAAACCGGCACATGATGGAAGGATTTAGGAAGGAACACTAGAAGACTACATACACTGAAGATTTAAAGACATTTTCTTTCTGAATAAAAAAAATAAATTAACTTAACCTACAGCCATTTGTTTCACATACTCTTCTATTCGTTATCAGAGATATTCTGTTTGGAATCCATATAAAGGGTATTTATTTATTACATTAACTGAGCAGAGTCAAAGCAACATCATATACATGAATACATATAGGAGTGTACTGCTGCTTCAAATACATTTAAATAATATGCAGTCAAGTCAGAAGATGTGTTGAATTGCATGCAACGTTTTTTGTAAAGAATGCACTATTAAGTGTAAGCAGCAGAGGGCAGACAAACACACTGTTTACTCTCTACAGCCAGCTTGCAGCGTCAGAGGCTGTCCCAAAATGATCAGCGAGCACTTCATTTCAGCAATCAAATCATTTTTCTTGAAAAGAAATTCAGTGTTTTTATTGCATTAGTCAAATTCTTGCCATAAACCTCTTCCTGATCTCACTTTGCACGGATTGAGATCATCTTCTGATGATCTTCAGAGAACTATCTGTCAATTATAGGGGACACTGTGAATTACCTCCTCATATCTAATGTAAACAGCTTGATCTTCAACAAATCTGATCTTTGATATCCTCCCATTCCACTCTCACAGAATTAAATAGCTTTAGAGGAGTAATCCCCACTAGATGTGTATCTTGGCCTTAATAGTTGCAATTGGGCTGAGGGTCCATGCAAAATGACTCAAATGATTAAAGAATGACAGGAACAGCTTTCTATTATGTTCACCTTTTTTTTTTTTGTATCACAACCAACACCAGCTTTAACTTTATTTACTAACATTTCTTCAGATTTAAGGCATACAGTTTATAGGTTTTACAGAACAATGTTGTTATGTTGTCTTTCAGTTTGGGAGCTGTAATCCACAGTTAGATACCAATATATATATATATATATATATATATATATATATATATATATATATATATATATATATATATATATAGAGAGAGAGAGAGAGAGAGAGAGAGAGAGAGAGAGAGAGAGAGAGAGAGAGAGAGAGAGAGAGAGAGAGAGAGAGAGAGAGAGAGAGAGAGAGAGAGAGAGAGAGAGGTAGAGAGGTAGAGAGAGAGGTAGAGAGAGAGAGAGATAGAGAGAGAGAGAGAGAGAGAGAGAGAGAGATAGAGGACACAACATTTTGAAAATTTATATCAAGAAATCCCACCAAAACAACTCAATGACAATTATGATCTGATCAAACAAAATCTACAAACTTATGAAGACACATTTAAAAATAATCAAAATCCACTTGACTTCCCAATTACGCTTAAAGAATTGACAAACAAACTCAAAAGCCAAAAATGTAAGAAATCTTGTGGTCCTGACAGCATTCTAGGTGAAATGCTGAAACACAGCACACCTGATCTTCAGACAGCTGAGCTCAAATTATTCAACATTGTCCTTAGTTCAGGCTGCTTTCCGGACATCTGGAGCTGAGGACTCATTACCCCTATTCACAAGAGTGGAGACAGATTGGACCCTAATAATTTCAGAGGCATCTGTGTGAGCAGTAATCTGGGGAAGTTATTTAGCCGTATTTTAAACCATAGAATGGTAAACTTCCTTAACGAGCACAATGTCCTGAGCCCGAGTCAGATTGGCTTCCTTCCAAATCACAGAACGACTGACCACATTTCTATGTAAGTTTAAGACTGTGGAATCAAATGTTCACACAAATGTTATAATTTGTTAGTTTAATATTATAAGATGTTATTATAATCGGTTCCATTACTGTGATGTTAATTTTTTGTTATAATTTATTTTATTTTTTCTACATTTGTACACTAAGCTTTGGCAATATTGTATAATTTACATTCATGCCAATAAAGCAATATTGAATTGAATTGAATTGAGAGAGAGAGATAGAGAGAGAGAGATAGAGAGGGAGAGAGAGAGATAGATAGAGAGAGAGAGAGAGAGATAGAGATAGAGAGAGATAGATAGAGAGAGAGATAGAGAGAGAGATAGAGAGAAATAGAGAGAGAGATAGAGAGAGATAGAGAGAGAGAGAGAGAGAGAGATAGAGAGAGAGATAGATAGAGAGAGATAGAGAGAGAGATAGAGAGAGATAGAGAGAGAGAAAAGAAAGGCCAGGCAGGACATTTACATTTAACATTAAATTCTGCTAGGCCAATGCACTAAAAAGGACTTCTGCTATGTGAAGTTATTTTTGTTTTTTATATAGTTGGGTATTTTAGTTAGTATATATATTCTTTGACTGTTTGTAGAATCAGTAAGGTGAGACATTGAATAATGAGATTTATTATTCAACCTTAAATAACCTGAAATTTTAGGCCAGTTAATACGCAGCTGTGACGTATCCTACCATAATTACGCACATAACACTGACATTTACATTTCACTCACAGCAGGTGAAAATGGACCAGTCCATTCACTGTGCCACTGCATCAAACAGATTAATGTGTAGATGCAAACCTATATTCTGTATTTTACTTATGTTTCTTATGAGGCTTGTTGTATGTAAAGCTCATCAAGAAAAACATATAACCATACAAGAACTAAATGATGAACTAAGAAAGATGTCCATTGGACAAAATAATAAGACAAATAAGCCTGTGGCTTTCTCAGAAAATATTTTACATGGATCCAGTGTTGTTGGATCTGCTTCACAAAAGTGGTGTTTATTCCGCCTGCTTCCTTTCTTGATGGCACACAGGGTACCTGAAGGCTGCAGTTACTGGCGGATCTATTTATTGTGTCGTGAAATTGCTGACATTGTAATGGCACCAGTTGTAAAAAAAAGAGTCCCTTCTTCTTCTTGACCAATTAGTTTCTGAGTTTTTGTGTGGAATGGAAAAAGAGTTTGGAAATGTGATAACTCCAAAATGTCATTACTTGATCCATTATTCTCATCTAATGTTGTCCTACGGTCCTTTACGGTCTTTGTGGTGCATGAGATTTGAAGGGAAACATCAGTATTTCAAACAGGTAGCTAGTTCCTCAAGGAACTTTATCAATGTTACATCAACTTTAAGCAGCCGCCATCAGTTTAGACAGTGTTGGGAATTTTCCTCAACTAATATGTTTGGGGAGTATGAGAGGGTTATGGGACGCAGTGTTAACACACTGTTACAGTCTCTTCCTTCAGCTCTTAGGCATTCCATAACTGTTAGTGAGCATTACAAACATGTCAATTTTCAGGACATTACACTCAACCGAGTAACAGAGGTTATGATTAACAGTGTTAAATACTGTGTGGGAGATGTCTTTGTTGTGGGTCATTTGCACTGTGAAAAAATACCTTTGTTTTTTCAAGTCAAATATGTTCTAAACATACACACAGATTGGGTGTTATGTGGAAAACTATTAATTCCTCTTTCTTTCTGTCATCACTATTATGCCTACTTGGTGAAATATGAACAGGACTGGACTTGCCTTGACCCTTTAGAGGTGATGGATTTTCATGCTTTGGATACATACTGTGTCGATGATAAACTGTTTGTTAGTATGCGGAATTTATGTTAAGCTGTGTTGGGAGGGTTGTAGAGCGTTGTGGATCAGCTCAACGCTTGTGTTTTTTAATCCAGAACACATCAAGTGTCATGTAGTTTATCCGTTAAGTGACTTTACTTTGGTGTGGTGCGCTAAATTGTTTTGCTTGGTCTTTGATAATATTGCTGTTCTTGTTCTCTGTTAGTGATGTTCGTAAAATTGAAAGAAGTAAAATATAAATGGGTCCATTGTATTTATTCCCTGCTATGCATCTATTCTCTGATATTGCTGTTCATTTTGTTTTGTTTTGTTTTGTTTTCTTAAAAAATGTAATTAATTATTTTTAATGTTTTTTATATCAGACATTACATCCTAAACGTTGTGGCATTTTATTTTGGGATGTTACATTGTATGGCTGTGAGATGAATTATTATTGAATCTGTGAATTAAACTGTTTTCCATTTAAGGACTAAAATAAATGTCTAAAATTCAGTTAGTTGTTGTTTGCCTTTATTTTCTTTCACTCCTTAAGGAATAAAAAGGAACTTTTTGCCACCTAAAGGTACAAAATGGCTTTGTCACTGGGGCGGTACCTTAATGGGACAAATTTGTACCTTTTTCCAGAGGTACTATATTGTACCTTTGTCTAAGTCCTTTTACTTTTTTTTCTGAGAGTGTTGAACTATGTAACATTGATTAGTGACTGGCCAGTCACTACTGCTAGTTTATTTGTGTGGCTAGCTAGTTATTTTACAAACTTACACTCGAACTCTGCTTTATGAAAAAGCTTTTTATGTCCCCTTTTTTCTTCTTGGGTGGCATCTACAAAGTCCAAAAAGGGGCAAAAAAACGGAATATTAAAATGTTTTTATTCTGGCCTTTGTATGTGGCAGAGAGACAGCCCTGGTAACTTACCGTCGACGTTGTCAACATGCGCGCGCACACAAACACACCAGCCGCTCGCTGCTAGTGCAAGCACAAAAGTAGGCCCGGCCCGCGCGTGTAGCCTGTCAGATATCCCGCCGCCAATCAAATTACGGCGTATCTTGTACTGTCGTCGTCCTGGCCGTTAGAATCGATCCAAATAGCAGTTCAAAGATCCAGATAGCAGTTCAAAGCAGCTTGCTAAATATTGGTGGGGACAAATTTGCCATCTCAAAATATTGATAGGGACTAGTACCTAGCGTCCCCCCATAAACCTACGCCCATGGTATGAAAGTAATATAACTAAAGATGAATCTGCATCTACATCTTCGTATAAAGAAACAGTTCATTTAATCTCATGACCTGTGTAATGACCAAAGTGATTAGGTCAAAAAGACTACCATCAGTATTTTTAGCACAGATTTCATAATTTTATTTCTGTTCTTATAGGTTTAAAAGCCAATGATGCAGATTACAGAAGGGACATTAGGCCTACACATAAACACGTTAATAAACGTTCCTCATTGAAGAACAGCCCTTGATTTACAGTTATAGCATTTATTGCTTCATTTTAATATCTTTTACAGCGCCTGCTGATGGAATTAAATATTTCCAAGTCCTTATTCCATAAGTCCAGCAGTGTTGCTTTTGAGTAAACCACATGGTGGGGCTAGAGCCTAATAATTCAAACATTAAATATTATTTATAGGCCTACAGCCCATTATCACTACAGCAATTTTATCAAAGGGCTTTACAGGAATTAATACACATGAAAATAAACAGACTGGACAAGACCCAACATCCCCCTGTTCTTACAGTTTCCATCAGGGTAAAGAAAAACTCATTAATTAAACACTGAATAAAGCAATGTGACTTCATTCAAGGTCAAAAGTTAACTTATACTTCATCAGTCTATATTTTTTAATCAAATGTCCTCGGAGACCAGTTTATAATGTGGAGCGCACCATTTTATAATTCAGGAGCCCACAGTAAGGCCCTCTTCTGATCCGGAGCCAAGATCAAAGATAACATTTGTATGTATAAACAGTATGTATCAACAATAGCTTATTCAACAGAGACGGTTCCTGAAAAATGGACATTGTATTTTCAGGAAGCTACATAGTTTCACTCATATATTTCTTGGCAGACTTCACAATGACCTCAGCAGAGATGCCAATAACAACCTGAAACAACAAACAAAAATATGTTGTTTTTCTGTTTACAGTGACTGCTAGAGCAAGTGTTATGAGAGATATCTCATGCTACTATTCCATCTGCAACAGAAATTATAGTCCTGAACAGATTTCCGGGCAGCCACATACGTGTACTTTCATGTGTTGAAATGTGGGAAATGAAATGCCTTCCCTCAGGATGTCTGGAATCAAGAGCATAGCCCACTCCACAGACCTTAATGATAATACATTAATGTGATTAAGGACATATTTGGGTGTGCCCTCAGTTACAGTACTGCTGAAAATTTGTTAAAGTGTTTGCTTTTAAGTCAGACAGCAGCACCAATTTATTTTGTCTCACTGATCAGAAATGTAGATTAGTCTTTCACATTAGACTCTCTTACACTGAAGTTAAAACATTTTGGCAAGATGTCCTCTTTCCTGTGGTCTATTACTGTAATCCTCTCTTTCTTTCTTACTGTAAATGACTGGCTCTCTCTTCAATCAAACCACTTCAAAGCAGACCCCCTGGATAAACGCTGTGCTTTTGGTGCAAAAAGAGACCATATAATATCATAAAAAGATGTCAATTTATGTACCAGGCTGTAAACGTTGTTTCACATGAAGCCACTGGCTTCTATGAGATTTATTTACTTACTCTTTACTGGATTTCAAATTAAATATAAACAAATTGTAACAAAACCATAAAATTTGCTCAAAAAGTGTTTCTGCATGGTCATTTTTCTCCTTCTTGCCCCCAATATGTGTATGGGGAGGGAGGAGGCACAGTGGGTTAAGTGTCTTGCCCAAGGACACAACGACAGTATGTGGGGGAGAGCGGGGATCGAGCTGCCCATCCGCCGGTTGAAGGATGGCCACTCTACCCACTGAGCTACTGCCGCTCCTTATAGAAGCTAGCTAAGCCTAATGTAGGGAATTCAAGGGCTGACAGTCTCTTCTGATTTTACTCTTATTCTACAAGTACAGTTTTAAGTTGATTTTAAACAGGTTTTAGTTGGATTGAAAAGATTTAAGATGGATTTGAACAGGTTTTAGTTGGTTTTGTACTGGTTTTAGTAAGATTTGAACACTCTTTAATTGTATTTGAACAGGTTTTAGTTGGATTTGTACAGGTTTTGGTTTGTTTAAAATCTGTTTGTGTAAAGCTGCTGCTGTTGGGGCCATATACAACACATTTTATCACTGAAACTGAGGGCCGCATAAAATCTTGCTTTGTGTCGTAATTGGCCCCAAGGCCGGACTTTGAACCTGTCTGCTTTAACACATTTTCTCCACTGACCATTTTCTTCCCTCCCAAATTTGACTTGTTGTTACAAAACATAGCTAAAGTAATGGTGGAAGGTGTGCTCAGACAGCTGTGTTGTGTCATGTTCCAGCTGTCACAGTGCCTTTAACCTGCAAAGACCTGCACTAAAAAAAAGAATCTCTTAAGCCAAGACATAAACACATGTCAGTTCAGCTCAGGGAGGGAGGGCGCTTGGTACCTGAAGTACTTTTATGTTTACAACATGTGAAAAATGGTGCTGCTACTGCCAAAGGGTCATTGCCTAAGACTAAGAAAAGTGGAATGTATTTGCATTAAGCTTTACACAGACAGAAATTCTCTGATTTTTCTGCTGAGCAGTACATTTAAACCCATTTCAAATTAGGCATTTTTCAAACAAATTGTAAAGCTGAAGGTCAGATTTTGTGACATCTAGTGGTGATTGCATTGCTGTATTCAACAATAAATGTGTGAAGCATCTTGACTGTAGCTTAACATTATTATACATCTATACATTTTAAACTGTAATTGTCGTGACAAAGAATAAAAAACTCTGACTATACTCAAATATGATCAGCTCTTGTTCTGTTAATTAGTTGTCCAATAATTGTATTGGTCTAATAACGTTAATGCTTTAGTAATATAAATTTACAGTATAAGGAAATAATTTATGTAATGCTAATTATTCGAGAGCTTACAGGGGTTTGAGATAATTTAATCTGACTGCACATTGCACTGCCAATTTTTGACATGTCAACCCATACAGGTGTAAATTGTTATATTAATAAATGCTTTATGTTGTTTTCCATTGTTATCTACCAGTGTTCCTGCCTAGAGGCATTAATGAGGTAACTTTAGCTGAGCTGTATTAGTCCATGCTCTACAGATTTTGGCTTGTAGCAGTGGAGATGAGGAACTCCTTGTGCTCTGAGCCGTGCGCTAAACTGCTGAATCCTGGGAAAAGGAAACTCTGACTAAGTCCCCATTTGTTTTCAGGCATGTGCAAAAAGAGTTGGGAGTTTTCTGTTGGAAAGCCAGTGGTCAAGGTTTGAACACAGAGCCAAACAGGAATGTTTTTTTTTTATACTTTTTGTTTGTGTATGTGTGTTATGCAATCATATCATAGGCTTCGAATCCGGGTCTAAAGGGCAAATAAGCACAAGCCTTTACCAGAAAGATCTATCTTTAAAGGCACAGATAGCTCCTCGACAGTGTTTGTTTAGACATGCCTGAAGATATCAACAATAACAGAAGGGAAGGATGTGACAAAGGACGAATGGACCAAGGGTATGTGGGGATGCCCAGGAGGAGAGGATTTTAAAGAATAAACAACTGTGGAACAGGATTATTTTTGTGCCATACTTTTGTTTTTGTCTCTTATGTGGGAGATAAATTCTGCATCTGGTGTTGTGATGTTAGTTGTTGCCCGACAGTACATTTCCTCTTCTCTTGGTAATGTCTTAGAGTGGTCTCCGTATGATGATGTTACTGTCCACAGAGTTTCCACCGCAGCAGGAACCCTGTGGACATGAACCGAGTGGGTGTGTTTGCACGGGGAAGAGGGCTGACCTTAAATCAACCACAAAAAAGAGGTTCTGTTTTCATTCGTCTGGCCTTTAAGGACGCACCGTCTGGCTGTCTGGCTGTGTTTTTTAAGTCAATAACCAAATAGGTAATATACACACATGAGAGGAAGGCAGGTCTCGTTTCAGTTTATATTTGCCATTCATTGCAGAAGATTTCCTTCCTCAATATTGCTGTATTTGATGATTATTCCATGAGTTGGTAAGAATCACCCATGACTTACAATAACTTGACGGAGAGTGGAAAAATATAAAAGGAATCCAAGCCAACTACTTCTTCTACACATTGGAAAGCAACTCAATGTGAATGTGAAATGTCATTGACGTGGAATTTATTAGGCCTATGTCTCTGCCAAATGATGATGTTGTGAAGTCAGAATCCCTGTGGGAGCTCATGGGTTGGTCTGTGTCAATTGTAAACCGAGAGAGAGAACAGACAATAGTTTGGACAAGCTAAATAAATAACTGTGATGTGCTCCTGCTGTTGTGAGCAAAAACAAAATGTCATGGGATTAAAAATCAGAATGAGGTCAGAAAGTTAATGGAGAAGAACAGATTTCAAAATCAGAGGTTGTTTATGAAATAGCCACAGGTCGTGAGCCTCGCCTTCAACAGGTTAGTCTAAGGTCTATATGCTTTTTATGTAAATAAGTGATATATATTTAGTTAAATTCTTGTTCTAACTCTCTCTGCTTCCTTCACCAAACACTAACCTCCATGAGTTTGGACTGGCCTAAGACAGGACTGTTGTTCCCTTATTTCTATCACAGTATATTGTACACTGGTTCTGGTCTTGATTGGGACTTGATCTGGTCTCGACCTGACCCAGTCTTGGTCTTGACTCGGTCTTAATAGCTACAAGTCTTGGTCTTGTCATGGTCTCGATACTCTGTGGTCTTGGACATGACTACACTGTGTGCACAATTATTAGGCAAGTGATTATATTGATCATATCATCATTTTATCCATAATGTACAACTCCAAGCTGTATAAACCTGAATCCTTATTGGATTTGATGCATAACAGGTGATGTGTATTTGTGTAAGAGGAGGGTGTGACCTAAGGAGCTCAAAGAAGAAAAGACGCAAATTAACCGCCAAAGATTTGCAAAGAATCAAACGTGAAGCTACCAGGAAGCTATCCTTCACAACTGCAACTTACCAGGAGTGTCAAGAAGTACGAGGTGTTCAGTTCAGTTACCTTGACATGGCCAAGGTAAGAAAGGCTGAAACCTGACCACCTCTAAACAAGACACATAAGTTGAAATGTCAAGAATGGGCAGAGAAATATCTGAAGACAGATTTTTCAAAGGTTTTGGACTGATGAGATGAGAGTGACTCTTGACGGACCAGATGGGCCCATGGTTGGATCAGTAATGGACACAGAGCTCCACTTCGACTCAGACACCAGTAAGGTGGAGGTGGTGTTCTGGTATGGGCAGGTATTATTAAAGATGAGCTAGTTGGACCTTTTCGTGTTGAAAATGGACTCAAAATTGACTCTCAGACCTACTGACAATTTTTAGAAGACACTTTCTTCAAGCAGTGGTACAGGAAAAAGTCTGCAAAAGTTTTTCAAGATGATTTTTATGCTTTTTTAACGCTCCATCACATGCATCAAAGTTCTCCACTGCGTGTCTGACCAGTAAAGGCCTTAAAGATGAAAAACTATTGAAATGGTCCCCTTCTTCACCTGACTTAAACCCTATTGAGAACCTTTGGGACCTTCTTAAGCAGGAAATTTACAGTGAAGGTAAACAGTACACCTTTCTGAACAGTGTCTGGGAGGCTGTGGTTGCAGCTGCACAAAAAGTTGATTCTGACCAGATTGAGAAACTGACTGACTCCGTGAATGGAAGGCTTGTGACTGTCATCAAAAAGAAAGGATGGCTATATTGGTCACTGAGTTTTTTTTTTTTTTTTCAGAAATGTTTATTTGTAAATTTTGAGTTTGTTTATTATTCTCACTTTAACAGGTGAAAATAAACAAGTGAGATGGGAAAATCTTTGTTTTTCATTTAGTTGCATAATAATTCTGCACACTTAGTTGCCTAATAATGGTGTACATATTCTCTTAAGAAAGCCAAAACTACTTAAATGTTCAGGTTTGAGGTTTTAACATTTTGGATTGACCAAGAGCACTGTAGTTGTACAATAACAACACAGTATATAAGTCTCAGTCAGTGTGGTACAACTCTACTAAAGGGTTGCAAAAAGTTGTTTCAAAAAGTGCACAATTTTAAAAGCATTAACATAAAAAATCCATTTGTGTGGACACGTAAGAGTTTGCGTCCAGTCATTTTTGCCGCTTTTGCAGTTTTTCTCAAATAGGGATTCCAAATTCATGCCATATTCATTGTTTAAAAATTTTAAAAATTTACATTTGTCTTATTTGTGTTTTTAAAGAGCAGCTGTGTAATATAAATCTGTCATGAAAGTTGAATACAAGTTCAGATAGAATACAAAGTCAACACTTTTTCTTCTGTGATTAAAAAATATATATCAGGAGACCATGACTGTGCAGCATTTCCAAGTAAAAACATATGTTTTTAAATGTCACTTCCCTTTTAATTTTTAAACAAAAATGTCAGCATTATTAGGCAATGGTCATATGCCTTTGAGTTGCATACATTCACTCAGCACTGACTAAAGATCTCCACAACAAACACAGCTTTCTCTCCATATCACATTCGTCACACAGCAGCAGTGACAGTTATATATAGATTGTACTTAGTGAAACCTCTGGTCATCAGTTTTTAAAATGCTTCACGCTGATATTACACTCAGAACTGCTGCGTCAGTGTTAGAGTGTCTTCTGAAGATTTGCCTTGTGGATTTCACTGTTCCTTTTGGATCTGGTTTGTGAGGCACATAAGTCTCTTATGTGTGAACACATGAAGCTGTGAACTTTTCACTCCGCCCCTGATGTCTGCAGGCACGAAGAGAACGTCCGACCTGCAAACCTATACTAGGGCAAGGAAAGAGAAAAGGCTCAAACAGGCATTATTTACACACATCAATACACAACAAGGCTATAAACATGAAGTTAACAAATCTGAATAATGGGTTAGTCGGTACCTTAAAATGGGTTTAGCAACATGGATCGTCCTTTTCTAGACTAGACAAGTTATAAAAGGCAGCCAACAGTGCTCATTCATCCACCACCATAAGTCTTTGCAGATGAGTGTTATTGTTTGTTATGTGTTTATTCCTCAGAGATCAGTTAGGTTGTTGGATGGATTATGAATTGAATAAAAAATTATCTTCATCCCTCAAATTTGTGCTTGCAATCAAAATCAACAATGTGTGACTCAGTGGCCTGAAGTCTGTTCATGAAAAAGCTAAATTTTGACCAGAAATTTGACCAGTGATAAGGATCTGTTTTCATTTGTTTTTATCTTCTGATAACATCACGGTCAAGCAAATGCACACACAGTCATGACATCATGCTTGTCTCTCAGACCAGCAATTGTCAACATACAACATACAGTATATGCTTGTAGCTGCAGGTTGGGACACATACCCCAATTAGTTGCCTGACGAATACATGAAAGTGGAAAATTGTCGTCATTCAAATTAAGGAGCTCACGTCTTGAATCTGGAGCGGCAGGCCTTTTGTAATATCTTTGGTACTTACTTTTCCTGTAAATATATAAAAACAGACACACACGGTTTGCTTCCTGGTCTGAGTGAGTAAACTGTTCCCACTTTTATTGAAAATATGTTTGCTTTAACAGGGTTTTAAGTGTGCTGCAGTGTTCAAGTATAACATGTACTTTGTGGTTTTGTGAGAAAAAGCTTTGGAAAACTACTTTCCATCCATTTTTAATGTTTTCTGCAGGCGTTGAAAATATTCTGCTGGGAAACAATGTCATAAGGCCTGAGTCACTGAAAACAAAATCTATTAGACAATCAGAGGTGCTTCTAAAAACTGTAGGGGCTCCAAGAGATGTTACACAGGGGGCCCCCAATACACCTCATTAGGCATATTTATAAAACCATGTGCATTAATGGTTATACATAGGTGGTCATTTGCAAAAGACATTACCACTGTTTTAAAGAAGAAAAATGTTCCTAAAATATGTTTTAAATATAAGAATTGATGGCTGTTTTTAATTTTTTTATTTCTTACAAATTACCAGGGTTATGTCCTTTTGCAATAAAAATCTGTTGGGGCCCTCTTGTTTGGGACCCTTTTGCTTCTCCTGGTTTTCCTTAAACCACAACAACTCTGGTCATAATACTGCTACAATTGTGGTTTTATGAAGAAAACTGTGTTTAAACTTTGTGATATTTTCATCTTAGAAAGGCTGCAGTCATTTCTACACAGAGAGATTTTCAGACCAAAAAAAAGGGAAAATGGATGAATGAGATGTTCGGTAAATATTGTGGGAAGAAGGGGAAAAAATGAGATCACTTCCCTATCCACATTAATTTTTTTTATTATCTAAATAACTAAAAACTAAAATTGCAGTGTATGAATAGTGCTAGAAAACACAACCTTGCAATATTATATTTTAAATAGTGCTTATAAATTGTGCACAACATGTTTAAAGTATGACAACAATCTAACAGTGGATCATCACCACTTCACCAGCGTGGAGAAGATGCTGTTATATCTCTGCTGCTAGCCACAGGTGGATTTATTGTCCATGTGTGAACTGTGAATAGAGGATTACTCAGCAAATACATCGTTCATCTTCAGCTACCCAGCCCTTCCCCAATGTCTGCCCCTCCCCTCGCTGAATCAGGCCTCTGTCACTCATCACCAGTACATTATATGAACTTTTCCTGCTTCATCACTGCTGAAGCGGCGAGCAGAAGGTGTTGGTTGCCCCATGTCTACTCCGTCTTCATTCAAATGCTTCAGTTCATTTGCCTTGTTTGCTCAGGTGCTTGTGTACATCCTCTCATGTTTATGGAAGTTTCTTTGACTGTGGCTGTCTGCAGCTAAGCATAATGCAACCCATCATAACTTTAAGCAGAACTCAGTAATCCACAAAGGTTAGTACTGTATTCCCATGAACAAATATAACTTTCACTTGGTCAGAGTCGAGATGTTGTACAAATCTGAAGGTTGACCACTCCTCTGAGGTAACAAACCGGCTTCAGGTGAGTTGGTCTAGGGTGTCTAGACAGGAATGACTGAGTAATGGCTCACAGCTAGGTACACAGGTAATTATAGTTTCTGTTACTGCTTTGGAAAGTGTGTTTGCATTATGAGAACTATTTGCAAAACTATGAAGGGGCACACTTTTTGAAATGTGGACATTTGTTGCAGAGTGGAGTTAAAACAAGTGTACTGCTGCTTTAGTAAATTGCAGATTGTCAATCTTAAAATTACATTCAGTTTAATGCAGACAAGCAAAACCTATACTGATAGCAAAGGCAAAGATGTAGAGTTTTTTGTTGTCGGATTTTAGTATTTTAAAGCTCTCCTTAACGTCAGTGTCTGATTTACTTAATTTCTTTCGAAGGACATCCCCCTCTATTCCAGTCTTTGCACTGTTCAGAAACGTAACCTAATGTCTAATAAAACACATTATTAAACAAAACACAATGGATGTCTTTACTCACTGTTGCTGGAAAATATGTAACAAATAAAACAGCTTTCCAAAATGTCTCATTAACACAAACAACGAAAGTAATGCATCGAGCCCTTTGTGCTCTTAGTCTGATGGAGCAAACTTAAAATTTGCTCCGGCAAATGGGATAAAACATGTTAGAAACGTGAGTTAGGACCATCTTTTAGAAGTTGTATTTCACCCATAATTTTATACACATTTTAACCATGCCACCATATCATAACGAAACCATTCAAGACCTACAAATGAAAGCTGTAAAACAACCTGAAATGGAGCTATTTCTTATAATGAAATAAGTGGTCTGTATTTAGCCTTGGTTGATTTCTTCTGTGAATGCTCTGCCTTCTCAAAGCCACTCTTTGTGCCTGCTCCTGAGAGTGACCTGTCAAACCAAAGAGGACAGAGGAGCTGCGTCAGTAAAACCAATAGAATGACAAACACTGACCAGAGTCAGTTCCAGAGATTCACTGTAGTTGTCTGCCTCTGGAGATTACTGTAAGCCTCTGGAAATGTGCCCTGTCTGTGCAAAGATCACAGCCTTTCCATTGGCACTCTAATCAGAAATTCACCGACATGATGAATAGTGTTTTTTAGAACACAATCAGTCTGAGTCACAGTCATTACAACCGGAAAAGGCATAGATGTTTTCACGTGGGTTTTAAATACTGTGCATGTCTGCAAGGCTTAACAAAGTGGCTATTCAGTCAGACGGGTAAACAACATGTAGACTACTTTTCTCATTTGTCTGGTTAAAACCATGGAGATGGTCTGAGAAATTGACCTCATGGGGAAAAGGTCAGTGTTGTGTATCTCTGGGCAAAGGTTAGAAAATCTTCAGATTGACCTTTTATCACACCTTATCAGTCGTACAAACACACACTGACAAAGTGCAGAAATAGTGCTGTGGAAATCATTTATAACTGGCGTCGCTGGTCAGAAACCCAATTTGCTGGTCCCACACTGAAGCAGAAGTGTCAGGAAACGCTGCCATGTCTGAAGCACGTTTGACTGAGTACAGACCGCTGTGTGCACAGCTGGAGTGTGTGGTCAGTCATTCTTGGACAAAGGTGGAGCCAACAAAAGCACAGGAGCAAAAGGTGGAACTTTGTTTGACCCCAAGAACAGTGTTTCAAATGAATGTGTCAAAATTATACATACACACATTTTAGCCTCCTTTTTAAACACATATTGACAGATGAGAAGAATAACAGCATTAGGCCTATCTCATTGCCAAGGCATATACCTTATATGTGTCAAAAAAGGAAAAGCAGTGAATTCAAACTTCTAGGAGCCAGATCCCACAGCACATTTTCAGAGGTTGGTTGTGTTAGGGCCGCAATTATAACCAGTAAGTGACACTTGGAAAAGATGAGACACAAAGGATTAATGCAATCTCCTTTCCCACTGTGAAAAATGAAGTGATTGTGATTCAGCAGAGACAGTAACTCATCAGAACCTCTGTCACTATGGTCACACCCCTCTGGTTTCCAAGGTAACGGTCTCTTGTAGCAGGTTGTTGTGGAATGTTTTGGAGATGCTTTATCATGAGCAGCTCAGACCAACCATTCACTGAGCAACTTCTGGCCCCTGTCGTCAGCTCAGACACATCTTCACATCCTGTGCACAAACCCACTGAGCCATGACGGCGACGACGCAGAATGCTGACAGCTGCAAATTATGTTGCTCAACCATTTTTCACCTTTAGGCCTCATTGGACTTCTGCATACTGGTTCCTCTTAAAGGTCTAGGATGGAAAATGCAGAAGATCCAGGAATCCAGGCTTGGGTCATTTCTGCTCACACCACTCCACCCATCTCACACAGAAACTCAACAAACTACTCTACTTCTATTTCGAACCTCTTCTCTACCTTTGTCATACATAAAAAGCCCAGCTGCAGACATCTGGCTCTCCCTGTGTGCAGGCACAGTTTGGTGAAGCCAGTGTGGAAGCATGTAAGCACAGGCTTAATACTCTGGATGTGCTTAAACTAAGTTGGCACAAATCCCACAAAGCAGCTGTTTTCACCTATTTCTCTATTAGTCATTTAAGATCTAAGTACAAAACACATGACTCATCCTTAATGATAATGGTTGAAGCCAATACTTCAAAAACATGAGCTAATGTAGTGTTCAGTAAGTTTTTATAAGAAGAGGTTTGTACTAATATACTTTAATGTTTCTGATGAATTTAAGTGGTAGCTTCAAATTTATTGACTCAAAACAAAAAATAAACTCCCAATTTATTATTGCCAATGGACTTTTGAAATCACCCTCAGTGCCACAAGCTATGATCCATTACAGCACCAACAGTAAGCAAAAGTAGCTGCTAATCCTTTTACATGACAATGCAGACAGTAGAAATAGTGTAACTTAGGTATCCCACTTTAAAACAATTAAATGTGTTATACTGGAATGTCAAAAAAAATAGTAAACAATTACTTTTAAAAGTCTTAGAGAAAGCAAAGTGTAATGTGTCCTGTTTCTGCAGATCGATTTTCACTTGGTTCTCAAGACTCAACTAAACCATCAACTCATAAATCATAATTAGTATTAGGTATTTTGTGTGTAAAATACACACAAAAAGGGAAAAGACATGAGTTAAATTACTTTGAAACAAACCAGGCAGCTCTCCAGAGTCTTCGGCTGAAGCCCCTGATAAATCTGCCCCAACACCTCAGGAAATGAAGTCATAGTTAGCACCAGAAACTATTTTAAACTGAATGAACAGAATTTAAACTAAATTTTCCCCAGAAATATGTAGTTCCTTGTCCAAATTGCACAGATTTTACTATAATATTTGTGGCTCAAATGGCAGCGGTGTGAACGAAGGAAAAAAAGGTAATTTATTTTCCAGAAGCAGAGATTACGCATGTGCTTCCAAAACAAAGATTCATTCATTTTCTACCGCTTTGTCCCGTTAGGGGTCGCGGGTGACTGGAGCCTGACTCAGCAGCTTTGGGCCTGAGGCGGGGTACATCCAGGACGGTGGCCAGTTAGTCGCAGGGCTGACAAAACCAAGATTTGAGCCTGCTATTTTCCTCCACTGGTTTCCCTTTAGGGTTGTCACTGTTCCTTACTGCTTGAGCACAGCTCACTGAACAAGCCCCAGACAAAAATGATCAGATCGGCAGACTCGAACACAGTAGCCGTGCCCACACCACAGCCATGAGTAAGTCCAGTGGAATGAATGGTTTGTTGAATCGAGACGACTGGCACGATTGCAGTGTGCCAAGACTGGTTTAATCATTTTAAGGTAGGATGTTTCTTTTTGGGACAGAGACATGACTTTAAAAGTACCCACAAAATGACCAATAGACTAGACACTTTATTAAGCTATGACATTATTTAGCTAATTACGCATTTAGCCAAACTTCTTATTAAAGTAAAATTAGGAGAAAATGGAAACTAGACCCAGCCATAAATGCAATTTAGGGACAGTGCATTTTGGGATTTTGAATTTGGGAGCCATGGAGTAAAAGCAGTTGGTTATTAAAGATATCATCTTTTGTGCTGCAATTCTGAAAAAAAGCAAAAAGACAAATAAATGCATGGCAGTGACAGGTTAACACTGACACCTCACAGCAAGAAGGTTGTGAGTTTGATCCCTGGTCAGGGGGAAGGACTTTCTTCAGGGAGGCGCAGTGGCATTGGATGATGAATGGGTTCTCCAACAATACTCTTAGGGAACAGTTATACTTAAAGGTTTAGTCAAATTTAGTTCATAGGTCCAAAGACATGCATGTACAGGTTAATTGGCAACTCTAAAAGTGTCCCTAGTGAATGAATGTGAGAGTGAATGTTTGTCTGTCACTGTCTGTCTCTAAATGTTAGCCCTGCGACTAACTGGCCATTGTCCAGGGTGTACCCCGCCTCAGGCCCAAAGCTGCTGGGATAGGCTCCAGTCGCCTGCGACCCCTAACAGGACTAAGCGGTAGAAAATGAATGAATAAATAGTTCATAGGTTTGATGAAATCTGCCTGAGTGAGCACTAACCTTCATCAGGACATGTCAAGATGCTGATGAAAGTGCATGATTAATTGGACCAGTCACAAAAGGTCCATTCTGAAATGAGATGTGTATCATTTATGAGGCATTTTTTTCTGAGTATGACAACTGGACACACAATATTTAACAAGATCACATAATAAATTGTTAATTTGCCCTTTTCTAAACACTATCAGCTTTAATGAGATTGCTTTCTTACTGTAAACATAACTTTTGTCTTGTGTGTCCAGGTCCCAGCAAAGTTTGGGTTAGTCAAGTTTGCAGAAATAAAAAGGATTTACTCAAGACCTACAGTGCCTCGGCCCCCTTGAACTTTGTGACCTTTTGCCACATTTCAGGCTTCAAACATAAAGATATGAAACTGTCATTTTTTGTGAAGAATCAACAACACGTGGAACACAATCATGAAGTGGAACGAAATTTATTGGATAGTTCAAACTTTTTTAACAAATAAAAAACTGAAAAATTGGGCGTGCAAAATTATTCAGCCCTCTTAACTTATTACTTTGTAGCACCACCTTTTGCTGTGATTAAGCTGTAAGTCCCTTGGTGTATGTCTCCATCAGTATTGCACATCGAGAGACTGAAATGTTTGCCCATTCCTCCGCAAAACAGCTCGAGCTCAGTGAGGTTGGATGGAGAGCATTTGTGAACAGCAGTTTTCAGTTCTTTCCACAGATTCTCGATTGGATACGACTGATTGTTGTCCTATGGACAGAGTCTCCCACCTCAGCTGTAGATCTCTGCAGTTCATCCAGAGTGATCATGGTCCTCTTGGCTGCATCTCTGATCAGTCTTCTTCTTGTATGAGCTGAAAGTTTAGAGGGACGGCCAGGTCTTGGTAGATTTGCAGTGGTCTGATACTCCTTCCATTTCAATATTATCGCTTGCACAGTGCTCCTTGGGATGTTTAAAGCTTGGGAAATCTTTTTGTATCCAAATCTTTAAACTTCTCCACAACAGTATCTCGGACCTGCCTGGTCTGTTCCTTGTTCTTCATGATGCTCTCTGTGCTTTAAACAGACCTCTGAGACTATCACAGTGCAGGTGCATTTATACAGAGACTTGATTACACACAGGTGGATTCCATTTATCATCATTAGTCATTTAGGTCAACATTGGATCATTCAGAGATCCTCACTGAACTTCTGGAGAGAGTTTGCTGCACTGAAAGTAAAGGGGCTGAATAATTTTGCACGCCCAATTTTTCAGTTTTTTATTTGTTAAAAAAGTTTGAAATATCCAATAAATTTCGTTCCACTTCATGATTGTGTCCCACTTGTTGTTGATTCTTCACAAAAAATTACAGTTTCATATCTTTATGTTTGAAGCCTGAAATGTGGCAAAAGGTCACAAAGTTCAAGGGGGCCGAATACTTTCGCAAGGCACTGTACATAATATAACTACATGTTGCAAGGAACATAATGTACAGAACTGTGTGTTTTTTGTTAAACGGAACCAGACTTATGACAAATGGAGAAGAAAAAAAGGTGGAGCAGAAACATTGAGTAAGTGTCTGGGTGTGTTTGAAAGTGTGAGTGTTATTGTTTGGAGTGATTAAGGTGACCCAGCTGGAAAAGTTATGGTCCTCATAACACAAGGTCAGAGATACATCATGCATTAAACTGTAAACATTAGCCATCAACGCTAGGGCCAAGAATCTGAACTATTTAACAGTTCAGTGGTTGAAAGAAACCATAACATTATAATTGTTTGGTCATTACTCAAAACCAACCGAGTTGTGTAATGGGTCTGAATAAAGAGAAATATACATAATATAGGTCGTCTTTTTGTGTGGCAGCAAAATGCAGTTTGACTTTCTCTGATCCATTGAGCTAAGAGCAGTTTACCAAACTTAGTATCATTCCATAATGCATGTATAAAATAAACTTTACTTTTATACAATTTATTTAAAATACAGTCAACTCGTTTGCAAAATGTAAACTAAATCATGATTTCTTTTATGCATTTAAAAAAAAAATTCCCTAAACATTTTCTCTAATGAAATAATGCATTCTAGTGATACAGAAGAGTATTGCGCAGTAAAACAAACTTATTATGTTCATCTCCCACTAAGACATCTTTCAAATTTGGTTTCAGGCCATTATAGCTTTTATTCTTGGAAAGTGAAGTGTGAAGTGGGCGCATTGCTCACCAGCTCCAGTCAAAGCCCTCCTCTTCCTCCTCATTGTGCAGCGGTGGGTCCCAGTATAAAAAGGGTCCGTGCACCTCTGCTCGGCCTGGTTCAAGAGCTTTTCGGCGGATACACACACACCGCCTGAAGGGTAGCAGCAGGGGCGACAGAGGGGTCTCTCCAAACTAGGGCAACAATATCCCCATTTTTCATCAGTTTTTGTTTTAGCTCTACATTACTTGGGCTTTTTTCTTTGATTTTGTTTTCCTGAAAATGGCCAGCACACTCAGCGGGCTGTTGGTCGCTCTGTGCGTAAGCAGCGCGTACTCCGGGATCACCAAGAACAAAAGACAGAGTGGGCAGTATCAGGTGTATCCTCAGTTCCACGAAATAGCATCAGGCTCTTCAGGTAAGTTTCTAAAGACAGTACATATTAATGTTATTCTTTTTGCATTATAGTAGCTAGTCAATGCAATAAATTTTCCATATCTTTACAGAGTTAAAAATACAAACCTACAGCATTAACATCATTTAATAGTGACACGCAGTACACTTATCCACTTTGGCGACCTCTGTTATATTAAATGTAATTATGTCCCCACTGCCCTGTGACAATTCAAGCAAAAAACCTAAAAGAGTTATTACTGATTAGCTTTTAAAATGAGGTAATAACATGTTTTTGTTCAGTGGGCTGTGATGAGAACGGTGTGTCATACAGAGTTAACGAACAGTGGGAGAAGTCGTACCTCGGAAGCACACTGTTGTGCACCTGCAACGGAGCAGGCATCAAATGTAAATCCAAACCTGAAGGTCAGTGTTTTTTCCCTTCAGATTCATGTAAATATATAATTGTAATTAACGTTTTTAAAATAAAAAAAGTTCTTAAAGTTTTAAAAATAACAATGGATGGATAGAGTCGTGCGTCTTTACGCACAGAGCCTGTTCCTACTCAAAACCAAACTTGATCTTTCGCCTCTTACCCCTGTTGCACGCTCAGTTGAGGAGACGTGTTATGACAAGTACAATGACCGGACATACCGGGTCGGTGAAACCTACGAGAGGCCAAAGGACGGCATGATATGGGATTGCACGTGCATCGGCTCCGGGCGCGACAAGATCAGCTGCACTATCGGAAGTGAGTCCCTTTGAGAGTTAACATCTTTGGACAGACGTGCTTTCTCTCGCAATGTCCTGTTCATAAAATACATCGTTCGCTTAAATTAGAAACTGACAAGTATGTGCTGTTTGTAGACCGTTGTCACGAAGGTGGGAGGTCGTATAAAATCGGAGACACTTGGCAGAGGCCCCACGAGACTGCTGACTCCATGCTGGAGTGTGTATGTCTGGGCAATAACAAAGGAGAGTGGACCTGCAAACCCGTGGGTCAGTATCACCTTATTTCACATTAACAAGTTCATCATGCTAGCTTCGGTGTTAGCTTTTAGCACAGCTTTCTGGACAGGAATATTTATGAGAGCAGGAGCACTGTTTTAGCTACAGTGCAAATATTTGATATTGGCAGAATAAACAAATCAAGAGTTCAGTGTTTTCCCCAGTCCTAAGCCACAGCTATTGATTTTTCACTTTTTGTTGAGCTCGTGAGGTGTGGTAGACTGATTTAAAGTTGTATCTGCTCTGACATGAAAGTCAATACTGTCAATAAATACATTTTTGTGTCATGTAAAGTTTGGAGGAATGAAATAAAGTTACAAGAATGAGCATAATTGTGTTTGTATGTATAAAGTAATCAGGCACCTAACCATAAACCTTTCATGTGTTATCTATGCAGCTGAACGTTGCTATGACAACAATGCATTATCATCATATGTTGTTGGTGAGACCTGGGAGAAACCGTACCACGGCTGGATGATGCTGGACTGCACCTGTCTGGGAGGGGGCAATGGACGCATCACCTGCTCATCAAGAAGTAAGCAAAGCCACACAATGAAGCAAACTTGTAGACTGGGATTCATAGCACCACTTTTTGCCAGACTACTGCTTGGTTTTGTGTGCTTTCTGATACTGAATATCTACACGAATACTTCCACCACTATCACTTAAAGCAGTAGGAGAAAGTTTAAGAAGAGTTCATAATACCATTAAACCCATTTGTGTTAACCTGTTTTTATTCTTTGATTATAAGGCTGAGGTTCTGTTTTTCCTTTCCCCATTAGATCGTTGTAATGACCAAGACACTAGGAGGTCCTATCGTATTGGAGACACATGGAGCAAGAGTCACACAGACGGACACAAGGTGCAGTGCGTGTGTTTAGGTAATGGTCGTGGAGAGTGGAAGTGCGAGAGACACAATGCAGGTCGAGGTAAGTAAAGAGGCCTCATACCTATATAGACCTTGATAGATCTCATTTTGATGAAGTGAATTGATCATTCTTGTTGTTGTTGTACATTGACAGGCACTGGCACTGTAGTGCTGACCCCCATCCAACCCCAGCCACTGCCACAGCCCCTGCCCGAGGGAACCTGCCGCACAGACTCCGGAGCCACTTACTTTGACGGACAGCGCTGGAGCAGAAACCAGGGAACCAAGCAGATGCTCTGTACTTGTCTGGGCAATGGAGTCACATGTCAGGAATGGGGTAAGTACAATGGACAAGTAGATGTATTTTTATAGAATATAGATATGTTAATACAGTTTTTCAATGTATTTCCCTGTCTATTGCTCTCTGTGCAGAGGCCCGTAGCCAGGTGTATGGTGGGAAGTCCAATGGCCAGCCTTGTGTTTTTCCTTTTGTCTTCATGGGAAAGACGTACTACTCCTGTACTTCTGATGGACGCACAGACGGTCAGCTCTGGTGTGCTACCACCTCTGACTACGAAAAAGACAAGCAGTACTCATTCTGCACTGAGAAGAACGGTGAGTGCAATGAAAACAGAAGTTAATCTGATTAATGTAGTCTATTGTTGTTTTTTCAACATTTCTTGTGGTTAGTTGCTTTGCCGTAAATACAAAAAAAGTTGGAGAAGCTTTTAGCAACAAAATATAACAAACTTTACATTGACATACATACAACAGCTGTCCCTCTGATTGTGTAAATGCACTCTCATTTGTCTGTATACTCATTTAAAATCTTAAATGTTCTTTCTGTTAATAGCTATTGTGGTAACACGAGGTGGAAACTCCAATGGAGCTCTTTGCCATTTCCCATACCTCTACGGCGGCCGTAACTACACTGACTGCACGTCTAATGGCCGCCGCGATGGCATGAGGTGGTGCGGTACGACCCACAACTATGATGCAGAGCAGCGTTATGGATTCTGCCCAATGGCCGGTGAGTACAGAACATTCTGTCTTTATTATGGTAAGAGTCACATAAACCCTTACTTTTTTACTTTTACTGACAGACCTTCATCTTGCACTCAAAGATGTTCAAAGTTTGTTTGTTTGGGTCACATATTTTGTGATTAAGTAACCATTTTAAGAAAAAAGACCTGCCACCAGATGGGAAAGTGTTGTTCTCTTTCAGAACTAGAAAAAACTCACATAAATGCGATGGGGCGCAGTGGCTCAGTGGTAGAGCAGTTGACCTATAACTGGAAGGTTGGCATAACAAGATGGGCTTTAATTGTTTATATCAGTGGCCCAGTGGTAGAGTGGTTGTCCTTCAACCAGAAGGTAGGTGGTTCGAATCCCGCTCTCTCCACAGTTCTTACTGTTGTTGTGTCCTTGGGCAAGACACTTAACCCACCCCCCCTCCAGTGGTGTTCCAGCTGTGACACTGGTGAATGGAACCTTAATGTACGTCGCTTTGAATGAAAGTGTCTTCTAAAAATGTAACGCGGGTGAATGTAAGTCACTTTGGATAAAAGCATCTGCTAAATGACTAAATGTAAATATCTTTCCTTCCTTTGTCACTGTAGCGCACGAGGAGGTGTGCACCACTAACGATGGCATGATGCATCGTGTTGGAGACAAGTGGGACAAACAGCATGATGTCATGGGTCACATGATGGAGTGCACCTGTCTGGGACACGGCCGCGGAGAGTGGAACTGCATTGCTCACTCACAGCTGCAAGGTCAGGATCTCCTAACTGTCAAAGTTGTTATTTAATATGACCTTAGAGCCAGTAAATATTGTTTATTACATTTCCCTTTTCCCTCTTGCCTTGTTAACATCCAGATCAGTGCATTGTAGATGGCTACACATATGAAGTCAACCATGAATTCTCTAAGCGCCACGATGCGGGCTACATGATGAACTGCACCTGCTTCGGACAGGGGCGTGGACGCTGGAAGTGTGACGCTATTGGTGTGTGAAGGGTTAATTATATTTTTGGGGGAAACAAAGGCCATAGGCCTTAAACTGTTTTCTACATTTATTGAAACAGATCAGTGCCAGGAGCCACAGACCAAAGCCTACCATCAGATTGGAGAGTCTTGGGATAAAACTATCCATGGCATCCACTATCGCTGTTATTGCTATGGCAACGGGAATGGGGAGTTGAGATGTGAACCACTGCAGAACTACCAAGGTAGGAAAAAGTTTGGACAGACGAAACACAAGAATAAATTGGCACAGTGGCTCAGTGGTAGAGCGGTCGTCCTTCAACCTGAAGGTAGGCGGTTCGATTCCCGCTCTTCCCACAGTTCATACTGTTGTTGTGTCCTTGGGCAAGAAACTTAACCCACCTTTCCTCCAGTGGTGTTCTAGCTGTAACACTGGTGAATGGAACCTTAATGTAAGTCGCTTTGAATGAAAGCGTCAACTAAAAAAAAACACTGGTGAATGGAAGTCGCTTTAGATAAAAGCGTCTGCTAAAAGACTAAATGTAAATGTGAATACCATTTTCAAAAGTTGAAGTCCCTATCACCCCATACACAATAATATAATCTTTTCTGAAAAAAGACAAAAAATATCACATGATTGAACATTAGGTGATTATCACGCTGATGAACACGTAGCAAATAATGGAGTCTCACGCTGACAAAAAGTAAAAAAAAATTAAAAATGTAAAAAGAGAGAATATATTTGAGAAAGATCGGAGAAAATGAATGAACAATACATAATTCATGTCATGCATGAAGCAGCGACCTCTGAAAAGTTACTTGTCAAATGTGTGTCATTAGTTTCAGAGACTGCTGAGTTAATAAAGTTACAAACTCAACTTTTAAAAGTGTACATAGCACTGTAGAGCATACATGTGATGCAGAGGCAACAAAGAATGACAAACTGTGATGAATATAGTAGTGCAGTGTTATATCAGACTTAAAAAAGACTGTGGGCGTAGGACTGGGTTTAGCACTGTCTGGTCATTTGGTTTTTATCCCATAAAGGACTCACTAAGACTGAGCCAAGATACCTTTTACTGACACAGCAGTGTTTGTACAGCCTGGTTTGTTCTACTTTCTTCTCACATCATCTTGTAAATGTGTCTCCTAAGACGGCTACAAACCAGTCCAGGTGATCATCACAGAGGCAGGAAAGCAGCCCGACTCCCATCCCATTCAGTGGAACGCCCCCTCGTCTGTCCACATCACTCAGTACATCCTTAAATGGAGAATTGTGAGTCTTGATTGTGTTTTCTATCAAATGGTATAGGTGTGTTTTTTGCCTTTACCATTAAGATAACATAACATCTAGGAAAATATTTTTTTTACCATATGATTGAGATCACCGTTCACTAAAGCATGAAGCATTAAAAAAGATACTTATGTGATTTAATTATAATGGCCTTTATATTTTTATATAGTTAGTATATTGTTTTTATTCTGCATATGCACCCTTACAAAGACAATAATAAGACATGATTTAGATTTTATGAATTGATTCACGTGGGTTTTAAAGGCTTTAGTGTTAACATCTGTGCCAATCATTTTTTACTGTCTGAATGAAGTCATTGGTTCAGTCGAGCATGAAGCATTAAAATGACAGCCATGTCATAAAATCACCCTTAATATTCTGCATACACAACACAGTTTCCTCTTCCTCTCTTGACTTCTTCTCACAAGTCAAGACTTCAAATACGGTGAAGCTGCTGGAATGTTTTCAAACATAATTGAAGTCTGACAGATTTCCTTTTAAGGGCCATGAACATGTGTTTTTTGGAAGAGTTCCTCTTCCCGATTGGGCTTTCATGCTGTGTAAGGCTACAGTAGTATAAATACTTGAAAAAGCAGGATGTGGCTCAAAGTATGCAAACTTTTGTATAAAGCTTTTAGAGGTAGGCTGCTTGGAAGAATTAGGATGCCATATTTACATCCTGCAAATGGATCAGACTTAAAAAATAAAACATTCTCAGACAACCTTTGCTACATTAACAGAATACCATTAGGTCCTGTCTTGTGTGATAAATGTGGAAAATTACCTTACAATTATCAGCCATAATAAGAATTGTTAATGACCTTACCATCTTTATTCTAGAAAAATACCCGTGCACCTTGGAAGGAGGCAAATATCCCTGGACACCTCAACTCCTACACCATCTCTGGGCTGCGTCCAGGCATCACTTATGAGGGACAGCTCATAAGCATCCTGCGCTACGGACGCCGTGAAGTCACACGCTTTGACTTTACCACAACCTCTGGCTCTCGTGAGTCTTAATAAGCAGCCAATATTATTTCTGACTGTAGAGGAAGTTGAATAGAAGTATAATGACATCCTTTCTTGTCTCAAGTGGAAACAACGGAGGGAGAGACAACACAGCCTCCTTCAGTGATGGACACCTCTGAGTCTGTGACAGAAATTACCTCAAACAGCTTTGTCGTTTCTTGGACGTCTGCATCCACCACTATCTCAGGCTTCAGGGTGGAGTATGAGCTCAGTGAGGAAGGGGCCAAACGCAGGGTCTTGGGTAAGAAATATTGACTAAAACCTTTTTTTTTTTTTTGTGTTTCCATCTGAATTAAATTTCAAGCAATGGCACAAGAATAAGTGCATTTATAAAATGTTGAGTCTGTATTCAGTCTTTGAATCTCAAAAATTAATCTTTAAGTCACCAGTACAAACCTTCTCTGCCTCTGTCCAGATCTTCCTCAAACCTCCACATCTGTCACCATCAGCGAACTCCTGCCAGGACGCAGGTACAATATACACGTTTACGAACTCCCAGAGGAGGGAGAGCCAAACCTCATCCTGAGAACTTCACAGACAACAGGTTTGTCTTTCGCTCATGTGCCAAAATCTTTAACATTTCTATTCAAGCTTACATAAACTCATTCTTAGCTGTGTTCTTCTCTCAGCTCCAGACACCCCAGCCCAACACGCTGTTGACGATGTGGGAGAAACCTCCATTCGCATCAGCTGGTCACGCCCTCAGGCCCCTATCACTGGTAGGGCACTGGACTAAGTACTGATGCACATAATTAGCCCTTTTCTATGTTGTGCATAACCTATTGTCTGTGTTCGCCAGGTTACCGTGTGATATACACTCCCTCTATGGAAGGCAGCAGCACAGAGCTGACATTGCCGGACACAGAGACCTCAGTGACTCTTGTGGATCTCTTGCCCGGTCGCCTTTATAACATCAGCATTTACGCAGTGGAGGAGGAGCAGGAGAGTGAGCCTGTCTTTGTGCAAGTCAGCACATCCGGTTCTTCTTTTCCAGGTAATCATACTTTCCTTTAGATAGATGTTCTTAGATTTATCTGGTTATGGCACATTTAAGCAAAACCGAATACATATCCCCCTACGCTTATTATTACAGCCCTGGGTCTTACAAATAAAGTGTCTGTGAGAATCTACATGTGATATGTGAAAACTGGCTGTGGCCCCTCTATAGCCTTATATGGTGAGCTAGATAAGTGAAGTTTTAGACAAACAATTAAAGAAAACAGATCATATGAGCCTGCCCAGCAGCAATATATATAATGACAACAGATTATAATCTGCGTGTGTCAGGCATAACATTTATTACTTCATTAAAAAGGCAGAAGACTAAAATTTCCAGTCCATACTCATACTGAAGCTTGGGAACTAGACTTTGTTTTCAAAAGTCTCAGAAGATTTATATATGATGCAGATGCTACTGGAACTTTGAACTTTGAACTTTGAAAAAGCCAGAAAGTGGGAATGTAGCCTTAGTGGATGAACCCTGAAACCATTACTCTATGAAGCACATCTTCTTGACTTTTTAAAACTTAGGAAACAAATGCATTTCATTAAACTGTACTGACTAAATCCTTTGTTGTTCAATCTGCCTGTTTACAGAGGAGGTCCCAGCTCCCACAGACCTGCAGTTTTATGAAGTGTCCGACGTTAGGATCACCATCACCTGGACTGGACCGCCCAGCGAAGTGACCGGATACAAGGTCAACTTCTCCCCCGTTGGACATGATGGCACTGAGACAAGGCTCCTGCAGCTTCCCATCTCACCCAATGCATTTGCTGACATCACCCACCTGAAGCCCGGGACACTGTACCGATTTTACATCTACGCCATTAATGGTGGTGTGGAGAGCAAGCCACTGGTGGGAGAAAGAGCAACCAGTAAGCAGCAACCAGCTTTTGATCTTGACAAGGACCCTTCCACAGTTTAGGAGCCATAATTGAAAAATCTATTCTCTTTTTGGGAAAACAAACAGTAATTAACTAGGTTGCCAATCTGATTCGAGAGCATAGACTATTTAGAAACTTAATTCATCTATGAGCCAATAAAGTATTACAGAATCAATTGTGAACATGAGAGGGAAACAACCCTGACAAAAAGGTTTTGCACTAGTTGAATCAAACAGTATTCTTGAGCATAAATCCACTTTTCTAAGTGGTGTATTGACAGGCTTAACCATAGCTCATTGCCTCAATTAAAAACAACATGAAAATAAGCATGATTTCTGCTTCTGACATGTGTTTTTTTTTATTCTATCAGAACCAGATGCCCCAACCAACCTCCGAATCTCTGAAATTCGCTCTGACAATGTGTTGGTCATTTGGGAGGCTCCTCGTGCCATTGTTTCTGGATACCGTCTTTACCTGAGCCTTGAGGGCTCTAGACCCATTGAGAAGAAGATCTCAGGCCAGGTCAACGAGTACAATTTGAGAAACCTGCGTCCTGACACACAGTACACTGCACAATCCACTCTGAGCTGGACAATGACCTCAGTGAAGGGGTGACGTCATATTTCACCACAGGTTGGTGCCAAAGCACCATCGGGCAATATTGACAGAAAGTTTAAAAGACTATTAAATATTTTGCATTATGTTGTTTTCCAGCTCCTGAGATCAGAAACGCTCCTCCGTTTAGCACTGAGGTCACTGACACCTCTATCATTATCACCTGGATCCCTGTCCGAAGATTTAGCTACAAGGTACCACAAATGTGTCAGTAGATTGTATAATGATGAGCCAATGCTTCTGTCTTTAACTTAAACCAAAGTTCGCAGATACTTGATTGCTTATGTGACTATTTGTAACTTGATCACAAAACAGGAATTTTTTTTTTATTACAATCTTTATACATGTTTGAGAAAGTACATTTGGAGATTTTCATCTTTCTATTTCTGGAAAAAAAGACATGGCTGTTCTGTTGGGTGGAGGTCAAGATATGGTCCATTTGATTTAAGACATGAAACTGTATCTAACTATAGATTATTAGGTGATTATTTTAAACTCAACTATTGGCAACCATTTTTAGCACTTGGTTATAAAGTGATAAAGGTTATAAAGTGAAAGTCAACAAACTTGCAGTTTTTGTGTTAAGTGTTAACCTGGCTGTTTTTTTTTTGCAGCTCTCTGTTCTCCCCAGTCAGGAAGGTGAATCTCCCAGACAGGACACCTCTGAATCTGGACGTGTTTATGTATCTGGTCTCATCCCAGGAACCGAGTACACCTACAGTGTTCAGCCTATTTTCAATGGACGTAACCGCGGAAACCCCATCACACGCAATGTTGTAACTTGTGAGTAATATTAATGCTTTTCCTTTTCTCAATACAAAAGAAACCCAACATATTGTGTACTATCTCTAGGATTTCAAAGTAATAAAGTATCCAGAAAAGCGCTGTTAAAACCGTTTGGCTGAAGTTACAAGTTTCTCATGCTTGTGTTGTGTCACTGTCTGCATTCTCCCCTTGCGCAGCTCTGTCTCCACCAACTGACCTGAGAGTGGAGACCAATCCTGACAGAGGAGATCTCACTGTCTACTGGGTCGCATCCAGAACACCTGGTAAATATTGACTTTGCTCCCTACGCACTTTGAGCCCATTGGACAATGCCAAGAGTAGCCCATGTCCCATTTTTTATCTAGGGCAAAAGGACTCTTAGTTCAAAAAGTTCTTTTCTTATCTCATGTGTTTGTGTTCCTCTTACAGGCATCACAAATTATAGGGTGACAAGCAGCCCGACCAACGACCAGCGAGGAAGGTCTTTGGAAGAGTCTGTTGGTGCCTGATCAAACCTCTTGCATACTGGAGAACCTAAATCTGGGGATGGAGTATAATGTCAGTGTGTTCACAGTCAAAGGCCATATGGAAAGTGTTCCTGTTTCTACTATAGTCACCCCAGGTATGAACCTCCAGGAAAACCTTCAGACATGCAAATGGGTTTTAAAAACACGGCTGAGTCCACCTGCTGTGACTGTGTGTTTATGTTGTTCACATATACAGTATTTCACACAAAATACAGTTGAAGCAACACAGCCCTTCCCTATAGCTGCAGTTATTTGTTTGTTCAAGAGATCTTGAGATTTTAGAGATCTTATCACTGAAATGACTATTGACTAAGTGCAATAATGGTCAGGATACAAGCTCATCTGCTAGTTACTAAGCTAATTGCCACGTGAAGCCAGGCAGTTTGTAGAGGTGACTTTGCAAAGGACATCTGACGTATTGCAATATTAACTAGTGTAGTGCAGTAATAAATATAACAAACTACTAACATCAATATTGCCTCATTACCATTTGCATGGTCATTATATTATTAATTGAAATAGTATTTTAAAAGCATGCAACATACAATGCTTGTGATAAACCTATAATTCTGAATGTATTTTTGAATGCAGTAATATTTTCTATCCAGCATGAACACTGTTACTTCCTACATCTAGAAAATGTAATGTTTTTAATCATTTTTGCTTTTGAGTCTTGTATTGTTGACTTTTAATCCTGCTTGCACCTTGCACATGGCCTAACCCTTTCAGAAATTCCACCTCCACGTGACATTGAGTTTGTCGACATTACTGACACCAGCATTGGCCTGCGATGGATCCCTCTGACCCTTACTAGCATCACCGCTTATCGGATATCGGTAGTGGCAGCGGGCGAGAGCTTGCCCATTTTTCAAGATTTAGTGGAGGTGTCTGCTGGTTATTACACCATTCGTGGCTTGGAGCCGGGGGTGGACTATGACATCAGTATCATCACAGTTACTGAAGACGGGGAAAGCGGGCCGACCACATACACAAAGCACACACATGCTGGTGATTTACCACTCACTCACTTACTCAGATGGGAGGACAAGGGATTTCATTTAGGAGGAAAAAGATGAAAAAAACATGTAAAGAGATTATATGTAGTATAGACACAAATATATTCACCTTATTCAAACCAGATGGAACTGTAACGTGAGAACATAGATCCCACAATGAAAGCAATTTACTGTGGTGATTTACACTTCCTCAGAAGATACCCATCTTTTTAATCTGATGAAAGGGCCTTTTATGGAAAGGACCTCTTCCAGTTTGTGTCAAACTGAGGCCAACTGGGGCTAAGCGCTGCAGCGGCTATTTGAGTGCCGTGCAATTGGTTCAAAGACATATAACAGGCCATCTGGATGACCAGTGCCTTGTTAAGAAATATTTTAATGATATAATAATAATAATAATGGATTGATATAGCAATATTTCTAAATATTATCTTAAAAATTATCATAAGTATGTAAAGAATTATTCAATATATTGTCCTCTCAATCCTCATTGTAAATTCACACCAGTTATATTTCACACACCAATACAGTATTTCATTGTAAGCCTACAAAGTAAATTTAACCAACCACTTTATGAATAGAGTTATTAAAGTATATTTGCAGTGATTAGTGGTGATTGGCTAAAACATAAACATCCATTTTTTTCTTTCAGCCATACCTGCTCCAACCAACTTGCAGTTCAGTGGGGTGGGTCCTGACCATATCAGAGTCACATGGACGGTCCCCAATGTGGCAACATCAAGTGACATCTCACGTTTTGTCATCCGCTATCACCTGGTCAGCAGAGACGATGACATTAAGGAGGTCAATGTGGGTGGAGCCACCAACACCTTCCTGCTGCAGAGTAAGATTTGAACCACTTGAAGGAGGTTTGTGGCTTATTTAAGGCTGAAATGTTTTAAATGAATGTTTTCTTTTCAGACCTACTACCAAACACAGAGTACCATATCAGTGTTGTTTATGTCTACGGGGAAAGAGAGAGTGAACCAGCAACAGGAACTCAGAGGACAAGTAAGTTATTATTAGATGCAGTCATGTGTATGGCAGGTTCAGACAATTCAGCTTGTTTTTTTAATACATATTACATAACAGCCCTTTCAACTGGAGCAGCACTGTATAGGTCGGGACAGTTATTTTTAACAATTGCAAACAAACAAACTATGCATCTTGCTTAATCATTGTATATGTTGTCCTCAGGTCTGGATGCTCCTACTGGGCTTGACTTCTCTGACATTCAGACCAACTCTTTCACTGTCCACTGGGTGTCTCCTACTTCTGTTATCACTGGTTATCGTATCCGCTATCAACCGACCAGCGGAGGGCGCACTAAGGACGAGAAAGTGCCACCATCCAGGACACACTACACTCTAACAGGACTGACACCAGAGACAGAATACATCATCTACATATACGCAGTGAGCCATCAGCAGGAGAGTCAACCTCTAACCGGCACTCAGGCAACCAGTCAGTCCACGCACAAGCACACTCCAATGTTCTCATTTTCATTCCCCATATTGACCTTTTTATAACATATCTTTCAGTCTCTGACGCACCTACTGACCTGGTGGTGACAACAAGCACCCCTACCAGCATCTCCATCCGATGGGACGCCCCCTCTGTTTCAGTGAAGCACTATAGGATCACCTACAATAGCGCAGGTCAGTACAGATTTTATTATTCTGCTTGCCCTATACTGTCTGTATTTCAGGAAACAAAATATATTAATCAAGGTTAAAAGGATAGATCAGGATTTTAGAATTACCTTAAAAATACTAAGGGCATTACTGTGCATACTTACTAGTTATACCGCTTTGCACAACAACAAAAATGGGATAAAAATGGAAACAAAATCGATAAATTAAATCTATCACTATAACACTACAACTTCCAAAGCCACCATTTTGACAGTAAACAGTACTGCAGTTTCTTTTATAAAGAAGGATGCTGCTTACGCTCTGATTTCTTGTCTGGGCCAGAGAGTCATTTATGTTTTAAAGCACTTGATATGCTTGAGATGCATGATAAAAAAGTTTTTAATTATCAAGTTATTGTTTTTATAACTCATTATTTAGGAGAGACGCCTCAAGAGTTCTCAGTCCCAGGATCTCAGACCACAGCCACCATCACTGGATTAAAGCCTGGCACTGAATACACCATTACAGTGTATGCTGTTAGTGGACGAGGAGACAGCCCTGCCTCCAATACCCCCGTCTACATCACATACTGGACCGGTATGGCAGCATTAATGTTATTGTCCTAACTAAGAATCAAAACATTACAGTGTTTAACTTACAGTTTCCTTGTGTTTTCTTTAGATATTGAGGCGCCTGCTGACTTAAAGGTAACTGATGTGAGGGACAATGCCTTCACAGTGCGCTGGTCTCCTGCTCAGGGACCCATCAGAGGCTACAGAATAACAAGTAGCCCTAAAAATGGCCTAGGACCCTCCTACTCTGAGGTGGTGAGCCCAGGTAAAACAGCCAGATGTCAATACTTTTTTTGACTATTTATTTATTTATTTATTTATTTATGTATACCTGGACATTAGTACAACTGTGTTCACTGTTTATGAGTTTGACCGTTGTGTCTCTGTTGGTTTATTACAGGTCACACGCAGATGACATTCACAGGTTTGAACCCCACCACTGAGTATGTGGTAAATGTCTACGCCCTGGGAACAGACGGGCAGCCATCATCCCCCGCTGAAGAGAACGCTATCACAGGTTAGAATTATTGTTTAAACTATGTAAATATTCAGGTTACCTACCGAAAATGCTGGTGCCTTTCTATAAAAAAATCTTATGTAATATAGTGTGTTCTCATGAGAAGTATCTTTCAAACCAGACACACCTCGTCTAAAAAGAGGGGGTAGTCCCTGTTTCATGCTGTAAAACGAATAAAAAATTTATTAAGAATACGAATAAAGTAAAAATAGTGTTCAGACATTGCACTGCACTGTTATGTTGGAAGAGCAACATTTCCAGGTTGAAACTAAACCCTTTCTTGCAGCTATGGACCGCCCCAAAGACCTGACCTTTTCTGAGATAGACTCCACCTCTATACGTATCACTTGGGACAGACCTGATGGCACTGTGACAGCCTACCGCGTCCTGTACCGAAGCCCTGAAGAAGAAGAGAGGGAGTTGCGTCCAGCACCCAGAAGAGACCAGGACAGTGCGGTGATCAGAGGCTTGCGTCCCGGGACAGAGTATACATTTACAGTCATTGCTATGAATGGTCGCACAGAGAGCACACCTCTGGTTGGAAAGCAGGCTACAGGTACCTACAAGAACTTAAAAGAAAGAAAAAAAGATTTATTAGTACAAAAATTACAAATTTATTTCCTGTCCCATAGTCATCCCAGCTCCATCCAACCTGATGATATCTGAGGTTGGCCCATCCTCCTTTGTTGTTGTATGGACAGCCCCTACTGCACGCCTCACAGGCTACCGCATTGTTGTTACCCCCAAACTCATCAACGGACCATCTAAGGAAATGAATGTGGCTCCAGATACGACAAGGGTTACTGTGCCGGGACTCATGGTAAATACTTGCCTGGTTTGAAAATGTGTGAAATTATATTGTTTCGTGTGATACTAACTTTACATTAATATATTTAAGGTGGCAACACCCTACCAGATTAACGTGTACGCTCTGAAGAACTCCGTTACCAGCCGGCCCCTGCAGGGAGAAACAACCACTCTGGAAGGTGATTAGTACTTCCATCGACGTCTATAAACTGTTTTTTATGTGTCTAATGGATTTGTTGACGGATTGCTAATTGGTCAACAGCAAAGATTAATTGGATTAACTGTACTATTGAATTGTGTTGTCTTTATTTATAACTGTAGACTACGCTGTTTCATATCCGGATTGAATTCTTTAATAAACATCCTTATTCCTCTCCTCCAAAGACATAAGTCCCCCACGAAGGGTCCGAATCTCTGACGTCAAAGACACTTCTTTCACTCTGACCTGGCGCACCAACTCTGAAACCTTTTCCGATTTCCTTATTGAGGCCATGCCCCAAGGCAGCACTCAGCCCTCTTTCACCGAGACCATCCCAGGAGAAGAACTCACCTACACACTCAAAGGTAAGCAATGGATTTAAAGTAACAGAACAGGCAGGAAAAATGCATGTCATGGTCTAATTTTTTTTATATTGTTATTATTTAGGTCTTCAACCAGGAACAACATACATTGTCAAGCTGTATACCTTGAATGGCAGCATAAGGAGTGCCCCAGTAGTTCTCACTATTCCAACAGGTAAAGTCTAAAAATAACCACAAATGTTTCATCTCTTCCTCCAATGCAAAATATTGAGTAATAAAAAATATTTGCTGGAAACTACATTCCTCTTGACTTCTTTCTCTGAAAAAGTCTGGACTTTTTTTTGCAGCCAAACCAGTGGTCCAAGCCCCCACCAATTTGTACGTCACCTCCTTGACCCCCACCTCGGTCTCCTTTACTTGGGAGCCACCCTCCACTCACATCACAGGATACTACATCACCTACGAGCAGTCAGGAGACTCGCCCCGACCGCTCATTCCACAGCCTCACGCTGGACAAAACTACGCCACAATATCTGGTATATTTCAATGTATCTTTAAATTCTGAATAATGTAAAGACAAGTAGTAAACTTAAAGATAACAAAAACTCAGATATCAAGTATTATTTTTGTTAAAATGATGCACAATTTTAAGTCATATTTAGATTTTTAAAGTTTCTGTGACTCACTTATTGTTGTGACTTGTTTCAGGCTTGAGACCAGCAACAGAGTACATAATCAAAATAATCGCCATCCAAAACACTCAGAGAAGCCCCCCTCTGCTTGTACGCTTCAGGACTCGTGAGTGTTTTAAGCATGTTTATTTATTTTTTATTAAAAGTCTCCTGTGACATAAATGAGAGGAAAATACATAAAGGAATAAATAAATATTACACAACAAAAATGGCAAACACATAAACAGGTAAGTTTTATATCAAATGCAGTGAGTAGCAGCTTGTGTGTACCTTTAGATGCTCTGACATCTATTATGTAGTTAAATAACTCCCTGTATTTTGAATGCCTGTAGAAATGCCATTCAAAATATCTATGTGTGTGTTTGTAATTGTGCAAGGCATACTTTGCCATTGAGTGGTAGCATTAGTGTTGCACATACATTGCCTCCTTTTGGCTGAGATATGTTACCGCGGCTTTGCAATACCTCCCCCTCTAACCTGCCTGCTTCCCTAACCTGCTTTTTCCACCTAGAACCAGACTCCCTGCTTCCTTTGCCGCAGCCTCACCATCCAGGAGGTGTTGATGACAAGCTAGATGTACCTGAAACAGTTTTGGACTACAAAATTCAGGTAGTGGGTAACAATGTCCAGGATGGGGTTGGTGGCCAAAGCCAGCGTGTGGAGTACACAGAGTACAACAACAATGGAGACAGCACAAACCCTCAGACACCTATTGGGCAGTTTCGTGAGCCTGTGGTATTTCTTCCCCTTCCCGATGCAGAGGGCCGCAGGAAGCCCATTGTGAAGTTGAACATACCGATTGGCGTCAGACTCCTGAATGAGACAGAATTACCACAAGAAGTCCAAACCCAAACCAGCATCTCCTGGAAGCCATTCAAAAAGAGTAATGCTTACCTTGTTTCCTGCGAACCACTCACAAACCAACGCGAGAAGATGTTCCAGGTAAATGTTCTATGTTTTATATCTATTTAATAAATGTGTCCTATGTGACTTCATCTAAAATCGTCTGTCCCATAAATAGGTCCGTCTGCCAGGTACGACCACCACTGCCACCCTGATAGGACTGACCCCAGGAGCAAACTATAATGTCATTGTAGAGGCTCTTTTGGGAGCGCTCAAGCACAGGATTTTGGAGCAGGTTGTCACAGCTGAAAATAGAAGTACGTATAATAATAAGTAATACTCCCTAGTTAATATAGATGTAATGTATGCAATTACCTTTTTTCTTTCAGTCCCAGATGGAGACACTTCTACCACGGACTCATGCTACGACTCTTTTACTGCAACACACCATGAAGTTGGGTCTGAATGGGAGCGCATGTCCGAAACAGGCTTTAAACTCTGGTGCAGATGTTTAGGCCTGGGCAGTGGCCACTTCAGATGTGACTCATCCAGTAAGTGAGGTTTTAGGCTCTGTTAGTTAATAATCGAGTTTGTTTAATTTGGTGTTTCTGACTGTTTGTAAAATCAGAATGGTGCCACGACAATGGAAATAATTATCGCATTGGAGAGAAATGGAACCGTCACGGTGAGAACGGTCACCTGATGAGCTGCACTTGTTTGGGAAATGGCAAAGGAGAGTTCAAATGTGAACCACGTAAGGCATCAAGGAATTGATATATCTAATTGATCAACTTACTCAACAAGGCTTTGTAATTATATGGTCTGAAATATGTATCTATGTAGATGAATCGGTGTGCTACGATGACGGGAAAACATACCAAGTAGGCAACCAGTGGCAAAAGGAATACTTGGGTGCTATTTGCACCTGCACTTGTTATGGAGGACAACAGGTAAAACAGCTTCATGTTTAGAGTGCAGCTTAATGCCTTTGATAACTTGAAATCATGCGCAAATTGTGTGACTATGCATGTTTGTTTGGTCACTTCAGGGTTGGCGATGTGATAACTGTCGTAGACCAGGGGCTGATGTAGACAGCAGTCTGCTACAGCCTGTGAGATATGGAGTCAACACACTACACAAACCGGTAACATACACAGAACAAAGAAAAATGCTTATTTGACATAAAGGATTTAAAAACAGTACATCTTTACTTTTTCCCCCCAGAATATCCATTGCCCTGCGGAGTGTTATCGACCAGACCTGTTGGCAGATGCCCACCAAAACCCTCGGGAATAAAGAAATCGTCTTGCTCCCTTACCGTCCAAACGCTGCATCATTTTACCCAGGACACCCTGCTCTGAAGGAACTGCCATTTCACTTTATGTTCAGCTGAAACTACACTGCTCTGTTGTCATCTATTACAATCAATATTTTTACTGATGAGTGTCACTGAAGTTCAGACTCATGCTTTACCATTCAGACTTACATTTAGCAGAAATTCACGCACTGTTATGAAAGATTGTCACTGTATTTTCACTGTTTGTGTACTGACTTTCTGTAGCCCTTCTTTGGTTAACAAGCACTGTGTATAATTGACACATTTTAAGTCTAATGACTAATTTAGCCCTTTAATCTCAACGTGTGAATGTTTCAACCTTGATGTGAGAATTGATGTGTTCTATTTTTGTACTTTGTTTTTTGTGCCAAAGTTGTTTCTACAAAAAGGTCCATTATTTTAATAAAGCTGGAGAGATCATGAAGTACAAAAATGTTTAAGGATTTGAAATGTGTCTTGATTAATTAGAAAACGAAATGCAAAAGGTTGAAGAGGAAAAGTTAAAAGCCGGTCACGGTGGTCTTTTGTTTTTCCTACACAAAGCCTTTGTAAAAATATAGGAAAAAAAAAAAACACATTCATTACAGATTATTACTTTATTTTATTATGAATCACAACCTACTGTGTGTGTTGGAATGTAGTAGTGTTAAAACAGTGCATTAGCAGGAGGAGGAATGCTTGGAGTAACAGCAGTGGCTTTAACCTAAATCTCTTGGGTTTAAAGACAACACTTGGAGAAGTGCTCAGTGGTGGAAGAGGCGCAGGTTGGTGTGCACCAGAGTGATGCCCTGCTCGTTACAAGCATTGATCACCACTGCATCAGCTGCAGAGCCTGCGGGAGCTGCGATGAAATCAACACCACTCTACGGAGACAAAAGAAATATCACTTTGGTTAAACTAAATCTTGTGAAAGACTCAGTCAGGATTACATTTCTATACAATAAGAGGCAAAGGCACACTCTGTGGAACCTCAAGGCAGGAGGGGGTAAAAAGAATATATTTGATTCAAAGTTTGCTTTCAGTTGAGTGTATTCATTTTTTTATTCCAATTTAGTTATTAGTGTGTTGGCCATTTGTCTGCACAACCTAGAAACTGCAGCTTAACAAGGCTGCACATCTGGAGGGTTCACTTGTTTAGGGTTTTCTTTTAGAACTTTGAAATTTGTCTTGAAATGTTTAGTTGGTTTATATATTAAAAAAAAAAAAAAAAAAATTGTATTAGATCTGTGAAAGTGAGCCACTGTAGGGTCCACTGCAAAGGGTCATGACATTGCCTCCAGACCGAGACGTGATGAGCCAATACATTTTTCAGAGTGAGCACTTACCCGCTTAGCCCGGTCTATGTTATCTCTGAAGGGGAAGAAGGCATCAGAGCTGACAGCCACAGCCTGCAAGGAGCTGATCCAGTTTTTCTTCTCAGTCTCAGAGAGAGGCTCTGGGACTTCGTCAAACATTGACTTCCACACTGCCAAGTCTGGGCCCTATAAATGGATGTATTAGGGTGAGATGAGAACACACACATTTTAATGTAATAATAATAATAAAACAAAAAAACGGGTATCAAATACCTCTCCAATGGTGTTGCTGACATACTGATCAATTGCATTAGCCATTTCAGCTCTTTTTACACCAGCCCGAAACTTCATGTTCAAGACTCGGGGGTGGTGTCTCAGCCACCAGTTATCAGCTTTATCACCTGCCAGTCGAGTGCAGTGGATACGAGACTGCTGACCAGCACCGATCCCAATAACCTGTAACACGCAAATACACACCATCATACATTTCAAATAAACTTGTTGCTATTCCAGATGAAGTTTCCTCTCTTACTTATTCTTACCTGGCCATCTTTAGCATAACACACAGAGTTTGACTGGGTGTATTTAACAGCAATAGTGGCCACAGTGAGGTCTCGCACAGCAGCTTCAGACAGCTTATAGACACAAACAATTAGAATGAACATGTGCCGATTAAATAGAAAATGAAGAATCAGAAAGTAAACTGCAAAAATATAAATACATTTGTTAATACTGAAATACACAAAACAGTTTTACAAGTAAAAAAATTAATAAATCTTACCGAGCCATTGGAAACAATATTGTTGAAGAAGTCCTTATCAATTACACCTCCATTCCTTTTTTGTTTGAGATAGAGCCCAAACAGCACTCTGACCTCTGTCTCATCGGGCTCATAATCAGGATCCATCTAGGCAATTTGGACAAACATTAACAAGTGTTACTTTGACTACAATTAGAATATGTTTTTAAATAATGTGAAACTAATCTCACCTGAAGCACACAATAGTTGCCATTTTTCTTTTTTGAGAGGATCTTGAATGCCTCCTCTTCATAACCAGGAGCAATGATGCCATCAGAAACCTTTTGAATTAGATAGTTTTGAGTTAAAACTCCTCATATGTAGGAAAGTGCTTTTAAAACATCAAGTAAATTAAGACTTTACCTCTCTTGATATAATTTTTGCAGTGGAAACATCGCAAACATCTGAAAGAGCAATAAAGTCCCCAAAAGAAGACATTCTGTCGGAACCTGCAAACACATACAGGTATATCAATATAAGGCTACACTCATCAAAAGCATATGTAGGTTTTTTTTATGTTTCCTCACCTCTTGCTCTGGCGTAGGCTGTGGCCAGTGGGCTCAGATCCTGCAGCATATCATGCACCATACACACCTTGGCTTCCTCGTCAGTCAAAGGAACTCCCACAGCAGCTCCTTCAAAACCAAAGTCAGAAGTCATTAAACGCCAAAGACAATTTAATATCATCATAATAGATTATATAAATGTCAATAAAGTCTTACCTGCAGGACTGACATGTTTAAAGGATGTTGCAGCGGCCATACCGAGAGCCTTTTTCAGCTCTCTGACCAGCTGCCAGGCGTTCAGAGCATCACACAGGTTGATGAAGCCAGGTGAACCATTGACAACTGGTGGCAGGTCAGATTATTTTAGTCGAGCTTACTTTTAAACACTTGGACATCTGATATGCTTTATCCAACAAGGTTATTTTCTCCAAGTAAACTAACTACTGAGTCAGTGAGAATAGTTACCTTTGAGGGGCAGTGCTGGTCGTAGAGTATACAGTTGAGCAGGCGCTTGGTGGGGGTTCATGCCATAACGCAGAGGCAGCTGGGAGACGCCACGGCTATACTGCCCACGAAAGTAATCCGATATGGCATCGTCGTATTGTGCTGTATGTGTAAAAGCCTAAACAACCGAGCAAATAAGTAAATATAACAACTTCTCAAATGTAGCTTATTATAAAATGGGCTTTGTGCTGTGAACTAAGTGCCTCTTTGGTACAGTTTAGCAAAAAGGTTAAAGTTCACAGGGTCATCACATGTTGTAACCCAAGCACACATTTCAAAATGTGTTAAAGTCAGTGCTGGACTTTGTCTTGACCCTCATCCAAAAACAAAGACTAAAAGAATAGCAGCAGCAACAGAAATAATGACCAGCTTTACATCATTTTCTTAGACATAATCACAATAAAAATAGACTGGCATCAAAGCACTGAGTACAAATAATTAATTTAGGAGATAAATAATTCTATAACATACATACTGGACCTGGGAGGGAAAAAAATCTCAACATGAACAAAATGGAATAAACACTCAAAAAGTTCAGTTGAGTTGCTGCTGTGCCACAACCCATTAAAAAAGGTAATGCGCCCTTAGTTACAATTAGGTGGGACTGAAGATAAACTCTTAGCCTCCACTTTAATTTGCTGTGGTTGTTAAAATGTGTGTTAGAGAACCAAGTCAAATGCACAGTAAAAATTGGAAGATTTTCATGTAAAAAAACAAAAAAACAACAAAAACAAGCAGTTACTTTTAGGGCCAGTGTCCTGCGAGTTTCCAGGGTTGTGTCTTTACCCCCAGAACTCTCCATCTCCTTGGCAACCATCGAGTAGTCACTGGGGTCGCACACAATTGTGACTCGAGCGTGGTTCTTAGCTGCAGCTCTTAGCAAAGTGACACCACCTGGAAAGACACCAAATAAATGTACAATACTGTTCTTCAAATTATAAACCAAGTGTCTATACGCCTACCAATGTCAATCTGCTCCACAGCATCCTCCACGGTCACATTTGAGTTAGACACGGTCTTTACAAATGGGTACAGGTTGCACACCACCACTCTGCAGAGACAGCAGAGAAAACACATGACACCTCTGTTAACTGAGTCTTGATGTTAACCCCTTCAGTATTGCTCCAAATACATTAGATACATGCATTTTAGAAGCTTATCCAATTTGATCTTTATGTACAAAAAATATAAAATAAAAAAAAAAACGGTATTTGTCTTTTTCCATCAGAGAATCTGTATTGATTAATTCATCAACGGACTACTGCGAGATCTGTGATGAAATCAGATTGTTCTGGCTCTAAACAAATGAGAGTCACAAGACAGGTTTGGAGTAGCAGCAGTTTTCCAATTTAGCAGCTGGTAAATGAGCCACACGTGCTACACAACACTAGCTTGCGATGTGTGTGACAGCCATAAGTCACACACGTGATAAGAAAACTGGGGATAGAATTTTACTGGTGTGTGAAAAACCTAAGCAACAAAAGCATCACATACATAGATTTACACCATTGGTTTTATTTATCATCACCTCTGGTCACTCACCTGACCAGACTGTAGCCCAGTTTGTCCATGTCTGCAGTGTCACTGGGGGTCTTTCTGGCCAATATGCCTCCATGTACCGCAGGATGGAGGGTCTTCACTCGTCCTCCCAGCATCTCTGGATGTCCAGTTAGCTCAGACACATCCCTAAATGACAAATGTACTCATAACTTACTTTGCAATTGAGGTAAGGCTGAAGATATGAAAGATTATTAGGGGAGTTCAAATGTTTGACTACCTCACAAATAAACAATGTGCAATAAATGTCTTTTGACTGTTGGGTGTGCTTCAAAACTTTGTGATATCCCCATGAGGCCTTTATGGTGAAAGCAGTACTAACCTGACAGTCAGCCCAGCATCCCTCAGGGCTTTAGCTGTCCCACCTGAAGCGACCAGCGACAGTCCCACGTCCACCAGCCTTTTGGCAAAGTCCACCAGTCCAGTTTTGTCTGACACGCTCAAAAGTGCTACAAGGACACAAAAATATTCAGAAAGTTTTATCCCAGCAAAACACCACGCGGGTAATGTTAGCCAGTAAGCTAACATCTATCATGTTGCTAAGAAAACCTTGTGAAGAGGTACATTTAATGAAACGTGAGTTACAGTCTTACCTAGTTCAGAGGCCATGTTGTCAGCAAAGTCCGTGAATGAGTCTGTCTGAAAATGAAAAAGACCTTAGTGTGCAGCGCGTCTTTAGTTTGACAGATAGATCCTGCACAGTACGATTTAGAGACAAGAGACAGAAGCGGGTTTAGTCAATGAAAGTTTTCACGCTTCATCATGTGCTTTAAAGACCCGCCCTTCAGACGCAGCCCCGCCCCTACTCAAAATGCGCGTTAAGAGAACCACGCAGCGCACAGAAAGCGCATGCGCCAGAATTTAAAATTAACTATATTATTAGTGAAGCCGTGGATGGTATGATTGTAGGAAATGGGGTGAACTAAGGATGCTAGGGTTTGAGCTACCAGGCAGGAGGACGACCAGAGAGGAGGTTTGTAGGGAAGGACATAAAGGTAGTCGGTTTGAGAGAAGAGGATGCAGGGAATAGGGTTAGAGGGAAGCAGATGAATCGTCTCGCTGCCGAGATCCTAAACTGGCGATTGGCATGAAAGTGCGCTAGCCACAACCACCAGAGGGCGCTTTTTTTTTTAACAAGTTTTGAAAACAAGCCGGCCGTCTGGCAATCAATGACTGTAAAAGGGCCCTTTTACAGTCATTGCTGGCAATCTATGGTTTGGCCACTTTTGTAAAAACGTCACACTACCAGGGTGCGTCTACAGTGGCGGCTACTGGTCTGTCAGAGAGGGAAGCTCATTTTCGGCCTACATCATAAAATTGTCTATTTATTTAAAAGTAAATTCTGCCCTACGTTCCTTATTTCATTATGTTTAGCCACTTGAATGCGAGCACCTTCATTTTTGCATGCTCAACCCTGATCCTGCCCATGGAACTTAATCTTGCACTCACATGTTCATTGCTCTTTTCATGTCTTTTATATGCCCTGTCAAAGTTAGACACTTCTCCAAACCCCACCTTTGACCAAACAACACAGCCGTGAGATGGTTTCATCAAGAGGCATGGCCAGCAGTACATTTTATTTGTCACTCAGCCAGCTAACTTTGTCATACCAGCAGAGCTGAAAAGACCTGTTATTTTTCCCTATCTTTTGCACTAAATCAATCTTAGAATTAAACAGCAGGGCAGATCAACACCTAAGTTTTTCCTTCGCCAAAATCAGGTCAACAATATTAGCACCGTCTGCCATCGTGCGCAGTTTCACCCACGACACAACATTATATGAATGAATGAATGAACGATCTAAAAAAAAATATTAAACTCTGTAAAACTGAAACAAGGAATGTGGTGTATAATTGTGTGAAATGTATGATGAATATATCTATCTATATCTATATATATAATCTATCTATATCTATATCTATCTATATCTATATCTATATCTATATCTATATCTATCTATATCTATATCTATATCTATATCTATATCTATATATATATATATATATATATATATATATATATATATATATATATTGGTATCTAACTGTGGATTACAGCTCCCAAACTGAAAGACAACATAACAACAATGTTCCGTGAAACCTATAAACTGTATGCCTTAAATCTGAAGAAACGTTAGTAAATAAAGTTAAAGCTGGTGTTGGTTGTGATTAAAAAAAAAAGTAAACATAATAGAAAGATGTTCCTGTCATTCTTTAATCATTTCATGTGCCGGATTTGCTGTTGTATCATCTGGAAACTCTCTTCCAGTAGACCCTCTTGTCCTGATGTAATGAAGCCCAGGTGGATTACTCCTCTAAAGCTATTTAATCCTGTGAGAGTGGAATGGGAGGATATCAAAGATCAGATTTGTTGAAGATCAAGCTGTTTACATTAGATATGAGGAGGTAATTCACAGTAACCCCTATGATTGACAGTTAGTTCTCTGAAGACCATCAGAAGATGATCTCAATCCGTGCAAAGTGAGATCAGGAAGAGGTTTATGGCAAGAGTTTGACTAATGCAATAAAAACACTGAATTTCTTTTCAAGAAAAATGATTTGATTGGTGAAATGAAGTGCTCGCTGATCATTTTGGGACAGCCTCTGACCCTGCAAGCTGGCTGTAGAGAGTAAACAGTGTGTTTGTCTGCCCTCTGCTGCTTACACTTAATAGTGCATTCTTTACAAAAAACGTTTATGCAATTCAACACATCTTCTGACTTGACTGCATATTATTTAAATGTATTTGATGCAGCAGTACACTCCTATATGTATTCATGTATATGATGTTGCTTTGACTCTGCTCAGTTAATGTAATAAATAAATACCCTTTATATGGATTCCAAACAGAATATCTCTGATAACAAATAGAAGAGTATGTGAAACAAATGGCTGTAGGTTAAGTTAATTTATTTTTTTTATTCAGAAAGGTAATGTCTTTAAATCTTCAGTGTATGTAGTCTTCTAGTGTCTCTTCCTAAATCCTTCCATCATGTGCCGGTTTTGCTGTTGTATCATCTGGAAACTCTGCTGCAGTAGATCTTGTCCTTGATGTAATGAAGGCCAGGCTTCATCTGTTGGATCCACAGGACCCTTCAAAGCTTTGTCCGTCACTACAAAAACAGTGGCACAAAAATCCTTTTAGAAACACTTTCTATTACAAATTATATATAAGTAGCATTGTAATATTTAGTTTTTTAAAGTTTTTTCTTACCACTGTAGATGTGTGTTCTTCCGACTTTAGCAGACAATGATCTCATCGAAAAAGGTGTTTCTAGGTTTCCTGCAGAAAATGAAAGACATCTGTTAACATTGTTACTTCAGTGTAACAGCTGAGGTCCTAGATTCAAGGTAGAAGGCCTTCTCACTTTTTTTTAGGATCAAGACTCTGCTGACTTTTATCCTCTTCTCCTGAACTGGATGATGTTGGGGACAGCTCACACTCTGGCAGGATTAGTCTTCTTCTCTGTTTCTGGATGCTAAAAGTAGAGAAAATTATATTTTTTAGATGCATTAGTTGCAACAGTTTTTATTTACCACTGAAATTATTTCTTAGACAGTATAAAATATAACAATGTGCACTGATCATGTCACTGGATACCTTTCTTTTGTCTGTCACAGTCTTTTATGTGAAAAGAAGACAGATTTGGAGTGAGACTTCCAGTCATGAGCAAATAAATAACAGTGTTACTTACCTTTGGCTTTAAAAACAAAAAGAGAAGAGCTGGGGATTGCACCAGCCACCCTTCAGTTAGTGGACCATCTGCTCTAGCTCCTGACACTGCTGCTGCTATAACTTAGAACTTAACTTACACAACATTAAAGGTACATGTTGTGATCTTTGACAGATCACCCACTCTACCCTGAACCACTGCCACAATTATCACTTCACTTACTTTGGACTAACAGTTCCTGCAAAATAAGTTCTCCACAGTTTGGATGAGGTCAAGAGAACTTTAGAGAACTTTACCCACTTGTGTAGCATTACAATACTTACTGACATAATCATTTATAATTAACAGAGAAGTGGGGATTGCACCATCAACCCTCCAGTTGGTGGACGACCCCCTCTCTCTTTTACAGAACCAGTTAAAACAAGTGCAAGGCGTACTATGGAGGAAATCCTGGGAAAGGTAAAAATGAACCATCAGGTTTAGTTTCTCAGAATAACTCCAAATATAACTCCAATTTACTGTATTGTTTTGAATTATTATTTTCACTGTTAATTCAATAAAATCCTACATAGCATTCCTTGCTTTATCATTCTTTTTGACACATACACACACTAATAAAAAGATAAAAGTGTAAAATATTGGCGACAATGCCAAACATAGAGTCGCAGAGGTACTGAGAATACTATGTTGGAAATATTGTTAAATGTAGAAAAGAACTGTTTGGGTCAAAACCAGACTTTCAGGTTTTAAATAATCTTTATCCAGTACTTTAGTAGATTTACTGAATTTGTTTTCTGTTCAAATTGACTTATAATGGAATTCCAACATAATATTCAATACCTTTGCTTTTTTAAAAGTATTACAGTATTACAGAATACAACATGAACCAGAGGAGCGAGGATCACACACCAACTCTCCAGTTATTGCACGACCCCCTCGACCACCTTTACAACTTATATTTAACTTATTTAATGTACATATGTACAATCCCCCAGACTGGGAGGAGTAAAGTGCACGTTCAAGCATACAATGTAGGAAACACCCACAGTAAAAGTAATTCCTGGGTATATATATATTTTTAAATATTTTTTAAAGCTTTATCCACAAGATTTGCTGAATTTCTTGGTTTCCAGATTTATTTTGTTATAATTCCTACATTGTATTCTTTTCTTTATTTAAATTTTAGGAATAATATATCATGAACAGAAGTGGGGATTGCACCATCAACCCTCCAGTTGGTGGATGACCCCCTCTCTCTCATGACCTGTCTTATACAGTACCAGTTCTCCCAATGTGGGAGGAATAAAGTCTATATTAACTTTAACGTTAAAAAAGTGCAAGGCGTACTATGGAGGAAATCCTGGGAAAGGTCAAAATGAACCATCAGGTTTAGTTTCTCAGATTATCTATAGTTTTTGGTCAAGTTTTATTAAGTACTTTTATAGATTTACTGTATTTGTTTTTGTTTCAATGTAAATCAAAATCCTACATAGCATTCCTTGCGTTAAATGTTTTTTTTTTTTTTTTTTTTTTTAACCACACACACAATTTAAAATCTGCTCAGTCAAAAGTGTAAAAGATCGGCGTTGTTGTTGCCGAATCGAGCTTCAGAGATCAACAGCCGTTGATATTGAAGTCAGTCGAGTCCAGTCTTCCGGTTGCAGGTGGTAGTGAAAGTAGCGGGTGAAGCCACTGACGGAGGACGTCCCTGCAGAGGTCGATGGAGAAGGACCGTCTGTGGTTTCTTCGTCTAAACGTGGCCTCTTGGAGGAAGGCTCCTCAGCGTCTTCTTCTTCCAAGATCCGTTTGGTGGATCCGCTGGGGGCCGGGGAGGAAGGAGGAGAAGTTGGAGGACCGAAAGCCTCTTCCATAAACCTCTGGAGACAGCTGAACGCCGGAGAAGGACTCCCTGCTGGTTGCTGAAGAACGGAAGCCTGGGGCTGTTCTTCAGCTTCAGCAGGAGGATCCCTCTGGCGCCAGCCATCCCAAAACTCCTCCGGAGGAAACCGCTGGTCATCTTCTTCAGATTCTTCTGTTTCCTCTTCATCACCCTCTTCATCACCCTCTTCATCTTCAGAGATGGACTCGTAACCAGAGTCCGTCTCGTCCTCATCCCAATCTTCCTCTTCTTCTTCTTCCTCCTCCTCCTCTTCATCAGATAAATCGTATAAGTCTAATAACCAAGGACGATTTATCTCATACTCACCTACGTCTTCCTCGTCCGAGGAGATGTAGACAGGATAAATCCGCACCCCATCAGGACCCAAAAGGTTGACGTCAACTGTAAAATAATTATTGTAACATTTAAGATTCTACCAACTCCCAAAATAAAATTAACTGAATTGGTAAATAAGGCCAGTGACAGTAGAAACACACGTTTTTGATGGCATGACATATATGTATATGTCATGCCATCAAAAACGTGTGTATATCTATATACACACGTTTATATACACATATCTATCTATATATATATATCTATATCTATATCTATATCTATATATATATATATATATAGCATGCAGCAAGCATAGGGAAGTAGATTACACAGGTTTTTTTTTAACATGGTTTATGGTCCTTGTGCAGTGTTACAAAAGGTATTCTGCTGAATTAAGTGATTGAACTGTCTTTGCAACACAAATAAATAGAGTTTTAGGTCTAACTTTACTTAACTTATCAGTGTTAAACATGTACACAGTAGAAGTTATGTTCAGTCTGACTGACGGCACCTGCGTTACCCTAAAACCATTCACCTGACAATTAAACCAACTGTTATCATCTCCATGGAGATAATATGCAAATTTGTAATGCATTCCAATTTAGAATGTCAGCTCGGGCGCCATCTTTTTCCCCAAAAATCACTGAAACATTTGTGAAATTCGACGCCCAGAAACTAAACTTCCACAGTTTTCCAGCACATTCGCTGTTAAAATTAAACTTTGCACCCCTCCTGATAAAATCTAACTATTTTGAATAAATATTGACGAGAACAGCAGCAGAAATCGTCGAGTGAAAGTCAATATCTATGAAATATATGATTTTCTTAAATTTGGCCAATTTGATATTTCACTATAGACCCTTCTGATCGACAAATAGACATCAACTCTCAACCCAAAAGTTATTATGTCACAGTTTAAAGCTCATATGGACAGAAAATATTTCAATCATTATGATAGTAAAGTTTTATTAAATTTATTTTACCTCCAGCAAGCATTTCCAAGTTGTTGACGGGGCTGTCAGAATCACGTTCCATTTTTTCAGTGTTTGCTAAATCTTAAACAGAAAAACAAAGTACAATATAGGTTTTTAATATTTATTTTTTGCCAATATGTTGAAATTTGCAATTCAGTCTATGAGAAGTCAGCATGAAGAGCACACACCAGTCTCGCACTCGATCGCTCAAGTGAAAAGTGAAAATTCTGAGCGCGCACCTCTTTTATAGTCTACACGACGTTCTGTTGCTATGGCACTGACGCACGTAAGTCAGCATTAGCGTCAAAATGTATTATATTGAATAGTTAAAGTATAGCGGTACAATTATTATAGAAATTGCCACATCAAAGAAACCTTATGTAGACTATTTATAAAAGCTGGTTCAGTGAAGGCTACTTTAGGGATTTACCACATGATGGCAGCAATTCATCACTAACAGTAGGCTACCTTTACAAATGTGTGAAATTTGAGAATTGTTAAACATAGACCGAATACACTCCTCCTATAGCTCCATAACTACAGTCAGAAGTCGCAGATTGAAGATGAGAATAACAGTTAGATTGTCTAATCAAACAAATCTGATTCAAATCCCCTGCAAACAGATAAAAATCAGGTCCTGCTCAAACGGACTTGAAACTTGCAGTGTTCAATGTCAGGTCAATTTGGGAAACAAATCTTTTTATTAATTAATGATTTTATAACTTCAAATAAGCTTGACTTTATGTTTTTAACAGAAACATGGTTAGACAGCAGGACTGGAAATGCGGTCCTTATTGAATCCACCCCATCGAATTTCACATTTTTATCCAAAATACAAGAAAACAAAAAGGGTGGTGGTGTATGTGCCTTTCTTACGGATAATATTCTTATCCAGAAACTGCAATGCTCACTCTGTCAGGGCACAGAAAAGGGAATGCCAAAAATCCGAAAGAAAATGGCGTAAATTGAAACTCTTAATTCGTTATGAGGTATACAAAGAAAATGTGCATGTTTTCAATCAAACTTTGCAAAAAGAAAGAGAAAAATTCTTCTCAGAGATCATTAACAACAGCAGTAACAACTCACGTGTCCTGTTTGCTACAGTGAACAGATTAACAAACCCTCCAGCTCCATTTCCACCAGAATTAGTTTCCACCACTAAATGCAATGAGTTTGCATTGTTTTTCAACGACAAGGTTCAAGGCATTAAACACGCTACAGTCTAAAGGGCATACAACAACACTGCAGCCACCTTGGTTGGTTTAACACATTTTACACAAATTAATGACAGAACAATTGAAAAAACTGTCTCCAGCTTGAGTTCATCCACCTGCTGCCTCGATGTTTTACCCACTAGATTTCTAAAATCACTACTAAGCAGTTTGTTACCACAACTCACTGATATAGTCAATAATTCCTTACAGTCTGGATTATTTCCAAGGGCCTTAAAAACTGCTGTCATTAAGCCTCTCCTAAAGAAGAGCAGTCTTGATGCTGCAGTGCTCAACAACTATCGGCCCATATCAAACCTGACATTTTTAGGGAAAGTCATCGAAAACGTTGTATATCAACAATTTAATGACTTTCTATTACTTAACAACTGCTTTGATCCTTTTCAGTCAGGATTCAGGCCCCATCACAGCACTGAGACTGCACTTATCAAAGTCACAAATGACATCCGTATGAACACTGACGCGGGCAAAGTCTCTGTTTTAGTTCTGTTGGACTTGAGTGCTGCGTTTGATACAGTGGACTAGTGCTGCAACGACGCGTAAAATGCGTTGACGCGTCACATTGTTTTTGAAATCATCACGCGTAATGGCGGCTTGTGCTCCTGGTAATGGAGAAAATTCTAGTCTATCACAAAAACCCAGACCATAATTATCACAAGTATGGGAATACTTTAAACAGAGGCTAAATAAGATAGTTCATAAGCAAGAGACTGACAAAAACTATATGGGCATTAAAGCCATAATAAATTATAGTACTTGGATACTTACATTTGAAGGCAAATACTTTTGTACTTTTACTTAAGTGAAAGTTAAAAGGGAGTACTTTTACTGAAGTAATATTTTACCTAGTGTATCTGTACTTTAACCCTTTAGGCGCCAGGGTTTATTTAAAAAAATACAGGTTTTTGAGATCCAAATTTCAAAAGGCTGTGGTTTGAAAATGATGAGAGATAGAGTCCTACTCTAAAGTAGAAAAATGTCAGGTATGACCCAAAGTATAAAAGTAAATAAATTTTAAGCATCTAGTTTGCATATAATTTGCATACCATGACATTATATATATTGGGGGTTATGTTATTTACAGTACATACACACTAATGAACATATTATAATATCTTTTTTTCTTATTCTGAAAAAAAAACTTATAACAGTAATTTGTAAAAGCAACATTACCAAAATAAAGAATAACTACAACTTCTAATAAACCATAACTAGTAAAACGTATGCAAATAGTTATGAGAAATATACACATGTACTGTATGTGTGTGGTTGTAGTTGCCTTATCTTTTCTTATCCATCCATGTGGCATAGTTAGAAGTTTTTTTAGAGTGTGGGTCCTCTCATAAAGCACAGCACACAGCCATCATTTTTATTACGATCGCTGCTTTGATTAGTGCATTCTCACTGACTATGTTTACCCCTGCCTCTCCCTCCTCGACTGGGTAAAGTTTCATGATGACCAACACGTATTTGTCCCAAACAGCTGTCAATAGAAGCCGCATTATTCCCAAACTCCCTGTCACTCCCGCGGCCACGGCAGTACACGCGCCCCCGGCAGTACACGCGCCCCGGCTTCTCTCACCTGTGCTAAAGGTAAAGCTGCAGGTGCTACGCTACCTCCTGGTCACTACCACGGCCAGAGCGACTAGTTTTCCTCCCGTTTCTTTCACTGATGTTTGGCAAAATGTGGGAAAAACAGCGTGTGCTTTATGAGAGACACTGAGAAAGGCACGAGCAGCGGCGCCGCTCCAAGTTATGTAATAAAATGTTAGAATATGATCTGTATTTTATTCTAATGTTGATCTAGCTTACTGCTAGTCTCATACAGAAAAACTTCACACATAGATTAACATAAATTTCAACACATTAATCCACAAAACCATGTCCTCTTCATATTTAAAAATGGCTCTGAAATATAAACATGATGTGTTGAATGCATACTATGATACGTGTGTATTTGATTCATTAGTTCATTTAATTACATATAGGAAACTCAGACATCTTGTGAAGATGTCATAGAACATGTTGAGGAAGAAGTAGCTGGACCTTCAGGGCTTCAGGTGAGGTCTTAAAGTGATAGATCGTCTTAAAGAGAAGGTCTTAAAGTGATTCTGTGATAAGATATACTACTATTGATTAATAGCAAATTAGTAAATATAAATAAAGTCTAGATTATACAGTTATACTAGCTCTGTAGGGACAGTATACAGGATGGTATATCAGGGTAAGGATACAATATAATGAGATGAAGTAGATTCACTTCTGTATTGTGATATTCTGTATTGCCAACAGTGTGGAACAAAAGGGGTTCAGGGTTTTGGGGGTGTCCATACTATACCCCACCAAAGCTGAGACCAAACCTACGCCCATGCCTAGCCACACAAGGGATTTTTGGAAACCCAATTGATTGCATAGTTAGTACGCTGGAGTTAGTATAAATAACCCCATTTATTTGTCATTCATGTTAAGATTTGTACGGTTTTAAACAATATGCTGGTCACGTTTGGAAGAAATAAAGCAGTGAAAAACATAATTCTATTGTGGTCCTTGTTTAATGCGACTTCCTTTTGATGCTGTTTTAATCACAGGACAGGTCAGTTCCAAAAAGACAATTTTCAAATACAATGGCTTCTTAAAGTTTAGTCATGCAGTTTTGTAATATAAATCTTTCAATGGCAAAGAATTTGCACACAATGTGCTCTACTTGGTTCAAACACTACTCTAGATTTACCAGAAGAGGGCAACAAAGAATATAATGTATCAATGTTGGTCTGGGGCTGTAGTCCTGCCGACGGTCAGTAGTAGCCTAAGCCATCCCTTGTCGAATTTGTCCTTACGTCCAGAGTAAAATGGACAGTATAGAAATTGTATCTTAACGAAGTCAAATTTGTGAGTAACTCGCACTATTTTATTTGAAAACAAACAAGGAATAACAAAGAAAGTGATTTTTTTTTGTTGTTTTTTTCCAGCCCGCTTTGTGCCCCACCAGAAAAGCGCCCTCTGGTGGTTGTGACTAGCGCACTTGCATGCCAGTCATCATTATCAATCATCGGCGGTGGCAGTGGTTAGCACGCCTGCCTCACAGCAAGAAGGTCCGATTCCCATCCAGGGCAGGGCCTTTCTGTGTGGAGTTTGCATGTTCTCCCTGTGTCTGTGTAGGTTTCCCCTACCACCAAAAACATGTACAATAGTCCCTCCCCAAACACACATGGGGCCAGGACTCCCCTGCAAAAGAGATTTGTGGCGACTCCTGAAGAGAACGCCAGAAGAAGGAGTAAGCAAAGTATAAGTGCATAATATTCATTTTCTATTATACTTTTTTCTAAATAAAACACTAAATTAATACCATTGCAGATCTTCATTGACTGAAGTCAGGTTGAGGGCTGAGTTTAATTTGACCACCAGAGGGCACATGTGCACCTTTTTTCATAAAACGTCTGCCGAAAGCGTCAGACAGCTCAGATAGTTTCACATCTTGTCTGTTCTTATCTTTAATCCATATATGACCTTGAAATTGTTGACAATTTTGGGGTCAATGTGCTGTTTGTTTTATGTGAGATACACGTGAAAATGAAAATGAATGTAGGCCTATGCAATCACATTCGTTAGCACATTCAAATGAAGAAAACACTTACTATCCATGCATGAATCAGTATTTACACTGCGTTGCCCTTTACAGATGATAAATGCCAGGCCCCCACTGAAGGTTATGCTGACACAAGGGCCACAGACATCACTATGTCCTCTGTAATTGGTAAACACCTGTAACATACATTTCCTGCATCAATAAATGACTCTCATGAATACATCTCCCTGGCCCCGCCTATTCAATAAACTTTATTGCCAAAAACAGTGGCTTTTCCATGCTTTAGAACAGTATTTTCAGTCGGACAGATGTGAATTTATTGGGCTCCGTCACTCAGGGCCTCACTCGCCTATTAGTTAAGTGACAGGACAGGGTCCGGAGGAACCTGCTCCAATATGTGTGATTACGTTAAAAGATAGGACAATCTGTTCATATTTACGTAATGAGGCTGACATTTTGCTGATTGATTAAACCACAGGGTGTAAATATTTTAAGGGCTCCCTGATTTATAATCCAACAAAGCAAAAAGAGGCCGTTTTATTTGTCTAACTATGAAAATGGGAGTTTCTGGTAACCACTCTGAGTTGGAGGCCAAGCTGACGTCTCGGGGTGACTTGAGTGATTCAATAGACAGTGAAAGATTTTTATGGAAAGACACTATGCATTATTATTTAAAAAGTGACAGGACTAGAAGGCCGTCAGCACTTTTGTCCATAAGCCACTGTTATCAGCCATAACTGTAATTTATACAAAGAATTTTTAATCAACATAACTGGTTAATTTGGATTAAATTAGCCGAGAAAAGGAATCAATGACCTCCATATATTGCAGCACTGCCTTATCAATTAGCTGGGATTTTTGTATTGTGTCAGAGGGGGGCCGTGTCATAAAACAGGCCAAGCGGTGTTTGTCATACAGCTGACAAGTCACACAACTAAATGAGCTCCTATTGATTCGTGTGATTTTTTTTTCATCAGCCAAATTAAAAGCTGCCGTTTGATGGAGGTTCAGTCTGCAGCCTTGTTGGGTATTCCATCTGGTCCCCATTAAATCAAGTCTTGAAAGTTCACCACAAACTCCCACGTCTCACCACAGGCCTTTAATGAGGCAAACAGTTTAGCTGGTCACAACCTTTAAACAAACATATATTTTAGAATTTGGCACTATAAAATGTCATTTAAATCGAATAATATTATTTATGCATTTAGTGATATTAGTACCTGATTTATTAACAGACAAAAAACAACACATTTATTTTTATTGTAATGGTCAAAAAAAGGTCTTCTGGTGGGATTATCTACATGAACCTGTAACGACCAGGCAGCTGTAACAGTCAACAAAATGTATTTAACACAGACCTTCAAAGCAGGCTGTAACTAGTGATGCTTACATACTGGGACACATTGTATAGCGTCACATTTTGGGGGAAAGGTAGTAGCTGACAATAAGTCTTTCGGATTGTCAATTATTTTGCATGTGGGGTAATGTGATAGTTGACAGGCCCGCCAAAATTTTTTTTTTTTGATTTTTTGGGGACTTTTTCTCTATATATTCGATAGGGACAGTAGATCGACAAGAAACAGGGCGAAAAAAAGAGGAATGACTTTGGGCAAATGACCCGATCAGAAATCAAACCCGGATCCCTCAAGCTTATGGCATGTGCTCTATACCAGGAAACCCACTGAGGCACACCACCCAAAATGTATTTTAAGTAAATATAAAGATGAATCTTTCTTAAAGTGTGTGTTCAAAGACAATCAATGAGACCACATGAAAGCACTGTAGATAATAACTATTTGAAATTGTAGTTAATGGGAGCCAGGCTTCTTTCCACTGTCCACTATATTTACTGTCTACTGACCGTATGTTAATGGGTCTAATCACTGTATAAAGATGTGGCAGAGGTCGGTAAAGGGGCTTAATGACACAGCACTGTATGTCTGCTCCTTAATCAAAGACATTTCATCACTGCCCAATAAAACTGCCCCCCCGGTGGTCACACACTCCCACCCTGCTGCTGTGCTATGGGATTAAAACCGACCATCAGGCTGTGAACATTTTTACATTCATTAACTTAATTATTTGTTCATCAGTAAACCCCACTCGTTAATTAAAAGCTTTCTAATAAATTTAAGGTGCGAGTTGCTTTTCAAGAGCCCAAGCGGAAAGGAGAAAAGCTGGGATCTTTCCAACAGGGCATTCTCCACAACAAAAGCACTCTAATGAAGATTTTGTATTTAGATACAAGACATTTTAATCTTGATTTTGTAGATGACATTTTAAAATTACCTCAAGCCTGAGTTAACTGAGTGGCTCAAGTCATTAAAACAATATTGCCATAACAACCAATTAAACCCAGTTGGACGGTCCTCAATTTTCTGTTTTATTTCACAGTACAGCACAAACAGGTTTCAGATAAATACATATATGATCCATCTTTGCAATCATTCAAATAAATTAATACATTTACATGACACATTCAGAAACTCAAAATGCTTTCATAAATATTCACATTAAATGATATGCATTAGAACAGATGGTCCATACGTTTTTCAGTCACACAGCTTTCATCCAATTTGTGCAGTGCATTCAGTAGATGTCAGTGAAAAAAGGCAAATATACAATGAAGATTTGAAAAAAGTCTGGTTTTCTTTCACATGCAATTGAGTGTACAGACATGTGTTGATGAATAACAGCTGAGTCCAACTAATGTCTTGCTCTGAAAACATTCACAGATTTTGGATTGTACATGTCCCATTGTCTCCAAAGTTCTTGTAACACTGGTTTCTTTTCACAGGCCGGCCCTGATCTTCCGGTCACCAGCTCCTACTTGCACCCCGTCCAGCTCGTCTTCAGAAAATGGACTGTTGGGATTGTAGTTGGTGCTCGACTGAAAAAAGTCTGTAGATCTGGACATCCCGTTGCCCATTGCAACAGGGAACCCGTGCTCCTCCTCATCGTCCTCTTCTTCATTCTCATCCCCGTCCTCTAAATCCAGGACAATCCCTCGGTCATCAGGGTCCGAAGGCCGTCTTGTCTCACCCACTTTGTCTGAGGAGGTTTTCCCCAAACTCCGTCCTCGCTCTGTCTCGGACTGGCCCGAGGCAGTGGCCTGCTCCTTTGCCTTACGGCTGCGCTTCCACTTCATTCGACGATTTTGGAACCAGATCTTTACCTGCAAAGACACAAAAAAAATTAGATACAATTTGAACAAACAAACATGTACCATTTAGGGGTGTGAAAACAGGGACAGCCCATCATGTAAAAAACCTCGGGTCAGTTGTCCAGTTTACAATATTAAACCCTGAATGTTACACATAAATACTCTGTTGGGAGCGTTCAAAGCAGGATAGAGCAACAGAGTTCCTGTATTGGCTGTAAGTGACAACTATCAGTGATAATGATGTTATGGCTTTTACTATTTCAATATAATTTTAAAAGGTGGAAGCATTTATTCATAACATATTGATTATATAGTCGTTTATTTATTTATTTATTTTTCTGAGAAGATTTCAAGGAAAAGTCAAAGCAGCCACATAAGAATATCAACTCTACTGGTATTTTTAAAGAGAGAGGAGGTGGTCATTGATTATAATACAAAAATGTTGCTTTTAATTTTGACTTTGAGCTGGGACTGGCCCTTATAAACACCTAATAGTGACGCAGGGCTTTTATTTACCTGTGTTTCGGTGAGCATGAGTGAAGTAGCCACCTCAAAGCGCTTGGGTCGGGACAGGTACTTGTTGAGTTTGAACTGGTTTTCCAGCTCCAGCAGCTGCTGACTGGTGAAGGCCGTCCTGGGCCTCCTGCACTTCCCCAAAAGACCAGACTGGGGTCCCGCTGAGGAGGAACAGGACAGTGGTCAGCCTGGTGTAGTTATACATCATGTGACAGTTTTTGAACTTCAGTTGGCCTTTTGGTTTAGTCTTATATCCTTAAATGTTTGGACCAGGCGTTGCCACCGTTCTTAATAGAAAGCCAAGGACAGAGGAGGTTCAATATAATTTTGTGGGAGGGAACACTAGACATATGCCTGCACTCTGTGGCCATCATTAACTATAATAGCTTTACTCCAGTTTATTGTTGACGAAGGGACACAGCGCAGAGGCCATAAAAACACAGGCATGCCATTAACTTAATGAAAATTCGATGAATGCTTTGGGGTTTTATTGATGAACTACAGAACGTTTTAGGTGTTTGTTTATAGTCTCTTTGTCACACAAAGACACATTCTATCGGTGTGGCATTTATAGAGAAATGAATGAGGCCAAATTAAAATCTGACGCAGAGATGAGCAGTTAGTGAGCAGGACAATGCTGTTGGAAAGATGAAGGTGGCCAGTGTTGATTAGAATAAATGACTCCACAGCACAAGGCCAGGGAAGTGTGCTTTCAGAGAGACTGTAAATTATAAGAAGCAGCAAATTCATTAAGTCAGTCTGTATTTCAGCTTTAACACAATGTGCAAAACAAATCAAGGCTCCTAAATGCATCCTGCATTAAGGCTAAGGATCACTTCACTTGTAACAAATAGCTCTATTGGAAGTCCTCATTCTATGTGTTTTAAATTCAAGTTTTTGTGACTAAAACCAATTAGAGCAAATAAAGAGGAAAAGCACAATGTAAAATTTAAAGATAAATGCAACAATTTGAATAGATTATTTTTGGTCTGTTTTGTCTGAGATCATTTTGTAAAATATTAGCTCTACAAACCATGCCACTTGTTTCCTGATTAATAATCTTAATAAAAATACATTTTTTTAATAAAAACGTGGCACTGTTTTAAAAAATAAAACCTTAATTCCACGTTATACCCAGTTTTTACATTTAAACGTTAGTGTCTGAAGTCATGTGGGGTCTTGGTTAAGCTTACATTGTGGTTTATGGACAACTATTTAATTACATTCATATTTTAATTTGTATTTCGTGCTACTTTTATAACCTCCTTTGTTGGTGCTGCTGAAATAGTCACATTGTCCTGCTGTGAATTTAACTAAATTAAATAAATCATATTGTAAGACAAAAAACAAATACATTAATTATACCTTTTTCTTGTAAAATAATAATAATAACAATAATAACAATAATAATAATAATAATAATAATAATAATAATAATAATAATAATAATAATAATAATAAAACCCCAAAAAGATAAATGACCAAATAAAATACAATAATAAACTATGAAATTATTTTCCGATAACAAATAGTCAACATAATTAATACTATTGTAATTGAGAGTGAGGTTTGATGAGATTTTTGTGATAATTTAGTCAAACATTGACTAAACTAGTATGAAGCACGTTTCCTATGAAGTGAGCAAATAAACCTTTTGTTATCTTTATCTCCCACGTTAAAGGCCCGTTTGTGCAAAGACACAACTGATTTAAGGAACACGTTTACGTAGGACACACTCTTGTGTTAAATCTGCTCGTGACCCTAAATATCTGACCCACATCAAGCTGATGACCCATAGCGGGGGTCAATTAAAATAAATCTTTGGGTGCTGGGCTACTTGAACTCACAGCTGTAGTCCGGGAGCCGGGGCACCATGATCCCCGCGCGGATCCAGTGCTCCAGCGGCAGAGAGCCCGCTAACGCCGCCGCCTTCAGGTGCTCGGGGTAGGTCTGCAGGTGTGAGAAGCCGCTGTAAAAGGCGGGATGCTGCGCGCCGAGGGCCGACATTGGGTACATGGGCGCGGGGTACAGGCCCGGCAGCGCGCCCTGAGCAAAGGACAGTCCCGCGTGCGAAAAGTTCAGGACACCCGGTTTGGACACGAGTCCGGTCTGGAGCTGGACAGCGCGTGGGGAAGGCGTAGACCCGGGGCTGCCAGCAGGACTCTCGTTGCTCAGACCCGGAGACAGCTCCCTGCTCGTGCGTGATCCCTCGTCCGCGAGCAACGCGTCGATGCGGAAGTTCTTGGACTTCTCCATCAGGGCTTTGTAAGAAAAACTGGGAACAAAGTTGTGCCGTGCGCCAAGTCCCAACAGGACGTCTTCAAAAACTCATGTGTTCTCCTTCAGCTTCTTAGAAAGTGCCTGAGCTTCACGCGACTCAATAGTTCACACTCGTGCATCCTTCAGCAGGCTCTAAATCAGTGTAGCGACTAAAACCGCCTGAAACCTTGACGTGTGGACTATCTCTTTAACAGCAGCATCACACCTCTGTCCAACACTAACTTCCAAACTCCGTGGGTCCCCCTCATCAGTTGTTCTTTCCTCTCGCTGTGCTCTGCGCTGATTGGCTGCTCCAGCGCTGCTCTGACTGGCCTCTAATCAGCTAATTACCCGCTCGTTTCTCTTCGCACAAAGCGCTCAGAGTGAGGTAATGTTCAACCCTTGTCCCGCCTCAAACACCTTCAGCTGCATCAAGCTCCGGTACATTAGAAGATTAGGCCGATGTTTCAGGATCTATCACGCTGCTGCCAGATGCTAATATTAACACTCTATTGCGGCCACACCATAAACAACAACAAATTGCGTGTCTCTGTCCCAAATCATTACTGGACATAAACACACACGTTCCTTACAGTCTGCACCAATTATCTTCATCAGCAATCATTGCACTTTAACTTTAGATAATTGTCCGTTATTAAATGTTTACTGAAGTCTCACTCAGGCCATAATGTAATTAAAGTTTACGATCAAGAATTGCACATAAAGCTTATAAAAATGTAGTTATTTGACAGCAGAGAATATGAGTTAATAGCCTTCTACTTAATGACAACTAATGCTATTTTAAAATCTGATACTTTTACTCCAGAGTTACTGGAGTTTTATTAGCACTTCATGTGTTTATGGAAGTCTTCAGTCAGTGCTGTTAACAAAAAAGCAAGGACATTGCAAGTTGCATATTTTACAAATTTATGCATCGCATCACAGCAAATACATTTTTAAAATAGACTTTTTTTTTCAACAGTAAAAAAAAAAAAAGTCTTCCAGAATGTCTGTCCAATATAATTGAATTTAAGACATGACCAAACACAGTGAGTTAAAGTGATTTAGATTTCAACATTTCTATCATAAAAACAGACAATTATAATGAAGACAACAAATATAATGATGTTATGGACTCAGGAGGCTTGTGAAGAGTGAAGTTGTGAGGCTGTAGACAGGCAAAAACATAAGACTAATAGAAATTGTACATTCTCATGGTTCTGTAAACAAATGTGTAAACTGTTCACTTTGTTTCTTGATGGACAGGTTTGGTCCAAGTCAAGAACAACATCTTTTTCTTTTACTCCCTTTAGCGGTTGCGGGTGACTGGATCCTGTCCCAGCAACTTTGGGCAGGTTACACCCTGGACAATGGCCAGTCGCAGAGCTGTAAACAAATCTGTGAACTGTTTAATTTGTTTCTTGATGATGATAATTACATTTACATTTATTCATTTAGCTGACGCTTTTATCCAAAGCGACTTACATTGTTCTAATGTAATTACCAGTGTTACAGCCACTGGAGGCAAGGTGGGTTAAGTGTCTTGCCCAAGGACACAACGACAGTATGAACTGTGGGGAGAGTGGGAATCGAACCGCCTACTGAGCTACTGCCGCCCCAGTAGCTCAGTGGGTAGAGTGATAATAATATAATAATGGATTATAATGGCTTCTCTGACCACCACCAAACATACTCACATCTTCCTACACCAGTGCTACAGACACTGGAGGCATGGAGGGTGAAGTGTCTTGGTCAAGGACACGATGACAGTATGAACTGGGGAGAGCGGGGATCAAACCACCAACCATCCAGTTATAGGACAACCTGCTCTACCACCTGAGCCACTGCACCCCGGGATGGACAGGGTTTGGTCCAACTCAAAAACAACATTCAGTTTTGGGTTAAGGTTTTATTGAGAAGATGCACAGTTTGACAAGCAAAAGTACCACTTAGAAAGTAAGAACCTTGAGAAATAAATGTGGGTTTAAATGTGAAATTAAGGTTGATTCAATAGCATTTATATAATAAAACCATTTGATGGTATTACATTTACATTTAGTTATTTAGTAGACGGTTTTAGCCAAAGCGACTTACAAGTGATGAAATTAATGGATAGATTTTAACAACACAAGGTAGCAAAAAGCAAAAGTGCACTAAAAACTAGTCAGTTTAAACCCAGCACAGTATACAAAGCTAAGATAGGAGAGACATTTTATTTTTTTGAAGAAAAGTAATCGATAGAAAAGGAAGTAGAATTCAGTGTTTGTCAGTCAGGTGTTGACGGAAGATGATGTTCTGTTGGCTCCATCAAGCCAGGACCTTCAGTGTGCACTGGGACGGTTTGCAGCTGAGTGTGAAGCAGCTGGGATGAGGATCAGCACCTCCAAGTCTGAGACCATGGTTCTCAGTCGGAAAAGGGTGGCTTGTCCCCTTCAGGTTGGTGGAGAGCTCCTGCCTCAAGTTCAAGGAGTTCAAGTATCTTGGGGTCTTGTTCACGAGTGAGGGAAGGAGGGAACGTGAGATTGACAGACGGATCAGTGCAGCTTCTGCAGTGATGCGGTCGATGTACCGTTCTGTCGTGGTGAAGAAGGAGCTGAGCTGTAAGGCAAAGCTCTCAATTTACCGGTTAGTCTACGTTCCTACTCTCACCTATGGTCATGAGCTTTGGGTCATGACCGAAAGAACAAGATCCCGGATACCAGCGGCTGAAATGAGCTTTCTCCACAGGGTAGCGGGGCGCTCCCTTAGAGATAAGGTGAGGAGCTCGGTCACTCGGGAGGAGCTCAAAGTAGAGCCGCTGCTCCTCCACATCGAGAGGAGCCAGCTGAGGTGGCTCGGGCATCTGTTTCGGATGCCTCCTGGACGCCTCCCTAGAGTGGTGTTTCGGGCATGTCCCACCGGGAGGAGACCCCGGGGAAGACCTAGGACACGCTGGAGGGACTATGTCTCTCGGCTGGCCTGGGAACGCCTCGGTATCCCCTCGGAGGAACTGGAGGAAGTGTCTGGGGAGAGGGAAGTCTGGGTGTCTTTGCTTAGACTGCTGCCCCCGCGACCCGGCCCTGGCTAAGCGGTAGAAGATGGATGGATGGATGGTGTTGACAGAAGAGATTTGAGGCGTTTTTTTAAAGATGGCTACAGAATCTGCTGATCTTGTAGCAGCAGGTAGATCATTCCACCAATGTGGAACAGATCCAGAGAAGGTACATGAGAGGGATTTTTTTTCTTTTTGGGATGGTACCACCAGACGTTGTTCATTTGCAGAGCACATGGATCTGGTAGGAACGTAGGTCTGTATTAGTGAGTGAAGATATGAGGGTGCAGAACCAGTGGTGGTCTTGTAGGCCAAGAGCAAAGCTTTGAACTTGATGCGGGCGTCAACCAGGAGCCTGTGTAACTAATATTAGGTTACACTGACTATTACTACTTTATAAAGTCCAATGTGGGCTTCACAGACACAACCCTATACCACACATTTTTACAGTTGCCAAACTAGATTGAAAGTTCTAAAAACCTAACAAAGTTTTAAGAAGCAGTAATATAAATAAACTAATAGAATACTATGCATTTCTGTCCACAGTATTTATCCGTATAGCCTGTATCCGGATATGCAAGTGCACATGTTGCCTTCACAAACAGTTGATGGAGCCTGTGACTGTATTAATGACAGCGGTGGCCTGTGATGCTGTCACTCAGATGGATTGCACCGCTCTTAACCCCATTTTGAACCCAGTGGGCCACACAAAACCAACTGTGTGACTTCCTACAGCGCAAACACTCACTCACATTAATGCCACTTAATCCATTATGTCAGCAAATTCATTTTGAGTCAGCATCAAGTTCATATGCCATGCAGTGCAAACAAGCTGGATTAGAGCAAGCCAACATCTGAATAAAAGCATCTATAGTTGAAAAGGGGAATGCGTCGTTATTATGTGTCAATTAGCTGCAAAAGCCTGGGAAAGCAAACACAGATCAATCATTCATCACTAAATTCAGGGTCATAGATATTCACTGCCCTGCTGTCAAAGGAAACCAAAAATGAATGTAAAAAGCGGCAGACCTAAAGATGACATAAGAGAAAAAGGTCTATCAAAGGTCAAAGCTCCTTATAATTAAAGTAGAAGCTTTAGGTTTTACTATCTTTTCCCAAAGGTTTCCCTTAGCTCCTGTCCCGAATGCCAGAAACTAAATCCTGGATGACTAAATTGTTACCAATAAACTGCATTTTTGATTGGATACAAACAAAAAGTGTTTTTCATGAGTCATTTTGTAGTTTGCAGAAGCCTGTGCAGCTCAGGTTAAAGCGACGAGGTTGGAATGTCAGTGCCTCTTCTGCTGGAGGGGGAGAAGGAGGAGGAGAGCGGGGGCTGCTGTGTCGTTGTGGGTGGGCCCGTGAATGGAAGGGAGGGGGTTTCATTAGACCAAGTGCCCGTGTTCCCCTCCTCTGGGCCCCTGCTCCGTGTTACTGCTCACTGCCAAGAGGTTAACTGGCCTGATAAATGGGATCAGTCACACACCTGTGCATCTGAAGGAGGAGGAGCCTGATACAAACAAATACAGTTTGGAAAGACATACCAGCAAACAGTGTGTCACATTCATTCATGCATTTTCCTCTCTTCTGTGATTTTGAAGTATGCATGTTGAAAATCTGTATGTTTATATATGATCATTTATAATTTATATAGAAAATAACAGACTAAATATTAAAGTAGCCTTGATGTAGGAATTTGGTGGTCCTTGTCACATACTTCTTCTAAAGTGTGTGTTAATGCTTTTTTTGACAATGGAGTTTTTTAGCAGGAAAGATGACTAAAATCTCCTTCTCCTCATCTGAACCTGTCATAACCTCTGACAGCCTTGGCTTCAATCCAAGTCAGTCCCACGCTGCTACATCTGACTTTACCTGCCACATTTCATAACACCACAGAGACCAGGAGATACCACAGATCTGTTTGTAAATTCCCTGCAAATAATGTTTTCACGTTTTTTCACAGGCTGCATTCAGAGCCTGAGGATCTCTGCACAAATACAGTCAGGGCCATAAATATTGGGACATTGACACAATTTTTATCTTTTTGGCTCTATACACCACCACAGTGGATTTGAAATGAAGATGTTCGGAACATCCTTAAAAAGAAAGAACGCACTGGTGAGCTCAGCAACACCAAAAGACCCGGAAGACCACAGAAAACAACTGTGGTGGACGACCGAAGAATTCTTTCCCTGGTGAAGAAAACACCCTCCACAACAGTTGGCCAGATCAAGAACAGTCTCCAGGAGGTAGGTGTATGTGTGTCAAAGTCAACAATCAAGAAGACTTCAGAGTGAATACAGAGGGTTCACCACAAGATGTAAACCATTGGTGAGCCTCAAAAACAGGAAGGCCAGATTAGAGTTTGCAAAAACAACATCTAAAAAAGCCTTCACAGTTCTGGAACAACATCCTATGGACCAATGAGACCAAGATCAACGAGAAGAGTCTGGAGAAGGAAAGGAACTGCTCATGATCCAAAGCATAGCACCTCATCAGTGAAGCGTGGTGGTGGTAGTGTCATGGTGTGGACATGTATGGTTGCCAATGGAACTGGTTCTCTTGTATTTATTGATGATTTGACTTCTGACAAAAGCAGCAGGATGAATTCTGAAGTGTTTCAGGCAATATTATCTGCTCATATTCAGCCAAATGCTGCAGAACTCATTGGACAGTGCTTCACAGTGCAGATGGACAATGACCAGAAGCATACTGCGAAAGCAAGACAAGACTGAAGGGAAAATGCCCCAAGAACAAGCAGGAACTGAAGACAGTTGCAGTAGAGGCCTGGCAGAGCATCACCAGGGATGAAACCCAGCGTCTTGTGATGTCTATGTGTTCCAGACTTCAGGCTGTAATTGACTGCAAAGGATTTTCAACCAAGTATTAAAAAGTGAAAGTTTGATTTATGATTGTTAATTTGTCCCATTACTTTTGGTCTCTTAAAAAGTGGGAGACACATATACAAACTGTTGTAATTCCAACACTGTTCACCTGAAAGTCTGCAGTTAAAGCACATCTTGTTTGTTTCATTTCAAATCCATTGTGGTGGTGTATAGAGCCAAAAAGATTAGAATTGTGTTGATGTCCCAATATTTATGGACCTGACTGTATATCCAGGTGCTTCATTGTGATAAACTGTATACTATGTACATATACAGTATGTGACCAACACAGAAGCAGTAAGAGTCAGTTACATCAGTAAAGGATAGGACTGATTTGACCTTGTTAATGTTTAAACAGAGATTAGTCCAGGTCACTTGTGATTGGACAATGAGAAAAAGACATAACTTTGACCATTTCTAATTTCACTTTCCATCTCAACATATGTTAAATAATCAGGAGTCATGCCTATTTAAATATGTCTGTTCATGTCGTCCAAACAATCTCTATGCTTCAAGTCTCAAAAGCACATTTAACCCTTCTCCAAATTCTCTAATTATTTGTGACAGGTGGACTAAAAATGATTTAGGCCTTGCACACAAGAGGAGTGTCTGCAAATTCAAACCAATTAGCACAGTGACAGAGAGGGATGACTTCTCTGACCTCTTTAACCCTTGGAGCTGTAAATAGACCTAGTATCCTGTAATGTGAAGAGTCACTGGGGTCCACATTGTTGCATTTGAACTTTCTTTGTCATTTTAGGACAAAAATATGTCTTAACTGTGTCACTGTGACTGCACTTCGTCACACCTCTGGTGACATTTTGATCAATTGAGGGGCATTAAAATGCAACACATGGCTGTGATTTACCTCTGCCACACATTTCATGGGGTGACAAACGCCAACAGTGGTGCATTAGTTTATTGACTAATTAGTTCATTCAAATGTTTGTGGATATTGACTGCCTGGAGATTGATTTTGTTAAAATATTAGCCACTTTCAACACAAAGGGAGACATATAATTAAGGCAGCTAAAGGAATGATATGCAGATGCAAAATTTGTGGGAAAAACAAAGAATGTGCTTTTTTTAGGCATGCTCCTCATAACCTCAGATAAATGTTTAGGGAAGTGTAAGAAGCCATCACCTCCAGAAACGTTTTAAGTTGACTGGCTCCCATTGACTCTTGTAACAAAACAATATCATTATTAAATATTTTCTCTAGTGTCCTTTGACAATTCAAAGTTACCTCAATCTTTGACTTCCTGTCACTTTAGAGCCACACCTTTTCTGTGGAAGCTAAATGCTGTTTGGGTCTGTTGCATGGTTTCTCTGAGTATCTCTAAATACATCTGTATTTAGGTGAGTTCTCACCAGACCTCTGAGACATTGTGTTCAATCCAGGCAGTACAAAGAGTTGATCGGCTCTAACTGTCGGCTATTTTCAAAGTCCTTGATGGTTTGAATCTCCTTGTAAGTGGGCAGATAATGTGTGGTAGAGAGCGACAATGAGATAGTAGGGTGAAAGTAATGATGCCTTCTTGTGGCAGATAAGCTGCGTTTATCTCTTATCGGCCATGTCTTTGCACAATGGGCCCCTTGTATAGGACAGTAAAACCTACGGCTGTTAAATGGAAGGACCCATTAAATGGCTATAAACTCTCGATACAGTAGATTGTCTTCAAAGGAAGCTTTTGTTTCCAGTGTGGAAAAAATAAACAGGTGAGGTGGGAAAGAGACAGGAAGAGGTGCAAGGTTGGAATTTCCCAAATTAGACTCTGTACCTGTGCTGTTTAATAGTTCTAACCCAATTGCACTTTCACTATCAAATTCCAATTCTTTATAAAGACAATATTGTAATAGATATAATATGGCATAATATGTCATTAAATTACATGGCAACAGACATTGTTATTGTTATTTCTTCTTAGCAACAAACACAATTCATTGCACTTATCTTTGGTCCAGACTTGTATATCAACAGCTTTAAAAAAAAAAAGTGCACTCTGTTACTCAAACAGCTTTTTGTTTTAGCGTTTGATCTTAAACATACAGCATTATTTGTTACAAGGAAGCAATAAAAAAGTAAAACATTTCAATTCATTCATGTTTAGCTTCAACATCTGCAAGCATGACACACCAGCCCATTAGATCCTGATGGGCCTGAGTCATATGGCACCACACAGTACTAGTTAATGACTGATGAGTACATGGACTGGGACGTGAAGTAAAACTCAAATAAATTATTTTTATCTCCTTAATGAGACAACATTAATTTTAGGCTCAAGGTCTGGAAGAAAGCAGGCTGATTTATTGACTTCTTCTAACGTTGTGGGAATTAGTCTAATTACCAGAGGTACAGAGGGCTTGTTTTCAGCGTACAGAAAGCTCATTGTGCTCCCCAATCATTTATCACAGCCATGGTCAGCAGTGATGATGGGCCGAAGGGTCCGGTGGGAAAACAGCAGAGCAGACTGACAGCTGGCCTTGGACACGGCGTGGGCTAAAAATAGTCTGGAGGAAGGGAGTCAAGATAACAAAAGATTGAATTGGGAGTACTTTCTGAAGAGTAAAGAAGCACGGTAGTGTTTAGAATCAGGTGTCCATCTTTCAAGCTGCGGTTGAAAAAAATCAAAAAGAGATGAGACTTGTCAATGAGATTCAATTTCAACAACAACAAACAACAGAGGCTCTCCTAGAACCCATCATAGTCACATAGGTCTACTTCAACTTAAACAGCTCAAACTCCACTAAAGATTTTCTTTTCGTACTGCCATCAGTCAGCTAGGAAGGGTCTTATCAACTGGTTAAACAAACTGCAGAGGACAAATGAGCTAGTTGTGCTGAGCAGGCAGTGAATGTGCACACAGCCAATACACCGGGGGAAGTTATATGACAGGCGCGCTGTCTCAGTGCTATGGTAATGATTGAAAAATATCCCTGTAATTGCTGATAAGTTCTTTAATGTTTCTGTAAACTCCTGTTGGCTGTCAACTTTACTGACATATAACTTGATAAAGTCTGGCTTTGTACCGCAACAAAGGCCGGCAGCGCCTTTGAAGTGATTGTGCTCTCACGGTGGAAAGCAGTTTGATGTTTGAGAAGAGGGTTCAAAAGGGTAAGTGCGTTCTTTTGACTGATTTACAGTAGATCCTTCTTTTTCACTAGTAATTATTATCAGTAATCAACTTCTTGTTAAAGGTATTGTTGCTTTATTAAAATAAGAAGCTTTATGTCCCACCACAAGATAGTGACTTCCACTTTTTCAGATTAAAGATAAACAGTATATAGAATTGACTATGGTCTTTATTTTCACCAATACAAACTGTGCAATGATCCAATTTAATAATTAGTCATCTATAAACAAGCATGCATTTATTATGTTAATGATAGCAAGTCCCTCTTTGATGCATATCCTACACCAAAATGCCTGTTACACGTTACACAGTCAACTTGCCCATATTATTGGAGGTGTAACTAATATACTTAATATATTAGTTACACCTCCGATAATATGTTGACTGCCTTATGAATAAATTGGACCAAAGTTATGGTGATAAATATAACTTATCAAACTACAGGCCAGTCTAGTTGCTTCCACAGTTTTAAGGTGTAAGGTGTAACAAGGTTGGATAAATATTTTTAAAAACAAAACATTTAAATAAATAAGTCAATATGTGTTTAGGACAAAGCACTCCACAACAATGGCAATCATGGAATTAACAGAAAAAATAGCCACAGAAATAGATAATAAACAATATTTTGTTTATTGACTTAAAAAAGCTGTTTGATGCAATAAATCATTAAAGACTACTTCAGAAGCTCAATAGATACGGAATGAGAGGGATAGTCCATCAGTGGATCAAACGCTACTTGGAAAATAGAAAACAATAAGTATATAAACAATATAAAATCAGATGTGTGACATTTTATCAATTGAGGAGTACCCCAAGGCTCAGTACTTGGGCCTAAATTATTTATTTTGTACATGAATGACTTTGTAAACGCATCTAAAACATTTTGGGGAACATTCATTTTGCCGATGATACAACTTTAGAAGAATCAAGAAACAAAGGTGGTAAATGAAGGGCGGCAGTAGCACAGTGGGTAGAGTGGGTGAGTGGTTCGCGACCAGCTCGAAACATCCCAAAACATCATAACATCCCGCTCTCCCCCACATACTGTTGTTGTGTCCTTGGGCAAGACACTTAACCTACATTGCCTCCAGTGAGTGTTCTGTAACACTGGTAAATAGCTTAATCTGTGTAAAGGGCTTTGAGTGCCTTCTACAGTAGGTGGAAAAGCGCTATATAAAAATAAAGATTATTATTATTATATTATTATGAAGAGCTTAAAAAAGTAAAACAATGGCTCGATATAAATAAATGCTCAAAAAACAAACTTCATATTATTGAATGACAAAAAGAAAAATCTTTATATCTCAATAAAAATAGATGGGACTGATATTCAAAAGGTAAAGTAAACCACATTTTTAGGAGTTAAAAGTGATGAGGACATGAATCTCATAAATTACACAAAAGGAAAAAAAAGCCAAATCCATTGCCATATAAGGTAAAACACTTTTTAAATCTGCACTACTTACGTTGTACAATTCCATGATTGTGCCATATACTGTGTAGAAATTTGGAGGTCGACATACAAACCTTAAACTTGAAGCCTATATTTATTTTCCAAAAAAGAGCTCTAAAAGTTATCAGTCGGTATAGAGATCCATCAAACCTATTGTTTGTAAAATGTATGGTTTGAAAATTCCACAATTTTGTTGATCTCAGTTTTATTAAAATTATTTATACAGCTAAAAACAACCAACTCCTTAGTAACATCCAAAAAATGTTTGCAAATAGAGAAGGGAATAGAGAAATTAACTCTATGTAAAAACACACATGGCAGACTTCAAATTTCCCCATTTTTTAATTAATGGTCACTCTTTTTTCTGTTTAAAGCTAAGAAAGCCTATCATGTCTCTCAACTGTACTAGATATTTGCTGATTTTATTAATTTGATAACAAAATATCATCCAATACTGATAAACCACAAAACCTCCCACAAATTGTGTCTAATGTCTCCTTAAACTTAAGCTTGAAACAGCCTATTTTTCTGATCTGTGCATGGTGCATTCCCATCAGACTCTGCGGACATAACCTCACTGGAAACACTTCTCCTAAACACCCGGAAACATCTTTGCAAATTGAAACACATTGAAACCTACACGACAAGGCCGAATGGTTTGGTGTTATGTTATTGTCCCGTGCGTGTGAGGGCACATTTAGGTGAAGCTACTCGACCTGCAGATAATTGGAGGATGTGCCGGCCCCCGCTGCAGCCCAGTCTTTCACAGGCCCCTGACAGAAAAGTTTCCTCCTAGAAAATCATCACTGCGCCCTGGGTTTTCCCTCACATTCTTTGCCCTGGAGTCTCCTGTTTGCTTTACTTATGATTTGAAAGTGATTTGAGTAGGAAGGCCTCACTGATGAGACACACACACACACACACACACACACACACACACATGCACACGTACACACACTCGCACGCATGCACACACACACACACACACACACACACACACACACACACACACACAAATGAGATAGGATTGTGCATTTAACAACTCACCATGCTAGCTGCTGCTAGTTTTTTTTATTTGTCATTTTAACACAGTCATTGTTGCTTTTCTTTTAAAACTGTAATATATTACATACATAAGCTAATCTATTTTTGAACAGTTTTTTTAAAACTCTTTGTTAAGGTGTTTCTGTGACAAGATGCATATTGGGATTTAAAGTGATATTAGATACTTGCTCCATGTGAGGGGGCACCTTTTGAAACTCAAATACATACCATCAGCAAACAATGAAAACTAAAAGCTTACATTTTAGTTTGCGGTATGCAAATCTAAAATAAAGCCATCTATAATTCTTAAACATCATAAAAGGACTCTCTCATAAAAGGACCATGGATTAGTCACAAGACCTTCTTGCAGTGAGGCAGGAGTGTAAACTACATCCAGATATTTACTGTGTATCTATTTTCCATACATACACACATTTGACATTTTTTAACTACGTGTTTAGGGACATTTTCTCTTTGGACAATATTTTATTTTATTTAAAAATAGAATACAACACCCTCATTAACAATAAATCATAGACCAAAAGGATTTAGGCTAAAGTCAAAGAGTTATTATGCCTAACCCTTTTAACATTTAAATAAAAGTGCTATACATCGCAACAAAACAGCAAAACAATTACAATAAATTCCATTCACCAAACAGAAGAGAAAAACAATTAAAACAGATGCTATTATATGTACTATACTATTTAATCTATTATTAACATTCTTCACTACATTTACAATCCCAATTTACATCCCAGAATACTTATCAAAAACCCTCTGTTTATATATATATATATATATATATATATATATATATATATTTTTTTTTTTTTTTTTTTTAATTGTTGCAAAGTAACCCCACTCTTCATATTAATGTCCAGTCCATTCCATAGTATCACACCATTTCTGGTAATACACCATTGTAGTACAAACACACTGTACCTTTAAATTATGTTCTCCCCTTAAGCATTTCACACTAAAATTGTTACAAAGGCAGATCAAAAGATGGTAAGTTTCTGTGAAGAATGATAAAATGTTCTTTGCCTTAGTTTTTTTTTATTTCAAATAAACGTATCACAGGAACAAGACAAGCTTTGTGGTCGTTGTGTATTTTCTATTGATTCCTTCTAATCCGTGGCATTGTTGGACCTAAACCCAGAAGTAAAAGTGAGGATTAAGGCTAGACCTAGCAACCCAACCCTTGAAAACGTTCTGTCCCCACAAACACCAATGAAAACCGTGTCGGACTGCACACAACCATCTCCAGTTGGCTAGGATCTCTAGCTGGTCGATGGAGGATCATTGTGGGTTTTAGTTTTTTTTAATGTTTTTACATTGTAACTTTATTAAGACCCATGGCTTCAATTTAAGATTTTCAGTGTCATTTACTAAATTTGTATTCAATTTACATACCGCTATGAACAATGCAGTGGTTGTCTGCATCTATGCATAAGGGTCACAACAACATCTCATTTCTGTAATGGCTCCACTTTTATTGCAGCCTGACATGACTGACGGGTGGAAATGACATCACTAACATTTAAATTGTTGTCCTTTCTGTGTCCAGTAATACATCCTAATGTTATGTTTTCCACTAAAGAAAAGCCATTTCTACTGTCATCTCTTCTGTTTACAAAACCTACTGCTGTGACCCACCATTTAGTTTTTGTAGTCATTTCATTTTACCGTCCTCATAACTTCACAGTGTCACCGCATTTGCCAATTGGCATAATTGAGCCAGGTCAGATAATAAAGAGTCCTATAACGACCGATGCAGGTGAAATAAAAAACATCTCCCGCTTATTACTTTTGCCCTTTTTCAGCGTCAATCAAGGCTCTTTGCCAACATCAGCTCAACAGATAAGGCCTCAAGTGTTTATTTAGGAGAAACAAACCCAGAAAGAAAAGTGAAAAGACAGGATAAGGGAGGTGAAGAGCTGAGATAGATGAGATGTGACAGGTTGCCACTCTGCACAACACCTCCTCATCAGCATGACACAACTGTCCCAGTCCTATTTCAGGAAAATTAAACGGCCTTACGGTAAACAGGGCTGGCTGGGGGAGGGGCTCGAGCGCTGAGTGAAAGGAATAAGCTTGTTGTATGCAGATAGGCTTTGTGCTTCACTCCTCCCCCCGTTCCCTGGCCTCTCCTTTTGACATGGTAATAGCCCCAAATTGATGAAGACACTTCACTCATTCAGTGACAACTCTCCTGGCAGGCGACATAAACACTTCCTCCATATCCCCCTGCCCATAACTCACAAAGCCCCTCCCTGGAGGCCGGCTGGTATTGGCTACATGACTTGTTTAATCAGCTAATTTGCTCTTCTCTGGCCACCGTTAATGAGTGTGCCACCTCTGGATTATCTTGTCATCCGTTCCTCCTAATCAGCGCTGATGAACTGCTCATCAAACTATTAGCTCCTCTCTGCTGCCGTTCACAAAGGTGACAGGCCTAAAGCTAATCTTAGGATCACATTACATTGTCTCTGGTTTAGCAGCATTTCAACATTTAAAGGAAATGACACAAGCTGGTTTGAATGAATTGTATATGCACACTGTTTTTATATTTATAATATTTGAAGATCAGTTATTTTGTGTTTTCACTTTTTTCTTTGTTTAGTATAAAACATGTAAAGACACCCAAAAGACGACATACGGTTCCTTAAAATATTTAACTACTTTTACAGCATGTTTTGAAACTAATGTATAATGCTGCATGTATTTTTAAAATGGTCTTCTGAAATATAAAAAAGATTGAATAATGGATTAGATTTTATATAGCACTTTTTAAGTCAGTCAAAGTGCTTCACATTTGAGTCAATTATTCATTCATTCCACAGTCACACACTGGTGGTGGTAAACTAACTGTGTAGCCGCAGCTGTCTTGAGGCAGACTGACAGAGATGCTATATGTGCCTACGGCCGCTCCTACCAGACGGGTGAAGTGTTTTGCCCAAGGACACGACAGTATGAACTGGAGAGATTGGGATCAAACTGCCAACCTTCCAGTTATACAAGAGGCAGACTATTACCACGAGTTGGTGCATATGACCAGGTGCATTAAAAACAAACCACAAAACTCTCTTCAGCTCAAAAGACTAGTTCAACTCTAAACACCCTTGTTTTGAGGGTTTGGTTTGCTTCTGTTGAACCCTCTTTACTGCGTCTTCAGCAGAACAGTGTTAGAGTTTGTAGTTTGTGAAAGTTGTGATGCCTTTAAAAGAATTCATAACATCCACTCTGCACTGACCTTTTTCGGCAAATAAAAACTATTGATCCTCTCTCCCCAACTCCCACTTTAAAAGACTTATTGTGGAGCTCCATTTCATCTAATCACTTGGCAAAAGAGTCCCAGGTCTAAATAAAGAAAGAATAAATAAAAAAGTCTTTGGGCCAATGTGTTGCTCTCACCTTTGCAGATGAAATTACCCGAAAAGCTGTTACAAATCAATATAATCAATGCAATCAGCTAACTGACACAGGCAATCTCCTGCCAGTAAGTAAAATACTCCCGGTGGAGATCTCTCAATCTCACGCTCCATAATTGCCCCCAAGGGTGACGTTAGGGTGTAGCATTTTGTACACTTAATTAAATTAGCGAGCAGTGTGGACAGGGTGGGTTGCAGATCTCAAACAGGACGGATTGGCCTGGCCCAGAGCCAGTAATTAAGGCAATACCTTTTCTGATCACGCCAATCCCCCTTAATGAAGTCATTATGCATTTTAACCCAAACACTCCCATGAATTAACAAACACAAAAAGCCCTCACTGAAAAAAAAACACAAGTCATAACTCATTCACAAAGACATAATGTCCATATTTCTCCCAGGCTAATTTAGACTCGGCTGATGGCAAAAGTGCAGTCTATTCACATAAAGCTTTAAAGCAATAGGGTCTATTGTCAAACTTTGGAAACTTTACAGGCCATTTTTTACAAGGTCTGACTGAAATCACGTCTGAAAAGTTTTGAGTGCTACACACAAACATGGGATGGAAACAATGATTTAGAGAGACCTGGGAGCACCGCAGGAAGGGAGTAGTTCTGCGCTGACCTATAATGCTTTGCTAATTAAATAATTCACTAATTGATTCATTGCCAAATCAATAAAGCATCCAGATGGTTTATGGTTTGAGAGCTTAAGTGTGTATGTATTTGTGGATTGGATGGCTTGGATGGCTGAGTTAGGGAAGGGGAGGGGAGTTTGGGTTTACAAACGGACCACAAACCTGTCTCTTTAACCTGAATGACAAGCAAAAGCACAGGGTATTGTTGCCTAAATGAAGGCGATCATCCCAGCTAACCTTGTGCTTGTGCTGCATGACATCATTTTAGACCCTCAGAGGAAGATGATAGTGAATATAAAATGTGGGGGCCCTCTTCTCGGAGCTGGTCTCGGGGGAGGCTAGATTTGTAGATGGGGACCAAATCAGCAGAGATATTGTTAATTCAAGTGTAATGAATCCTCAGGGGTGTTTGTTTGTAAAAGGGCATCTTTACTGTTTACTGAGCGTGGTGGTATGTCCCCTTTATGGCCTTGTGGTCAAGTTTGAGTCCAGTAAGCTGAGGATTACTTCTGAAAGTAATTGGGACAGCAGTGAAGTGTGACATCTCTTATCTGAGCGGGCAAAAAGGCTGTAAATCCAGTAGCATTTGCAGATATTTCCAACCATGTTTACTCACAGAAAGACGGGTAATAAATGGCCCCCGGCATTTAATACCATCACCTCTTGTACTTGTCTTTGATGGGATTTTCTATGGGATGAAGCAAAGGGGTTATTTTCACTTACACCTGCTTTTATTGAATTTTTGTCAATGCTAAGATCTGTATTTTAAATTGAAGCATATCTTTTAGAGAAAAATTTGTTTTGTAGTGTAGTGGAACTAAAACTATGTTTTTTTTAATAATGAAGTAATTCAATTGTGTGTCTTTACTATGTTTATTTATTGTTCCACTACCACTAAAAAGACATGTACAATAGTCCCAATGGGTCCAGGAGAGTGGGAATTTCCTGGATAAATAAAAGGTTAAATAAAATAAAAATCTGCTATAGTGTATCTTATTAAACTATCAGGGTCTACACCACCTAATGTGCAAACTCACATTGGACTCTTTGACCTCAACATGTATATTTTATGTGTGATTGCAACCTGCCCCTTGGATAGTGAACTATGATAAACTGGATGCACTGTGGTCTTTCTTTTTTATGTCAGAGAACAATCAAAATGACTCAAACGCTATATAAATGATTTATATATCTAGCTCAATATAGATATAGATAAAAAAAAACGTTGCATAGTTTACTTTTACTTTCAGGTTGTACATAATCCCTGATGAAAATGAAACTCATGTACTGACCTTGTACTTTAAAAAGACGCATAAACTGCTTTGTGCTTATTTACAAAAGTGAGTGATACCATAGCACTTATCTTCATCACATTTTAGTTCTAATCCAAGGCCACCAAAACACTAATATGTTATACATTCTAATTTGGAAAAAAATATATTTCAGAAAATACATTAAAATAATGGGACCTTTTGAGGAAGGATGCGATAATGTAAAAATGAATTAAATGCTGACTCATTCTTAATCAATTTGTCCATGTGTTGTTAATAGTAATCCTCGTCCAATGTTTTCCTCATTTGACCAGTTATTAAAGGTCAAACAGAAACACTAAATGCAGCCTCTTGCATTACTACACAGTGTGTAGAGTGGGATTGGCGTTATATTGTGAGTTTAATTTTTTTATGCTGCACTGCCCTCAAAGCCTGTTACACTCCAAACTTCCATTCTCAAGTAAATTTCAACAGTGTGAGTGGGGAAATCTTAAAATTAAGAAGTATCACAGCCAGTATTTAAATCAAATAGATGTTTTTCCTGTTGAGTCACTGTCTTTTTGACAAACTTTTTTTCTCCTTGGTCTCCGTCCACAAAGTCTTAGTGAAAGTCAGAGATTGTAAATAAAAATGGATGTAATCCACCCATTGGTCCCCTATTCACCGATATTGTCGTTATGACAGGGCAATGAAATAGCGGTTACATCCGGGCTTTTCGGCTTTTACTGCATAACAAAATAATAGTTTTCAGATAGCAAAAACTGACCTATTAATCAAAAATTCACCCTCCCAGAGTTGTCATGTAGTAAAAACTTAGCTCTAGAGACCGGAGCCATCTTTTGTACCAGGCTGTAAACATGAGTTTTATACTTGTAAAGTCACCACTGGGTTTCTCCTTATATTTCTGCTTTTGGAGCCTGCCCTCTGGTGGACGGAGGTATATCTCTGTATTTCGCCCTAAATTGCCATATGGCGTCCTTATTCGAGGACCGTTTAAGAGGTTCTATGAGAGAGGCTTGGTGAAAGTACATAGAAAATCCAATTTAACAAACCCAAAAACTGTTCATTTACTTCTTTAGCAGCAGTAATGTGCATGTTTGTGTAACTTGATAAATTGGAGCGTGACACTGATTTAATCTTTTTATAGATAAAGATTTTATAATAATAATTACAAAGAGAAATTGTGGTCATCTGCCATTTTAATATATGTAATTTAATGTACATTAAATAAAGTTTTAAAAGAAAAAGTCCATGATCAAACATCACGTTAACTTGTTAACCCTGAACATTACCAGTAAACTTCAGATCCAAAGCTGTAATATACCTTCAGTGTGATACCATTAGTTCAACAACTGCACAAGAAAAAAAAAAATAAACCAATCAACTGTTATGTATTTCCACCTACAAACCCACAAAAGCACTAACCATAAATTAAATGCCCAAAATAATAATATAATCAAACAGATAAAAAAAAGTACTACATGAGAGGAATGGCAAAAATAATACAGTTAAAGATACTTTACAGTAAAAGGAAAAATGTTGTACTGCATTGACATGATGGTCTTTGTCAGAGTCAGTACCATATTTTGATTTACAGTTTAATGAAAGAAATTCTATGAACACCTTTAAAATTTTATATCTTTTTGTGTGAACTGATGCACTATTTGGTATCTAACAAAAAGCCTGTCCACACATTGTCTGCTTTATGTGCAAATAACAAGCATCAGTGAAGATGTAGCACCACCGTGTGTTTAAACAAGGCATTGCAGGTGTGAAGTTAATATCTATATTACTATACTATATTAAACCAGACATTGTGACCAGACATGACAATGTCAGCATAAAACATGGATTTGGACCATATTCTTGGTAGGGAATGAAAAATTATATAGAAAATTTAGGTCACTTTCAACGACTGATAAGAGGTAAATCCTTGCCTTTCACAAAATATAAATAATTTTAATACAAAATGCACTTTCATTATTAAAAGAAACCTACTGTAAAAGGCATATAAAGTTACAAGACTGTGGTTTGTAATCATTCTGTAGGATTCAGTTGCTTATAATAAAACAAAAAGTAAAACCTACAAGAACAGCCACAAACCCACTACACTGGTTGTGTATTTCACTATGGAATAGAGTTTTTAATCTGAAAAGGAAGAGGTTTAAAGTACACTTTGCATGATCACACCATGTTGGTTTGTGTGTTGGGGCTGCGGTCCTGCAGGTCCTGTACCTGGTCAAGAACCCAGCCAATGTTTGGTCTCTCCTGGGGGTTTGTCACCATTATAGAGCTCAGCAGTATCTGAAGGCCCTCGGAATAACTAGAAGCACAGAAACAATAGATTATACATTAGTTTTCCATTTCACTAGTTGTTAGATGTGTTTCTGTAAACTACCTTTATTCACTCCAGGAGCCTTAATACTAATAAAGCCATTAGTTTATATTCAGTAGAGTGTAATTTAATAAGTTAGGTTGAAAAAGACGTATTCTTGCAATTTAATGCTTGCTGCCTTTTTAGTATCCTATTGTGGTCTCTGACATTACACAATGTTACTTGGCAGTTCATGGACATGTATTTTGGTAAATTTCACAATTTGCTTAATATTTTATTTGAAACCTTAACTACAGCTACATAATCTAAAGTAAACTTTTAAGACTGACCTGCAGGACTGGGGGATGGTCACTGGGTTCTGCACAGCCAGGGCTACACTGTCCCCCTTTTGAAAGATCAAGTCATAAGGCCCCTCCTGCATCATCATGCAGTACAGCACACAGCCAAGTGACTGTGGAGGTAAGGGAGGAACAAGTGTTAAAAACAATTGTAGCAGGTTGTCCATAATTATATTAACTAAATACAACTAAGAAAACTAAAATGGCAGGAGAATATAAGGCTTTACCCAAATATCAGTGCGCTCATCAATAATGCAGTGGCTCTCAACGTTAAAGAGTTCAGGAGCTCTGTAGGAAATAGTACAGCGCTGCGCTGCCCAGTCCTGAACGCTCATAGCCTCTCTGATTCCCCTGACCTGGAAAACATTCAACACAATAACGAATAGGTCAAAACGTATAATGATGCAACACATACAGAAGCATGATTTTGTAACATACACAAAATGGGGAATACATTTGAATGTCTGTTATTATATTAATTGTATGGCTTCTCTTTCTTGACATGGCCCAGTATTTGAGAAAAAAAACAATAATTTTACGTGAAGCATTGTCGTCTTTACCTCTATCCTGGCTCGGTTCATTGAGCCCAGATCCATCAGGACCGGCCTGTCACTTTCATCCAGAAGCACATTTGTAGGTTTCAGGTCTCTGAAAAATCAGAGCACATAGCATCAACTTTTAAATAATAAAATAATACATTTTATTTTTGCAACTTCTCTATTCTCATTGTATGATTTTGTGTATGATATATGTGAAAAGCATTTACCTGTGTGCATATCCCTTGTCATGGATAGCTTTAAGTCCAGAGCAGATACCCCGAAGAATGTGGAGAATCTGTTTTTCAGGCATTAAGCCATCTTTGTCTCTTAACTTCTCCAGAACTGACCACAAACTTCCCTTCTGTTTATAGACACAACCAACACATCAGAACCAAACTATGGTCAATTATATTCCTATTATTTCATTCTGAATGTATGACTTACACTCATGTAAGGCAGGAGTAACCATGCTTCAGTTTTGCCCCCGCGCTCAACAAAAGCATGTCCAACTAGACTCAAGACGTTGGGATGATTAAACATCTGGTGCATCTCTATCTCCGTCTGTGCATCCTGACGCCCCTCACGGTCGTGACAAAGGATCCTCTTCAGGGCATAGAAGTGACCATCCTTTACACCCTCGAGCAAATCAACATAACTAAACCCACTGAAAATGAACAAAAATACAAGGAGTAAGAGAATGATAAATACTTTTTTAATTATATAAAATTGTGCTTTATAATGTGTATGGGCTTTGTTTTGGTGTATACATCCAACTTTTTGTGGCATTATTGAGTTTATTGAGAATTTCGTTTTTAACTCACCCTTCATCAAGTTTCTGAACAAAGTAGTATTTTTTGTTGTCAATAATCATAGACCCACGGGAGCATATGCACATGGTCTGTCCCATATTGACTGCTACATATTTGAATACCAAACGCTTAGAGACCTATGGGAAATCAGACACATTAATTCATATCAAGAACATGCATCAAATTGATAATTAATATTATGGGCTAAAGGGTCATTTCAGAAAAGCAACGCTGAAAATAAAAGCTACGACAGGTCACTACATATGACAACATTTTTGTTAATTGGCCGAAACTTGTAATTTTTGCCTTAGATTTGTTCAACAGGATAACTAAATAGATGACAAACTATCTAGTGAAGAAATGGGTTGAACTAATTCCTTGCAACAGCTTAAAAATAAAAATAAGATTTAGTAAATCATGTTACCTCTTCCTGAGCTGTGGCTTTGTTTTCACAGTTAGCTTGGAAAGTTAGCTTGGTGTTCTTCTTCTTGAGATTGTGGGTGATCGCTGCTTCCTCTTTGTGGGTTACAATCCTCAACACTGCCAGAATACCACCAGCGGTAAAAGTAGGCATTTCTGAAAAGTGAAGTGATGGCGGACCATAGGCGTAACAGAGGAGGTCCCAAAGACGACGGAGGTGATATTTAAACCGTTCTGGCCTCTCAAATATAGTTATATTTAATTTTAAGGCGGGTTGATTTGAACTTTTCAGACTACAGCATATATGGGAATAGTAGAGCCAAGAAACGTTTCTTAAAAATTAAGCTAACTTGCACATGCTAATGCTAACACAGTAACATATTATAGACTGTCGTCATCATTTGTACAAGTTCGAATTATGTTTTTATTTTTTAATGTCAAGCACATGACAAGTCTACTTTAGTAATCGTTAGGCTGACAATAAAATTGATTATTTTAAAATAAACGTCAGTAGTTAGCCTAGCCAAATGTAAGTGACATCAAAGCACATATGGATGAACAGTTGTATTAAATATTGTCATTGAAATACGCATGCGTGTGTATAGCTACACACCCTCCCTTGAGACTATATAGAAAATCTAGTTATTCTGTAGCCCACTGGCGAGTTTAACCATAGACCCACAGGTAAAGTTTATAGCTTCTTATTCAGTAGTTCTCAGAAAACAGTTGTTCATCTGGTTGAGTTGTCTTGCCTCAAGCAGAGCCGCAGGAGGAGGGAAGCAGAGTGAAAACTAAGCCTGTCTCTTCTAGCACTGTGGGCACCGCAGTCAAACGCACATCACAGCATCTTTTGGTTGGAGATGAAGACGAAGGCTCAGCCGACCCACCAGCACCTATCAAAGTCTCCAAAATTGGGTTTAACATGAGCAGTCAGATGGGGATGAAGTCCAACCCCATATCTATCAAACTTGGAGCAACAGTAAGCTTGTGTTTAATGTCAGCTGCTTGGTAACGGGACACATATGTAGACATGTATGCATTTGGCTTTGAAAGATGTGGTAAAGAATTAGTCGGTTAAATAAATAATATCTTAAAATATGTCATGGATTTTAGTGGTTATCAAGTAGATAGATACATGTCACAACAAACTAAAAGCCACAATAGAGAGATAAACCTAGAAATCTCATAAATGATAAACATTATGAGATAAAATAATTCTAATTTAGTAAATATGTTTTAGTACGTGTTTGGGCAGAACCCCTGACTCACAGAAGCTTGTTCTCTAAAACCTTTCTCTAATCTTTTCCAGAAACCCAAAGAGCCTGTACCCAGTCTTCCCCCTAAAAAGCCTGGACTAGCATCAGTCTTTAACGACTCTGACGACGTAGGTCCACACACAGTTGTTCTAAGAATAAAAACAAAAAATATGTCCAGGCTGACTGCTACTTTCTGTTTGCACACAGAGTGAACCAGAGGAAATGCCCCCTGAAGCAAAGATGAGGATGAAGAACATTGGCAGGTTAAAAATATAGCATTTGTTCATTTTTTTACATCACAAGAGTGTTGAAAGGATTTGACACAAAGTTAGGCTTGGCAATACAGCAGGAAATCTACAATAACCACCCAAAGGCTAAGGATATCAGAAGGTTTATTTTAATATAGTTTAATAATTAAGTTAGCTTGACTTCCACCAAATTTTCAATCGGACCAAAATTTGACCTTAGTGTTGCTAAAAAAATTGAATGCTGTGGGTTTAAAGAGGTAAGGAGCAAACGCAGACAGGTCATGATTGATTTGCTTTTTTTAAACAAATGAAATTATAGTCTTTTTTTTTTTTTTTTTTTTTTTAATTGTAAAAATTCTTTGATCTATAGGGTTGTGGAGCTACAACAAAAAGGAAACAAGGTCTTGATCGACTATAAGACTAAATTTTATCTGTGGAACTATGACTGAAGTGAAAATGTAAACTCTGTAAACCAGTCTTTATGTTACATTGTTATATTTCCCATCCATATTCAACAAAAACTATTGACTTTAATTTAGAAGTCTATTAATGTCACACATAGAACTGCATCAGCTAAAGGTACCATCTCTTCTGCCATTTCAGAGATACACCGACATCTGCAGGACCTAACTCCTTCAACAAGGGGAAACAGGGTTTCTCTGATAATCAGAAGCTTTGGGAGAGGAAAATGAAGGTCCAGGAAGACCCCATTTAAATCACCACAATACTGTAGTTTTTTATATAAGTAAATCATCAGGTTTCAACAGCTTCTTTTTGGCAGTGAAAACTCTTATCCACTTTTGTATACAAATGGCTGAAACTGGTTTAACCACTATCACAAGCGAGAAGTGTCAGGTCTTTGTGGCATGTTCTGGCAGATTAAATGTCAGAGCAGTGTTTAACTTGTCCAGCCTACAAGATACAAGTAAATATATCTAATATAAGTAAAATGTCTTCAGTCACCAAGATATAGCGTCCAGTGAATCTTCAGACAAGGGACGTTCAGAGCAACCCCTTCATTTGGCTTGTCTAATGTTTGTGTGAAAATGTACATAGTGCAACTTTTTTATTTTTTAAGTCCACATAGGGGAGTGTTATAAAAAGTATAATTTTTGTTAAATCTTTGATGTACATGTTTTCTCCAGCTGTACCACCCTCAGACAGTCTTGGGTTTGTTTTATGTTTCCTTCTTGCTTTGTGTATGTATTTCTTGTTTTGTTTTCACAATTAATCCCCCAAGGATTGAAACATATTTCTAAGCAAGGACATATAACAGTGACTCATGGGTCAGCTGTTTTTTTACAATAATACCCTTTACTTTATCAATGGGGTACAGATAAAGTAGAAGCCCATAATTTTGTTCTCATGAGAGTGATGTAGCTGCAGCTGTAAAACAATGTTATTTGAAAATCAATCCTGTTTCAACTTTTACCAATGCAACACATTTAATAGTTAAATAAACTTTTTGGATGAAAGTAATTTGCACTTTGTGTATTGCTTATGAATCACCTGAATGAAAGTGTATACCTTTTATTTATCCAGAAAATTGGAGAAATTGTACATGTCTTGTGTGGTACGGGGAACCAGAGCGCTCAGAGGAAACCTACGCAGACATGGGGAGAACATGCAAACTCCACACAGAAAGGCCTTGCCACCCCTGCCTGGAAGGGAATCGAATCCAGGACCTTCTTGCTGTGAGGACAGGAGTGCTAACCACTCTGCCACCATGCCATATACATATGTCTTAGCCACTGGTTCCCCCAAACAGTGTGTTGGGACCTGAAAAAGGGTCAATGCTGATTTTATTTGGGCTGCCACAAAATTTTAAATGATTTAAATGATGACAAGTGGGAACAAAAACACTTATTGGTCCAGGAGGTCTGCTAGGGGAAGTTGATTTGGCAATTAAAAAACCTGAGTCCACACAAGTGAAGTTGAATCAATAAAACTAAGTACTTTATTACTAAACACATAAACACCTTTGGGTTTTTACTATGATTTGACTTATTTTAAAATTTTCTTTAAATTATAGCTATCACAGAAAGCCTTCAAATGTTTTGAGCACAGTCCCACTTTAGTTCCGCAAAGACAGAAATGACCCCACTCTGTGAGAGGGCAGGGCCTTCCTCAGTGACCTCCAAAAGTTATTGTTGGTTGGAAGACTTGCTTGTGGTCCATTTCAGAGTTGGTAGCACCTTTAGGGCCTTTTTGACGACAGGTGGCAGCGGTGGGTCCAGCTGCAGGAAGGAAGCAGGGGCTTTGCTGCTCCATATCAGAAGAAGTTTTAAGGTAGAGTTTTGCAGCAAAGCCTAGCAAAGGTGTGAAAATAAAACCACAATTATTCATAAACAATATGTCACTACATTTTCAGATTGATTTTCCGTCTTTTCAATGAAACCACAACTTTCCGTTCATACCAGGTGAATGGAACCGTAATTATCACTTAACATTTACTCTCCTCTGCTTAACGTAATAAAGAAAAACATTATGAGTTTAGCTCAGGAAATCTGGGGGAATACCTGTATTCCTGATTCTAACACAAACACAGCGTTGTTGTCAGAGAGGTATTCCGTCGACAGTAGACAGATCAACACTTGACTTCGTTTTAGAGCATTCGCCACATCATTGGTGTAGACTGCAAAACAGTATTACAACTATGACAGATTCATCCTTTGGCTTCATATAATATCTATAGTTTGATTTGATATAGGCTTTAGAAAACAAACCATTTGTCTCTATTTTATTTTAATTTTATTTATTTATTTCAGAGACAGTGCATATTGAAATACAGAAAGAAAACTGTAAATATGCCAGAGTTAGCTAACAGGCTATTTTTCTGAAAACAAGTCTGGCAAATACACTATAATAATCACTTGGCCTCTGACCTCCACCTGGTAGAAAGTCTCTCTCCATCAGACAGAGGCGATACCCCCACTGATCCTCCAACACATGGGGCAGTAGCAGCTCCAGTTTTTGTGATGGGATCTCCACCTTTAGTGGGTCCAAGCTGAATGGAAATGCTGCATCTACAAATTATACATAAACATACTGTTCAATGGTCACGGTACTAAAACATTTTGAGAGGGACTTTTCTGACCTACCGCTGTGCTCTTGTCGCACTGGGGAGGAAAGCTCTACAGATGAAGTTCTCCACACGTATGACAAAAACACATCGAAGTCCTTCTCAACTGATTTAAACAAGAAGAGGCATTTATAGATCAACCGGGGGAAAGTAGAACATTTTATACATAAAATTACAACAATCATTCAGTGCCAGATCCTACAGAATACTTTCAAAGGTCTAGTGAGTCTAGTGAGTTCATGGCTGTTTTAGCCAACGCAGCCATAAACCACATGATCATAATGTGTATAATACAATAACATAAAAATACTAGTCCATTTAGCTTTTATATTTACAACAAACAAACTTACAGTGTACTGGTTAAATACTGATTTAACTGTATGTGGTATGTATTACAAATAGTATAGGTACAGTGGATCGAAAGTTTGGGCACCCCAGGTAAAAGATTTTATTATTGTGCATAAAGACGCCAAGAAAAGATGGAAAAATCTCCCAAAGGCATCAAATGACAGATTAGACATCCTTATAATGAGTCAAAAAAAGTTAGATTTTATTTCCATCATTTACACTTTCAAAATAACAGAAAACAAAAAAATGGTGTCTGCAAAGGTTTGGGAGTTAATACTTGGGGTGCCCAAACTTTCGATCCCCACTGTATGTACTGTTTGTAACTATAGCATTTTGATCCTTTTAAAGAGAAGTAAAAGCACTTTCACTGGTGTTTATCAGTCTTTTATCTAAACCACATCCTCTAAAGAGGAAAGGTTGCAGTCAGGATGCGAAAGCAAAGATTGACTTTCAATATAGTATTTGTCTGTGAGGTTCAGTTGTGTTTTTTTTCTTACCCATGTCTCGTTTACTGAATCTCCAGTGGGATCTGTATATCATCTGTATTTCCAACCACTTCATGTGCAAAATGATGCCCAGCCCAGCGACGAACAACAAAGCCCCAACAGAATATTCAACCAGTGACAGCCATTTTACTAAAACAGAGTTTACATGAAGACACAAGGACTCAAACACATATTATCGCTGTGTTTTGCTTTTACTTGGATTACTTTAAAGGGCACCTGAGAGCAATAGTGTAACAAGTCTTTTGGGAGCAACAATACAAATGTGTACCTTTATTTTTCACTTTGAGTGAGACTGTGACGTTGCTGTTTCCAGCTATATTTCTTGCAACGCAGGTGTATGTCCTTTTTAGGTCCAGGGCGGTCACCTGTTTTATGATGGCTGTCCCAATGACCTGAAGCTCCCAATCGACTTTTTTTGGGCTAAACCAGAGAAATAATATAAGATCTATAATTTGATTTGATGTGGATACGATGGCAGTAACTCACTTTAGCTTCTCCATTGTCATGTTCACCAAGTGACCACTGTTATTCATGAACCAAAGAACGTCTCTAGGTGGGTCAGCTTCAGGAAAATACACCTCACAGGTCAGAGAGTGACTCACGCCTAGACAGAAAAACAGAATGCCCAAAAAACTGTGATGGATAAAGTCAGACACATCTGTACATACAAATAATATGAGCATTAAAGTTATACAAACACCAGTCAGCCATTGTCCAGAATGTAATGTCAAAGTTGCCACAAGGAAGATACGCACCCAGTTCCACCTCTTGTGCCATGTTGTGCTTAGGATACAGGATCCTTGGAGGGTATTTATCAGGACCTGAAGTCACATGTTGTACAAGGGCTTTGACACATTAGAATATTTAAGTTTAATACATTGGGTTTAAAGATGTACGTTTGGTTCCACCGCAACAATCAGTTTCTTAAGGGTAAAGGGTTGTGCATTTGAATGTATTATTATCTGCCTATTGAAAGTCAGCTCTATGTCAGCAAAAAGCCGTTTGTATACTGGTGAGATAACTTCAATCACACAAACATTCAACCACCAGCTCTGGAAGAAGCCAATGCTTTTGGGTTGGGCAGGCAACTTTATGTGAGTGAGCACGTGTTAGAAGTGAAAGAGTAGAAAATAGTACATTTTTATTTGGGAAGTGTTCCTTTCCCACTACTTTTGCTTGTAATTCTGACTCCTAAACTAGTTATAAAGCTATGAAAATGTTACTGAGTGATTTTTCAATGTATTTTCAGTAAACACTAAAATAATACACTGTTTGGATGAAATGTGTGCACAATCACGTGTAGAGTAAATTGTCACATGACCAGTTCTGTCATCAAAGCTCCCAATGAAGGGGTTAGTAAAGTTAGTATTGTATGTTTAAGGATTTTTGGTACACATCATCTTTAAGGTGTCTAGTAATGATATATGCATTTGCAATTACTCATATTTGTTTGATATGTTTGTGGAATGAGTAAACATGTTGATGGTCACAAAAGTGGCCGGTGGGATAGAACATTGTACCTAGGTGCACACACATTTCTATACATACAAATTTGTGTTGTACCTAACTTTCTTTCTTTTGCAGTTATTTCTCAAAATGAGAAAGATGCCATCCTCAAGGTTTGTGATAGCGATGGATATATTTATTCATATTTGGACGGACCCATTGGGCAAGACACATGAGCCAAGTGCACATAAGCTTAGTGTCCTTGGGTAAGACACTTCACCCACCTTGCCTCCAACATAGATGTAAAGCACTTTGAGAAGGGTACATGAAAGCGCTATATAAATGCAGGCCATTGACCATGTATATTTTCTGGTGAATGTAGCTCTGAAATAATATAATGCCAACATTACAATTAATATTGCACTAAAGTACTATTACATTTTAGTCTCACTACATGTTGCACTATTTGAGTGATTGCTATCAGAATGTAGAGCAATTTTACACTCATTTTTATCAAAAAAGCACTTTCAGCACCTTTAATTGACAGTACAACATATTATCCCATTGATCACAATTGTGACCGGTCATAAAACATGCTTTTACATCTACTTTTCACAATTTTCTTAAAAGATTATTCTTGATTATACAAATTATACATTACTTTGATATTTTCATATCTGGAAAAAAAATTGGGCTTATAAAGTGTTGGTTTTTCTTGTATTATATTACAATGCACACAATGGACTTACTTATAGCTCTGACAATAACAGACCTCCTGAAGGTCCATTTCACTCCTCCCTCCGTCAGCTCTCGGTCACAGAAGAACACATCACTGTCATAGCGTGTCACTGTGTTCAGATAGAGCTGCTCATTGTAACATGTCAATGATCTTTTCAAGTCAGACACCCATTTGCTTCCCTGTAAGAGCAAAATTATTTGTTATAATATTTTTCATACATTCATTGCTTTTATAATTGAAAGAATAAAAGCATATTACCTTGTACCAGACAGTGGTGGTGTTGTGGCTGCAGTTGTGTCCTGGGCAACGGATGTGTCCTCCTGCTGCAATGAACAGCGTCACTCTGTTCTCCTCAGTGTTAGAACATCCTGTGGTTTTATTCACAACCTGGAGATGAAGAAAGCGCCCTCCACCACTGGACAGCAGCAAACCTGTGACTTAATACAAGCTCAGACAATACAACCTGTTGTTTACTCAAGTGACTAATGTGTTGTAACAGTTGCTTTCAGTTTTTTAGTCAAAAGGCTACAGTCCTACATGTATATCATGCTCATTGTATATTATTATATTATACTGTAGGGATTTAAAATTGTGCGGCCCTGCTTTAAATTTAACAAATATAGGCTATATAAACACAAAGGGTTGTTTGTATTTATGTGTTGTTTTTTTGCTTTTACCTTGGGTGGCTTTTCTGTTAAATGTCCTAAACAATGCTTACAGGAAACAGTTTTTCTAACAAATAAATAGTTTATTATTATTATTATTATTATTATTATTATTATTATTATTATTATTATTATTATTATTATTATTATTATTATTATTATTATTATTATTATATATTTTTTCATTTTTACCTTTTTATTTTTAGGTTTTATTTCCAATATGATAAAATAATTTTAATCTTAATCTATCTCTTTCCTAATCCATATGTGGACATCAAGTGTATAATCATAATGTGTGTTTTTGTGAATAGAAGAATAAACTCTTGAATTGCATTACATATGTCTTCATTTCCTGTCTTAACCACAACATGCAATATGAATTACAAAAACTTTGTTAACCACTTCAATTACAGTATACCCTAAATTTAAATTTAAATCATTCATTATATTTCCTGTGTCAGTTACAATAAGTGAAACACAAACACATTCATTCATTCATTTACTTATCGGGATCGAGAACTTATTAACTTAACATTTTACCTTATGAGACAAGTGTAATTTCCAGAGTGTTTGGCTTCAGTCTTGAACTGATCAGAGTGGTTTCTGAGGACCACATTTATCTCTTTTTCGCTGCCTTCGACCCTGGACCAGTTTTCACAGGGCATTCTAAACATTTCCCCCTCGACAGCTCTGTAATGCAGAGGTGTGAGACTCTGCAGATCTTCACAAAGCATGACATTTGCAGTTATTTTACACATAAGCATTAAGGATTTACTTTTTAAACCTACACATAACATGAGTTTTCTGAATTACCTTGGAGTTTTCTAAGTAGTTTTTCCTCACAGTATCCTTTAGAAGAAATGTGACTGATAAACAGAAGCACAGTGTATCCAAAGATCATCCTGTTTCCTGATAAACCGCATAAATAATCTGTCATGATAACATTGAATACATGGCTTTGTTAAATGGTTACTCCCCGTCTGTACAGGAGTAACTGTCAGCTCTGACATTTCACGCCAACATGCGCCTGTCCTGACACTAAAAACCACTTCCTATTGCAGAAGCACATCTATTGTGTGCTGCAAAAAATGTGCAACTCTAACTCTTGTGCAAATTACCAAGAAGTTGGAATTCACGTCATTATTAGAAATCATATATTGTGAGTGTATTTCCGAGTGAATTTTTCAGTTTTGTTTTATCAAATGAAAATTTCCATTTAGACATTTCATTTTCAACGTTGAAATTACTCAGAAATGTACTTCTTTGGAATAAAAAAACAAATCTTGAATTGTCTGTCTTGCAGCTTGTCCTTCCTCTCTGTTTGCTAGGATTTTTGTTTATCTAATGCCAGTTAGTTTGGCTTACTATTGCTGCTTTTATGTATCTTTATAAACAGCCCACATTGAACAGTTCAGTGACACAGTTTTGCTGTGGTGAGTGGATATACTGTCTGTAGTGGTTATGCACTTTCACTGGCCTCCTTTCTCACCCCAGTCTCTTTTTTAAATAGTTAAATTACAGATACGTACATGTGTTGGACCCCTGTACTCATCAGTATTTAATTACTACAAAACATATTACATTTAATTAAATCTACCACTATATCAGCCAACAACCAATAAACAGCTACTGCAGATTCAGGCGGAAAAAAAGGCTAAATGTCTGTGAACATATTTAATTGGAAGTTTAAGCATAAAACAATCATTTACAAAATAAGAAACATCATGAAATAGAATAAATACAACATAACCTATCTAGACCATAAATCAATAAAACACTTGATTTCTATCATTCAAATAAAATCAGGTATAGTGTAATCATCTTGACAAAGGCCATTATATTGGCCATATAAGGCTGCATGCTCTTATTCTGAAATGTGACTGTGACACGTAAAACAAAATGACTCTGCACTGAAATAAATAAATAAAATAGACATTTTAGGTGACAAAATAAAAACCTCTAAAAATCCACTGTCTGAGGCAGGAGTGATGTTCTTGGAGTGTGTACAGGTGGTAAATAATATCGTAGCTGTTTCCAGAAAAAAGAGGATGGACCCGGCGAACCCTTCCATGTGACACTTTGGCCCACTTCACCAAGCAGCTGTAAAATCTCTGATAATGAATCTGGTCTTATTTTCTCTGTTGATTTAGTTTTGATTAAAACCAAACGAGTCTGACGTTCCACAAGGGCTTCATGGATGGCACTGAGTAAACCGGACTCTGTTTCGAAATCTGGAGAGGCAGGAACCAACACCACAGCACGGCTCTGGTCTATGCACTCCAACACTGCATCTGCCACAGCTGCAAGCAACAACAAGGTAGTATTATCATATGGCCTAACACCCACACCGCTAAGACACATGCTAATGCAGGCTCATAGACAGTATAAATCATAGACCAATAGACTGTGGGGTCACATACACTTGCAGTGGGCCTATAAAATCATGGAACCATATTTGGAAAACCTAAAAAGTAGAAAAACGCAAAATCGCAACAGTCACAAAGCTAGTGGTGCCATTGGCCTATAAAATAGGTCTACTAACTGATTTTATAAAGCAAAGTTGAGACACTTTTTTACTCTACAAACACATAGCATCTGTAAAATGAACTAAATGGTACATCTATATATCATAAGGAAAATTTAAAGCAACTGTCACAACTGTATTTGAAGTCACATGGATAGAAATTGAGAATAAACATATTAAATAATTTCTTTAATAATGGGTATGTATATACGTAATATGTTCAGTTAAATAGAGTAAAAAGGTGTAGGTAGGTGTGTTTACATTTGTATAATGTACATATGTAATTGGATCTTTTTTTCACCTTTTCACAATAAAAAAAATACAATAAAAACTATTCTATATAGTCTATGTCTTTACCTGTTCCTGGCAACACATCCCGGTCAAGGAGGCAGAGGCTGTAACCAAACTGTTCTTCTAACATGTTCCCCAGGGTTTTTCTGTCATGTTCACTGAGTCCTGCACCAGAGTTGCTCTCGTAGTACATTACACAGGCATCATAGCTCTTTCCATCTAAACAGACAACAAATATCCCCAGCTGCTGCTTTATGGAAAGTCTGAATGTTGATGTTTATATACTATATATGTAATTTTAAAGGCATATGTAAAAGCTTAAGTAAACATAAATAAGCTCAAGAAAACTGTGCCTATACTGTAAATTTACTCATGCAACTTGTGGATGTCAAATGTTGCCAACTGTGTACAGTAAGTAAAGGAAAATGTGAGTCAGAAGACATTGATCAGATAGCACAACATGCATTGAAATTTTATCAGTGCTTGGTTGATTGAAAAGAAACATTCTGTCAAAGAGATTAAGATTCTGATAGTCTTGAAAATCGAAGACTATCCATCAGTCTAAAAGCCACATTTTACATGAGAAGCTGTGAACTTTATCAGTGGTTTACTGCGTGTTGTGTAACTGGTCACATGGCTTTGAAAGAGACAAGATGGATTTCTGTTTTACTGCAAATTGTTTCCTACCTGAAATTCTACGTTGGCAACCAAGAGTGTCTCTAATGAACAAAGTGATGTGAATCTTGTATTTGATGTAGATGATAACTGTAATGAACATAACTCCACTGGCGACCACAGAAAAGACGGTCACACCAACGTATGAAGAACGCTCTGTGTGGGGGAGCACAGAAAGAAAATTAAAAGTACAGACTACTCATTAGCTACCTGAATGAAATGTTAACTAATAAAGTTCAAGGTAATCTGTGAAACTGATACATACCTCTTTGTGACAGTGTGACATTGACGAATATTGAGGTCTGGGACACAGATTCCAGTTTACAAGTAAAAACTGTGGACAGATCCTCTTTGGATATTTGCTTAAAGACCAGATGTGCTGTGGTCTGTCTTTCTTCTTTGATTTCCACACTAGAAGGAAATGAAAGTGAAGTAAAATATATAAAATACAACACACGATTATTTTGTTGTGGGAGATAGTGTTTACTTTGTGTATCGCTGAGTGGTATTAGAGGGGTTTTGTAGCCAGAAAACTTCATCAAACTCTGAATAAAGGACAGCTGTGCAGTTGATCACCAGTGGAGAGCCTGGAAAAACAAATTTCAATTTAAAGGTAGTCTTTTCAAATCAATCTTAATTCTTACACGGGTATGCCAATGCTTACCCAAATCCACAGAAAATACTTGATCTGGACGAGGTTCAATGATCCTTTCATTTTTTATTGGCTCTGAGAAAAATAAAAAACTTTTATTTATTTTATTTGATTTATTTAGTGATATGTTCTTAGCCTAAAATAAAATGCAAAAGTCATCTTACCTCTGGGCTTGACATCCAGTATGACAGTGAAGGTCATGTTATATATTTGACCGTGATACAAATACGGCCGTGTGCAGATGTAAATGCCTTTGTCGCTCTCCTCCACACTTGTAAAGTGGTAACTGTGTTCTCTTGACAATGTCTTGCCATCCTAGAAGAGGGCATTGAATCAAATACATTTTTCCATTGACTGAAAAACCTACCAATATTTTCTGATGATTAAAAAATACCTTTTGCCATGTGACACCCTGGCTGGTAAGACTTGTCATAGTCTCAGGAGGCGTGTTGGAGGCCGGACAGTGCAGTGTGCAGGACTGTTGAGTGAAGCAATCTGGTGCTTTGTACTCTGTCATATTCTCACAACCCTGAGGCAGGGTTGTGTAAACCGTCAACTCAAACCAGAATGTCTTGTTGCTGTTTCTGTTATGGCATTAAAGAAAAGCTAAAATCCCTGATTGAAACAGTCAGACAAACATCCAGTCAAATTGACTTGGGAAGACCAAAGGTGCAAAATCAACAGGAAGACCACAAACCACAAAATATATCTGTTCACACAAGAGTCTTCAACAAAATATCTTTACACAGCACTACTACAAACCCTCAACTCAGTACTTCTGATGCCCATAAACAACAATGCAATACGAGAGATCTATATCAGGTGAGAACAGACAGCATTATTTTGTGATAAAAAGCAAAAACTGTACAGTAATACCACAACGATTTCAGTTTGAAAATCCTCTCCCATTGCCACCATTACTGTTTATGCGGTCATAAATGCACTCATTTACAGAAAACAGCACAATAAGAATATGACTTTAGCATGGGTGTAAAGCTCAAATTATAAAAACATTTTTAAAAATCTCGGTTTTGTTTTGTGTCCTGAAAACTGTTTGTGTGAGGACAACAGGCCCAAACACAGAGAAAATGTGTCTTTGTAACATTTCTGTGTACATGTAGCCAGGACCTAAATCAACATGGTAGCCTACTCTTCTAGTAGGCCTATTGGTTGTGACAGTTTGGTATCCTTGACGACCAGTTAATTCAAAATCCTGTGACACTATATTTACTCTCATCAGAAACGACTATTGACATTTTTAAACAGAATAGACAGAAAGCACTTTCTACAACATTGTTTAAAATGAAGTATACCTCTGAGAACAAGAGTAATTTCCCTGCTGTGATGCTGAAACACTGAGTATAACAAGGCTCTCGTCGTAAAGCAGGACACCATTCTGGTCTGAAGACAACATGCTGCTTGTCAGGTCAGTCTCCTGAGGGGTTCTCCAAGTCACGTTGCCTCTTTGACCAGACTCTTTGGGACAATGCAGTGCTACCATCTCACCAGATCTGACACATATTTTATTGAGATACACACCTGTGAAAGAGGGAAAGTTTTGTTTATGGCTAAACTTGTTTACTGTCAGATAGAACACAATACTAGATTTATATATTTTATAGTATATATATTATTTTATATTTCATTAGTCAAACAGTTAATGACAACTACAGTGTACCCCAGAACCACAGCTATGTGGAAAATACTCTGAGGCAGTCAGGAAAGCGCCTTGGAGAGTCGTACGACAGCTTCACTTCCTGTTAAGTCTTGTGATTTAAAGAACCTTGAACTTCAGCTTTGTCAAAACTGAACTGATCCATGAATAACAGTTACCCCTAAAAAGGTCAACTGGAGAGCTGTGCTATCAAAAAAAAAAAACATTACTGGGTTACAACACTATTATCATAAACACTTTTGCTGCACAGCGCACATGCAGCAGTGTAATGGAATAAAATAATATCAACACATGTAAACATTAACCACCCCATTGTTTCTTTCACATACGCTTTTTTGTGCGAGAAAGCAATATATTTGGGTGATATATATCCTTGTACAATTCAACTTTCATTCATTGGGATTATATAAGGAGTATGGCATTGACATTAAAATAACATACAAAAATAAATACATAAAATAAATACATAAAAGTTTTATTATGTTTGTAGCTAATACATAAATATATTTCTTTCTAGCCATTATGAGTATTGATCTCAAATTCTTACCATTGGATGCAAGAATCATCAGCAGAAGTGGCAGGACTTTCATCTTTGTGTTGACAAACTACACTGGTGGTTTGAATGACAGTGTCTACATGAAAAGCTTTTTGGGGACTTTCATTTCAACACTGATATAATCGCTGAGCCTGTAAAACGGAACTCAGGGACACGCTGTCACTTCGTCATATACGCCCACTGAGCCTCTTCTGAGGAAATTCAACAATAACTTTTGCATTTGGTAAGACTGATCTCTGGACAAAAAATTGTTTTGTTTTGTTTGTTACACAGCACGGCAAAATGTTATTACAACACATTGGATAATATGTAATTGTCTTGGAAGAGCTTGAGACACTAGACGCATGATCAGAGCCATAAGTCAATGGTATACATCAACAAGTCTCGTTGCTCACAAATATCCTCTAGACCAGTCAGGGATGTACCAATACAATAACTGTATACTGTATAAGCCAAAAATGCCTTCATGTGTGATAAGATTCCTCATTAAAAAGAAAAGTAGATAAAAAGAAAAGTAGATAAGCAGTTCTGGGGATATCCCAGGGCCGAAACCACTTTAGGAGGTGAACCCATTTCCTTCCTTCAATTTCAAAATCAAAATGCTTTCAGAAGTTACTCTGGGGTCAATCAGTGGCAAACCTGGTGAGTAAAAAAAATTATGGGTCGTAAAGCATCATATATTACAATGCAGACATACAAAAGAAATAAGGACAGTCAGAGCAGTCTTTGCATATATTACTAAGTATATATTTTATAGTGCTTTAAAATGAGATTAGCAGCAAGAGCAGAGTGTACAGCATCTACAGTATGTCCAGTTTGAATAATAATATATTCCCCCCCCCCCCAAAAAGTATCTCATGTTGGAAATAAATTAGCGTTGTTTCTAGATTCTTAAAGCAATTTCTGCTGCATTTATACTGGATTTATTTAGCAGACAACAGTGAGCTCCTGTTGGTTTTTTGTAGCTACTCACATGCTCCAAAAGAGGAGTGAGGGGAGGAGCTGCAGTTTACAGTGTCACCTCTAGATGCCACTAAAGGTTTACACTGTAGTATACACTTTGACTGTGGACTTTTTTTAAATGTATATGTAAAAATGTACGTGACTTTTGTCAATGTACCTAAAAGATAGTGAGGGAAAAAAATACCAATATAAAAAAAACTGGATATAACTTACTGTATACACTCCATGTAAAAAGCAAAATAGTTTTTTCTGACTCTCTAACTTTTTCATTTAATTATCTGTCTAATCAAATATTTCCTGAAGCGTATACAAAAAAAAAAAAAGGTTATTTGCTAATTATTTTTTGTCCAAAAGGGTCTTTTCTGGCTTTAACTGTCAGTTGTTGTCTCTTGGAAAGGACGACACAAGGTGGTTGGAGGAAAGTATGTAGTTCAGAGTAAATATGATATTCATTGCATAATTATTTATAGTAATAATTTCTAATAAAATGTTCTGGTTGTTCTAATGTAGATTGTTCATTACTGGAAGCTTTTCCTCTTTTGGGAAAGCCTGAACTAAGAACTGTAACACTGGAAAGGCAAAAGCTCCAGGCAGCCCTCATCCTCCTTCTGCAAAGAGCTGCGTTACAACCTCTCTCCGCCGCAGCACAATCGAGAGCATAGAGTAATTGAGATATTGTGAAAATTAACCATCCTTGTTAACCATTGTGTGTCTGGTCTGTTTTATAATATGTATTAGCGAGACCAAGATGGCGGCCTATGAACAATGCTAGGATTAGTGTCTCCCCAGTTTATTGCAAATTTGGGTCTATATAGTTACTGATCTTATACTGTACATTCAAACTGGACATACTGTAGATGCTGTACACTCTGCTCTTGCTGCTAATCTCATTTTAAAGCACTATATAATATATACTTAGTAATATATGCAAAGACTGCTCTGACTGTCCTTATTTCTTTTGTATGTCTGCATTGTAATATATGATGCTTTACGGCCCATAATTTTTTTTACTCACCAGGTTTGCCACTGATTGACCCCAGAGTAACTTCTGAAAGCATTTTGATTTTGAAATTGAAGGAAGGAAATGGGTTCACCTTCTAAATTAGTTTCCCCCTGGAATATCCCCAGAACTGCTTATCTACTTTTCTTTTTATCTACTTTTCTTATCACACATGAAGGCATTTTTGGCTTATACAGTATACAGTTATTGTATTGGTACATCCCTGACTGTTCTAGAGGATATTTGTGAGCAACGAGACTTGTTGACGTATACCATTGACTTATGGCTCTGATCATGTGTCTAGTGTCTCAAGCTCTTCCAAGACAATTACGTATTATCCAATGTGTTGTAATAACATTTTGCCGTGCTGTGTAACAAACAAAACAATTTTTATTTTTTGTCCAGAGATCAGTCTTACCAAATGCAAAAGTTATTGTTGAATTTCCTCAGAGGAGGCTCAGTGGGCGTATATGACGAAGTGACAGCGTGTCCCTGAGTTCCGTTTTACAGGCTCAGTGATTATATCAGTGTTGAAATGAAAGTCCCCAAAAAGCTTTGTAGACACTGTCATTCAAACCACAAAGATGAAAGTCCTGCCACTTCTTCTGATGATTCATGCATCCAATGGTAAGAATTTGAGATCAATACTCATAATGGCTAGAAAGCAATATATTTATGTATTAGCTACAAACATAATAAAACTTTTAATTTGTATGTTATTTTAATGTCAATGCCATACTCCTTATATAATCCCAATGAATGAAAGTTGAATTGTACAAGGATATATATCACCCAAATATATTGCTTTCTCGCACAAAAAAGCTTATGTGAAAGAAAAAATGGAGTGGTTAATGTTTACATGTGTTGATATTATTTTATTCCATTACACTGCTGCATGTGCGCTGTGCAGCAAAAGTGTTTATGATAATAGTGTTGTAACCCAGTAATGTTTTTTTATTTTGATAGCACAGCTCTCCAGTTGACCTTTTTAGGGGGTAACTGTTAGTCATGGATCAGTTCAGTTTTGACAAAGCTGAAGTTCTAGGTTCTTTAAATCAAAAGACTTAACAGGAAGTGAAGCTGTCGTACGACTCTCCAAGGCGCTTTCCTGACTGCCTCAGAGTATTTTCCACATAGCTGTGGTTCTGGGGTACACTGTAGTTGTCATTAACTGTTTGACTAATGAAATATAAAGTAATATATATATAGTATAAAAATATATAAATTTAGTATAATGTTCTATTTAACAGTAAACACGTTTAGCCATAAACAAAACTTTCCCTCTTTCACAGGTGTGTATCTCAATAAAATATGTGTCAGATCTGGTGAGATGGTAGCACTGCATTGTCCCAAAGAGTCTGGTCAAAGAGGCAACGTGACTTGGAGAACCCCTCAGGAGACTGACCTGACAAGCAGCATGTTGTCTTCAGACCAGAATGGTGTCCTGCTTTACGACGAGAGCCTTGTTATACTCAGTGTTTCAGCATCACAGCAGGGAAATTACTCTTGTTCTCAGAGGTATACTTTATTTTAAACAATGTTGTAGAAAGTGCTTTCTGTCTATTCTGTTTAAAAATGTCAATAGTCGTTTCTGATGAGAGTAAATATAGTGTCACAGGATTTTGAATTAACTGGTCGTCAAGGATACCAAACTGTCACAACCAATAGGCCTACTAGAAGAGTAGGCTACCATGTTGATTTAGGTCCCAGCTACACTTACACAGAAATATTAGCATAAACAGTAATGGTGGCAATGGGAGAGGATTTTCAAACTGAAAACGTTGTGGTATTACTGTACAGTTTTTGCTTTTTATCACAAAATAATGCTGTCTGTTCTCACCTGATATAGATCTCTCGTATTGCATTGTTGTTTATGGGCATCAGAAGTACTGAGTTGAGGGTTTGTAGTAGTGCTGTGTAAAGATATTTTGTTGAAGACTCTTGTGTGAACAGATATATTTTGTGGTTTGTGGTCTTCCTGTTGATTTTGCACCTTTGGTCTTCCCAAGTCAATTTGACTGGATGTTTGTCTGACTGTTTCAATCAGGGATTTTTGCTTTTCTTTAATGCCACAACAGAAACAGCAACAAGACATTCTGGTTTGAGTTGACGGTTTACACAACCCTGCCCCAGGGTTGTGAGAATATGACAGAGTACAAAGCACCAGATTGCTTCACTCAACAGTCCTGCACACTGCACTGTCCGGTCTCCAACACGCCTCCTGAGACCATGACAAGTCTTACCAGCCAGGGTGTCACATGGCAAAAGGTATTTTTTATAATCATCAGAAAATATTGGTAGGTTTTTCAGTCAATGGAAAAATGTATTTGATTCAATGCCCTCTTCTAGGATGGCAAGACATTGTCAAGAGAACACAGTTACCACTTTACAAGTGTGGAGGAGAGCGACAAAGGCATTTACATCTGCACACGGCCGTATTTGTATCACGGTCAAATATATAACATGACCTTCACTGTGATACTGGATGTCAGGCCCAAAGGTAAGATGACTTTTGCATTTTATTTTAGGCTAAGAGCATATCACTAAATAAATCTGTTTTTTATTTTTTCTCAGAGCCAATAAAAAATGAAAGGATCATTGAACCTCGTCCAGATCAAGTATTTTCTGTGGATTTGGGTAAGCATTGGCATACCCGTGTAAGAATTAAGATTACCGAAAAAAAGACTACCTTTAAATTAAAATTTGTTTTTCCACTCTCTCCACTGGTGATCAACTGCACAGCTGTCATTTATTTAGTGTTTGATGAAGTTTTCTGGCTACAAAACCCCTCTAATACCACTCAGCGATACACAAAGTAAACACAAAAATATAGCAACTTTTTTGCTTTTTACATGGAGTGTATACAGTAAGTTATATCCAGTTTTTTTATATTGGTATTTTTTTCCCTCACTATCTTTTAGGTATATTGACAAAAGTCGCATACATTTTTACATATACATTTTAAAAAGTCCACAGTCAAAGGTGTATACTATAGTGTAGCCCTCTAGTGGCATCTAGAGGTGACACTGTAAACTGCAGCTCCTCTCTCACTCCTCTTTTTTGGAGCATGTGAGTAGCTACAAAAAACCAACAGGAGCTCACTGTTGTTTGGTAAATAAATCCAGAACAAATGCAGCAGAAATTGCTTTAAGAATCTAGAAACAACGCTAATTTATTTCCAACATGACATACTTTTTTTGGGGGGGGGGAAATATTGTGTGTTAAGAATTATATAAAACGCACAACTCCTACCTGAAGATTTCCTTGTGTCGAGTTATCTCCATTTTAAACTTAATCAAACATAGTACAGTCACTGCAATCACCAGGATTATGGCCACAATACCGAGAATGAGGAATAAAGATGATAAATGGTCTATAAAAAAATAGGAATGCAACAGATGATTTGATGCTGTTTGATGCAACACCAATCAGACATAACATAATGGGCTTTTGAGCTATGACTAATATTATCTTATATCATTAAGTACTTTGATATTGCACAGACGGTAAACATTTTGTCTCCATTGCAAAAACTGTGTTGGCTTAAAGTCTGCAAAGGCCTATCTCCAAAACTGGCCTTCTTGTGGGCTGTTCCATGGTCGGCAGTCTAACAGGGCCTGTCCCCAATCAAATTCCTCCCCACTTTCACTCGTTAGAAAAGTGCTTTGGAGAGTCGTACCACAGCTTCACTTTCTGTTAAGTCTTGTGATTTAAAGAACCTAGAACTGCAGCTTTGTCAAAACTGAACTGATCCATAAATAACAGTTACCCCCCTAAAAGGGTCAACTGGAGAGCTGTGCTATTAAAATAAAAAACATTGCTGGGTTACAACACTATTATCATAAACACTTAAGCTGCACTCATCACATGAGCTTTTTTGTGCAAGAAAGCAATATATTTGGGTAATATATATCCTTGTACAATTCAACTTTCATTCATTGGGTTTATATAAGGAGTATGGCATTGACATTAAAATTACATACACATTTAAAGTTTTATTTATAGCCATTATAAGCATTGATCTCAAATTCTTATCATTGGATGCAAGAATCAAACTACACTGGTGGTTTGAATGACAGTGTCTACATGAAAAATATCTGACAGGGCCTTTTTCCAACCGAATTCCTCAATACTTCCACTCCACCCTTGAGTCCCCCCCCACCACCACCAATGTGTCCCCTCCAGCTGAATGGAGTTCCCTTGATCACAGAGGGTCTTGTCTTGTCTGATACTGAACCCCCAGCCATCAGAACACCATAAGCAAGAAACCATGAGCAAACAACAGGTTAAAGATAGAGTCTTTATTGTAATGACAAGAAATGAACTTGGGTTTTTATACAGTTTTTACAGTTCACAAATTTAATGTTGTATAATGTATAATCATAATGTTATAATGTTAAAGAATTTCCTATAGTTAATAATTACTGGTGGCTCCTAGTCCTCTTCAGGTCATGTCAGTCCTACTCAAGTCATGTCCTTCAGGCTAATCCAAACATGAACATAGATATAACTAGACATAGACATAACTTGTCACGGCTTAAATCCTGCACCTGGGAACTTGTCATGGGGTGTGTGTGAACTCACACATACTCATGTATACTTTTCCAAGCAAACTTTATCCAGTACCATTGTTACATGTGTGAGCTTTGCTCCATTCTTGCAAAAATTAAACCTGATCATTCATTCTAAAATCTATGGTATCTCCATCGTCTCTGATAAAAGATGACAACTGTAATGAACATAACTCCACTGGCGACCACAGAAAAGACGGTCACACCAACGTATGAACGCACTGTGGGGGGAGCACAGCGAGAAAATTATAAGTACAGACTACTCATTTGCTACCTGAATGAAATGTTAACTAATAAAGCTCAAGGTAATCTGTGATACTGATACATACCTCTTTGTGACAGTGTGACATTGACAGATATTGAGGTCTGGGACACAGATTCCAGTTTACAAGTAAAAACTGTGGACAGATCCTCTTTGGATACTTGCTTAAAGACCAGATGTGCTGTGGTCTGTATTCCTTCTTTGATTTTCACACTAGAAGAAAATGAAAGAGAAATAAAATAATAAAATACAACACAGAATTATTTTGTTGTGGGAGATAGTGTTTACTTTGTGTATCGCTGAGTGGTATTAGAGGGGTTTTGTAGCCAGAAAACTTCATCAAACTCTAAATAAAGGACAGCTGTGCAGTTGATCACCAGTGGAGAGCCTGGAAAAACAAATTTTAATTTAAAGGTAGTCTTTTTTTCGGTAATCTTAATTCTTACACGGGTATGCCAATGCTTACCCAAATCCACAGAAAATACTTGATCTGGACGAGGTTCAATGATCCTTTCATTTTTTATTGGCTCTGAGAAAAAATAAAAAACAGATTTATTTAGTGATATGTTCTTAGCCTAAAATAAAATGCAAAAGTCATCTTACCTCTGGGCTTGACATCCAGTATCACAGTGAAGGTCATGTTATATATTTGACCGTGATACAAATACGGCCGTGTGCAGATGTAAATGCCTTTGTCGCTCTCCTCCACACTTGTAAAGTGGTAACTGTGTTCTCTTGACAATGTCTTGCCATCCTAGAAGAGGGCATTGAATCAAATACATTTTTCCATTGACTGAAAAACCTACCAATAATTTTCCACACCAGTCTGATGATTAAAAAATACCTTTTGCCATGTGACACCCTGGCTGGCAAGACCTGTCATGTTCTCAGGAGGCGTGTTGGAGACCGGACAGTGCAGTGTGCAGGACTGTTGAGTGAAGCAATCGGGTGCTTTGTACTCTGTCATATTCTCACAACCTTGGGGCAGGGTTGTGTAAACCGTCAACTCAAACCAGAATGTCTTGTTGCTGTTTCTGTTATGGCATTAAAGAAAAGCAAAAATCCCTGATTGAAACAGTCAGACAAACATCCAGTCAAATTGACTTGGGAAGACCAAAGGTGCAAAATCAACAGGAAGACCACAAACCACAAAATATATCTGTTCACACAAGAGTCTTCAACAAAATATCTTTACACAGCACTACTACAAACCCTCAACTCAGTACTTCTGATGCCCATAAACAACAATGCAATACGAGAGATCTATATCAGGTGAGAACAGACAGCATTATTTTGTGATAAAAAGCAAAAACTGTACAGTAATACCACAACGATTTCAGTTTGAAAATCCTCTCCCATTGCCACCATTACTGTTTATGCGGTCATAAATGCACTCATTTACAGAAAACAGCACAATAAGAATATGACTTTAGCATGGGTGAAAAGCTCAAATTATAAAAACATTTTTAAAAATCTCGGTTTTGTGTCCTGAAAACTGTTTGTGTGAGGACAACAGGCCCAAACACAGAGAAAATGTGTCTTTGTAACATTTCTGTGTACATGTAGCCGGGACCTAAATCAACATAGTAGCCTACTCTTCTAGTAGGCCTATTGGTTGTGACAGTTTGGTATCCTTGACGACCAGTTAATTCAAAATCCTGTGACACTATATTTACTCTCATCAGAAACGACTATTGACATTTTTAAACAGAATAGACAGAAAGCACTTTCTACAACATTGTTTAAAATGAAGTATACCTCTGAGAACAAGAGTAATTTCCCTGCTGTGATGCTGAAACACTGAGTATAACAAGGCTCTCGTCGTAAAGCAGGACACCATTCTGGTCTGAAGACAACATGCTGCTTGTCAGGTCAGTCTCCTGAGGGGTTCTCCAAGTCACGTTGCCTCTTTGACCAGACTCTTTGGGACAATGCAGTGCTACCATCTCACCAGATCTGACACATATTTTATTGAGATACACACCTGTGAAAGAGGGAAAGTTTTGTTTATGGCTAAACTTGTTTACTGTTAGATAGAACACAATACTAGATTTATATATTTTTATAGTATATATATTACTTTATATTTCATTAGTCAAACAGTTAATGACAACTACAGTGTACCCCAGAACCACAGCTACAATATTTTTCAAAATAATAGCAGTACTATGTGACTAACCAGTATAATCCAGGTTTTTAGTATATTTTTTATTGCTAAGTGGCAAACAAGTTACCAGTAGGTGCAGTAGATTCTCAGAAAACAAACAAGACTCAGCATTCATGATATGCACGCTCTTAAGCAGTTGGGCAATTAGTTGAAAGGGGTGTGTTAAAAAAAATAGCAGTGTCTGCTGTTGACTGTACAAACTCTAAACTATTTTATACAAACGTTTTTGTTTCTAGGATTTAGCAATCCTGTGAATCGCTAAACTAATATTTAGTTGTATGACCACAGTTTTTTAAAACTGCTTCACATCTGTGTGGCACCAACTTGTGGCACCCATAGATTGTAAACAAATATGGATGTTATCCGCCCATTGGTCCCCTACCACCAATATTGTCATTACGACAGGGCAATAAAATGGCAGTTACAGTCGGGCTTTTCGGCTTTTACTCCATAGTAAAACAATAGTTTTTATATAGCATAAACAGACATATTAATCAAAAATAAGTTGTCACGTATTAAAAACTTAGCTCTAGAGACCGGAGCCATCTTTTGTACCAGGCTGTAAACATGATTTTTATACTTGTAAAGTTGTCATTGGGTTTCTCCTTATATTTCTGCTTTTGGAGCCTGCCCTCTGGTGGACGGCGCCCTTACACGAGGACCATTTTAGAGGTTCGATGGGAGAGGCTTGGTGGCACCTCTCAGCTGTTATTCCACTCCATGATTCTTTAACAACATTCCACAATTCATTTACATTTCTTGGTTTTGCTTCAGAAACAGCTTCTCGATTGGATTAAGGTCCAGGATTTGGGCTGGCCACTCCATAACATTATTTTTGTTGGTTTGGAACCAGAGTATGTGAGTGGTGCAGAGTGGGAGCGGAGTTGTGTGATTTTGCCAGGTGCAAAGAGCGGATTTTTTAAATGTTGGAGCATTGTGGTTTTCTCCCGCTCCGAAACGCTCCACTACGCTGATACGCTCAATTACCAGTCACGAGCCAGGAGTCCCAGGACCAAACCACTGTCAGGACACGGAGGGGGACTCAAAATGTTTCTAATCATATTTTGCATTTGTTTGCATTTGTATTGTTTTATTAGTACTTTCACAAACATTTATATAAAGTACTGCGTATTCGTGTTACACTACATGCATCTTTTGATCAGACACTGGTGTTATTAAAAAAAAAAAAAAAACCCTGGAGCGAAAACGGAGCGAGACGTATAAGGACGGAGTGGGGGAGGGAGCGAGGAGCAGAAAACAGTACACCCAGAGCGGAGCTTGAGCGGAGTAATAATGAAATACTTTGAGCGTGGAGCGCAAATTCTTCCCGCTCAGCTCCGCTCACATACTCTGTTTGGAACCAAGACTTTGCTCATTTACTAGTGTGTTTGGGGCCATTTCTCTTTAGGCCAGTTGATATGTTTGGCAAATTGTAACCTTTTCTGCACATGCCTTTTTTTTAAACAGATGGAAATTCTTGAAAATAGATTAGCTTCACGCAGACATCTTCTAACTGTCACAGTACTTACAAATAACTCCAGACTGTTTTTGATCATCCTGGAGCTGATCATTGGCTGAACCTTTGCCATTCTGGTTATTCTTTGATCCATTTTGATTTTTGTCTTCTGTTTTCTTCCATGTCTCTCTGGTTTTGCTCTCCATTTTAAAGCTTTGGAGATCATATTAGCTGAACAGTCTATCATTTTTTATGCACCTCTTTATAGGTTTTCTCCTACTCCAATCAACTTTATAATCAAAGTACGCTATTGTTATGAACAATGTCTTAAAAGACCCATTATCCTTTAATAGGGGCCACCTGATTCACACCTGTTTTTTCACTGATGACTTCAGTGATTGAATGCCGCACTGCTATTTTTTGAACACACCCCTTTCAACTAATTGTCCAATTGCACAGCTTTAAGAGCGTGCATATCATAAATGCTAGGTCTTGTTTGTTTTCTGAGAATCTACTGCACCTACTGGTAACTTGTTTGCTATTTAGCAATAAAAAATATATATACTAAGAACCTGGATAATTCTGGTTAGTCTCATTGTACTGCTATTATTTTGAACAATACTGTATGTGGAAAATATTCTGAGGCAGTCAGGAAAGCGCCTTGAAGTGTTGTACCACAGCTTCACTTCCTGTTAAGTCTTGTGATTTAAAGAACCTAGAACTGCAGCTTTGTCAAAACTGAACTGATCCATGAATAACAGTTACCTCCAAAAAGGTCAACTGGGTTACTGGGTTACAACACTATTATCATAAACACTTTTGCTGCACAGCGCACATGCAGCAGTGTAATGGAATAAAATAATATCAACACATGTAAACATTAACCACCCCATTTTTTCTTTCACATAAGCTTTTTTGTGCGAGAAAGCAATATATTTGGGTGATATATATCCTTGTACAATTCAACTTTCATTCATTGGGATTATATAAGGAGTATGGCATTGACATTAAAATAACATACAAATTAAAAGTTGTATTATGTTTGTAGCTAATACATAAATATATTGCTTTCTAGCCATTATGAGTATTGATCTCAAATTCTTACCATTGGATGCAAGAATCATCAGAAGAAGTGGCAGGACTTTCATCTTTGTGGTTTGAATGACAGTGTCTACAAAGCTTTTTGGGGACTTTCATTTCAACACTGATATAATCGCTGAGCCTGTAAAACCGGAACTCAGGGACACACTGTCACTTCGTCATATACGCCCACTGAGCCTCTTCTGAGGAAATTCAACAATAACTTTTGCATTTGGTAAGACTGATCTCTGGACAAAAAATTGTTTTGTTTGTTACACAGCACGGCAAAATGTTATTACAACACATTGGATAATATGTAATTGTCTTGGAAGAGCTTGAGACACTAGACGCATGATCAGAGCCATAAGTCAATGGTATACGTCAACAAGTCTCGTTGCTCACAAATATCCTCTAGAACAGTCAGGGATGTACCAATACAATAACTGTATACTGTATAAGCCAAAAATGTCTTCATGTGTGATAAGATTCCTCACTAAAAAGAAAAGTAGATAAAAAGAAAAGTAGATAAGCAGTTCTGGGGATATCCCAGGGGGAAACCACTTTAGGAGGTGAACCCATTAACTTCCTTCAATTTCAAAATCAAAATGCTTTCAGAAGTTACTCTGGGGTCAATCAGTGGCAAACCTGGTGAGTAAAAAAAATTATGGGTCGTAAAGCATCATATACACACGTGGACAAAATTGTTGGTACCCTTCGGTCAATGAAAGAAAAACTCACAATGGTCACAGAAAAAACTTTATTCTGACAAAAGTAATAATAAATAAAAATTCTATGAATGTTAACCAATGAAAGTCAGACATTGCTTTTCAACCATGCTTCAACGGAATTATTTTAAAAAATAAACTCATGGAACAGGCCTGGACAAATTGTTAGTACCCCTAACTTAATATTTTGGTGCACAACCTTTTGAGGCAATCACTGCAATCAGACGACTCCTGTAACTGTCAATGAGACTTCTGCACCTCTCAGCAGGTATTTTGGCCCACTCCTCATGAGCAAACTGCTCCAGTTGTTTCCGGTTTAAAGGGTGTCTTTTCCAGACGGCATGTTTCCGCTCCTTCCAAAGATGCTCAATAGGATTGAGGTCAGGGCTCATAGAAGGCCATTTTAGAATAGTCCAATGTTTTCCTCATAACCATTCTTGGGTGTTTTTAGCTGTGTTTTGGGTCATTGTCCTGTTACAAGACCTATGACCTGCTACTGAGACCAAGCTGTCTGACACTGGCCAGCACATTTCTCTCTAGAATCCCTTGATAGCCAGAACATAACAGAGCCTCCTCCATGTTTGACAGTAGGGACAGTGTTCTTTTCTTGATATGCTTCATTTTTTCGTCTGTGAACATAGAGCTGATGTGCCTTGGCAAAAAGTTCCATTTTTGTCTCATCTGTCCATAGGACATTCTCCCAGAAGCTTTGTGGCTTGTCAACATGTAGTTTGGCATATTCCAGTCTAGCTTTTTTATGATTTGTTTTTAACAATGGTGTCCTTCTTGGTCGTCTCCCATGTAGTCCACTTTGGCTCAAACAACGACGTGCTGGATTTGGGGTGGAACCCTCCATGCAACAGTAACCCCTCTGACCAGTAACCCTGGTCAGAGGGGTTACATGAAGAGAGTGTGGGATGAATGATTATATATATATATATATATATATATATATATATATATATATATATATATATATATATACGCCCTGCCAGTGATCAGATACCCTGCGGGAATAATAAGGTGGCCAAAGGAAGAGATACAGATCACAGACGTTAAGACACGAAAGCTCCTCACCATGCATGGAGGGTTCCACCCCAAATCCAGCACCCTGAGACTGTACGCTAGCCGTAAAGAAGGCGGCCGTGGACTAGTGAGTGTGAGAACCACTATCCAGGATGAAACATCCAAGATCCACAAGTACATCAAAGATAAGGCCCCAACAGATGACATGCTCAGTGAATGTCTCAGGCAATGGGGAACAGAGGAAGAGGAGCTGGAGGAGGGACCATCATGGGAGGACAAACTACATGGGATGTACCACCGAACATAACTGAAGTGGCTGATATCAAGAAATCCTACCAATGGCTAGAACGGGCCGGACTGAAGGACAGCACAGAGGCACTCATCATGGCTGCACAGGAGCAGGCCTTGAGCACCAGAGCAATAGAGGCCCAAATCTACCACACCAGACAAGACCCAAGGTGTAGGCTGTGCAAACAGGCCCTGAGACAATCCAACACTTAACTGCAGGGTGTAAGATGCTGGCAGGGAAAGCATACATGGAGCGCCATAACCAAGTGGCTGGCATAGTGTACAGGAACATCTGTACGGAGTATGGACTGGAAACCCCGAGGTCAAAGTGGGAAACACCTCCAAAGGTGGTAGAGAATGACCGAGCCAAGATCCTGTGGGACTTCCAGATTCAGACTGACAGAATGGTAATGGCGAACCAACCAGACATTGTGGTGGTGGACAAACAGCAGAGGAAGGCCGTTGTGGTTGGACGTTGCAATACCAAGTGATTGCAACATCAGGAAAAAGGAACATGAGAAACTAGAGAAATACCAAGGCCTCAGAGAAGAGCTGGAAAAGGCTTGGAAGGTGAAGGCGACAGTGGTGCCTGTGGTCATTGGAGCACTCGGGGCAGTAACCCCCAAACTGGAAGAGTGGCTACAGCAGATCCCTGGAAGAACACCAGACATCTCGGTCCAGAAAAGTGCAGTACTAGGAACAGCAAAGATACTGCGCAGAACCCTCAAGCTCCCAGGCCTCTGGTAGAGGACCCGAGCTCGAAGGATGAGAGACCACCCGCGGAGGGTGAAGGACAAAGTTTTTATATATATATATATATATATATATTTATTTATTTATTTATTTATTTATTTATTTATTTATTTATTTATTTTATTTTATTTTTAAATACCATCGCTTTGGCGCCCCCAAGGTGCTTTTTTTTTTGTATTTTCTAAATGTAGCTTAGCTGCTGTTGTGCGTTTCTAAATCATTTCAGTATTTCCTCAATACTATATCACATTTTAGAGAACTAACAGGCTACAGTAGAAGCAGTCATTAGATCCCATAAATAGAATTAATGGAATATCTCGAGTGGGCGAGGCTGGTGGAAGCGCCGTTAGCGCGCTGAGCTGAGCGAGCAGGTAACGTAACGTTAGTACAGTTGTCACAGTAAGCACACAGTTGTCTTTGGGGCTAAAAAAAAAAATATAAAAAAAGAAAGAATGGGTATGGGTCCCATACCTTGACAGCTGTCCCATACCTTATCAGCTGTCAAGGTATGGGACAGCTGATAAGTGGATAGTGAAAAGCAACAGGTGAAGAATTTAAAGTGAGACCTCTATGCTTGTAATATTCATGTTAACAGACTAGCAAGCGTTTGCTAACACTGGAAATATAGCAGCCAACTGGGTTTAAATTAAGGCTAGCTTAATATGCAAAACTGAGGTTAAGCTGAAAACTGGAAAATATAAGGCAGCATGCCATGTACAATAAATTACAATAATTTGGAAAACAACTAATCTACAATGGAATCGAACCTGGGTCACTCGAGTGAAAAGTCACGAAAATTGATGCTGAATACCCCTCTAGCACTGGGTAGTTGCGCCCCTGCACATACATCCTTGAGTTTTACAAGTGAAAAGTGAAAGTGCTTCGCTTTTGCCCTATGCTTTGCCGCTGTCAGTGTCAACAACTCAACGTGGCCGGAGAGGGTGTGTGAAACGCGCACACTCGGCTCGGAAAAACACAAATACAGTGAACAACATTTAATATGCTCTCCTGGCTTTAGACTCTAAGTACTAAAAGAACACGGTCAGAATCAGACAGACGACTCGATGACTGACACACCCCACCAAGCCAGAATGATATCGCTGCAGCCTGCACAAACATATGTGCAGACATGGCAGGCACTAGGGAGGAGAACTGTGAAGCCCAAAGTGCAACGAAAGTGGATCCTAAAACGTGGAGCCTTTTCTAGGTAAAATTATTTGTACAGTACTTCTTATTTTTCATTTGATGTACTGTGATTGTATTTTGCTGAATCTGCTTTTGTTTATTTTTCAGGGGTAAAGAAATTAACAATCTTCAAGACTTCAAGACAATGTTTATGTTCTACTGTTCTATGATTATGTTTTGTTTTATAATTTATTCTATGTACGTTTTGTTAAAAAAATCAATACCCTTTTGCACATTTTATTTATGTTCAGTAGCTCTTTCTAGCACAAGCAAATCCACAAACAAATAAAATGATTTATTATTATTTTTAAGGTTTTCTGTTGACTGCAGTATATAAAACCCCTTATAGTTGTTGCTAATTCAGGAGATGAGGGGAGTCATAAAAAAAAAAAAATATATATATATATATATATATATATATATATATATATATAAATAACTCGTGTTATTATGGCACGATACAAATCTAATAGCTCTTGTTAACAAGGATGGTTAATTTTCACAATATCTCAATTACTCTATCCTCTCAATTGTGCTGCGGCGGAGAGAGGTTGTAAAGCATCTACAGTATGTCCAGTTTGAATGTACAGTATAAGATCAGTAACTATATAGACCCAAATTTACAATAAACTGGGAGACACTAATCCTAGCATTGTTCATAGGCCGCCATCTTGGTCTCGCTAATACATATTATAAAACAGACCAGACACACAATGGTTAACAAGGATGGTTAATTTTCACAATATCTCAATTACTCTATGCTCTCGATTGTGCTGCGGCGGAGAGAGGTTGTAAAGCATCTACAGTATGTCCAGTTTGAATGTACAGTATAAGATCAGTAACTATATAGACCCAAATTTACAATAAACTGGGGAGACACTAATCCTAGCATTGTTCATAGGCCGCCATCTTGGTCTCGCTAATACATATTATAAAACAGACCAGACACACAATGGTTAACAAGGATGGTTAATTTTCACAATATCTCAATTACTCTATGCTCTCGATTGTGCTGCGGCGGAGAGAGGTTGTAACGCAGCTCTTTGCAGAAGGAGGATGAGGGCTGCCTGGAGCTTTTGCCTTTCCAGGTTACAGTTCTTAGTTCAGGCTTTCCCAAAAGAGGAAAAGCTTCCAGTAATGAACGATCTTCATTAGAACTTGATTTGGACAGTCCTTCTGTCTCTGTTTGGATGCCAATGAGTCGAGTGTTGTGTTTCTCAAGCACTGTGAGGTCAGTGACAAGGCCGCAGTCTGCACCAGAGTTTGACACAGAGGGAACCAAAATGACAGCACGACTCTGCTGAATACATTGCAGCACGTCCTCTTCTACTGCTGTAACCAAACATTTTATTTAGAAATAATAACTATATAAAAATTATACAATAAATGTCACATTTACTCTGAACTACATACTTTCCTCTGCTGGGACACTGCTGTGGTGAAGACACAGGTCGTATCCAAAGTCTTTTTCCAAAACATCTTCCAACCACCTTGTGTCGTCTTCACTTAGTACATTGTCTGACTTGCTTTTATAACACATCAAGTAAGCATCGTAAGCCTTTCCATCTAAGAGACAACAACAAACAGTTAAAGCCAGAAAAGACCCTTTTGGACAAACTGTAAAAATGAATTAGAGAAAAACCTATTATTTTGTTGCTTTGGAATACACTTCAGTAAAAAATGCGATTAGACAGATAATTAAATGAAAATGTTAGTGTCAGAAAGACCTTTTTTGTTTTTTACATGGAGTGTATACAGTAATTTATATCCAGTTTGTTTATATTGGTATTTTTTGTCAAATTTTGCCCTCACTATATTTAGTGAGTGCATTGACAAAAGTCGCCTCCATTTTCAGATATAAATTTAAAAAAGTCCACAGTCAAAGGTGTATACTATAGTGTAGCCCTTTAGTGGCATCTAGAGGTGACACTGTAAACTGCAGCTCCTCTCTCACTCCTCTTTTTTGGAGCATGTGAGTAGCTACAAAAACCCAACAGGAGCTCTCTGTTGTCTGCTAAATAAATCCAGTACAAATGCAGCAGAAATTGCTTTAAGAATCTAGAAACAACGCTAATTTATTTTTATTTTTATTAACATGACATACGTTTTTTTGGGGGGGGGGATATTGTGTGTTAAGAATTATATAAAACGCACAACTCCTACCTGAAGATTTCCTGTGCCGAGTTATCTCCATTTTAAACTTAATCAAACTTAGTACAGTCACTGCAATCACCAGGATTATGGCCACAATACCGAGAATGAGGAATAAAGATGATAAGTGGTCTATAAAGAAAATAGGAATGCAAATGATTTGATGCTATTTGATGCAACACCAATCAGACATAACATAATTGGCTTTTGAGCTATGACTAATATTATGTTATATTATTAAGTACCACCCCACCCTCGAGTCCCCCCCAGTGTGTTCCCTCCAGCTGACTGGAGTTCCCTCGATCACAGAGAAGGGTCTAATAATCGTGCAGTTCCCTTTCAGACGCACTCCGGAGGTGGCAATAATCCATTTTGCCCTGGATAATGTTGTTAAAAAAATAAGAGGCTGAGCTATTTCAGAAAACAAAGACATTTTCTGTGTCGGTGATACACTGCATGTCTGGATTTTTCCAGATCAGGAAACAAATATGTGATTTTAAAACTACTCTTTATAAACTTATTTACTGGTCTGGTTTTAGAATTGTATGCTTCCACAACGCTTGTGGAACTGAACCTGTCTGAAATGTCTTAAGGACCAGAAGCCAGTGTTACACACAGTGAGCGAGTCTGTAGCGGCGTAGACACGCTCTGGAGGATCTACAAGCCACTCGCCCTTAGCGCTCACCGGTTTCAGACGGCCCTTAGTATGGGTGGACGCGTGAACTCGCAAATCGAATGGAAAAGAGTTTAAGGGCCTACGCCCTCGCACTAAACTCTATCCAATCATTGATCTATTGATTGGATAGAGTTTATGCCTCAACAATTCGGAGATGGGTAGGTTTTGGATGATGAGTGTTACTTCCTCCAACTTACTTTTTTTTCGCAATCCTTGGGTCAGAGAGATTGTTACAAAGCTTGATGTTACTGCCACAGACTCCAGTTTACATCTGTAATTCTTTGTCAAATCCTTCTCTAGCACTTCTTTGAAAATCAGTGATACTGTCATATTGGTCTCGTCCTTATATTTAACCCTGAAATTAAGAAAACAATGTCAAGTCAAGTGCATCAGTTTTCATTCATTTTCTTCTGCTTATTCCAGATGGGGGTCGTGGGTGACTGAAGCCTATCCCAGCAACTTTGGGCCTTAGGCAAGGTACACCCTGTACAGTGGCCAGTTAGTCGCAGGGCTAACACTTAGAGACAGACAGTGACAGAAAACCATTACCCCTTTCATTCATTCACTAGGGACATTTTAGATTTGCCAATTGACTTGTAAATGCATGGCTTTGGGCTTTGGGCTGGTGTACACGGAGAGGCCCAGAGTTTGTACCTACAACCTTCTTGCTGGAGTGCTAACCACTCTGCCACGTGCACTCCTGCATCAGTTTTATACATTGCAATTGAGTTTAATCAGTAAGTGCCACTTACAATGTAGAGTTATAGAAGACTCTTGAGTTGTTATCGGTGTCCACTAATGAGTCTTCAATAAGCCAAAAAACCTCATCAAACTCTGAATATATCACAGCTGTGCAGTTCACTACAAATACAGAGCCTGGGAAAAAAACACAAGTATTAGAAGAAGTCTTTATCTGAAACATTTGAATGTGCCAGAATTAAACTTACCTATATCAACCTTAAACACATCCCTGTTATGAGGTGAAATGATCCGAACATCTGGCAATGTTTCTGAATAACAGGAAGTCAATTGTTAAATTGTAAACGCTTTAGGCAATTGTAAAGAAATACTATACAGTCAGAATGCTTTCAAAAATAAAAAATATTATTAGGAGCTATCTTCAGTGTAAAGAACATCGTCTTAAAAGTGACAGTGTGGCCCTATAGAGTGCTGGTCCCAACATTATCGAGTCTGTCTGGGATTACCATGAACAGATTTGAGGAGCCTAAATTCACAAACGATGAGCCAGCCTGAGTTTCTTTAAAAATTGTGTGCAGGGTGTCTCGAAGAATTATGTGTAGCTGCTGTGTTGAAGGCACACCCAGTGCCGTCCCAGCCTATAAGCAAACTAAGCGGCTGCTTAGGGCCCCGCGCCTCTAGGGGGTCCATAATAGATCCAGTGTTTGTTAAATTGACTGTGGAGATACTTTTCATCACCACAGGTGAGACAACTTGATAATTCATATTGAGGCATGCTTTTTATCAGTGCAGTGTGTTAATATTTAAGAATTCAGAATTCAGCTTCTCTTTTTTCCGTCTGTGGTCTGTGTTTGTTCTCCAGGGGCTTAGTGTCGGGGGCGCTGGGGATCTGAGCGGCACTGCTGCTGCTGCTGCCCAGAGAGAAGTACCAGTGCAGAAACCAGCGCTAGAAAACTCAAGTGATTCTGTCCATCCCTTTGAGTTGTTGTGTTGTTATGGCATGATACCATTCTAATAGCTCTGCAAAATAAATGGCTACGCTCACGCTAACTTAAAAAAGTCTAATTACTAGCCTGAGTTTGCGAGAGTCTAAAGCAACCTCTGAGCAGCAGAGTTATTGACACAGACAGAACTCACAGGAGTCTGGATTGTCTACGTCTGCACACTGCACACTCAGATTTGTTTTTTCCTCTCTTTAGTCAATACTATCTACCTGCCTTATGCTATTTGCTTATTACAGCCTATATCCCTTAGAAAAACAAGCCTGATCTTTGCTGTAGTTCCTTAAGGTTATAGGACCTACAATGCAAGTCAAACCAAAGTTTAAGTTAATGGTCATTGTGAGGTGAGCTCTCCCAGATCTCAGCTGGGGTCAGTGGGAGTGGTTTCTCCTGTAGCTTCAGTTCAACTGAAAATAATCAGGCTTTGACAAGTGCATAGTAATACAACAAGAATGTTATCTTTATATCTATAACATGTCCTGTACAGTACAGTGTTCTTGGCCAAAGCAATTGTACAGTTTCACGTCACATTTTAGGGTTCTTTTTGTGTTTAGTGTTTAGTTTATAAATGAGTTTTACCTCTCGCTTAAAGGACATGTTGTAAAGTAATCTGCTACAGCTTGTCTTTTGTGACTGGGCTGACCTTTGACTTGTTGAACAAGATCTATTCTCTTCTGATGTAGGGCACCACTATTTCTATATTGTGTTTGTTCATTTTGCATGTTTCAAATTGAATAAATTGTTATTTTGAAAGCATTCTTCTTTTACAGCATTTGATTTACAACTGCCTCAAAAAGATTGAATAAAATGTGATTTATTTACCTTTAGGTTTGACAGTGAGCATGTTGGTGAAGCTTATGTTATATGTCTGTCCGTGATATAGATATGACCGAGTGCAGATGTAAACTCCATGGTCTCTCGGTTCAACGTTGGAGAAAGACAGAACATCTTTGAAAAACATCTGGCCATCCTACAACATGCAAGATTAGGATGAGACAGAGACACACCAAAACTGTTTACTCATTGTTAGTCTCTTAGTGTTTATGTTCTTTCTACACAAATACGCCTGATGAAAATACCTTGGTCCATGTGATGCCGCTGCGAGTCATGTTGGGTATGTTTGGACCTGGCGTGTTGGAGACGGGACAGTGCAGAGTGCAGGAGTCCTCTGTGTAGCAGGTTGTAGAGTACTGCACCCTGCTTTGATCACCGGACAATGTGGAGTAGACAGACACCTTGAACCAGAATGTTCTGTTCCTGTAAACAGATGAATCATTTTACTACACCATAAACGTGTTTGGGTAGGTATCCAGTTGCTCAGGTTTACTGCCGTTCCATACACAAACACAGTAAGGTTCCTTCAGTTTACATCAACTGTCTAAAACAAATGGGTTGTTTACTATTGCCTGGCAACCATATACCTCTTACAAAAAACATTTTACTCATACAGTATGCTGCCTTTACCCCATAGAGCAAGAGTATTTGCCCTCCTGGTTTGTAGACACAGTCAAGAAAATGAGGCTCTTCTTGTGAAGCAGAAGTGATGAAGAGTTCTTGCTGCTGGTTAAATTAATCTTGTGGGGGGTGTAGCTGATCCAGGTTGGTTTTATCTCCATGTTAGCCATGTTTCTGATGTTGGGGCAGTGCAGTGCCAACATGTCTCCTGCCTTGACGAATATCTCTTTAGAATGCACATCTATGAAAACACATAAAAAACCTCTTTAGTTGGTTCATAGTTTTTTGGTGACATGCTATATTTTGTGGTCAGTTTTTAGGACCGAATTGCTCTTATAATAATAACAGTAGATACTGGCAACCATAATCAATTAATCACCCGTCCCAGATGCATTCTTCTTTTTTATTTTATTTTTTGGTGAGCTTTTACCTTTTGCTTAATGTGTGAGTTTTGACGCAATCTTCAATGTCAACACAAGATGTCCCCAAAGCAGACCTGCTTATTTAACAGATTATGTATACTCAATATATAATTATTTATAGTATATAGTATATTTATAGGTATATTTATTCATATAATGAGTGAGTGACTAGTTCTACACAAGTCACTTTCATTTCAAGTGCTTCGAGTGTTTATCATGTGGCATAGTGATAATGAAAATGCACACTATTGAATTCCCTTTACACATATTACGCAGGTGCATGAGCCTATTAAAATATTTCTGCAATAAACATATTTGTGGTTATATTTTATTGTATTTGTTGTGAGTAAAATACATTTTAATTTTAATATGAAGCACATGTGATCTATACTCACTGAAATTATACACAAAATTATTATTATTACCATTTATTACAGTCAATGAATTATTTATGCCAAGTCAGTAGTAAATTTAACATGATCCATAAATTAAATATTGTAGTCAATACAACAGCACAATTTAATATTTGTTTTTATATTAAATGTAAAAAGTAACATCATATAATTTTAAATGAATCCTACCTGTCAGCTGAGTAAGGAGAATCAGCAAACAAACCAATATTATTGTCCTCATCACGATGAACCTCAGAGGTCAGTCAAAGCAGAAATAGGCTGCTATGCTTTTGAACCTAGGGCTTTTTAAAGTGTGGTTTATATAGCCATAAAATGAGGCAACATGTTACGACTTGAACGAGAGTGAGTCAAAAAAATACCCAAGTCATAAAACGAAAGTGGAAGCATTAAACGAGGATGTAGCTTAATTCTCGCAACAAAGAAAGGACTTAATTGCCTATTTATTATTAGCACCATTATGGTAATAGACTTATTTCCTGTAAGTCTGGCTCCTGTGCATTTACACTTGAAAGGTTTTCTTCAGTGTTGACATAAAGACACATGCCCCCAGCAGAGGTGGATCACTCAGGGCAACCACACCGCGTCCACCGAGCACACCTTGGTTTACTGTCTCCAAATAAATGGAACACAATGACTAACTTGCTGCGGCTGGTGACAGAAGCAGGCAGGCAGCGGACTTTACCAACACTCTCTCAGCTCTCTGCAAATGGTGCGTCTTAGAAGTTGATTATATATGTCAGACTTAACTGTGACAGTTAATAAGGTGTGTAGCCACCAAAACATTAATGTTTTGGTGCCTTGGTTACCACCAAGACTGCACTTGGCCAAGTGTATTCATTTGTGCCATGTATAATCATAATTCACCTAACCTTTACTTGTTTTAATGTCATGGCTCAGTTTATTGCTTTAAGCTCCTTGTTGAGTGTGCATTGACTTGACTTGTTTTCTAATAGACATTGAAAATATTTGGGCTGATGTTTCGGCCTACATTAAAACTCAGATGGCATTACAAAAGGTATTGTTATTTTGTTTATTTTAAGTGTATACTTGCTGTCAGCTGTTTATTATTTAAGAATATATTTCAGGGCGTTGTGTGGTTGGACTGGGGACCTTCACCTTCTCTCAGCAAAAGCTGGATCTAGGTAACAAGTCAACAATGATTCAAAGACCCATCTTTGTTCTTTCTGGGAAACTAGTCCATTCCCTGGGTTTAAATCAAGCCAGACCATCGGCTGCAGGTGAAGACCACTTGAAAACAATAAAACAAATATCCTTTTGGAAGCAATTTAATGACACGTCTCAATTCTTGTATTGCTTTAATTATAATGTATGTTAATGTTTGATTTCAAATCCAATAAATAAAATAAGCAACATGTCTGTGTCCTGGCAGCTGCCCAACTACCTGTGGTGCCACTAAACTACACAGCTGTGTCCAAAGACTCACCTTTCAGTCGAGACACAGTTGAGGGCTGTGTTCGAGAAACACTTCTGCTTCTTGTCAGGAGTCTGGCATCGGAACAAAATGTCTTCCTGTCATTTCAAGGAATTGGAGTTCTGTCTTTTAAAAATAATAAGGTACTTACTTTTGTTTCTAGTGTAGACATGAAACATGCCATTCAGTGCACTAATACACTATGTAATTTAAAGGTGCAAATGAAGTTCAGGAAATACTTTATTAATGCCTTGGATGGAAATGGCAGCCTTCTGTTAGCTTTCAAAAAAGTTAGTATTTGTCAACATTAATGCACATGTACAGTCAGGTCCATAAATATGTCTATGTGTTCCAGACATTAAGGCTGTAATTGACTGCAAGGGATTTAAAACCAAGTATTAAAAAGTGAAAGTTTGATTTATGATTGTTAATCTGTCCCATTACTTTTGGTCCCTTACAAAGTGGGAGGCACAAACTGTTGTAATTCCAACACTGTTCACCTGATTTGGATGTAAATACCTCAAACTAAAGCTAAAAGTCTGCAGTTTAAGCACATCTTATTTGTTTCACTGCAAATCCATTGTGGTGGTGTATAGAGCAAAAAAGAATAGAATTGTGTTGATGTCCCAATATTTATGGACCTGACTGTATATGTTGTTTTTGTAAATGCCATTTTTGTAATAAATAAACAGAATGTATACCCCATAAACTTCTGGCTTTGGTGCCTACAGAGACCTGGGAGCAGTGTGTCTTTAATGTCCACTGGACTTTCCAGGCTTCACACCATGAACCACAACACACTGTCAACGGTTCACTCTCCTGAGGCAGGAAACCAACCTGCTTCTGGCCAACCTGCGGACCGTAATGGACGATGCTTGTCTTTAGACTTTGACCAACAAAATGTAGGAGGTAAAAAGTATATATATATATAGAAATAGCTTACTAAACCCAACCATGAATTTCAAGTTTTAGTTGAAGTTAAATTGAAGAACCCATAAGAGACTTGCAGCACACGAGAGGAGACAATGTTAAATTCTTTTGTGCAGACACATAGATTAGGTCAAGTATCCATTGCAGTAAAACAGAGTGGCTTTTAAAAGTCCTTGAGATGGCAATGTGGTATTTTGATCTTTGTACAATATCAAGTGGATTAAAAAAAGTAAACATTTCTGCTTATTGTAGCTCTAATGGCTTTTCACTAAATGCTGTTGTTACCAACTTCACATGTATTTTCAGCTGTGTATAAAATCCCCACGTAAAAAAAACATTTCTATCCCACAACAAGCTCACAGTGTTGGACTGTTGTAGCTCTAATGAATAAATATTCAAATAACTTGTCTGGAAAAGTACCAACATTTCCCACACAACTTTCCACACAGTATTTTAAAACCAAGTCTTTCACATGAAACCCCTTAAAAGATCCTTGAGTAAGAGCGCCGCCATGAAGCAATATACAGCGATATACCGCCGTACAACAGAGGGCAGGCTCCAAAAGCGAAAATATGAGAAACCTAATGGCGACTTTACAAGTGTAAAACTCATGTTTACAGCCTGGTACAAAAGATGGCTCCGGTCTCTAGAGCTAAGTTTTTACTACATGAATACGTCCGTTTATGCTATCTGAAAACATTTGTTTAACTATGCAGTAAAAACCGAAAAGCCCGGATGTAACTGCCATTTTATTGCCCTGTGTTAACAACAATATCGGTGAATAGGGGAGCAATGGGCGAAATTGTTCATAGTTTATACAGTTATTGTTAAAAACACATCGTGTAATAAGTCTCAGCACAATGGATGATATTACATAAACACTCTTTCTTTATAGGCATTTCTCAACAGGCTGAACTAAAATCCCATCAGACACTGCAGCCTGCCAAGATGAATGCTGTCAAACTGTCAGAAGTGAACCCAAAACCTCAAGTGGAGCACTCAGACAAGTACCAAACACACACATCTACAGAAAACACAGGACAGTTTCAGTTTGCAGCAGAGCACAGAGCAGTTGCTGCAGGTAATGAGTCTGTAAAGACTCTGAGTGGGTCCTATATTGTTACTGCCCTCAGGCTCAGTCCAGCTCCATCAATGATGCACAACTATCTGTGGGCCAGATTCCACGTCTGTCAACACCATTCAGCGCACAAACATGAGTGTATCCAAGCACACAGCAGTGACCGAACAGAAACAAACCTATTAACATATGCCTCTTGAACCAAACCTAAAAGGCTCTCTGTAGCTCTTCAGTATTTGCTTAATGTTTTAGTCACCATGTCACAAGACAACCCACACACCACCAGGACTTACTGCTGTTACTTAATAGATAGCACATATTGTCAGAGTTGTTTTTTCCATTTCTATGAGAGCATTGTCTGGAATGATTGGGTGATTGCTCAAAGATTAGACAACATAGATGACAATACAAACAAATAAAAACATACACAAGTATATAATACATTCCCTGAGTAAATAAAATAGCATTTAGTAAAAAAAATAAAATTAAGCAAGGTTAAAAATTAAAATAAATTCCATCTTATATTTATAGGTCTAACATTAATGAATTCTTAAACTGAAATAGATGCAACAATTCTCTTAAGATTATTATAAATAATAAAATAACACTAAATTCATTCATAATTATGTGCTGTTAAAGTCCCAGGGCCCTCACTGTACCACCAGAGATGCTTCCCAAAAGGGAGGATCCTCGTGTGAATATGAGCTGCTCCGGACACACCCGTGCTGGACAGGTGATATAATCAAATATATATTAATACATTTCCTAAAATGAATTTCAATCTTTATACTTGGTTGTTCTTCATTTCCATCCCAGGAGTTGTGTTACTTGTGCATGCAGCGAGCCAATAGAAATGTCCCTGTTTACCTGAGAAAGCAGCAGCAGGCCGAGGAGAAGGCCCAAGAGAGGCTTTCACTGCTAAAAGTACAGCAGAAAGACAAACTGTTCATGGACAAAGAGCAAGTGGGTCATATTTAGAAAATAAACTCTATGTCTTTATAAACTGTGTTGAGTAAGAGACTGAGAAATTCCTTACAAATTTAAATGTAATCTAAAATCTATTGTGGTTCAGTGATGGATCCTTGTGGGACACCACTGTCTCCATGGTGACGTTTTAACAAAGCCATATCAGTTTAGCTCCTTTAAACTGAGCCATTTAGGAAAAGCAGCCAAAATGTCAATCTCATTTTCTGCCAATACAAACCAAACGCTAAAATAATTAAGGGTTGTTCAGACTATTCAGTTCAATTTTTACTCCAACACTGAAAAAGAAATGAGATTTTTTTAAATCAAGCAACTTTAAATGCCTGGCTTGTTTTTGTCAGAAATGTTTTAGGTGTAATGTTTTAAAGCAGATTTTGATCTCTCCCAGAACATCTTTTTCTTGGCTTTGCACCAATAGTTTTCATCTTCTTAAACAGAAGTTTAATCCATTTTGATGAGTTGTTTTAATGTGTGATTGTGACAGGTAAAGCTTGCTGAGCATCGTGAATATGCTAAAGAGACTTCAGCTTTCAATCTTCATATGTCAGAGAAGAAAGACAAGACACACTTTTCTCTGTATCCTGTGAGTACAGTCATTTTTGACAGAAAACTAGGGACTGTTAGTCCTATGATTAATTAGGAGTTTTCCAGAAAGTACCCTGCCTTAAGCCAGGGTATGAATAATAGTAATTTAAAGAAATTGCTATGCTTCCACAAATGTTTTGTTCTTGTGTTTGCTGTTGTTTTTTTTTTTACCTGCAAATTGTAAAATTACATTAGCTGAGCATCTATTTTTTCATAGTTTGTAATATTAGTTTGTTAATGTAGTTCTGTATTTTGTAAGTCTGTATTTTCAGCTTAACAAGATTGTGTTTCTTTTTTGGCAAAAAGACCAGGACTCAATATAGTTTTCCTCACTGACCTACTGCCTTAAATTTAATTTTAAGAGTAGCCTTTTCATAGGTTATCCAATAAATTCTAGGGCATGGACTGGAAGTGCATAAAACTCCCAAAATGAAAAATGTTTGACCCAAACTTTTAAATTGCCTGAGATAGCAGTGTTTCCTCGAATTGTACAAGGCCCTGATGTAGATCAAATCTTTCCATTTTAAAAATATTTGATATCATGTGTGTTTAGACCTCATTCATCTTCCCGTCGCGCCCCCTGACTCCGGCCCCAAAGCTCAGACAGCACCAGTACATGAACGAGCTGCAAAGCCAGATTGTGCGAAAGCGACAGCATGAGGCTCAGGAGAAGCAGAGCCGAGTCCTGTCAGAGCGTCTAGACCAGGTCCAGCTGCTCCAAGAGTGAGTGTGTGGAGGACTATGCCTCTAAAATTGTTATCTGTCCTGAAAAAACAATGTCCTATCCAATGCATGTGTGTCTTGTAGGTTAGCTTTTCTCAAGACTCTGCAGCTCAGACAGAGACAAGAGAAGACCCAGCATTACAGGAAGGCTCTGGACGCACAGGCAAGAAAATACTTGGCAAAGACTAAGAGTTTAAGTGTAACCGATTGATGGGACTAATTGAACAATTAATTGCAATATTTAATGGGTAGGTCTGGAGATGATCACTGTCAGAGGAAAACAAAGTCTCCGACGAGAAGACAACATATAGACAACATAATTTTATGCATTTCTTAATAACATACAGTTGTGCTAATATACATATCCTGGCTGAATTTGTGATTTTCTTTGGGTCATTTTTTAGAGAACATGAAAAACACAAAAACTTTTCGTTTACTCATAGTTAGTGATTGGGTGAAGCAACAATTGTGTTTACTCTTTTGAAATCATAATGAGAACAGAAACTACCCAAATGACACTGATCAAAGGTTAACAGTAATAATACAGTGTATTGCCACCTTTAACTTTTGATCAGGGTCATTTGGGTAGTTTCTGTTGTCATTATGATTTAAAAAGAGTAAACACAAATGTTTGATAATAAATGGCTTCACCCAACCACTAACTATGAGTGAAAGAAAGGCTTTGTGTCATTATTCATATTCTCTGAAAAATGGCCCAAAAAAATCATAAATTCTGCCAAGGTGGCCAGGCCTGCTTATGAGCACAACTGTTTATGCCTGGCCAGAAGAAACATGATCGTCAAAATCATTGCCAAAATTTTTCAGCCCTAGATGGGCCTAAGCATCAACACGGTTTGAATGAAATGTACACAGGTCGTAAGCAGCATACATAATAAATTGTTAGCCATACAGAAAACACAGTTTATGGTCTACTGCTGCTTCCTTTTTGTGTAACTTTAGAGTTTGAATGTGTTTATATCCAAACCACACACAGCAGAAGTGACTCACGTGGATGTCATGTAAAGAGTCAGGGGTGGCTCACAAACATCTGATTAAATATTTTCCTCTTTATATAAGCAATTGTGTCACAAGAGTTGACAAAACTAGTTTAGTTTTAAAACCTGTATTTGTGAAGAGTATCAATTAATTAGCATAAACACATTAGCTTAAGATAATTCATTCATCACACATAGCAGGCCAAAGTAGAGCTACACCCATTCTGACTTTTAACTTCTTATGACATCTAAACTGTTGTTTTCTAGGTCGGGGATAAAAAGAGCACAACCCTTCCTGTTTGCCAGCCTGACGATTTCTACTTCCCACGCTGTGAATATGTGGACAGTGTCAATGAAAGCCGAGACCGTGCTCAGAAGGTGGAATCTCTTTACTAGTGCCACCAAATATAGTTGAACCCATTTATAAAGCCGATTCGTGCAAAGTTCCTTATTTCAACTCACCTCCAATGTGCTGAATTATTTGTGTTTTCTTCATACTGGCAGCTCTTTCAGGCAAATTTCAGCACAGCCACTCAAAAGGTGACAGATGAGCTGCAGGAGCGCCAAGTACAGCTGGACAAGGAGCGGGAGATGCTCAAACAAAACCGCATCGAGTCAGTAAAAGGATCTGAGATGATGAAGCAGGAGACATCATTACAAGTCTTGTAAGTTTGTTTTTTATGTCGTTTAGACTGATCCTGGATCAAGTGAATCAGGTTGAAAAGAGGCAAGATATCGGTAAATCCCTGGAGAATGACTGGAGTCGAAGTGTGAAGCTCAAACATCAACGAGAGGATGAGGAAAGGCGCTTTCTGAGGTGTGTGGATGTGCCATAAGCTCACAGGCTGCAGGTTCACATATGATTGTGTTCCATAAGTATTTGTGATAGTCTTAACAGCTCTGTGCAGTAAGTCACAAGAAAGCACTGAGGCCTTAAATAGATAAAGGTCTTCTGGCTGGTAGGATATAACACTTTACAAAAATTTGTCCAGCGTCAGGTTTAGGTAGACAGACAGAAAAAATAAACAAACCCTTCTGGCATAAAACATAAATGCAGCTTTGCATTGAAAAGGTTTAGCTGAGTATTGCTATACATAAAAATTATTGTTGCTTACTATTCTACGTTTCTTCTCCTTCTTCTGAACTCTGTTATGTACTAAATGTACTATACCCTGGACATTTGATTGGACATTTTGTTCCCATTTCTAAAAGCCATGAGGGAGAAGTATAAAAATTTATATGAAAAAAGTCTGTATTGACTTTAAATAATTTCCTTAGATGTCATTAAGATATCCATAATAAACTGTCCCATGCACCGCTCAGGTCTGCCGGTCAGCTGCTGGTGGATAAACTGTCCGAGTACAGGCGCTGCAGCCAGTGCAAGAGGAGGACCTCTAACTGTGGACAAAGCAACATCTGGAGAGACTCCCAGTACCTTTCTGGTTCACAGTTCATGATCTGATGGGGTTGTATCAAAATGATTATTGTGAATCTTGCACCAGCTTAATTTACTACATGACCTACAAGTCTCATTGTGACTTTAAAGGAGCATTACGGAAGATCCAGAGTTTTTGTACTAACATGCCACCTCTAGCGAATCTGCCTGTTTTGAGTGCGCTGGAGGCCTGTCTCTTATCTGTGTTTGCAGGATTTATTTTCAACTTTGCCGCTAGCGTTGTTTACTTATGGGCAAATCTGGAAGTGAGAACCAGGTAAACACGCACCCACATTACGTCACGGCTGCTGAAACAGCGCCAGAGTATTCGATCCCGAAACCTTCTCATTTAATTGACTGTTCAGGCTTACAAAGGCAACCGCAGCGAATAAAGATTCCAACTAATTTTGCACCTCAGGCAGTTGCTGATGCATGAATGAGTTGTTTAAACTACTGAAACTTCTGTAATGCACCTTTAACACTGGGCAAATTGAGCCTGAAATGACTGTGACTCATTTCAGGATTTTAACTCTCAGTGGTAGAATAATGTTTTCCATAACATGACATATAGTGAATGTATAATTCTGACTGTGTGGCGCCAATGACTTTTCTGGTTTCATGAGAATAAGTGACATTTAAGGTCAAACTGAGAGATCAGTGGAAAAAATACTGAACTTTTTATTCTGTGAATTAGATCCGTTTGCTGTGGATGAAACATTTCTTGATCACTATAAAGTCAATAAAGCGCTACATACATCAGATAATTTATAATCACTCATTATATTGACTTCTGAAGACCACTGCAGACTGGGAATAACCTCAAAGCTTCAGTTTCAGAGATAAGACTATTATTTCTTTCAAGTTTAATGTTAATGTACTGGTTTGATTTGAAATCATTAGTTCGTTTGTATGTTCAGTGTAAACAGATGTTTTGTCATTTACTGTATGATATCCAACAGTGTGACTGTCCTGCATTCACTCTCTCTTGTTTGTAGAAGCTGTAAAGAAAAAGCTGCATAGTGAAGAGATAAACGTAATAGTGTGTTTCACCCCTAACAAGGCCCCATGCAAACTTTGGACAGGGAGCTAAATACACAAACATTAATTATGATATTATGACATTAAGTATGATATCACTGAGGTTTCAAGCACACAGAGTTCACCAGAGCAAAGTTATCGGGATAAAATACGAGGAGCAGATGATGAATGCTTTGTTGGAGGATCCTGATAGCATTTTCTGGCTTTGGTCCCAGTTTTGTGTAAAGCAGAACTCTCTTAATGAGCTCCAGGACATGCGCTGAAGATCTTTGAAACAGATGAAACGTTAACAGCACTGTGATTCATTTAAGTTTGTTTGAGCTAAGGGTTTGTTTTGCATAAGGCAAGGAAACATTTTTACACAGAACTCAGGAAAGGGATATGGATCCACCTTTAGTTCACACGCACTGGTTCCTGAAATAGTTTCTGTAAACACTTGCAAAGCTCTGGGGCAACTGGGAAATAAACCATGACATTACATGACCTCTGCGAGTGGACACTGTTCTCCTCTGGGTTATTTCTCTGAAGGATACGACACACCTCATTTCTTTAAAGCCCTGCTGTGTCCAGTTTGGTTTTAACAAGTCTATATTGACTTCTTAATGAAAGAATAACAGTTATCCTCCCTAAAAGAAATGAGGCAGTAACAATACACCATTCTTTACTTTGCTGTACATCAATAAAAAATTACATTTGGTGCACATCAAAAAAATCTCTCCTATTTATTTCCTATTTCCTTTCAGCAGCCTTTTGAAGTTGCATTCATTTAAAAGAAAAAACTTTTTTTCCTTTACGTACTATTTTGTTCTGTCTGTTTTGCTTTGTCACCAATAAATGATATGTTCATAACGCAGCACTTATTTTGTTTTGATGAGCCTCTAGCTGATACTAGATCATGAGTCAGACTGTAATGAGTCATTTAGCCAGTCTACCCCAAGGCAACAAACTTACCACCTCCAGCGTGTGAATGTGACTGAATAAATAATGGCCTGTGAGCGCTTTGAAGAAGAAAGTACAGTATAAATCTATTAATCCTTTATAAGTATAAGTATTAAGCATCATGTACTAGATCATGAGTCAGACTATGTAATGAGTCATTTAGCCAGTCTGCCCCAAGGCACAAACTTACCACCTCAGCGTGTGAATGTGACTGAATAAATAATGGCCTGTGAGCTCTTTGAAGAAGAAAGTACAGTATAAATCTATTAATCCTTTATAAGTATAAGTATTAAGCATCATGTGACATAAGATTACGCATTAGTCAAAGGTATGATTGTGTGTGTGTGTGTGTGTGTGTGTGTGTGTGTGTGTGTGTGTGTGTGTGTGTGTGTGTGTGTGTGTGTGTGTGTGTGTGTGTGTGTGTGTGTGTGTGTGTGTGTGTGTGCAGATACTGTGATTTGTTTCCATAACAATAAATTTGCAATCCTAGAATCTAGGAAAATCTTCACAATAAAGCTTCACAATTAAATTACCATTTACACTGAATTTAATATCAAGCAGATAAATGAACTACAGTGTGACCTGGGTTTGAATAAAACTATATTACCTGAGCAATCCCTTCAGAGCAAGAAGGTTGTGAGTTCAAACCCAGACTCAAACATCCTCGGCTTACTCAGGCCCTTCTGTGTGCTCCCTGTGTCACTGTGGGCTCTCTCTGGGAACCAAAGACAATCCCTATAGTGAATGAATGTGAGAGTGAATGGTTGTCTGTCACTGTCTGTCTCCAAGTGTGCCTGCAATGAACATCCTCAAAGTTGTTGGGATAGGCTCCAGTCATCCATGAACAGGACTAAGCAGAAGAAAATGAATGAATCATCATTCATTGGAATTGGATCGATATCAATACCAGGGTTCTTTTGAATTCAGCATAATGGATGACCTTTGACAATGTCACAGTTAGTATGAATAATAAGAAACTAATGCCACTTAAATATAGAGCACAACGGTGACATGACTTAAAAATAAACATGTTCTTTCCCCTCAGTCATATGAAAACAGTTGATAGTGACTCAGTGGCAGTTTTGGCTGAAGATAATGGGCTTTTGTAAAGAGTACATTTTCTATGCTTGTGGCCCCAACTGCACGCAGCGCGGGAAGTACCAGATAGTCTGGTAGAAGCCAAAGACGTGTGCAGGACCAGAAGAGTTAGTTCAGAAGAAAAAGAAAACAGAAAGATAAAAAAGAAAATAAGTTGAGTTAGAGATCACTTTGTTGTTCAAATAAATGGTTTTCTCATTACAATTGGGCAAGAAAAGCTTTGTTTTTGTAAATTTTGCAGACTCAACTCTAGTGGCACAAAGTGATAAAAAGGCCCAGTGGGACACCTTACCCTAGTAAAAAGCACCTTTCCGAGCCTTCAGTTAACATCTTTAATACAATACATTCATGTCTGGGATGCCATGAACACTGTTATTTTAAAAAAAGACTTGCGATATTACACATTTAATTTTTAAGCTGTTTGACATTAAGGAAACGGCAATCTCCCTGTGTCTGTTTTTTCTCTTTCTATTGTGTGTAAGTGTTTATGTTTCCTCACTTCCAAGCTTGTACAAGGTAAAGTGCTCAGTTTGTCCTCTCTGGGCAGCTGTAGGAACAGAAACAGGACAGAATGGAGCTTCCACTGGGCTCTGTGGAGCATTAAAGGTGCACTCACACTGACATGGTTGACTGATATGGAACTTGTCCTGGGGCAAAGTTTGAAGAGGCCCAGGATACAGGAAATAGTGATAGTGACGTTAAACAGGAATGAAATGAAAGAAGTCAATGGATCTTTTCAGCCTTGTGGAATTTGATATTTGCTGCACTTTTGACTTCTTACTCTTTTCTTTCATTTCTTCTCATTAGCAAGGGAGTCTTTAGAAAACAGTGTTAAAGCACCATAATTTATTTGCATGTCGTCGTGTTTGCAGACCATGTAAAAGTCATCGTCCTGTCTTCACTGAATGTTTATGATTAAAATATGTTATAAATCCTCCTGGGTCTGCTGAGAGCCGTCAGACCAGGACCGGAGTAATCAACAGGGAACAAGTGCAGAGGAAAGACTGGACTAGATTAACAGGTGATGACATGGGGACCGATTAAAGATATCAGCTGCTCTTTTTGGGAACCACGAGTACGTTTTTGTTAAGTTTGTGTTGAGCATATGTCTAGATTCTGTCGCTAAAACACTGACTGTATTAAAGTGGATGAAGCTAAAGTTGTGGTTTAAAAAACAGTGCCGTTGACAAGGGTTTTTCAAGTTTTGGTAAAATGGAGAAAAACTGACTCAACAGCAGCCCATAACAGGACACATGTGGGTTGTATAAGGTGCTCAGGAAACACAGACAAATAAAAGGATGATGATGTACAAGGAAACGCATGAACAAAAGTGAGAAGGGATTGATGGGTAAAAAATAGAGTGGATAAATATGTTGTGAAGTGCAGAAGGAGAAATGGTAGTGCGTCTGGTGGAAACAGTAATAATAAGTGTCAAAAGGACAAAAAGGAGAAGAACAGAACGATCTGGGTGTGGGTTAATATTCGTAGAGGAACAGGATGGGAGGAGGCTCATTAAGAACTAGACAGGGGTATTTTGTCAGGAAGCGACTTTTAAGACCTGTTTGATTTCAGTTACCCTCAACCCTTGAAAACAATACCAGACAAAAAAAGCAGTTTTAAACAAAAATAACAAAGTTGGTATGATACTGGATCAGACCAGATTTTAGAGCGTACCATAAACATCCATCATTCAGCATTAGACAGATGCAATCCCACAATAATCCTGCCCTCGTTAATCACTGTGTGAATGCATAGTTATTTAAGCTAGTTTTAATTTGACTACTCATTTTTATTTCTGCTCTTTTTGCACTATAAGAGGACTGTCCCTTATAAAGCACCATTATGCAAGCATATGATTGGCCAAAGCTTTCCAGTATGCACTTGAAAATAAAGCCTATGATGTCATAAAGTAAAGTCTATTTTCCACAGATCATTCTTATAATTAAATTAATAATGTTTTTAATACTGCCCATGCCACTGGGGAACAGTCTAAAACTTAAACCTGCAGCAGTTATCAGGGAAAAATGTGGAATGTGTAATAAACAACCACACCACTGCTGAACCTCCATCAGTCAGTAAAGCTGCCAATCACCCATTTTTATGAAAAACAAATGACCAAAACAGACTGGACATCCACTCAATAAGACATAGCAGTGTTTCAACTTTCAGATTCTTATGAAGCCAGACATACAGTATATAAATAGTGTGTGTTTATGACATAATGACTCATTTCAAGTGGACACCTCATAGTCCCACTGTATTTTACTGAGTCACAGTTTGTATATAGCTGATGACAAGGAGGGCCTGTAGTGAGAAGACTGAAATAATAATAAGAATAAGAATAGCACTGAAACACGTCCTTAACACCCAAAATACAACTCTTCCCGTTGGTCAGTTTGAGGAGTTACCGCAACCGTTGTTTTTGCAGAAGTGTGACTTGTGAGTTTAATTCCTGATTATAGAGTAATATTTGTCACTTCAACTGTTCTTTGAAAACTCATTCATAATTTAATGTAAAACTTGGTTTCAGTAAAACATTGATCAGGTTATTACGGTCATAAAGATATTTTTATGACAAGTGGTTTCAGTTTGAGTCAACGTTGATATCAGTTGTTGAGAGCATCTAATTATTTCACAGAAGCTAATAAAGAAAGGACAGAGCAGGAGAAACCACTGTGAGTACATTCAGTCCAAGTTGCTCGACAACAGTATTTAATGATGTCACAGAAACTGATAAAGGTAGGACAATAAACCATTATGTCATTATTTTTCTCAAACATAAAGCATCATCTACATTTCCCTTCAGGACAAACTAAAAAAGAAACAAATCAAGTGATATTTACTTGCACTAATATAATGAAATTAAAGTTAACTACAGAAACAATAGTGTAGCATTTTCCACTGCTGTCTGTATTTTTCAAAGCTTAAGTAAAGTGTATTTTAGGTTGAATCCACTACATCACACATGAGCAGATTTTAAAATTTTTTGTTTAGGCGACAAGGTGCTTTCTCGTCTAATGGGATAAAGATGAGGTCCAGGTGCATTCAAGAGACTCGAGCAGTTCTAGAGAAAAGAACACTTGTGAAATTACTCCTTCACATTAAGATTCACAAAAGGGACCTCAAGAATTTGTGGAATTTAATACCAATGCATTCAGATTGTATTGCTTTAGTAACAAACTTGTCCTTCACGTGACCAAAGCAGTCAAAAAATATTTGTTGTAAGTTGTGAAGACCCAGTAAAATAAATAGTGTTACTTTTTTAAATTGTATTTTATGAAATGTTACTGCAAAGAAAAGAGGGTCTCAAAAATACATTTAGCTCAGTGGTGTGTTATTCATTTGTTTGAGAAACTGCAGGTGTTCGACAGCTCATTGACCTCAAAGTGACTCCCAAGTCTAGAAGCTGGACTGCCAGCAATAAAATCCCAACAGATCCCGTTCACACACACGGCAGGGGTTTTTGGTTTTGGAGCAGAGGAACAGAGATTATCATCATCATGATCCTAATAATAATAGAGAGGTGCTGAGAAGACGGCTGTGGCCTGTTATTTCCAGCCAGTGGAGATCCACAGAGTCCACAGAGACGCGTGGTGAAGCAGCACTGTCCGGATGTAAGAGTTTAACCTTTGACCGCTGCCGTGATGTCATCCAAAACATACAGAGAAGTGGACTGAGAGGAAACGAAACAGGTTGTTTTTTAAAGTGAGAGAAAAAACTTTGAACCTTAATCTCATGACAGTGTGCTCAGGGTTTTTTTTTTTTTTTTTTTTTTTGCTGTAGTTAAATTCTACCACAAACAGAGTTATGGGTAAAACTACAAAATTACAACAAAAAAGAGCCACATAGTCAGTCTAGATAGCTATAATCTTTCTGTTCCAGACTTTAAATTTTATAATGACCAACAGGAATCTGTGTGAAGAAAAAAAAAATTATATTTATTCAAAAGATAATAAAAAATAAAACTGCACCATAATATATATATATATGGTGCAGTTTTATTTATTTTGTTATCTTTTGGTCAAGTTGCATAAAAAAGATGGAAGAGGAAAAGGGATTTTAAACCATTTACTGAAGCCAAACACCAGAGGACGCTAAAGATGAACTTCCATAACCAAACTGTGTATTCTTCAGCTTGTAAAGTGCATTGCAGATAAATTAATGTAAGGTGTAACTATCCTGATACTTTACTTTGTATGTTCTCTGTCATTAGTTCCTTACAAGTCATCTGCCTTTAATTTTACTCATAATGAACTAATGAAAACTTGGCCAACAAAGACTCCTTTCATCATCAAACATTTTGTCGGCTGATAGTCCTGATACACATCTAAAATTACTGTTAGGCACAAAAAGCTCATTGATTGTGAGAAATGTGTTTCTTAATCACACAGGACTGCTGCAGCTTGAAAGATGAATATGTTCCGCTCTGACAATCAGACAATGTCTGGACGGCTCTCAAACAGTCCCTGGGACAAATCCAATGAGCTTCAACACAAAGTGGACTCAGGGGAATGTGAGGTCGCTCCACGGCTGACGGCGGTCCCGTTCCCCACTGTGTCCTTGTTAAAAGCTCAATTTAGATCAACTAGAATGATATTGAGCTCATCAGATTCATGTGAGCGGTGCAACAATAAAGGCTTCTGATCATCTTTGCTGTTATTAATCATTTTGTTTAGAGCAATCATTGGCAGAAACAGACACTAAGGCAACACTGAAACAGAACTTCAGATGTTATGTCAGGACACAGGCAAGTGACACAAAAAGATCATTTTATCATTTTAAAAATTAAATCTTTTTGTTGAGAAATATTCAATAACATGATTGAAATCACAGCAAGATTTCCCGCTGAACGACTGCCATAAAACAATGTTTTGGACAAAACCCCTGGATCAGATTCCCATTTCTCTTGTGTAAACATGATAATGAAACTCAAACAGGCATTACCTATGAACCTAATGACATCCTAACAAATATTCTCACTAATCTAAACTTGGAAGCAAACCACAGAGTTGTACATTTCATCATGTTGGTTTTGTGCCATTAACAAGAATATGCCTCACTTTTCCAATGAAAACATGATGGTGTCCGTGGGTTTACCCAAAGCCATTGTCCCACTTTCCGTTTTGAAGCAACCCAACCCAGGCAGGGGTCAGAAAAGCTATAAAACCTATAATTTATACATTTTTGCAACTTCATCTACTTTTGACGTGTGTCAAACTGTTTGTTCTTCCCACATCCTCCTTCCTTGGGTTTGGGTACCTCACAGTTCTGTTTGATTAAAATGTCTATAGCCCTCTCTGTGGTGCACAATGGCAGTAAAAAGGGTGTTGGATTGACCGCCCACCGTCTTCTAACGACCTTGTCTGTGTGGAGCCAGCATGTCCTCTTTGTGCTGGTTTCTCACTGGATCTAGCGGCCCCTTGTCCAAACACATGCATTAAGTACAAATGTGAATTGGTCAGTGTCTCTAAACGTTAGCCCTGCAAGTTCAAAGATAGTAATGGGCAACAGCCCACCTTGTAAAGAATAAGCAATAGAAAATTGAATGAAAAAAGTATAATGATAATATAAAGTATAATGATAATTTAGACATTAAAAAACACTGATCCAGGATTCTTACAGGCTGCAAACTAAATGGGCTGTATTCAAATTAAAGTAATCATAAACAGACTGGGCTCCATTAAACAGCTGTCACTGATTTCACATTATTATAGTTTGTAACACTGAGCACATGGCATTGTGTTTAATCACATCTCAAGTATTTCTTTTCAGTTAAGGAATGCTTTCATACAAGCCTGAAATTGCTTTGATGTTGTGTGGACATTTTGAATGTGTAAAATATTATCGATGCAGCATTAATAGTTATATCCAAGTCTGAGAGCCGGCACTACCGTTCTCTCGGCACTGAGCTTTAACCTTGGCTTAAGTTCCACAAAAGATTTCACAGCAAATAATTTCTCAAAAAGAGCTTTGCGATAGTCTAATTTTGCCAAACAGCTGTTTCCGGGACACGAGGGAACAGGGATCAGGCAAAGGGTTCCAGCTTTGGAGAGATGAGTCATGAACGGAGCTGGGAAAACACGAAAAAGGGAAGCAAGCGGACTGAGACAATTGGACTTGTGAGGAGGTCCACACTTGTTTGATTGTGTCTTTGGCCCGAAGCAAGAGCAGGGAGTGGGAGGAATAAAACAATTAACATGAACAGTACTCTGGGGAATGTGGGTTTCCTTGACGACAGCGGGCACAGCCAAACAAACCAGGCCTTTCATAATAACGCAAAGCAAACACAAATTGTTAACACACAGAAGTTAGGAAAAGAGACATCACTCTAAGATGAACCTTTGTTGGATGTCACCATGGTCCGTTGTGTCCTGTGTGCAGTGTTCACAAGACCTGGGCTTTTCAAAACGGAGAAGCAGAAACTGTTAACAGTTTTAGTGAGAAAACCACACATATCTCTGGTGCCAGGACTGCAGCATTGATCAAAGAATATGAGGAGGAGAAGATGAGATTCTGGCAGAGGTTTGTGCACTGAATACACACACACAATTGTCCCACTACTTTTGGTCCCTTAAAAAGTGGCACATATAAAAAAAACTGGCACATATTAAAGCTAATTAAAGCTAAAAGTCTGCAGTTAAAGCACATTGTGTTTGTTTCATTTCAAATCCATTGTGGTGGTGTATAGAGCCAAAAAGATAAGAATTGTGTCGATGTCCCAATATTTATGGACCTGATTGTATTTAACTTCTTGAGTCACCTCTTCCAGACGCTGTGAGAGACCATATTTTGTAGTCTAATGGGAGTTAATATTTGCATTCTCAGGATCATTATTCAGAAAAGGATCTAGGTTACAGAAGATATAGAGTATGTAAGGGTTAATTGTGAATGTGTGCTCTGGGTGTGGGCTGCTTCAGAGCGCTGTATGATGAGCCAGTAGATCCACCCTGCATCCTGGCAAACACTGTGTCTATAATCAGAAGCAGGAGAGCTTAAAGAGAGGCTTTTGAATTCAGGAAAACCTAAGAATCATGTGAATGTTTTCTAATTGCTGCAGGACAAGGACAAATGAGTCACCACTTATTCCCTCGTGCTTTTTTTCCTTATCCAATCTCACTAAAATCAAGCCTGCCAACAGTGTACATACTTTCTGAACAAGTATGTTAATCAACAGCCACTCGGTGAACAGCTCACAAAGTCATGTCGAGTATGGATAAGATTATTGTGGCATGCACATCATCAGAAAACACTGCTGATCAGGGAGGCACTCATTTTTTATTAAAAGTGATCAAAAGGAATCTAGTGAGCTCCATATGACTAATGACTAAAATAATATGTTGGTTACATGGCCATCTCAAAATCTAAAAGGACATATTTATTGGCCTGAATGGACACAGAGCACATTGAATTTGAATAATCACTGACTCAACCAAAAACAAATCTCTGGCAATCTTTGGCATTTTTCATTGTTTAACTAAAATATGTGTTTGGAGTCATGTTGTTCTGTGAAAGTGCTGATATATGGGTAACATTTATTGGATGAATGCAGTAGGGCAGTGCCAGATCTGCAGAGGGGGAAATGTGCCGTGCAAGCCAAGGCAGAGGATGGACGAGGGTCAGAAGATACTAGTGTACAGAGCAGGTCACGGTCAGTGGAGAGTCTCAAACGCACATAAACAAAGCTACTCACTGTTTTTAATCGATTTATACTTCATCGCGTCTCTTCCCCTTCTTCCTCTTTCCGTCACATCTGGCTTGTTTTGGACCAGTCTCGGTTCAGCTGTTGTCTGTTGTCTCGTTCACAACAAAGCATCAAGTGACAACCGTGTCAGCACTTCCTGGAAAAATGTGGATGCTAAAAAGTTTGTGCGTGTTTGTTATGAGGATTTTTTAGTGAATTTGATTTTTTAAATTCACTTTAAAAACACATCCTCTTGGAAGTTTCAGCAATGTTTAGTGAATGAATGATTTTCTGAGCTCAACAAAAGTGGCAATAAGCCACCAATTATGGACTTATTTTTTATTTTTGCCTCATATAGACTCAACACAATTATTGTTTAAATGCCTTACTCCTGAATATAAAAGATCATAAATTAACATTTTGATTGTATTCATGATTAACATGGCTTATGTGCCTTGGAGGGTGTATTGGGGTCCTTAGGTAGTCTACCTGCTGCCTGGAGCCCCTAGGATCTGTAAATACACACACTGTTCGCACAATTAGTTTTCCATACAATGTCACATAAATGTAACTTACATTAAACTTTGGGCCTGGATAGTCTGTATGATCTATTTAGCACAACATTTTTTGTAAAGAAAGTTCAGAAAATTTTCAGAAAACACAGCAAAACATTAACTCCTCAAAGTGATGAAGGATTTTAAAGACAAACCATAACTCAAAAACAGAGACGCATCTCTTTTTCAAATAAAATCTGTGAAAAAAACAGATGTAAAGTGGAGGATGTGAGTCACGTGATCCGCTGCTTTTCACTGAGGACTGGCTGCGTCTTCGCTGCTCAGTTCACAGCTGCGCAGCGCCATGACTGACCCAGGACCAGCGCTGCGCCTCTATGCCGTGCGCCTCTCCCCGCTGTCACGGAGCAACTGAAGCTTTTCTGGGGAGGAAAAAACTGCGAAAAACAGGACTGACACTTGGCTGATTTGTCATCGCAGGGATCAGTTTGTTTTGGTTAGAGGAGTTTCCCCGCGTAAGACTTTACCTGCACCAGCCATGAGCCCACAGCTGCGTAAGTCACTTAAGAGTCACGTTTTTAAGATAGACTGCAGGTTAAATGCAGGAGATTTTACCATCAAGCTATTTTAATTGGTTTCTTCATTCTTGTTTTTGGTATCTCGCTTTAATAATAAACTTAATTTAGCTGACTAAGTAGTAACATTTAGTTACTAAGTAGTAAATCCAGGACCCAATCAATCACCAAATCAGAACTAAATGAAGCCTAGACTTGGAGTAAATCATGACTAAATCAATTATATCTTTGGCAAAACCACTACTGAGTCAGGATAAAGCCGGACTACATTTTACAGAACATAACGTAAGCCAAATGTGTTAATGACATATTGTGGACTACACCCTTAGACACATCTGATTCTACATTTATTCTCTTGTTAATGGAATATTACTCCATCCACTCTTTTGTTGCTTCACCTCTTAGTCATTTGAAAAGTAGCCCATGATCTCCCATTAATGTTACATGCACTCATGCTGTACCAGTCCCTTGGGCCATTAAGGAATTTTCCATCAGAGCATGAAGCCCAAAGTTCGGCCAAATTCCTCCGCAGATAAAAATTCTCCATTTAAAATACTCCCCCACTCCCCCTCTCCTCTATTATGTTATTACAAATATACCATCTTTAGTTTAGGATCAGAAGATACAAGGTCAGTAAATCTTCAACAGTTATGGGCCATCTTTGTTTGTGCTTACTTCATTAAATGTGTTCACTGTTTTCCCCCAGTTCGCCATCCATCCTTCCCATCCTGTATGTCCTCTTGCTGTCCCCTGGTTCCTTGTCTCGACACCAATGGGTCCTCCAGCGTGTCCCTGTGATCCTCCCAGAGCAATCCGAAGCCCGCCCCAACCCTCACTTCCTGTCCTCAGCCCGTCTGGAAGTCAGCTCGCCCTGTGACCCCGACTGCCACATGAGAGCCCCTCAGCTGAGCTACTGGGACTTACGACATATTCTGGCCTACGAGACGCTCCACTCGAACGGTAGCCTGACTGAGACCGCTGTGGGGATTTACGGCTACAATCCTAGATCTGACACCTCTAAGGTTTACATGGCCAGGTCTCATGTCAGACAAAAACGACAGATCTTTGGGCATGATGGTCGATTTAGTATCGCAGGACAGAACTTCCTGCTCAAATATCCATTTTCAGTGGCGGTCAAACTGTCAACAGGGTGCTCTGGGACGTTGGTGGGTGACCGCCACGTCCTCACAGCGGCTCATTGTGTCCACGACGGAAAGAACTATGTCAAAGGAGCTCAGAGACTTCGAGTTGGCTTTTTAAAACCTAAACATCGGGACACACAGTCGTCCCCAAACATCACCAATCATGTTGAAGGTGGCACCGCTTTGTATGCCCGACCAACCAATGACAGAATGAAGTTCCAGTGGATCCGAGCCAAACGCACCCATGTTCCCAAAGGATGGATTAAAGGGAACGCTAATGACATTGGGATGGACTACGACTACGCTCTGCTGGAACTCAAGAAACCCCATAAACGGCGTCACATGAAGTTAGGCGTGAGCCCCCCGGCCCAGAGGCTGCCTGGTCGACGGGTGCATTTCTCAGGGTTCGATAATGACCGCCCGGGCCGCCTGGTGTACCGCTTCTGCCAGGCCAGTGAGGAGACTTCTGACCTATTGTACCAGCACTGTGACGCTCAGCCCGGGGCCAGTGGGTCTGGAGTCTACGCCCGAATGTGGGACCCCCGTCGCCGGAGATGGGAGCGCAAGATCATAGGTGTGTTTTCTGGTCATCAGTGGGTGGAGCGACAAGGGGCGTCCCAGGACTTTAACGTTGCGGTCAGAATCACTCCTCTGAAATATGCTCAGATCTGCTACTGGATCAAGGGGAACTTTGTGGACTGCAGAGAGGGTTGAGTGTGAAGTAGTGGACTCGACACATCCTCCAACCACACAATAAGCACTGACATTTTGTTAATTTGAAAATTGCCTTTGTCGGCTGCGTACATTAATTGAACTCTAAACCATGGGACTATAGCATAATTAATATAAAATGATCAGCATACTTTGGTAATGTCACATGTTAAAGCAACACTATGTAACCATTAAGTTTTAATTTTAATGGTTCCCATCACAAAACAGGAAGAAAAATCCAAATTTTTTCTCCCAAGCAAAGGGCACCCATCCCACCAAATACACCACTAGTAACTGGGGCATCTATGTTGTGAGAATCGGTACATAACCTTAACACAATTTTACATTATGCTATAAATTGAGACTTAACCATCCCATGTGATTTTGAAGCTAAAAAAAAACAAGTGCTGAATGGCATAGTGTTGCTTTAACCAACCATAAAGCAAGACCAAAAAAATAAAAAAGAGTAAGAGATGGACTCATTATTTGAGTTGTTAGTTTTCATGGTGCGAGAAGACCACAGTGTGACTCTTTGGAAACATAAAAGAGTGAAGTCTCATTTAATGAACCATCCTTGACACTTTTTATCTGTCTGTTGAAGCCAACAGATATTCTTTATTTTATTTGGGAATTTCTTGAGACAGAATTTGATCATTAGTTCAAGAAATTTGGGTTGAGTTAAAACTTAAATCTTAAGGCAGAGGTAGGAACCAAAGTACTTTAAATATGAAGTCTGACTTAAATGCTACTATTATTCTTAGAAGTCCCTCTTCTCTCAGTCATGGTGAAAAAAACAAAACAAATAGATTAAAATGACCTTCAATATTAAGAAGAAAAACCCTCAAAACTACAAAGCCAAGGGCCAAACACATGTTTTATTTGCTTAAGGCTCTTATACTACATACTAAGATTGCACTGTAATACTTTTGAAAACTTTTTTCTAGTTATGGACATGGACCGTGTGTATGAATGTACGTCAGCAACCAAAGGTGCCATTTGTTTTAAATGTTTGCTTTCCTAAACGGACCATGTAAAGGCATGTTCTCAGCCGAGTTTGTCAGATGATAAATGTCAATTACAAGAAATCATAAACACATATCGCCCTCTGCTGGTGAAGACTAATCACTACAGTAGCTGAATGCAATAAACAGTTTACACGCACTTCTTGTCATTTCTACGAAGCATACCGTTTACCTGTCTTTGTATTGTTTGTTTTTACATCTAAAAAAAGTGTCTAAAACTGCTGAACCTGGTATCAAAACTACATTCTGGGACATGGCGAAGAGCAAAGTCTGCCAGCCACTTTGACAGCTTTATTGTGAAGTGGACACAGTCAAAGAGCACATAATAGTACAGCAAAAAAAAAAAAAACACTTTCGCCACGGTGCTCTAGTTAAATACAAACAGATACATGCCAATCCAAGTCGACAGCACCATTTAGTTGAACAAAGTAGCATTCAAGTTGAAATGATCAGTTTTAGAAAACGGTACAAAAGGACCAAGATTAATGCATAATAATGGGCACATTTATGGCATTTATGGAGTTTTAAGAACAACCCCCACTTTAGATGAGGCACAGATCATTCATGAATATACACTCGCTTACACACCTTTAAATGCTGTTACATCATATTTATCACTGCTATTCCACCAAATAAAACAGATTTAAGTTTCTTTGTAACCACTGCAGTGAGAAATGCACTAAAGAAACAGACCCAGATGAAAGGAGCAGATACATTAGAAATCACAAAATACCAAATGTTCACTTGTGACTCAACAGAAGACAACAACATGCAGAGCAACTTGTTTTAACACCATTTTGGTAACTGACAACACATATTGTCACAGTTGACAGTCAGTTTTTATTCATCACCACTGGATGATGCGATTAACATTTGCACGTTCCTACTGCAAATGTTAATCAGTAACATTTGCAGGAGGAACGTGGTAAGAACAGAAAACTTTAGCAATTTAAGGTTTGTGGTCCAATTTAGAAAATAAAATAGACTGGGAGCAGTGTCTCTTTGAGTATCATTGCATGGCTTCAGAAATTACCAAAATGAAAAAAGAATGGGTGAAGCTTTTAGAAGAATAGAATTAGAATATTCTGGACAAACTAGAGCAGCAGCTTATCAAATACAAAAGTTAAGGCAGGCAGAGCCAACACTTGGATTGGTTGTGTGTGAGTTAAGCATATTATCTGAAACGTTTTTTACAAGTCCACCCTGTAGCCAATACTCTCTTTTTGACATGTGTTGCTTTAACTACCCCTCATCAGAGCCCATGATGTGAAATAAGCAGGCACTAAGAGCAAAACTAAAAAACAAGCTGAAAACAAAATAATGCCGTGATCCCAACATTAGCAAATGACAGAGTACCAAAGGAGTTTCCACTTGATCCACAACAAATAAACTTAGTCTAATTTACCAATGAGGACTAAAGATCTCAGGATTGACCGCTTGCTCTGCTCTGAAAAGCCAAATCAGACTTATGATTGGCCACCTGCATTTAAAATATCTTTGGTGAAAGTCACCTCCTGGCATTCCCCGATGATCCTGTCACCAACAGAATAATAAACATGCTAATGTCATCAGCGTGGAAATGCCCGGAGTAACTTGAAACAGTATACAAAATAAAATATTCTTTTAAATAGGTTTATATATATAAACATTGCATAAAAATATAACCGTATCAAAAGACGATTATGAGTTCACAGTCTCCCTTAAACTCAGATGTCCGCAGTGGGCATGTGGTGGTCACACTGGGATTTGTTACTGGGTTTTAAGTCCCAGGCTGCTAGGGGCTATGGGGTAAGAGTAGGCTTTGCCCAGCACAATTCGGTCTCGAAGCAGTTTGAAAAGGACATAATAGTTGCAAAAAAGAATAAGGCCCAAAGAAAGTGTGTGGTTCCACCGCTCGGATCGCAGTAGAGAGTACAACTGGTACAAGACCACACTCGACTCGATCCAAATCAGCAAGTTCAGGATCCGCAATGGCTTATGAAACAGAAACTGAAAAGGAAAGGACCAGGAGAGAAAGAAAGAAAGAAAAAAAAACTCAGTATTGAAATACAACATGGTGAAAACACGTTGCTTTACTAAACATACCAAACATTCTGCCGATATTAACATGACAAAGCATTGAATAAGTCTGTGGGAAACTTGCATCTGAATAGGAGCAGTATTTAAAGTAATTAAAGGTGGACATGCACAATCACAGCATCTTACTTCAATCTTTATTTTTAACTTAATTTATGTGTTCTTCTTTGACTATATTGGAAAGGCTACAATTGCAGGCCTAATACAGAGCGGGAAGAACCTTACATCTTTCCTATATACTCTCCATACTCAGAGGTGGGTGGTAACGAGTTACATTTACTCCATTACATTTACTTATGTATTTACTTCTACGAATAGTTTTAACATACTTTTACTTGGGCTACCCTACAGCGATATACCACCATCCAGCCTCCAAAAGCAGAAATATAAGGAGAAACCCAATGGCGACTTTACAAGTATAAAAATTTGTTTACAGCCTGGTCTTTAGAGCTAAGTTTTTACTACATGACAACTCTGGAAAGGGGTAAATTCAGTTCATACTCTCTGAAAACTATTTTACTATGCAGTAAAAGGCGAAAATGACAAAATTAACCGCCATTTTATTAACCTGTGGTAACGACAATATTGGTGAATATGGGAACAATGGGCGGAAAACAGTCATTGCTGTGGATGCATAGCGGCACAAACTCTTCAGTGTTGGGCAGTAGTTTTTGTAGCAAAGCTTTTTTTATTTATTAAGTGGTGCAGTAGTGTTCTATTAAGCTACATTTTAATTACAAAAACATTTTTCCTGTACCGGAACATACATCATCGGAAGGTCCACTTTGCGCACATTTGTGCCCTGGCCTCATTTTGTTTACACACAAACCTACTGTAGGGATTGGTTTCAAAAGTTTTATATTGTGAAAAAATAAACAGTCAAATCAAACAGTTACTCAGTACTTGAGTAGTCTTTTAAACAAATACTTTTTTACTCTTACTTGTTGTTTTGGTGGACTACTTTTTACTTCTACTTGAGTAAAATGATTTTGAAGTAATGCTACTCTTACTTGAGTACAATTTTAGGCTACTCTACCCACCTCTGTCCATACTAAATTTTAGGATCTTATAACTAAATTGTTTCTTTGAACTAAAGTGCTTAATGATTAGGTTAAGCTTTTAATGATTTTGCCAAATAAATTCATATAGCAGAGACATCCTAGGCATTTTAAAGAAATGTTTCTCTCACTTCAGGGCTACAGGCTTGCACTTGTTGGACTTTGATTACGTTCTTGGTCACAGTATGAAATTGTTTATTTACAAAGAGCAGATACTTACATAAAACCTTGCGTGCGATACATCAGAGGGCAGGGCGACATTATAGGTTCCGATTGCTTTGTAGAGTGATCTACTGTGTCGTACCAACACCCCCTGAGGCCAAATGGTACTGTCAGACCACCTGAAAATGCACAACACAATAGATAAGCAAAGGCCGTTACCGGTACCAAACATGTGTCTGTGTGTCCACTTACACATGCTGGGGAGCGTTACTGTATGAGCCGTGCTCCAGCTTCTGCCAGCGGCCCAAATGAGCAGCCGAACGGTGAAGCAGGTCGCAGTAACTGGGGGGAAGTAGCTGGCTCATCAGCATCACAAAAGCATTTATCCACACCATGATGAGATGCTCACATGACCACCGCATGTCGTAGTACTGAGTGCTCTGTCAAATGTTAGAGACGTGGGAAAAATAGAGAATTATTTGATTAATAAAATTGATCTTACCAATGTTAATTGTTTAATCAAATGTTAATTAAACACCAGGTAGTCAGAAAATGTGCCATCCATTTTTACTTGGTTAGAAATAATATTGGTTTACAATATGTTTAAAGATTTAAAATACAATTTATACACACCTTGACAAAGCAGAGAGGGAGAAATGCTACATAGTAAGCACTGAAGAGCGAGTTGAATAGCACTTCCTTAATTCGTCGGTTAAAGTCGCTCTTGAGCTCTTCCACCTCGGAACGGATCATCTCAGGTGTGTGCACGTGCGAAGAGTGCGGACAGGTGTGGGTCGGCATATGTGGGGGGCTGGAGAACTGCTCTCGGAGGTTTTCTCGTAACAAAAAGAGAAAGTCCCGAGGGCGGAATATCGGGGTCTCCGCCAGCTCAGTCTGCGGTTGGTCATCGGAGTAATCACAGTCAGAGGCAGCAGCCTGGCTTTTGCCTCCCTCCTGGTGAAAACAGCAGAGTGGGACGTACACACCAAACCTAAATGTCAAGGACAATTAAAAAAAAAGAGTTTATGGTCCCATTTTCTTGGTGAAAACCTTTTTTTTTTTTTTTACAACCCACCCTTAGCTAAAGGTTACTCTTTGGCATTGGTGATGTAATGTTACATTACAATCCAGCGCACGTCATTTTGAAATACAACAACAATAATAAATAAAAAAGGAAAGCAGTGTGAAACGGCCCTCGCCCACCTTGCAACCACCAGGCCTGAGAACCTCTGGAAGTATTTTCTGATAACTGTTGCTGTATTCATCTTTTCCTGTGCCTTTGCAGCTCACACATCCCCAAAACATCAGCAATTCACCTCCATGTTTCACAGTAGGACTTGTGTACCATTCATCATAAGCGTTGTTGACTCCTCTACAAATGTAACGTATATGGTTGTGGTTAAAAAGTTAAATTTAGGTCTCATCGCTCTAAATTACTTTGTTCCAGACGTTTTGAGGCTTGCCTCTGTGCTGTTTGGCGTAGTGTAAGCAGGATGCCTTGTGGCATTTGCGTAATAATGGCTTTCTCAACCATGCAGACCATTTTTATTCAAGTGCCTTCTTATTGTGCATCTTGAAACAGCCACACCTCTTTTTTCAAAGAGTCCTGTATTTCAGCTGAAGTTATTTCTGTTTTTTTTCTTTGCATCCCGAACAATTTTCCTGACAGTTATGGCCGAAATATTTGTTTTGGTCTACCTTACCTTTTAATTTCTACTTCTTTATTAGAGTTTGAAAACTGCTGATTGGCATTCTCAATACCTTGGATATCTTTTTATATCCCTTTTCTGTTTTATACAGTTCAATTACCTTTTCCTGCAGATCCTTTGACAATTCTTTTGCCTTTACTTAGAATACAGAAACGTCAGTGCAGCACTGGATAAAAAATCCAAGGGTCTGTCAGGAGCCCAGAAACTCACTGACCTTTTACTTACACACACACTTACACACACACTTACACACACACTTACACACACACTTACACACACACACACACACACACACACACACACACTTACACTTACACACACACACTTACACACACACACACACACACACACACTTACACACACACACACACACACACTTACACACACACACACACTTACACACACACACACACACACACACACACACACACACAGAACAAGCAAACAGATCACAGGTGAGGATTGTTACTTTTAGTAGCCATTGAAACCTGTTTGTGTCAACTTGTGTGCATGTTATCAGGCCAAAATCATGGGTATGTAAACTTTTGATCAGGGTCATTTGGGTAGTTTCTGTTGTCATTCATTATGATTGAAAAAGAGCAACACAATTGTATGACAATAAATGGCTTCACTCAACCACTAACTATGAGTGAAAGAGAGGTTTTTGTGTTATCCTTCATATTCTCTGAAAAATGGCCATACGTGTATGGATAAGATGTACAAGATGTGCGTTAACTGCAGACTTTTAGCTTTAGTTTAAAAGTATTTACACAGTGTAGGAATTACAACAGTTTGTATTTGTGCATCACACTTTTTAAGGGACCAATAGTAATGGGACTATTGGCTGCTCAGCTGTTCCATGGCCAGGTGTGTGTTATTCCGTCATTACCCCATTTACAAGGAGCAGATAAAAGGTTCAGAGTTAATTTCAAGTGTGCTTTTTGCATTTGGAAACTGTTGCTGTCAACTCTCAATATGAGATCCAAAGAGCTGTCACTATCAGTGAAGCAAGCCATTTTTCTCTGGTGAAGAAAACACCCTTCACAACAGTTGTCCAGATCAAGAACAGTCTCCAGGAGGTAGGTGTATGTGTGTCACAGTCAACACTCAAGAGAAGACTTCACCAGAGTGAATACAGAGGGTTCACCACAAGATGTAAACCATTGGTGAGCCTCAAAAACAGGAAGGCCAGATTAGAGTTTGCCAAACAACATCTAAAAAAGCCTTCACAGTTCTGGAACAACATCCTATAGACCGATGAGACCAAGATCATCTTGTACCAGAGTGATGGGAAGAGAAGAGTCTGGAGAAGGAAAGGAACTGCTCATGATCCAAAGCATAGCACCTCATCAGTGAAGCATGTGGTGGTAGTAGTATGTTGCCAATGGAACTGGTTCTCTTGTATTTATTGATGATGTGACTGCTGACAAAAGCAGCAGGATGAATTCTGAAGTGTTTCCGGCAATATTATCTGCTCATATTTAGCCAAATGCTTCAGAACTCATTGGGCGGTGCTTCACAGTGCAGATGGACAATGACTTGAGGCATACTGCGAAAGCAACCAAAGAGTTTTTTAAGAGAAAGAAGTGGAATGTTATGCAATGGCCAAGTCAATCACCTGACCTGAATCTGATTGAGCATGCATTTCAATTGCTGAAGACAAGACTGAAAGAAAAATGCCCCAAGAACAAGCAGGAACTGAAGACAGTTGCAGTAGAGGCCTGGCAGAGCATCACCAGGGATGAAACCCAGCGTCTGGTGATGTCTATGCGTTCCAGACTTCAGGCTGTAATTGACTGCAAAGGATTTGCAACCAAGTATTAAAAAGTGAAAGTTTAATTTATGATTGTTAATCTGTCCCATTACTTTTGGTCTCTTAAAAAGTGGGAGGCACATATAAAAACTGTTGTAAATCCTACACCCTTCACCTGATTTGGATGTATACTCTCAAAATAAAGCTAAAAGTCTGCAGTTAAAGCACATCTTGTTTGTTTCATTTCAAATCCATTGTGGTGGTGTATATGAGCCAAAAAGATTAGAATTGTGTTGATGTCCCAATATTTCTGGCCCTGACTATATATTGTATTGTTCAAAATAATAGCAGTACAATGTGACTAACCTGCTATTTTTTTTTTAACACACCCCTTTCAACTAATTGCCCAATTGCACAACCTTAAGAGCGTGCATATCATGAATGCTAGGTCTTGTTTGTTTTCTGAGAATCTACTGCACCTACTGGTAACTTGGGATGGGTATCGTTAAGGTTTTAACGGTATTACTACTCTTACCAATACTGCTTAACGGTCCGGTACTTTAACGGTATTCTTATCGGTACTTTGTGTCGTGTGTTTTTTATTAAAGATATTAAAGTTGAGAACAGAATTAACATTTCAAAGCAGCTTATTATATATATATATATATATATATATATATATATATATATATATATATATAGTAAACTAACTTGAAATGCTGCGCATTTAAGTTAGCCAAATAAATGTTTACATTTACATACTAATTTTTCTTTATTTGGAATTTTAAAAACAAGTAGAAAATATGTTGATTTCATTCTCTCATTTCTCTCAAAAGAAATCAACAGAATTTCTACATAAGGTTAACAAACCAGGGAGATTTTACATTTATTTTAAATGACGTGAACAACGTTGATTCAACATGATTTTAGCATATATACCAGACGTAGATGGGGCAACAACCAGAGACGAGCTAGCTAGGCAGTGGAAAACTTTGCATTTCTCTGTCTGCACATAATGCACTTTTGAAAGGTGCTTACACAGATTGCTTGTGTTTCCGCCCTTACATGCAAACATTTTGTTGCACTTATGACAACAAGCGTTGTCTGCATTAACTCTAGAGAAGTGTAACCACACTTTGGGACGTTTTGCTCTCTCCGCCATCGTCACTCTTTGTATTAAGCGGGAGTTTTTGTACTGTTATGCGTGTGCCGCGCTCGTTCTTGTGTTGTGTGTGTGTGACTGGCAGACAGCCTCCGCGGCGCGCATGAGAGATCTCACAGACAAACGTCTTAATATGATCGCACATTAGAAATGTTTGGTGAGATAAAATGTGCACAATAACTTATTAATTATTAAGCAAAAATACATAATTCCTTTATTTTTTTCCCCCTCCAGTACCGAAAGCAGAACCGATAGCGTCAGATCTTATTGATACTAGGGTCTTTCATAATTTAGCCCCGGGGCCAGTTTAATACCGGGTTTCGGTACCCATCCCTACTGGTAACTTGTTTGCCACTTGACAATAAAAATATACTAAAAACCTGGATTATTCTGGTTAGTCACATTGTACTGTATTTTTATTTTTATTTTGAACAATACTGTAAAATTGAGCCAAACGTGCAAGACAGCCCAAGAATTTACAGGTACGGGAGGCTTTTTGCCAAGAAGAATGGGCAGCTTTACCATCTGAACTACCACAAAAAGACACATAAGAACTCGGTAATTTGGGTAGTTTCTGTTGTCATTATGATTTAAAAAGAGTAAAACACAATTGTTTGACAATAAATGGCTTCCTAACCACTAACTATGAGTTAAAAAAAAAAGTTTTTTGTGTCATTTATATTCTCTGAAAAATGGCCAAACAATTAGAAATTCTGCCAGGGTATGTAAACGGCACAACTGTAACTGTTTGTCACAGATGTAGAGACAAAAAGAGACTCACGGGTATCCCAAGAAGAGCAGATTAAGAACAGAGTAGTTCTTGCAGAGGTTCACCAGGGTCCAACACAGGACACAGCCACACATGGTGAGGAGGCTGAGACGAGCCGTGATCAGAACCACGTAGCGGACCAGAGATCCTCCAATGCTCTGAGACACCTGGATGGGAGAGGCCAAAGAATAACTATGGGACTGGACTCTGGCAGTTCAGAAGGCTACAGCTGTCGTCAGTGTGTTTACCTCTGAAACTATAGTCCACACCAGCCTGCGAGCCAACATGACTGTGATGAAGATCGCTAGGTGGTAATCCATTAAATGAAAGTTCTGCAAGCAACAAGATACAAAACATATAGTAGTACATTTGCCAACCACAGAGCCTGCTACAAAACTAACTTGAAAAGCTGAGGCAATACACGGTATAAATACTAATTTCTAATAATATTTAAGGTATTCTGTGGAGCAAGAGCATTTAAAAAGGATTTAGATTTAAAAGACACTTTTACCTCTATCCCTTCCATTTAAAAAAAAAAACTCTTAGTACTAATTTCAAAGAACCTCCTTTAGAGAGGCAAGGTGAACAACTGAGTCATGCTTTAACACTTCTAAACCAAATCTTACAAGTTCATCAAGGACATCAATATGTGATAAGACTCCATTAAACACAAGACATATTCAAATATATATATATTTTTCCAGATTTAACAAAGAGGTGTCAAATTTCTTTGGTCCTTGATACAAGTGTTAATAGTTTTTGTAACTGTAGTCAAACACAGCTTGTGTTATCAAAATACAGGTGCTGGTCATATAAGTAGAATATAAAGTTGATTTATTTCACTAATTCCATTCAAAAAGAAATCTTGGGAAACTGAAAAGTATGACCATGAAAAGTATGAGAATGTACAGCACTCAATACTTGCTGGCCAATTAAGAACAGGGATACCATGGTCCTTAAACCAGTTACTGGTTGCTTTGGCACTGTGTGCACAGGAGCCAAGTCCTGTTGGAAAATTAAATCTGCATCTCCATAAAGTTGGTCAGCAGCAGGAAACATAAAGTTCTCTAAAACTTCCTGGTATACGGCTGCATTGACCTTGGACCTCAGAAAACACAGTGAACTAACACCAGCAGATGACATGGCACCCCAAACCATCACTGACTGTGGAAACTTTACACTGGACCTCAAGCAACATGGATTGTGTGTCTCTCATGTTAATGGTCGTCTTTTGGACAACTGTCAAGTCAGAGGTTTTCCCCATGATTGTGTAGCCGACAGAACTAGACTGAGAGACCATTTAAAGGCCTTTGCAGGTGTTTTGAGTTAATTAGCTGATTAGAGTGTGGCACCAGGGGTCTTCAATATTGAACTTTTTCACAATATTCAATTTTCTGAAATTCTGAATTTAGGATTTTCCAGTTGTTAGTTATAATCTACAGAAGCGTAGTACTGTCAATGTTGTTTTTCTGACTTTTTTATTTTTCGATAGTTTTTCTGACTTTTTTTGGGGGGTGGGAGAATTGTTTTTCTGACTTAATTATCACGTTATTTCGTGATACTATCACGTTATTCCATGATAATTTTCACATTTTTTTGTGATACTATCAGGTTATTTCATGATAATTATCACGTTATTTCGTAATACTATCAGGTTATTTCATGATAATTATCACGTTATTTCGTAATACTATCAGGTTATTTCATGATAGTTATCACGTTATTTCGTAATAACTTTTCTTTTTTCAATGCTTTATCGGAAGCAACATACTACGCTTCCGTAGCAACGCGATGAAGCAAAGTATCACGAAATAACGTGATAGTATCACGAAATAACGTAAAAATTATGAAATAACGTGATAGTATCACGAAATAACGTGAAAATTATCACAAAATAACGTGATAATTAAGTCAGAAAAACAATTCTCAAAAAAAAAAAGTCAGAAATACAACATTGACAGTACTACGCTTCCGTAATAATCATCAAAAATAAAATAAATAAACATTTGAAATACATCAGTCTGTGTGTAATGAATGAAGGAATACAATATAAAAGTTTCACTTTTTGAATGGAATTAGTGAAATAAATCAACATTTTGATGATATTCTAATTATATGACCAGCACCTGTATATTTATTTACTACAACGCTACAAGGTTTAATCTAGGCAATACATTTACAGATTATAATTTGCCAGTTCTTACAAGTGAGGTAGAAGCAGCAGGGTGGCTGTACGGGTACCACCACACTGTCCTGTAGATGTTGATGTATTGGACGAACAAAGCCACCAGCAGATAGAGAAACAGGAGAAACTCAAACAGGAGACTACTGTCCAGTGGCAGCTCTGGGATCCTTGAGTGACGGACCGGCTCTGGAGTAATGAGGGCTGAGAGAGGCGGCGCTGACAAACCCAGTGAGTTATTGATTCTGAAAAGATATGCCATACATATTATTGTATTGTATATTGCACACATCAGAAAAAATATATACAATTTCAGCAGCATTTAAAATAGAATAAAATATGATGGTTTTCCCCTGTCTTATAGTGGCAAGAAAAAAATATGTGAACCTTTTGGAATTTCATGTTTTTTTGAATAAATTTATCATGTTTTTTTGAATAAATTTACCTTAAAATGTGATCTGATCTTCATCTATTTCAAGGGTATTGACAATGCGTCTAAAAATAACTACACAAATAAATTCTGATCTTTCATGTTTTTATTGAACACACTCATTCAACATTCAAAATGGCAGTGGAAAAAGTAAGTGAACTCTTAGAATTAATAACTGGTTGAACCCCCCTTGGCAACAATAACCTCAACCAGGCGCTTCCTGTAGCTGTGGCTCAGACCTGCACATAGTTAAGAAGAGATTTTAGTCCATTTTTCCTGTCAGAAAGGCTATAGCTCTGTCATATTCTTTAGACGTCTAATGTGAATGGCCTTCTTCAATGGCCTTCTTCTTCAATCTATTGGGTTGAGGTCTGGGCTCTGACTTGGCCACTCTTTTTCTAAAGCCATTCTGTTGTGGACTTGCTCCGGTGTTTAGGGCCAGTGTCCAGTTGCATCACCCACAGTTTCAGCTGAGGTACAGACATCCTCACATTATCCTGAAGAATTGTCTGCTATACTTAGAATTCATCTTCCCCTCAATGATTGAAGCTGTCCAGGCCCTGATGCAGCAAAGCTGGCCCAAATCATGATGTTTCCTCCACCATACTTTAGAGTTGGGATGATGTTTTTATGATGATATGTCGTGCCCTTTCTACTCCAGATGTAGCGCTGTGTGTTTTTTCAAAATAGTTCGCTCTTAGTTTCATCAGTTTGCAAAACATTTTGCCAATACTGCTGTGGAGTGTCAATGTGCTCTTTTGCAAACTTCAGACATGTTCTTTTTATGCAGTGGCTTCCTTTGTGGTGTGCTGCCGTGGATACCCTGCTTGTTCAGCGTTTTATGTATTGTAGACTCATGAACATAGATGTTAGCAAGTTCCAATGATGCCTTCAAATCTTTGACTCTCATTCAGGGTTGTTTATTTAACTCATTTATGAGTCTTCAGTTGTGCTCTTGGTGTCATTTTGACTGGGCGCCGTCCAAAAGTATCTCCATTTGTAGATTGTTTGCCTAACTTTAGACTGGTGAATTTCTAAAGTCTTTGAGCTCCTCTGAAATCTCTTTTTGGCGAGACATGGCTCACATAAGCGTGTTCTTCTTTGCAGAGCAAACTCGAAAGGTTTGAGGGGTTTTTAATCAGTCAAAGTAGCTGTAGTCCACACCTCTAAACGTATCATCTTAACGAGACTCCAGGTGTGATAAAACCTGACTCCAATTAGCTTTTTTGAGGTCATTAAGGGTTCAATAACTTTTTCTTCTGCCATTTTGATTGTTGAATGAGTGTGTTCAGTAAAGACAGAATTTATTTATGCAATTATTTTTAGACACTTATTGAATTAGATGAAGATCAGGTCACATTTTAAGACAAATTTATTTAGAAAACCATGAAATTCTAAAAAGCTTCACATACTTTTTCTTGCCACTGTATATATATTATAGATGCTGCACCTGTTCCTGACGCCTGTTCCATTGCCCACGTTGCCCCCAACCAGAGTCTGCAGAGAAGGCAGGGAAGAGCGACTGAGCTGCTGTCTGCTGGGACCCCTGCGACCCCCTGGCATGGTCGCCAGTTACCGTGGCAACCACGGACCACGCCTACCAACAGCCTCCGGGACTTGTCTCTTTGTCGTCAGTGAGTCACCATAAACAACAGGATTGCTGCAGACCAAGAAAACTAATTATAGTGCAGTAGTTCACAAAAAGAAGATAAACAGAAAAAGTTTTACCTTGAATATCATTAATATGTGTTAAAGGTTTTTGCTGGAAATACACACATAAAAGATCTATTATCGGTTATCTTCAGTAGCCGAGTAACCCATGTTCCTTCTAGTCTTGTGGTCAAGACCAAGACAATAGGACTGTGTAACGATGTTGGCGTGGCATCCACTGTACCATCTTTCATCTCTTTATATATAGTGTTAATACACACACACACACACACTTCTATTTTATTTATATTCTTATATGCAAATCTTGTATATTCTATTATATTTTAATTTCCCTTGTGGATCAATAAAGTCTGTCTAAGTCTAATAATCCACAGAGAAAGGAGTCCTGTTACCTCTGGAATGCACTAGTTTAGAAAAGTGGCAGGAAATGAATAAACGGGAACAACATAACAGCATCTCAGCAGAGTGTAGCACACTTGTTGATTTATACAAATTAGCCATGTGTTCAGAGAGCTTTTGTGCATCTTTTAAGAAGACTTTGTGTTGGTCGCATTAGCCCAGGGGAAGAATCCAACTAAAAGGCATCTAACTGAAACTTCTTTAATTTAACTCTGAAAAGGTAATGCTCACTGCCGCTGCTTTTTTACAATTGTTTTGTGTTGGCGTTGAGCAGATAAAAATAACAAATTATGAATTGTAAATGTAATGTCACTATTGAATTTAAATACTTATTTGTTCGTTCAAGCATTATCCACGCTTTGTCAGGTGTGTCAGTGATCAGTTGGTCACTGATAGATACTAGACCTTTATTTGTCGTTTTCACTTTGTTTTAATTTAGTAACAAAAGACTTGAACACAAATAAATGATTTATGCATGAGCTGAGACTGTTAATGTGAAACGGAATGACACCAACAAGCAAATTGTTTTTATTTTAATATGAGAAAAATGCACTAAATCCTCCATAAATTTAATATATGTGCTGCCTATTTTGATGATGAATAATACATTATAGGGTATTAGATCACTATCATATCTTATCATACTCTACTGTATTGAGGTACAATTTATATTGTGACCCAGGTATCAAGGTTTGTACAGTTGTTCTCATAAGTTTACAGAATTTGTGATTTTTGTCCATTTTCAGAGAATATGAAGGATAACACAAAAACTTTCACTTTCACACAAAATTTCACTCATAGTTAGTGGTTGGGTAAAGCCATTTATTATCAAAGTGTTTTTAATTTCTTTTAAATAATAATAATAACAGAAAGTACCCAAATGACCCTGATCAAAAGTTACACTGGTGATTTTGGCCTGATAACATGGACACAAGTTGACACAAACAGGTTTGAATGGCTACTAAAGGCAACAATCCTCACCTGTGATCTGTTTGTTTGTAATCAGTGTGTGTGTATAAAAGGTCAGCGAGTTTCTGGGCTCCTGACATACCCTTGCATCTTTCATCCAGTACTGTATTCTGAGTCATGGAAAAAGCAAAAGAATTGTCAAAGTATCTGCAGAATAATTTAATTGAACTGTAAACAGGAAAGTTATATAATCAGCAGTGTTCAAACTCTAAGATGTGGGAAAGAGGAATTCTGTTGAAACCAAATCAAGGTCAGGTAGACAAACAAAAATATTAGCCACAACTGCCAGGACTTGTGGCTTCATTGTTCGTGATGCAAAGAAAAACCCACAATAACTTCATTTGACTCTGACTCTCTGGTGTTTCAAGATGCACTTGAAGAAAAATGTTGAGACGTCAGAAGAAAGTCTTTACTACGCAAATGCCACAAAGCATCCTGCTTACAATACACCAAACAGCACAGAGACAAGCCTCAAAACTTCTGGAACAAAATAATTTGGAGTGATGACCATAATCATAAATGTTGCATTTGGAGAGGTGTCACCAAGGCCAATGATGAAAGGTACACCATTCCTACTCTGAAAACTTGAAGGTGGATTGCTGATGTTTTGGGAATGTGTGAGGTACAAAGGCACAGGAAACTTGGTCAAAATTGGTGGCAAGATGTTAGAGATGGCAGCATGTAATCAGAGAAACAACGATTCAAAACACAAGGCCAAGTCAGCCTGTCATTGGCTACAGCATAAAGTGAAGGTTCTGGCCATCTCAGTCTCCTGACCTCAATATTATTGAGCCACTCTGGGGAGATCTCAAACGTGCAGTTTATGCAAGACAGCCCAAGAATTTACAGAAACTGGAAGCTTTTTGCCAAGAAGAATGGGCAAATTTATCATCTGAGAAAATTAAGAACCTCATTCACAACTACCACAAAAAACATCAAGCTGTCAATGATGTTAAAAGGTGGCTAAACATGGTATTAAGAAACTTTTAATCAGGGTCATTTGGGTAGTTTCTGTTGTCAATTACGATTTAAAAAGAGTAAACACAATTGTTTGACAATAAATGGCGTCACCCAACCACTAACGATAAGTGAAAGAAAAGTTTGTGTGTTATCATTCATATTCTCTGAAAAATGGCAAAGAAAAATCCAATTCTATATGTAAACTGGTACGAGCACTAGGGCTGTGACGGTATGGGATTTTTTCTTACCGCGGTGATGAAGCAACAAGAATCGCTGATTTGGCGGTTCTTTTGGATGAGATACAAGGGAACAATTATAACGTCCAAACTAGAGCTGAAACGATTCCTCGAGTAACTCAATTGCAGATTCCTCTGCCTCGAAGCCTCTTTTAATTTATTTTAAAGCTCACGTCAGTTTGTTTCCTTTATGTGACACAACGTGTTTACGTCAACAAAAAGCGGAAGTAGACGCAAGGAGTCAGCGGTGTTTTAATTTGAGGGTGCGGGCGCGAGCTGCAAAATGGAAGGGAGAGATAACAATGAGCAAAGACAAGAAACAAACAGGAGAAAACGACTCAAATTGTTCATGGTTTGGGTTTCATATTAAAACGTAAAGAGAACATTGTGACGTGTGTCCATTGTAAGATCGAGCTAGCATACCACAACAGCCCGAGGGCCATGCTGCAGCAGCAACAGAAAACATCCACTCTACTCGACCGGAGGACCATCACCCGGGACAAGGTAAATTCAATGCACCATTAAATAAATGTGATTGCTAGTCAAGATGAAGGCTGTTAAATCAACACAGGTACACAACAGCAGAGCGGAGCTTGTCAGTGGCAACATGAGCTCTCCCGTCTGGAAGTTTTTCAAAGAAGACATCCCAAGTCTCCCGGAAGTTGCGGGAGACTCCCGCAACTTCCGGGAGACTCCCGCAACTTCCGGGAGACTCCCGCAACTTCCGGAAGACTCCCGCATATTGATAGCGGCTCCCTGATGCCCGCAAATTATTTAAAATCTCCCGGAATCTAGAGCGAGCAAGAGCGCGCATGCGAGAGTGTTTCAAATCATGTAGCATGCGCACGTCAGAGAGGGAGAGGGAGCGAGAGACCTTGCGTGTGTGTGTGTGTGTGTGTGTGTGTGTGTGTGTGTGTGTGTGTGTGTGTGTGTGCGAAGCACTTGTAAGACAGAGAGCATCCTGATTGGCCTGTTTCTGCAAATCAACCAATCAATTGTCAGTGTGGTCGGGCTTTTATCTCTTCTCCCAAACTAAATTAATCAGTCTATCTAAATGATTGCAAAAGGCATGTTGAGGTGAGTTGATAACTTTCATTTTCATGTGCATATTATTCAGGCTAGCAAAAAACTGCTTAGACCTGTTTAAAGTTGCAACAGAAAATCAATAAAAGCAGTTTACATAAATAGTATAAGCAGCTTATATAAATAGTAAAAGTAATCTACATATTTAAACATAATTAACAAATAATTGCATAGGCCTATAGCTTATAGAAATAATATTTTATGCTTTTATATCTTTTAGGGACCACAACATGTTAGGGAGGCTAAGCGCAGAGAAGGCTGCTCCAATATATCTCAGTTCTTCCATTCAGATAGAGCTGAGATGTATTTCACATCTTTTATTTTGGAACATAACCTGCCATTCCATGTGTGTAGGCACACAGGAAAGTTATTTAGGAAATAACTGTTCTGTTATATTCAGCTGTATTTCGGTATACAAGTTAAGTCATGTTCTGTGGTGAAATGTCATATACAGTTAATACAGTTAATTTAGAGTTAGTTTCATTTCTACAAATGTTGCAAACTCTGCATGATTATAGATAAAGGATTCCCTGCCATTCTGTGATCGGCAGTGATCTGCAATCGGCAGATCATGATTTTGGTGATCGGTAATCGGTGATCGGCCCCAAAAATGCTGATCGGAGCATCTCTAGCTTTTACAATGAAATATACTAGATTATTTAGGATTTATAAATGCACAGCCATGAACTTGCTGTATAATAATGATATTATAGCTATTTTTCACCTCTTTTTCAGTAAATCATCACAGCTTCGTATAAACAGATGTGCGGACAGCTACTTCATGTTCCACTGAGCAGCTGAGTTTTCAGAGAGCATTCCAAGAAGAAGACTTATGTTCAGAACTTTTAGTTAACTTTTAGTTCTGAAAGATGAATAGATTAAATTTTCTGTAGAATACTCAATTACTAAAATATTCGATAGCTACAGCCCTAGTCCAAACACTACAAATCAAAGTAAACTAATATAACATACTCTGCCTTTAGACTGTTAAGGTTACCATAAACACACTCCCAAAAGTATCCACAACAACGCCATATTAACTGTGTTATCATTATTTAATTTATTTTACAAAATTGTGCATGTCTTTATTAATACCTTTTGAAATATTACCACGGACACAGTTAAAAATAATGGCTTAATAAGAACTGATTAATTTTAAAAACAAAATTTTATTGTATAATGGTCTGAAGCTGCAGCAATGTGACAATAGATAGGCAAAAAGGCTGTTTTGTCATTCATTTTGAGTTAGAACAGACAAGTCATCACGACTTAACTATGTCATGTCAACCCTCTTGAAGCTGCCAGGGTATCCCCCAGGAAATTATCTGGCACAGGTGCCAGGCTAGCATTTCCTCACACGTCAACAGCAGCGACCAACAGTGACGTCAGAAAACCAGGTCATTTCATACTGAAACTTTTTTTTAACCCATAATACTATGATTTTAGGCATTTGCATTAATATGTGACATCATGAGCTAAACATATAAAAATAATGGTATAAGTGAATATTTTTACTTTAGTGAAGACTAATACAAAAAGTCACTCACTAGTCATTTTCTGAAGAGGTGTTTGAGTAAGCAAGTAATTATAAAAGACTGGCGTTTTTTCACTTTCGTCTGTTTTTCACTCAAACGTTAGGTCTTAAGAGCACAGTGTCTTGATTTTCCATTGTTTTTCAAAGTTAGCAAGCAATAACAAAAAAAGTTAAAACTTATGAAAATATTGTTTACACTAGTCTTGAAAGTTTGAGTAAAAGTGACAAACTATCTCAAAAACATGACATCCATAATGTTTATGTTCATAATAACTATTGTAAATTATGCCTCTATAAAGGTTTGACGTTTGTAGCCTCATTTTATTGGTTAATCCGTGAGCAATGCTAAAATTACTTGAAGGATTCAATATAGTTTAAAAATAATAATAAACAAAGCTCTGCAATAAGCTTTCATTTCATTACCTGAGTGACTACACATATGTCTCTTTGAATTGGTTAAAATAATGGTTAAGTAGAGAAAATTTAAAACAAAAGGTGAATGTTATTGAGACAGCTGTGGCAACTTGTAACAAATCAACAACTTATTGGAGCACTGACAGCAAAGACACGCACTGAAGTTACTGTTACAAGTGAAAAGTGAAAACAGGAACTAACATGCAGAGAAAGCTAATGTTAGGATGGCAGGATGGTATTTTGTAATTTTGTGGAAGTGCAATGCAAGCTCGTTATAGGGCTATATAATATAAGACTATAGGCCAAAATGAGCTTTAGGTGAATGTTGGAATGACTTTGTAGAGGAAACACTGTTGAAAATGTTATTGCACAGACTTGCTTTGACATGCAATAAGGCAGCCGTCAGGGAGCGTTGTCATTTTTGTAAACCACCGAAACGTAGAAGCTTACTTTAAAATTAGACGTTAGAATACATTTTAGGCTTATGGGAAAAGACGTAGGAGGCTAAATTCAACTGAGACGGTTTAGAAAGCAATTTACTCACAGCAAATACGGGGGGTGAACTAAACGAGGATGCATCAGTCTGTCGTATGGCTTCCAGCCCGACGAGTCCAAGCAACACCGAGCATTTCTGCTTCTTTGGTTTCAAATGTCCTCGTTGCGCTCCCTCGACCAGCTCGTACGGCACCAACTTCACTAACGGCTTCCTATCCGCCCAACTGAAGACATAAAAAGGCTTAAAAAGTTAGCCCTGAGCTGGAGAAGCAACAGTGTAAATGCGTTGCACAGAGACCGACGTGGCATACGCTCATCTCGTCCCCCGCGACGTCATCACAGCGCGACTGAAGTCCGCACAGTCGCAGTTTTGTTTTTGACAGAACAGTTCGAGTCAGTGCTACTGCTATACTTTAAAAAGAACAAATAACCTACAGTTATAAAGCTTTTATTTTGTGTGGTTCCTCGTACTTCATATAGCCGGAAGCTCTTCTCCGTAGGTTTCAAGAGCTACAAATGTAACTACGAGCAATGTTGCAGACTTTTGCTTTAACACCATTAGGTATGTTGCTGTGTTCGAGATGAACTGCGACTCGCCTGGATTGATTGTAGACGAGAGCAGGCGGCCGCAGCTTCTCGTCCAAATTACAGATATTGCGTGCGTTGAGTATTTGTTCAATAAAACTACATTTTATGAACACACTTCTGCTTCAAAACCTGTTGACTGAAACTATTTATGACACCGCTGATGTATCCATTTTAATTTTTGAGTTGGATTTGAAAGTATTAAAATAATACGACTCCATCTTGATTTTAGTAATGTGTTCCCGTATTTGAAAAAAGTCCAGGTTTGTAGTACATTTGTCTAAAAAAGATTAAAATGAATGAAGTTGTGGGTTTGGATGAAAGGGGGTCAGTGAAGTGTCGAACAGGTCCAATCCGCTGTCACTGCTCACACTGACAAGACGCAGTTGGTAAAAACGGTGCCTTTTTAAAAACGTTTTATTCAAACACATTTTTACAGTGCAACATTTGACATTTATTTAAAAAAATTATAAAATATTTGAACAATAATGACATGCTTTTCAATCTTCGTTATATCTCATTAACTCTGTGCTTTTCCTCTTAATCTAATAACTTATACAAGCTTTGTGGAGCAGTGTCATATGTAACATTTTACACAGTATTAGATCCCCTTCAATAAATGTTATATTTACAGAATCATTTATAACCACATATGGCATATTCCTTCAAATTGCAAGTATATGTAATAGACATTCATTCAAGACAATGGAGGACAACGATTTACAAAAACTACATATAAAAAAAGTGACCCAAAAAGGTCTATTTGAGTTTTATAATGGCCCTGAGAAATTAGTGTCCCTCAAATGTCCCTACATGCTTTATGGAGTTGGTTCTAAACCTTTATATTAAAACAATATGACTATTTAGCTAATCACAAGCAGAGGGTCATTTATCTTTAGTGATTATAAAGTATTATACAAAGGATCACGTTGCTCTTTAAAAAAAGGCTATTTTTAAAATTCAGATTTTTTTATATCACATTACATGATTGTATGACTAACACCAGGAGTCAACTATAAATCAACATGATGCATTTCACAGCTCCCACAGCTTCCTTCTTACTGAGGTTTGTCCAATCTTTAATAATACACACACTGCATTTTCACAGCTCGACGACTCAGATGACGATACTGTTGCCACTGCGAGAGCCTTTGTCCTGTGAAAAATACACTAACTTTAGTTTCATTTCACTAACACTCAGCTGAAATCTTTTTGATGTAAGTGAAATGCTGTGTGCCACATTCAGACTGCAAGCTATTGGATGTCAGATCCTTTTTTGTTTGTTTGATTAATTCAGCTAAGCAGGTTGTGGAGGTTAGTAAGGCTTATTTTTATAAGAATATATAATATATAACTCCTTTCACTGAACAACTCTGTGCCTCTAGAGCCGTTTTCCGTGTTTATACAACACATGAGATATTGTATGTGAAGTAACAATCACATGTTGGTCCTCTTCTTTGTTGCTGATTGTAAACCCTATCAAATCTAATTTAAGCTCTAGTCTGAACGTAGCCTACAGGAATGATTGTCTTACATTGTAGCGGTCATTCCGCCGTGTCCCTGGTTTCTTTCCCGGCTCATACTCTGAGTAGCTGGGGGGTTTGTCGACCCAGGCACCTCCACCTCCCTTCCGTCCCCCTCCTCTCTGGCTGCTGTCCTCATCTTCTGAACTCCATGACCTCCGAGACGCGGGGGGGGAGTAGTTACTTCTTGACCTGGCGTCAAACAAGTCGTCTCTGGAGCGGGATCGAGGGCGGTCCATTCCTCCTCTGGTCCCATTACGACTCCTATCATCCAATAAATCCTGACTGTAACTCCTAGGGATGCCCCTAGAGCGAGTTGGTGATGGGTTGCGCCTGCTGTCCGTCCCGCGATCATCATGCCGGGCAAATCCACTGCGACTGCTCGCGCTGGAGCTCGGGGGTCGTGTTTTGGGCCCTGGTGGCATTATCCTGCCCTGTTCCCTGATTGGTGGGAGCGTGATTACACGACGCTCAGTTGGGCATTCGTCCAGAGCTGAGATCATACTGGGAGGTCCTGGGGAAAACGGGATGTTGTTGGGCATCTGCTGCATGTGGGGAGGGGGCATCTGCTGCATGTGGGGAGGGGGCATCTGCTGCATGTGGGGAGGGGGCATCGGCTGCAATTTGTCATAAAAGGACACATAAGTTAATTAGTGTTTAAAACAAAAAAAATCCACAGACGTCAATAAAGTACACTTCTTTTCTCTTGTCTCTTTTTGTTATGATTTTCCATCATGATTTTATCCCACACTTTGTTTGAAAATGAAAGTGTTTTTGAAAAAGATTTTTCCTAACATGAATTAGTAGATTTATTATGCAATTACTATGTAGTCTGACATACAAATTCTCATCGAAGCATTTCATTTAATAATAAATTATATAATTCAGAAAAAAATAGATCCAGTTGTCTTGGTGTTTAAAATGTTTATTTTTTTAAACATTTGAGCATTTATTTAGGTTTAAATTCTTTGCTCTTTTATATTTAATAATTAAAAATATTTACCCATTTTCCTTTCCACATTGTTTTTAGTACATGTGGATTTTACTTTACTTTATTGCATTACCATATTGAATCTGCCATTGGTAATAAAATGTGATCTACAAATACAGCAGCCTTGCCTCTTTTTGTAAACATTAGAGTATATGGTAGAAGTACTAACTTACCTGTTGCAGTGGGCTGTTCATGTCCATCCCCCTCATCTGGTTCTCCAGGTAGTCGAGCATCTGGTTGGTGTTGGCACTGTTAGCACTGGGTGGGGGCATGCTGTAAGCCGAGGACTGGGGAGGGGGCAGGGGCATGGCCTTTAGGGGGATGCTATTCCCTGAGGTAGACCCTAAATATATGTATATATGTTAACATAAAGGAAAACAATTATTGAACACACACTAGATCGGGCGTTATGGGCCCAAACCAAGCTGGAAGATCGATGCAGAGTCCACCAATGTGAGAACACTAGTGATATGTGTGGGTTTGTACCTGCATAGAGAAGAGGGTTCATCTGAGATGAGGCATGACTCAGGGGCGCATACATCGGCTGTCCTCCCATCCAGGGAGCCATGGCCCTCTGTGCATCCTTCATCATACGATGTTGCATCACCGCTGGAACACAAATTAAAAATAATCAATGCAACAAAGTCTGACATGTTGACTTCACTTGGCCTTCAGACTGATTGGTCACTGTTACAGCCATCAAACATCACTTTAAGGTTTTGTAAAATAATGTGGTTAAAAACGGTATAAGTTGTGACTATGAAGGAGGGAACATTTCCAAATGCCCAATATGACATCTCAGGCATCTCAGATTCTTACACCATATAATACACTAGACTTTTTATGGCCAGGTAGATTACAGACTTGCAAAGTACATTTCTTTTCTTTGGAATGATACATTTTTTCAGCCCAACATGTACATGACACGAGACATGACCATTATCTAAACCACGTCTGCTCCTTTATACATTTTCTTTAACCTTTTTCAGGGCAGCAGCACCGTTGTGGGCAGCAGGGGCAGCGGACGTAGCAGCAGCAGATCTGCGGACAGCACTGGCAGCAGCAGATACAGAGGAGGAGGATGAGGATAAAGGCACCGATGATGATCAAGAACACTGTCAACCAATCTGAGACAGGGGGACAGAAATGATGTCTTACCTAGTGTTATGTTTAAATGCTTTTAAAAAAGGTTATTAAACCAGTATGTGGTAAAATACATTAAAATCACAAGTATGGCTCTAATGTATATCAATTAGTTTTGGTAATGCGGTTCTTACGATAGACTATAAGTTTGACTTCTTTGTCTGAGTCTCCAGCAGTGTCCCCAGGAGCATCGACTTGGCAGTAATACACCCCGTTGTCCCACCACATCACCTCTGTGATAACCAGGTCGGCCTCTGAAAAAAAACAGAAACATGCTATAAATACTGCTTATTGACATGTTATTAAAATTTATACAGACTTCAACACTCAAAAGGTGGTTATTTGGTTTTTTTATTGGTGGTATTACAGTTGCCAGAACAGACTTAATATTTTGCTATTTGGCCATCCATCAGAGAGGAAAATGTCACTCAAGACTAGAGGCCGATCTGAAGTTTTTAAACAATAGGACTGTGTACTTTATGTGTTGTGTATAAACTATTTGGGTAATTTTAATTATTCATCATTTTATACCACAAAAAAAGCTGATTTGAATTAATTAAGCAAATGAAATAGCAACTTTCCTTTTAGTTTACTTTTAAGTCTAGTCATTTTTGAACAGCAGACATTTAACACCAACAACCCAGCAGGTAACTTCATTTCAATACTACAGCCAGGTCCATAAATATTGGGACATCGACACACTTCAAATCTTTTTGGCAAGATGTGCTTTAACTGCAGACTTGTAGCTTTAATTTGAGAGTATTTACATCCAAATCAGGTGAACGGTGTCGGAATTACAACAGGTTGTATATGTGCCTACCAAAGGTTACCAAAAGTAATGGGACAATTTGCTGCTCAGCTGTTCCATGGCCAGGTGTGTGTTATTCCCTTATTATTATATTTACAAGGAGCAGATAAAAGGTTCAGAGTTAATTTCAAGTGTGCTATTCGCATTTTTAAACTGTTGCTGTCAACTCTCAATATGAGATCCAAAGAGCCGTCACTATCAGTGAAGCAAGCCATCATTAGGCTGAAAAAACAAAACAAACCCATCAGAGAGATAGCAAAAAGTTTAGGTGTGGCCAAATCAACTGTCTGGAACATCCTTAAAAAGAAAGAACGCACCAGTGACCTCAGCAACACCAAAAGACCCGGAAGACCACGGAAAACAACTGTGGTGGATGAACGAAGAATTCTTTCCTTGATGAAGAAAACACCCTTCACAACAGTTGGCCAGATCAAGAACAGTCTCCAGGAGGTAGGTGTATGTGTGTCAATCAAGAGAAGACTTCACCAGAGTGAATACAGAGGGTTCACCACAAGATGTAAACCATTGGTGAGCCTCAAAAACAGGAAGGCCAGATTAGAGTTTGCCAAACAACATCTAAAAAAGCCTTCATAGTTCTGGAACAACATCCTATAGACCGATGAGACCAAGATCAACTTGTACCAGAGTGATGGGAAGAGAAGAGTCTGGAGAAGGAAAGGAACTGCTCATGATCCAAAGCATAGCCCCTCATCAGTGAAGCGTGGTGGTGGTAGTGTCATGGTGTGGACATGTATGGTTGCCAATGGAACTGGTTCTCTTGTATTTATTGATGATGTGACTGCTGACAAAAGCAGCAGGATGAATTCTGAAGTGTTTCCGGCAATATTATCTGCTCATATTCAGCCAAATGCTTCAGAACTCATTGGGCGGTGCTTCACAGTGCAGATGGACAATGACCAGAAGCATACTGCGAAAGCAACCAAAGAGTTTTTTAAGGGAAAGTGGAATGTTATGCAATGGCCAAGTCAATCACCTGACCTGATTCTGATTGAGCATGCATTTCACTTGCTGAAGACAAGACTGAAGGGAAAATGCCCCAAGAACAAGCAGGAACTGAAGACAGTTGCAGTAGAGGCCTGGGATGAAACCCAGTTAAAGCACATCTTGTTTCATTTCAAATCCATTGTGGTGGTGTATAGACTCAAAAAGATTAGAATTGTGTCGATGTCCTAATATTTATGGACCTACCTGTATATACTATGTTTTGTTCATGTACTCACTGTTTTGAACGGAGATTTTGCGTTCACGGTACTCTGATCCCAGTGTTGGCTCATTGGTCCCTCTTTTCTGGATCACAGTGCGTATTGTTCGCTGACGATCTGGACAGTCATTGGAGGGGTCCTGACCCAACTGTAGAGCAGACTGGTAGCCTGTAAAATGTAAAAAAAAACAACAATTAAAACAAATAACAATGTTTTTGATTAGTCAATCAGTGTTAAGTTGTATTAAAATATATACAAAGACTCAGTCTGTATTAATAATCACTGAAGCTACAAACTTCTTATGTTTGATGACTGTATGCCAGTAATTGGAATTGAGAAAGCCTGGCACAATGTGAAACATTATTACATTGTGATAAGGGCTTGACATTAACATCTGCCAACCTGCAAAATGCGGGTAGATCTAAGCTGTGGTTGATAACTATTATAAGCTAAGCGTTGCGGGGTTTCTGTTTGGTGAGACCGGCCCCATCCACGAGCAGCACACGTCTTTTTGCTTCTTTTTTTTTTTTTTTTATTACACTACATTTAAACTGTGTTGTTGAGGTAAAAATCACTCCACAGCCGAGGCTCCACAGCCTCTTCTCCCACCTCTGTGAAGTTGGCCCCCCATCAAATGCAGATTGACTCCAAAACTATCTAGATCATTTGTGCTTTGTTTGTGCTGTTATGGTTTTTACAATATTAATGATTATTTTTATTATAGGTAGAACTAGCCTATATCTGGAATCAACTGACCCCTGCTGGTGCTGGACAGTAATGACATCAGATTGTTAAAAAAAAAAAAAAAAAAAAAAAACGTAAATCAAACATCAAACAATTTTTTTTTTTTTACAGCACAAATGAACCATACTACTTGTGCTCATTTCTGAGCATTTAGGGGGCCGGTTGAACCCAGATATAGGCTAGGGCTACCTATAAAAATAATCATTAATATCCTAAAAACCATAACAGCACAAACAATCTTTTTTACGGCACAAATGAAGCACATAAACTAGAGAGTTTTGGAGTCAATCTGGTGGGGGGCCAACTTCACAGAGCAGAGGGAAATACGTGCTCACAAAAAACTGCAGTGCAGAGTGGACATGGAGAGGTCACAGTACCGTGGAGGTAGCCGTTTTCAAATGTTCCTCCCTCCTCTGCTTTGCCTTCATGACACAAACTACTGTCTAGCAGTAAAGTTGAATCAGCAGACGGTTGCTGTAAACCTGCACTTGTTGCTCTTATAACAACATTAAAGCTACAGAGCCTATATTACCTATTCAAAATATAATAACTACATTATCATTTCGAACCTATAGTAAATCCTTAGAAAAAGGTACATCTAAGCCCATTTCACTTCTGTCTGGTTATATTATCATATCAATTTTTTCCACTTAAACTATATGGGCTCAAAAAGCTTCCCACCAGAAGAAGGCCCTGGGGTAGACCTAGGACATGCTGTCTCTCTATGTCTCTTGACTGGCCCAAAATTCTCTGTATTCCCCCAGAAGAGCAGGAGGAAGTATCTGGCGAGCGGGGAATCAGGGCGTCTCTGTTTAGACTGTTTTCCCTCGCAACCCGGCCCCAAAAAAACTGAAGAGGATGGGCTGATAGTGTGGTATACATTTGATATCTTGAAAACTGTTTTACATTTTAATAGCATAACTCATAAGTTCAACCATATACAAAACCCACAACTAAATTGTGGCTAGTGATAACACTTGGTGGCTAGCAACTTTTGAAAACCACTAGCCACAGTGGCTAGTGAGCAAAAAAGTTCATGTCATGCTCTGATTGTGATAATTCTTTTCAATCATCAGCCTGAAGGTGTGCTTTAACCCTGTTGTGTTACCTGTGGAGAAGTAATCAAGCACAGGATCCTTGCAGAATGACTTGAACTTCCAGGTGACCAGGACATCTTGGGCATTTGCTGATGTGGAGTAATCACAGCGCAGAGTGACTGCGGCAAAAAGGGCTGTGCTGCGCTGCACCTCCGGAACAATAACCTGAATGCACACCAACGCTGTGGCGGGACATGGACAGGAACATAGTTAAGATGTGGAAATCCTAATAAAACCTACAAAATCCATCCATCTCCATCCCATTGACTTAAATATTTATCTGAAATTAGTTTTATTACAGAGTTCATTTATTTTATTGAATAAATCTCCCACAAACCAATGTTTGGGAAACAATGGTTTAGGTGATTTTGAATATGGCATTACTGGCTGGTATAGAGGGTATCTGTCAAACCAGGTAACATTTTTCTATAAAAGAATGGTGTACCTCTACACCTCTTAGTGTATCTGTTACATGTCAGCAAACCCATTCCAGTATTATTTCAAAGACTTTCAGGCTTCATTTTGAGGTGTAACACCACCAATGCTTTAAAAGGCTTACACACAAAGAAATACAATCATGCCTTACAACACAACTTTTAAAACATTGAAATATATTTCACTAAGCACTGAATAGTCCCTTCAGTCAAGAGAGTGGAAAGTGGAAAAGTGTTGGGGCAGAACATTACTATTGACATTTTCCATTTAGACTTGAGTAATCTAAAAAGGAAGAAGGCTAGAATGAAACCCTCAGTGTTTGAGAAGCTCAGGTCGGAGTGGCCAAACCTGAAAAACTGGTGACACAAACACAGGAAATGACTTACTGTGAAACTGCCAAACATTAAAAATGTGGAATGAAACCCTTCACTGTTTCTTTAAATGTTAGCTAGTTTAAATTGAACACGTGATAACAATCCAACATAATATATAGAAAGTAGAGTATGACTGATTTAGTTCTCAATTATAGTTGCATTTATAGGATCCAGCAGAGTAAATCTACAAAAAATGGGAAAGTGTTTCACTGATTTGGAAATAAATTAGCTTTAAGGGCAACTTTTAACCAACTTTTTATGAACCAAACTGACAATTAATTTACTGTTCAGACTATTATGTGACCGATACCAGCAGGTATCTCGCATCACTGGGAAATTAGACAAGGTAATGAGAAATGTTGAATTTACCTTTTATCAGCGTCAGGAGTAGAACCGCGGCAACTAAAGTCCGCATGGTGGCCACGAATCAAGGCAGACACAAAAACTGAACAAATCCAAGCGTCGAGATAAAAGAATAAAAAGAAGAGAAGCGTGAGTCAGATGAATTCAAGCCCAGCTCCTCATTGTTTGGCCCGGTGTCGCTTTTCCTGTCGAGTGTCTCCTCTCCTTCGCAACAGTGCACAGTGGCCACACCCCGAAACGAAATGACACAGGTGAGCACATCCTCACCCGTGACGCAGCCAGGTGCACAGAAACCTTCCCAGACCGGAAAAAAAGAACTTTTATCAGATTAGAAACATTATTATTTCACTAAATTATTAGGCTATATTATTACATCTAGACCAACAGTAGTTTTAGTTGCATTATTTAGTCAAGAGATTTTTACAGGGCTGTGGCGGCTGGAGGTGATATTTATCAAACAAACAAGTGTTCAACACGACTACGTCACTCAAAATGTTTCTCTTCAGGCAAACACAAACCTTCAGTAATATCTACATGATCTCTTTATAGCTTTGACTAACTGCAATGTTTTATCACTCGACTAAAGACTGAGGCAAAAATAATATTCATAACAAGAGAGACTGGTTAATGAAACATTTTGTGAAGCTTTTATAATCTTTCTGATTCTTTCAGGCGACTGCTAAATGGAACAAATATTATTAAAGTGAATGTATTTATAATAAACCCTCCTACTCCTCCTGTCTTCTCCACTCTGTCTCTCTCACAGGGAGGTTCTCTGTTACTTTGTAATTCTCTAGTTTTCAATCAAATCCAAGTCTCTGGGCGGAAAACATTTAGCCCCAATAGCTGGTAATTCAAATGGGGCAATTTAGAGATATACTGTAAGTGCCATCAAAATTCTAAAACACAATGTTCAGGAATCACAAAACACAGAACTATCCATTTAAAGTACACATTTTAGTGATTATTATTATTATTATTATTAGTTATTTATCTATCAATGTCAGTAACAAACAGTTGAGGGATCAATCATTCATTCATTCAAAGTGGATCAATGACAGTGACCACAGGGGTTAGTTCTCAAAATGCCATTAGTAACTATGGACTCCCTCATGAAGGATGCATTTATTTAGTATCTCCTAGTTTTATTATGTATCTGTAGTATGAGTAAACATGAATCTTAATTCTTATACTTATCCCAAAGGTGTATGTATGTGCCAATTTAACCATTCTAGATCAAAATGGCCTCGTAAAAATGTATAAACAATGGTCAGAAGAGGCAGGAGAACACAGAATATGCACTTGGTGTTTAAACCAAACTAGTGTGCAGGAGGTAAAGTAAAAGTAGTTTTTGTAGAGTGGTCTTCTATAAAACATAGCGACTTTGTACAACAGCCACTAGAGGTCACCACAACCCTTTTAAATTTACCATCCAACTTTGTAGTTAGTTACAGTAGTACTAAATATTTTGTTGTTTTACCCATACAATTCTTGTTTCATAGGGACTCAGTTGTGGTTAAGAGGGCCTCCTTTAATTATAATATTTATCTGCATTTGAATGGATGTTCATTCACGTTGTGTGCAAAGTTTCTCCGTTTGCAACTAGTTCAGATTCCCTGATTGTTTTCTCTCTAAGTACACCCACTCAACACCTGCAGTGCTTCACATTTCTTCTTCAAAACCCCAGCCAAAACCCACTCTGTGTTTCCTACTTGTGCTGTTCCTTTAGAATCTGAGCCTTGAAGAACAAATAGTGATTAACAGTCACAACAGTGTGAATAGTACGCTTGAGATGGTTTCATTACTCACATGTCAGACCTGTAAGTGATTTGGTACGATGAAAAGATTAAAACATGTCATATACTTTGGATGAACCCCATTAACCAAGTACCTTAACTAAATAAACAAACCACAGGTTTTTGTTTTCCCTGTTGTATTTTTATGTCTCGAGTGTGATGTCATGTTTCTTGCTTCACACATTGTTGTTTAAACCTGAGGAGAGAATTGTTCAGCAACATTCCTGAGATAGTCTGACGCTGAGTGGGCACCGTCTTAACTCATTCCTTCCACTGCAAACATCCAACCAGAGATAAATCCACACTATAACAAATATACAAAACAGGGTGACAGGACAATTCACACAAATCATTTAATTGTTATAAAAAAAAGACAGAAGTGGGGAGGTTTAACACAGCTGCACTAGTAAAGACAGGCAGTCCAGTCTGTGATACCAACAATAAACAAAGACACTGAGCAATGAGTCATACTCAATTACACACTGTGTCCTTTACAAAAAGTCAAGAGTCATCTCTCGTTCAGCCTCACACGCAGTGGTCAGAACAAAACGCCTTAAACAGTGAAACACAACTAAACACTGATATGTACATCTCAAGATAAGGCTGTCTTGTGAATGTGACAAATGAATCTTATCTTAACTCTATACACACCTGTTCCTACAACTGTCCAGAGTGAACCCTATAGGCATGTCCCTGCTGGGCTACCATAGATACTTACAGAATGTAAAAGGAGGGGTGTGAGATATAACCACACTGTATCTTTAAGGATATAGTAACAGACTTCCCTAAATGGCATACTTTGATAAAAATGTGGGTTCCTTCACCACAGGGCAGTGTTGATAATATCATGGACATGTAGTCCCTTTGAGACAAACATCTAGTTTCAGATATTTGCAGTTTGTGTGTGTACAGCAGATAAGATAAGAAAGAAATGGTGATAAGAAAAGCTAAAACACACAAATCAGACACTTATTATGTACACAGACTGAAGTGCCTCGACAAACAATTTACAAATGAAACATGCAACAGAAATAGGTTACGTTCCTACACAAAACTGAAATTAAGTACAAAAATACTCTACAATTTTACTATAAACATTATTGCAATAAAATATTAAAAACTTTCGCTTCATACAATTTGGACACATAATAACCATTTTGAATAAGGACGCTAACTTAAAAGACTTACTCAAAAGACACAAAATGCTAAATTAAATATGCATTTTATCTGGTGAGCGTCTGGCAGGTTTGGTTAGTCTTTTAAAATGTGAATGACAAAAGTGAATGCATTTTTCTGCTTATTATGATCATGCAGTTACATTTCAAAGCTGCTGTATAAATGCAGCTGATTAACAAAATGTCTAGAACTAATTTTGGTTGTGCTGTCATATTTCTTTTGGCCACATGGAGGCAGCAAACCAAGCTGTAAACATAACACTTCTATACGTACTTACATTTTAAAAGACACAAACACTGTACACATCATATTTTAAACTAATAGCTAATAAATGAATAATAATTATTAGCTCAGATTGGGTTTCAACCCTTAAATAAAATACTGTATCAGTGTATCATTAACTCTGGCTTTTAAATGTTGTTGAATTGCTTTACATGAGAGCAATTGCGGCGATCAGGGAAACAAAAACACACTTAAAACTCTTCAACAAAAATGTTTCAAGGTTCGAATCAAATACTAAGCAGTACCCGTCAGTGTGGTTTATAAACCAGATTTACCATGCAATACTACAGTGAGCACAGGATTGGGGCATTGTACGCTATTCATTAATGACACATAATAAAGACCTAAGACCTACAAATGTGATAAAAGCAGGCAGTGACTGAAAGTGGTCCTTTACAATAATAGTTTTCAACACTGTAACCTCTTCACGTAGAAATGAAAGCATTGTCGATCTGCTTTAGTCTTTACTGCTGCCATAAGTCAAGTCCAGTTCAGAGAACAGTCCAGGTCACACACTAAGCAAACCCTGGTCCAGCCAAGAGACAGGGCAAGTGGTGATCAACCACTGATGACTTCATCTTTCACCAGTGGTGCAGGCAGCACAGTCTCAGTGACACAAGACTTTTCCTTTACACATTGGACTTTGTTGCATTTCTAGAGAGTCATCTTTTATCCGATTCAGTAAAACAGTGCTTGTTGGCTGCAGAAGCTCAAGGTTGTAGTCCTTCAGACGATGAGGGAATCTCGACTGAGGAATGTGTTCTGTGGGAATAAAAACATTAAAGAGACCAGTATAATAAATACGACTTGATTATGACCTGTTGTTCAGTACTGTGAGATGTTAAAAAACCAAACAAGGTTATTAAATTAAACTTTGGACAAAATGTATTTTTGTTTAATGTAATTCATGACTTACTTGAAGTACAAGTCTTTATTTATTTTAGACAATTCTTTACAGCTAATACACATTTTGTCCCAGGTTTTGTAAGGTGTGGAGGAACAACCGGTTACAATTGTTAAAAAAGGGTGGTGGAATACAGAACAGAGAAGTCTACCTAATACTCATAGTTTTCATTCTGGTAGCTTCTGAATCTGACCTGTCAAAGTACAACAACAACACTTAGGCCTTTAATTATTACCGTTAACATTTGGATTCCTAAGAAGAGAAATGAATGGGATGTATTGTCAGTCATTCAGAATCACAGACAACTTGCTTCAATAAACCTGCCACTGTGTGTTCAAACTATTTCTATTTGGACTACAAACTCACCATTTTGCGTGACTTCTCTTTGGACTCGGGCTGCGACTGAGCCGGGGACTGTGAGGAGCGACTGCTTGCTGTTGCCGGTGGCGGCTGTGGAGATGGCCTGTCAGTTCTGTTTCGCTCTGTGTAAACCAGTGAGTCCACATCTGGTCTGTTACTCGGGGAGTAGTTGCCATGTCTATCTGACTCCCCACTGCTCTGTTTGGAGCTGCCCTTTGAGGGTGTGTCTGACTCTCCGTCTCTCCGGGACCCCCCCTTCCCTTGGCTCACCCCACGTAACTTGGCCTTTCGCTCCAAAAGGCTGTTTAACAATGTAGCGTCGTAGTCTTTCTCTTGAGAAGAAGTTGATGGAGGGCTGACTTTGGGAGGAAGAGTGAGTGGGCGGTCATTATCCCATGTCCCCCTTCTCTTTTTGGGTGAAGAAAGAGGGCTAATGTCATGCCTGTTTCTTCGCCTGTGATGATCACTGTTGTTTTCCAACTGATTTTCATTGCTGTAATAATATTGAGGTGGTCCATTATGATACGGAGGGCGTCGACTAAAATCCTGAAGCTCCGTGTCATTGTTCACTTCCTCCTGTTCCATCCTCTCAGTCCCTCTGCCACCCCGCTGTCCATACGAAAGAGCAAACTCCTCAAGCTCGTCCAAAGAAACTGTCCTTCCACCAGAGTACGCCTTCCTTTGGAGATGCTCTGAGCGGGACTTCCACCTGTAAAATAAAAGAGTCCAAAGAGAAAGATGGAATCAAGAAAAGCAACTAAAACATACTTTTTTCATTTCACCAGCATTGGCCTAGTATATATGTAATATAAAGAAGCTTGGCTATTAAGCTGCAAACTTATCAGCATTCAGCACCACAACAAACTTAACTCAAAATATATAACCTCAAGTCAAGTCAATTAAATGGTTACTTGACATAAAAACAGAGTCACTGAACTATCTAAGTTGAAGTGAGCGATCCAGAAACACAACTTAAAGGTGCAATATCGGCATTAAAAAAGTCCAGTTAAGTTACAAAATGTTGCTTTAGATTCAACTGCAATTATGTGTTTTTAATTGTTTTTGAAAGAACAAAAGGCAATGGAAACAAGTCATGTGTCTGTACCTGTTGTGGTCCTGGTGGCTATGGTTTGGCAGATGTTTTGGTCCTGGCCTTCGACTCTGAGAGGAGGCCGGTGGGTCATCGCTGTATCGTCGTTGGGACGGGGGCTCATCCTGTTTAAGATGTGGCTCAGAACCCAGCTCGTCTCTGTAACGCTGTGGTGAAGGTGGGTTGTCACGGTAACGCTGTGGTGAAGATGTGTTTTTGCGGTAGCGCTGTGGTGAGGGTGGGTTGTCACGGTAACGCTGTGGTGAAGGCGGGTTTTTGCGATAACGTTGTGGAGAAGGTGGGTTGTCATGGTAACGTTGTGGTGAGAGTGGACTTTCACAGAAATGCTGTGGTGAGGACAAGTTGTTACAATGACGTGGTGAAGATAGGTTGTCACGGCAAGGCTGAGGTTCAGGACTGCAGTTGTCAGGGTAACAAGGATCAGCATTGGAATTGCTGTCAGGAATTGCAGGCAAAGCTTTCTTCTGGACGTTTCTAAATGTTTGTCGAAAGTTGTGTTCTGCTTCATGAAGAGAGCTCAGCTCAGAAATGCTGCTCGCTGAACAGATCAAAAAACAGAGACAAAGACTATAACATTTATGTTTTAAAAATATATATATATACTATATAATATACTGAAAGAAAATAAACATGACATGACACTGGGAAGATCAATTCTAGTTTCAATAAAGTGACTGACAAAAGTGTATAAAAATGTTAGTAATCAATAGAGATCAACAGTCAAAAAAGCAGTGCAATTATCTGTAGATTTAAAGAAATGTCACTTTGAACTGCTTTGGAAAGAAAGAGAATGTGAGGACTTTGGCATTTATTCACAAGTTTTAGATGATTTTAATTTTATTTACTAAAGTCATCATAATAATTATAGAAATTTTTATAGGCTTTGATAGATTATACAAAAGATAATGCAGGTGAAGCTGAAGTCTGTAAAAAATGAAATGTTAAAATGTTAGACAATATTTAACATTTACTTGAAACCAGTATTACGCCACATGCTTTGATGTACAGCTACAGGAAATAGAACATGCTGGTTGCTCCAGGGGAGAGAAACAGATTTCAGATGTAGATAGATTGAAAAGGCATGCTACAGTAGATTTGAACAGATTTGGTTTATAGAGCAGAGCCACAGGATATAGTTTTAAAGCTTACAATGGTGGCTCGTGGACCTGGCAGGGTTGAAATGAGCCAGTTGTTTCTCTACATACTGTAGCACCCTGAGAGAGTCCTGATCCTGCTGTGAAGGCACACGGTAGGGGACGCCTACAGCATGCATTGGAACTGGAGATACATACTTTACCATTAGCAACAAGCATTTGCCTTTTGTTATGATTACATTGGCTTTTTAGGAATATGTAGATAAATTCTTCTACATTTGGTGACATCAAAAACAGAAAGCAGAAACACAAGAACTCACCTGTGACTAAAGTGCTATCTGATGGTGGGATGGTGGACATCTTGTCCACCAGTGAGGGGGGAGCAATAGGGACCATTGCTGGGACACCAGAGACAAAATATGGAGCGTAGGCAGGGGTGGAGGTGCCTGTCTTTACGGCTTTACCAGCTTCATACACTAAAAAAAGAGAAATCTATTAAAACAAACCAACCAAACAACTAGATTTTGACTAGGGTTGCACAATATGAGGAAAACATGCAATAGTTGGTATTTGAATGTCCCTTTTAGCAGTGTTAAAAGTTGATACCAGGCTCCGGACTAACAATGGTGCCTGATTGGACAGTTATTTTCTTGAGATATGAAGAAGGTGGTCACGTACAGTGTCTTGGGCAGCAGCATGTATCAGGGCAGCACCAGCAGCTGACATAGCAGCAGCAGGAGTGAGGACAACACTGGCACCAGCAGATCCCCACCAGCAGCAGGAACAACACACTGCCCAGAGCCACCGCAGACACAAACACCCACTCTGTAAGCACACAACATAAGATTATACAACAATGTGTACACAAACACTTGAGATTAAGAGCGGAGAACATTTTATTTGAACAGGTCAGATATCATATCGTTGACTGTCTCAATATTCACAGTGAGTTCAGGAATACAGTGCATCTGATTCTTACAAACCCTATCCCTATGTCCAGTCAGTGCAGAATTGTTTCATTCTACTTTACAGTAAGCTTTAAAATTAACTTTTAAAGAGTTTATCAACAAGCCTATTTAATATGCTAGGGAAAAGTAAAAAAGGTGCATGTGCAACATAAGCCCACTCTGAAGATGAAGATAACTATGTTGATAAACAATTAAAATAAGGATGACTTATTTGTTATGAGTATTAATAACCTTCATATGAACTCTGAAAAATGGGACATACTCTAAGGTGGCATGAAGGTTTCTCGCCAACAATGACAAATTGAAATAGTATAAAATGCAATAAAAAAACAAATTTCAGTTAAATATAATTAGTTCAAAACAAGATACCTTATTCAGGCCTCTTACAAGCCTCTACCCTTCGAGCTACAGCCCAATGGAGACAGAATGACTTACACTAACAACTGTAATAACCACAGATCCCAACAAAGATAATTACTGAGAATGAATCCATCTAAGTAACATTTTACTATACAGTATTCCCCACATATACTTCCGTCTTTACTGGTTTTCACAAAGGACTACAATTTTCTTCTCTAATGCATGTTATCACCTGAAAACACACACAAAGACAAATACAAGATAGTGGTATCTTTTTTTAAATTGTAATGTTGGAGTGATACAACTCCTGCGGCGTTGTCCCTCGGCATCGCCTTGCTTCGATGGGGGGCAGATCATTCAGTGTTATTGCGCCCAAAATGTGGAACTCTCTCCCCCTATCACTCCGTTTAGTTAACACCATCTCTGAATTTAAATCCATGCTCAAAACACACCTATTCTCTGAATGTTACAATTCTTAGTGGGTTTTTATTTTTTTGTATTTTTATTTATTTTTATTTTTATTTTTCACTTACTGTACTTGAACTCTCATTTGCCTGTTGTTGTCCTGTCTGCTCTCTTTGTCAATTGTCCTTATTGTTGTTTGTTTATTGTAAAGCGTCCTTGAGCTCTGGAAAGGCGCTATATAAATAAAACGTATTATTATTATTATTATTATTATAAAGCAAATGTGTCAGTTTTGAAGTACACTGCAGGGGAAAAGGAAGGAGTAGGCCAAAAAGGAAATGTTTAACAATGTAAAAAGTCAGCACAACATTTTTGTTGGTCACTCACGAAGATCTGCAGGAAACCTGCCTTTGCTTCAGGAAGGAAAGGACAGTTTATGCTGCTCAGTAAGATACTCGAGATTTGGCCATCACCACAGATGAGGTAATGAGATCTGATTTCTAGCCCCAGTGCATGCACAAAACAGTGTGGTAGCTACCGCAGTATATTTCAGTTCAGTGGGAAGTGTCATGTCCAAAAATCTTACAAATGAAATACCAGAAATAAGCCAGAATAACCCTTTGGTCATTGTGGTAATTTAATACCACCGTTTTCTTGCTTAACTCTGTCATTGTTAAAATTTTATTACAATACACTTAAGTGACACAAATACTTGTCACTTTTGAGTGTTGTCTAGGACTGGGCAGTGTCCAAATGTCAGGAGTATGTGCTAATCACTACCATAAATAACTATAATGACCATAATAGCTGTTTACCCACAGGGCTCATCTTAGTGGGAGCCAGTGAGTAACAGCCAGCTCATTATGTGACAGGGGTAGATACTTAAGTCCTTGAGACTCTTTAGAAGCTCCCCAGTAACAACACAAAGACCTAGTATTGTATTATGAAAGAAACTTTAAAATAATTTTATTACAAAACATTCAAATGACACAAACACTTATGAGTACTGTCTATGACTTAGTAATTTAATAAAGGGACAGTTTGTTTTTTTTATAATCCCATTCAAACATAATTACTATTTACAACTACTGATTAAAGCAGTGAGTTGTGTTAGTATGACAGAAGCAGCCAGGTAAGGGTAAGGGAAGGACGCACTATGCCCCCTACCTGGCATAATCTTCATATCAAAGTCTGGCAGGAGATCTTCAGGAACAGCTGAGAAACCTGGAAACAGACAGAGCACAGGTAACAAGAAGAAGAGAGATGAAAAGAGAAAAGAGGTGGGTAATCAAACCAGAAATGAAGAAGCAACTGAAGCAGAAGACAGCTCAACAGCAGCATGCAAAGAGGGCACAGGCCTGTTCCAGATCATCCTCATTCAGACCAAATTTTACTTTGATTTCTGATATAATAAGGTTAATTACAATGAAGACAGACTGGAACATGAATCATTTTCCAGAAGATAATGTAAAAAACAGCTGTGTGTAATGTTACATGCAGCAAATCCCACACATAGAAACCATTGACTATAGAGTAATATACTCAGTCAGCAAAAGACAAGCTACAGAAAAACCCTTCTTAAGACTATAGCTTTAGTAGTGCTGTATTCTAGACATCTGAAACAGAAATGACAAAAATGTTACCTGTGTTTGGTGAAATAAGTTAAATGTCACTTTTGCATTTTGGAGCCACAGAGTGAAAACTATAAGTCTTCAAAGTGATAGATATAATATAATACCACACTTCCTTAAAATATTTCAGATTGGCACAAGTTTACCAGCAGAATTGTGAGACTTCTAAACCTTTTTCAAACTACAAAGGGATGATACCGATTTGTTTAGTTAAAGAGAGAACGTGAAGGCCTTGTATACATTCAGCAGCTGTATTTTACTTACGCTATATTTATTTTTATATACACCTACATTTAAATACACCTACAAGTGTAGCTACAGTGTCCCTCATTTTAAACACATAAACCAGAACAAAGACAGGGTAGATTCTTCTATTATTCTCTGAAAGAAGGCAATGCTAAGAAAATATTTTCCCTGTTTTCAATAAAATGAACAATGTTTTGTTTCTTTTCATTTACTTTCGCTCTACACTGCTCTAATGATTTTCCAAGGTCAGCAGATATCGTAACTGAACTTCACTCTGATAGATGGGAAACAGTGTGACATAAACTGATACAAAAATGCCAGTGTGTGAGCTTTGGGCCACAGACATGATGGTGAATCAGTGTGAAGAGTGAGAAAACAAGTATGTGAGAACAAATACTGATACTTTTCTGTCAACAGGGACATATCTTGGTGGGGAGGGAACTTATCGTAGTTTGGCCATGCTCAATGCTCACATACCTTTCAATATCTTTCTGGAACAGCTTAACGTGTTCCTTTGAAACAGAGAGAAATGTATTAAAATTCTGCTAAAATAAAACAATTTTGACATCTACATATTTTAAGAAACCATGGCTCTGCGTTTGATCATGGCCTCATTTAGAGTCAGAAACATTTATGAATTGCACAGTGGCACTACATAAGTTCTTTCCATCACTTTCAAAACCTCATAATGGATGTAAGTGCCCTTTGAACAGCCGCTGCTATAGGAGGTTCACATTGGTCCAGTGTTTCTAAAAGTGTCACCCTCCGTCCTTTGTTCCTCCTCTACATCATTAAATCTTTCTTGTCCTCTTTTTTCCAAGAGACAAAAAACCAAGCTGTTGGCATTGGCCCCAACTGTCGTTATGGAAACTCAACAAGTGCCTCTCATGCCATATTTGCTGAGATTAGGAAAATACAGCAGATGTTACCTAGAAATCATTTAACTTTACTTTAAAAGTAACAGAATGTCACCAACCAAGTGTGAAGAGGGCATTTACTCTGTAGATAAAATTGCTTTCGCCCCCTGTGCAATATTCTGTTTGGACTTGTCCTAAACATACACCTAAACGTTTGAGCACCAGCCAAACAATGAGCATGAGTTACAACACCAGGAGCCACAGGAACCACAGGAGCCACACAGTCTCTGTTGTATCTATGGCGACTTTACAAAACCTTGATAAATACTTGTTGTAAATCTACTCATTGTTGAACCTGCCTTGTTTGTCTCGTGATAAATAGGTACAGTGGGCAATAGAAAGCCGAGGCCTAAGAGTGCAGTTATTGATGACCTTTGACCCATTATAGTCAGAGATTGTTCTGGGAGATTCTGAGGTTCTGTTCAAATAGAGGCTATAAGAGTCTCATACACCAAAAACACACAAACTATAGGCAGATGGACTACCTTACACACAATACACATGGTAGAAATGATTTGGATGAAGGACCACAATCCCTATTTATTCTCATTACTCAGATTCTTAGTTGGGGTTAAGTGACTAGCCCAAGTTAGTGACAGGCTGGTCACTAACTATTCTGCCTGAGCCACTGCAACCCAACTTACAGTCATTTCTACATATAACAGTGTCTAATAACTTCTGTAACTGATTTATTGGTATAGAAAAATGCAGAGACAGTAGGTACATCTGCAGGCGTTCACGTTGTGCTCGCGAGTTTTTTGGCCATTTTTTAAAGACTATGAATGATAACACAAAAACCTCACTCACAAGCCATTTATTATCAAACAATTGTGTTTACTCTTTTTTTAATTATAACTACAACAGAAACTACCCAGGTGACCCTGATCAAAAGTTTACATACCCATGATTTTGGCCTGATAACATGCACACAAGTTGACAACAGGTTTGAATGGCTACTAAAGGTAACCATCCTCACCTGTGATCTGTTTGCCTGTAATCAGTGTGTGTGTATAAAAGGTCAGTGCATTTCTGGGCTCCTGACAGACTCTTGCATCTCAAATCCAGTGCTGCATTGACGCTTCTGTATTCTGAGTCATGGATTTGTGGATAAAGGTAATTGAACTGTATAAAACAGGAAAGGGATATACAAACATATCCAAGAAATTGAGAATGCCAATCAGCAGTGTTCAAACTCTAATTAAGAAGTGGAAAATGAGGGATTCTGTTGAAACTAAATCAAGGTCAAATAGATCAACAAATATTTCAGCCACAACAACCAGGAAAATTGTTTGGAATGCAAAGAAAAATCCACAAATAACTTCAGATGAAATACAGGACTTTTTGAAAAAAAGTGGTGTGGCTGTTTCAAGATGACTTGAATAAAAAGTGGCTGCATGGTCGAGTTGTCAGAAGAAAGGCAGTAATGCCACGCAAAGAGCCACGCAAATGCCACAAAAATTCAAATTTAACTTTTGGTCCACAACCATAAATGTTACATTTATGTAACAAAGATACACCAGTCCTACTGTGAAACATGAAGGTGGATCGCTGATGTGTTGGGGATGTGTGAGCTACAAAGGCACAGGAAAAGATGAATGCAGCATGTCATCAGAAAATTAATTTTCACTCATTGGCCCGGAAGCTGCGCATGGGACGTACTTGGACGTTCCAATAGAAGAAGAATGGGCAGCTTTACCATCTGAGAAAATTAAGTGCCTCATCCACAACTACCACAAAAGATTCATTGATGTTGATGTTTGCAAAACATGGTATTAAGAACTGAGTGGAAAAGTTATTATTCAGTTATCATTTATATTCTTTGAAAAATTGCCCACAAATTCTGTAAACTTATGAGCACAACTGTATGATTGATATTGAGCACCTGATGCTACTAGCTAGGAATGTAAGCCCTAGTTCTTTTATACAAAAAACAGATGATTCCCCCAGCTTAGTGCTCTTTTTCATGAATAATCAAATTCAAAATGGAAATGTGACTTACCAAGGACAAGCAGCTCCACAGAGGCTTCATTTTGTCCCTCCAAATCATCCGAAATAATCACTTTACAGATGTAAACTCCACTGTCTCCCCACTGGACTTCTCCAATGCGCAGGTCAGCTTCTGTAGAAAACGTTTAGAAAAAATAAGCTTTGTTAATAAAATCATACACCAGTAATAATTTAATACAACTATTGGTCCTGATTCTTCATGTGTGTTAAATATTGCATGTACAGGTTGATCTAAATATAGATCAGGGATTCCACTATAATTGCAATGCACTTAAGGGTTATTTCATTTAAATGACAGGGCTCAAGAAACCAGCTCAGAGACAATACAAGGTCTACTGACTCCATTGTTATGGGTCCTACTCACTTATGTAAATGCAGCAGACAGGAAATGGGCTGTGCGGTATAATTCACTTCCTTTTCCTACTGGCCAAAGAAAGAGAAAGACAGAGAGACCCAGACCACACAAAACTGCATTTTTATCACACTAGAAAGTGATTTGGTTATACTATTTGCCCCATTTCCATATTCATAAAGACACAAAAATGACACTGGAAAGAATCTGGGTGTCCATTAAGAAAGTAACATTTCCATTAAATTTTGTGTAAAGGTATTGTGTGAGATTATTAAAGATGGAGATAGTGGCATAAAACATAATGCAGTTCAAACTTCAAGCAGTCTTTTGCAATTAAGGTGCAATTTAAATTTAAGGTGACCAAGCAATCTAGTATCTTCTGCTTTTTCTTATTTCTAAGTTAGTTAGATCCGCTTTTGGCCATTTAAAAGGTCTTCATAATCCCAAATCTAATTTGCTTGAAACGGCTCAGCAGCCTTATCAAGATTTTGTGATGTCACAAATAACTCCTGCCCCGATCAAATAATTAATCCATGACAACAATGTATGACCTACTTTGCTCTGATAAGTCAGTAGGACCTCTGTACATGTACTACAGGTCCTACTAACTTATCAGAGAAAACTGGGCTTAAAGGATCACTTAAAAAGAACAAAAGTAAACATGTTTTAGTAGATCTAGACCGGCATTAAATTCTATTTTGTGTGCCTTGTGTGTACTGTTAACCCCCTTCCTGTGCATGCTGGAACAGACGCCAGCCTCTCCGTGACTCTGAATAGGATTACATGAGTATGGATGACTGGGCGTCTCAAAGGGAAACATAGTCAAAGCTTTTAGTTTTTGTCTATTCACACCATCACTGCACTGTTTCAGAGCCAAAGGTGGAGGGGGATGGAAACAGAAAAAAAGTAGGAGCCTTTAACAGAAAGAAGGATGTGTTCACAGCAACATGGACCAAATCTTTGAGTCAAAGTAAAAGCAAGATGTTGAAGTACATCAGAGAGGGAGTGAGAGGTCGGGACGAATGGGGGCAGTAAGAAGACAGTTCTTTTTGTCTGTGTTCCTGGAGAAAAGGACACTTTTTGTCTTAAAGTTGCATCAGTCTGAGGCCTGTATTTTATCATTCTTCAAAACAGACATATTCAAACAGTCCCATTAATGTACAATATCCCTTTGATATTCTCTCACTTCTGAGAAAACAAATGTGCAAGTGCAATACTGGGCTTTCTTTACTTTATTCAGTAAGACTTTTAGACCATAATCACGTTCAGTGTTTATCTACATGTGAAAGTGGAAAAAAGACTTCAGGACTTTAGGAATTTCAGAGATGCTGTCAGGGGGTGGGGCAGTCACATGTGGATTTAATAACCCATGGTAGATCTGGGAGCAGCAAAAATTTGACCCAGAATTAGACTTAGACAACCCTCGTTTCATAGATACCTTTGCTATTAGCTTTATTCAAAAAGGTGAAAGCTTATGTGTAAGCTGTGTGTTCCTTCTAATCCTTGGCTATAATCAAATTGAATAGTTGCCTAAAGCTTACTGTTGGTGATGGAGATGTCTCTGTTCTTGTAGTACTCAGACAGTGTGATGGAGGACCCGGACATAGACGCCACAGTTCGGACTGTCCGGCTGCTGTCAGCACAGTCCAGATAGCTGGCTGTCCCAGTCTCATACACCCCTCCATGTCCTCCGTGTCCTCCATATCCTCCATGTCCTCCGTATCCTGTGCCGGTCCCGGTGGCCCCTCCGCTCAGACTCCCACCTAAATTATCAGAGAAGCTGAAGGCGTCCCGTGTGCGGTCGCGGCAGTACGACTTGTAGACCCACTGTACCACGGGGGTCTGGGTGGAGACGCTAGTGTACTGACAGGGCAAAACCACAGACTGGAACAGCACAGCATACCTCTTCTCATCCCTCACAAAGACATGGACCGAACCACAGCGAGGGAGGATAGCTGTGGGGGAGGACAGATAATTAGTGAAGTCAGAGAAGTGTGAAGGAGACTGTAAGAAAACATGATGATCTGGGTAATCATTCTACCCACTCTCACAAGATCTAGTCAGCGGATCAGAAGTGTTTAAACCTTTTAACATTAATCTGTACGGTAAAATTCAGGCATTTGTCCCACAACAGTTTCACAGACCAGTTTCAGACATTGTGATCTATCTACTATTATGAAAGTTCTGGCAGTCTGCAAACAAAAAATATAAAGAGCCTCCCCCAGGTCTTAAACATCACCATTTGTTTGAGGAGTTTAAAAATATCTGACACAGCACACACTCCCACAAAATAACAAATTCAAACTGTGAAAACTTTCTGGTAAAACAGGGGAGGCAGTTTGAGCTGGTTTTCTGACTGTCAGGAGGCAAATCTGTCTCAGAGCTTGTGAAGCTGAAGGACTCTGAGTCACATGACACGAACAGGAGCTCAGTTCAACAGAATCTCACTGCAGAGAGAAAGCTGAGTTAACAAAACACACCGCTCATAGACACACACCCAGAAACAGCTGTGTAACCTGCGTGGGTCAGGCCCGGAGCTGGGAGGTTAACCTGAACCAGAGGCATGTAAGCAGGTACTAATGATCACCAGACTGGATTTAAGGTGTTTTGTTTTCTGGTAGGAAGGATCCAGGGCAAACAATGGCGATATTGTTAAAGATGTATGGACTTATTAGGAGTAGTGTTAGGACTCCTTTAGACCAATATATCCAGTAGTTATTGACAATGTTTATGCAGCAGTCTGGTGAATAAACATTTGCCTTAAAGATGCCTTATAATACTGAAAGAATCAGTAAACAATAAATAAAAGTTTGGAGAATTTAGATGACACACTTGTGGCATAATGGATGCTATACTAAACAACATGGTCCTTCCACTACATGCAGAGCCAGCAACAAAGTGGACGTCTGAGATTATAGTTGCTGAGAGAGCAGGTGCAAAAGTGAAACATACTATTAAACTGTAATTGTTTTGGACTTTGTTTTTTTAAGCCATGGACTAAAAAGAGCAGGCTTTGACAAAAATATACATTCTTCAGAGAGAATATTACCTTACAAGACAAAGCCAGAGGCAGGTCTTGTGGGTTTACAGTCTGAGGAGGGATCTAGACTTTATTAGTTTTCAAAGGAAACCCCCACCAGAGGAGAAAATGAAAATGTGAGCACTGGCAGAAGGGGATAACTTTACTGTTAATACTGCATTGACAGACAAGCACTGCTAAATGCATGTCCTTTTGTTTTAATGTAAATAAAAAAATAATTGTGTGTAACAAAATAACATATTAGTAGTTTCCATTTACTTACAGAATTAATTTACGTGACTGTTAATGCTGGATGGACAGAAAAGCACAGATAAATGGCCAAAATGTATATTTCCCTGGGGGCATTTTGCTGCTACTAAACAAAATCGTAATTTACTTTGCGACCTAGCCTAGTTAAATCAGAGTTTATATTTCTTATACACAAGGCCCCGTTCATTTGGCTGGCCATTTCACACATGACTAAATGCAGTTTCCCAGGCCACTGCACCTCAGATAGTGGACAAAAAGAATGGTAATATAATAGCCTAAAGTGTTTTGAATATATAATCTAGCATAGTTACAATTTAGGACAGAAATTATAAATGTAATTGTGACATATACACAACGTGGTTTTCAACGAATTTAATAAAAGTGATCAAATTTAAACTTTTAATTGAGGTTGCCCACATAGTCAACTAATAATACGACTACTTGAGGTTAGCTCACAAAGCTGTGCGCCGTTCGTCAATCTGAGCAAAACAACCTGTTGCAGGACTTGGAAATAAATAACGTCCGTTTTTGCTTTTGGTTCCCATCTTACCTGACAGAAAAACGGCTAAAATCCACCAGCTTGAAATCCAAAACATTTCCCACTTCCACCATACAGGTTTTATTAAAGTTCTCCGGTGTTTGTCGTGTAGTTCTCTCCTTAGTCTCATCACTAACAACTTGAGTTGTTACGATTAACGGGACCACCACAGCGGGACAACTGTCAAGTTTGTTTCAAGTTTCAAAGACAGTGTAGTACTTCCGGTTTTTCCTTTCAGAACAATTTTGCAAATTAAATAAAATTGGAACACGCATTTTTTTTGTTGTTGTTTTGATATATTAGCTACACATTTCATTTTATAAGATGAATATTGTAGACCGCTTGTGTTTCTGTATTGGAGTTTGGACCTATAGAGCGTGTTTATATACCCCAGCACTTTATTTTGAAATCTAGAGGACGACTTTTTATGAGACCTATGTGCAACTTTACAGACGCTGACTACACACAAAACAAGGAGATGGGGGAAGCAGGGGATTATAACAATGTAATGCTCAAACACAAAGTAACATCAGGATATTGAACTATTTTTAACTGCAGTTACATGCCACCAAAACACATATATTTATTATTACGAGTATTTTTTATTGTAATTAAAGCACTTACTACGTCATCTTTATCGAAGTACCGTAAAAGTGCAGTCTCGCCATCTAGCGTTCAAACAGAGAAAAGCTTCTTAACCGGGATAGGCGCTATTTCTAGGGCACTGGGCAGCACTAAGAACTTCACAAACACATTAGCAAAGTCTATCATGACTTTGTTGTCTTGATGTGACAAAGAAAAAGGTCCTGTCCTATTTAGAAAGTTAGTGTAGTTACTTTTATATTTGCGAACAAGTTTTTGTCTCTTAAATGTATCATTAGACTATTAAATGCAAGAGGCTGAGGAGAAATGCTGTGACTGACAAATCTCATATGTTAATTACCAGGATAGCACACGTATAAGAGTAGGACTATGCCATTGTTTACTTGATCTGACTAAATTGAATTGGAAAAGTTACAAAACCTAAACTTTAAGTGTGTTTTAAAAGCAAGATTAACTAGTTTATTAGTTAACAAATCCTATATGTCAGAAAACATCATTATTTTGCATTTCAACTAGTTTAATTATTCCAGCCATTCTTATTCTGTGAGATATCATAGACATGCAAAGAGTCTGTTCCACTTGGACTAAAAATGGACAAATAGGGCACAAAACCACAATCATTTCTACTTTCTAACATTTTCTGTTAAGAACTAATGGCTATTTTGGGGGAAAGAACAGACAAATGTATGTCACATCTTTCAAGATGTATAGTCTTGTTTGTGACCTCACTTCCCATAGAAACTAAGGTAGGTCAGGCAGGTTTCTCTACTTCCACTTTTTGCAAGCGTTTATGAAACAGTTGCTACACCATCTTTGTTGCTAAATTATCACCAAGAATGGTTTTATCAGGCATGTATGTATTTTCTACAAAAGACCATGGCTTAATCTATTGTATGCTCTGTCCAAGACCCTTACCCTTAAGTGTCCTCACCTGCCACTGTGACTCTACTCATCACATCAGGACAGGATTACCATGATCCTCAGACAAATGGAGGATATGTACCGTCTTTCACTTTAATTTAAATTTTAATGTAAAGTATACCTATCTTCTAAATATTCTCCTTTGTTCTTGCTTTGTTGTATCTTAAGTGCACATGACGAATGAAGCAGCAAGGATTGAGAGGGAGTACAAAGGCAAACCCAACCTTAACTCTCAGGTATCACTTATTGGTTTGATGACTCTTATTGGCCGGATGATCTTTTTTGAGCCCATTTGGACTGAGGAGAACCAGCAGCTCCACAACATGCGGTTTATCTATGTGCACTTTAGCGCCTGGCACTTTGCAGGCAGTGATATGCTGTGGGCTGGACTGGCCATACGTTTGTTTCAGGCCGTGCAGATGAGCTTTGGGAAAATGAAGCTGGTGCTCTACCACGTGGCTCAACACAATGAAGAAGATGAGGTCAAGAAGAAGGGTTGAAGATGACTAGCCCCAAACTGTAACTAAAATAACAGAGACATAGGACATCTTGAATATTACATTTACATTTATTCATTTAGCAGACGCTTTTATCCAAAGCGACTTACATTACATTACCAGTGTTACAGTCACTGGAGGCAAGGTGGGTTAAGTGTCTTGCCCAAGGACACAACGACAGTATGGACTGTGGGGCGAGCAGGAATCGATCCTACTACCTTCCGGTTGAAGGACGGCCGCTCTACCACTGAGCTACTGCCGCCCCCATATCATTATTAGTAGTTTATACTGTGGTGTCTTTAATACTGTAGGGGTATTGTTGACATGGTTTGTTATCATTTCAGAAACTGGAGGATTTGCAGAGCCACTGGAGGTCAAAGAAAGTGTGCTGCTGCCCCGTGTGGCTTTTTCTCTTCTGCACTCTAGCCATACCCCTGATTGTATTAGTGTTCCTGCTTATTTTTGGGTTCCCTAATCTGAATGTAGATACTGCTGTCACAAGTCATTCACATGTGCTGGAAGGAGTAGCTATTGCTGCTTTGGGGGTCCCTGTAGCAACTGCTTTGAGATTTGTCTTTCAGATGTGTAAAAACTTCCTCACCCATGATCTCAAAATCAGACAGAGAATGGACCACGAGAAGGTCAGCAACAAACGTTTTTGCAAAGAGGACAGAGCTCATGCACTGTTGAACCGTATTGTAACTCTGGTCTTCACCATCCCACCGCTTTGTGATGACTCAAGACACAGTTTATTTCACAGTCTGACCAGCTTCTCAAAAATCCCCAAAGCCAGATATTTAAAAGATTATAAAGAGCGAATTGAAAAGATATGCTTCTCAGACATATCTTTAGTGGAAATGGAAACGCATGACATGAATGAGGAGGAAGTAGAGATGATGGTCAAAAGCTTTCTGACTGACCAAAAAGCAAAGCTAAACCAGTACATTTTAGATGACAGCATGTCTTTGAGAAGAGTCATCAAATCTTTGACTCTTTGATGATTATCATGAAGGTTCAACAGAACTTCAACAGAAAACATTGGTGCATGGGTGGTCATTGCGAATCACTGGCCGTGCCGCCTCAGCTGGATAACAATGTGGTCTAATGTGGAGGACACCCAGCAGGGAGCAGACATAGACTGTGAAAGCACTGACAACTCAAAGACCTTATGGGACGTCTTCAGTGAGTCTAAAGCAGAGCTGTATGTGATAAGCACGGACATTGTAGAGTTTCTTGAACAGGACGGGATCCGTTTGAAAAGTTTCTCAAACAGGATTTCCAGTTCACAGTGAAGGATTTCGAGAAATTTGAAGAGGTCACAGTGAACTTAGACCAGACAATTAAAAAAGAAATGGCTAAAATCAGAGGGACATCCAGCCTCAGCCATTCTGGCTGGATGAGGAATCTGGCCCCTCTGCCACTCACAACTATTATTAATATGAAAACACTGGATGTATGCAACGAGGTAAGAACTTGTAAAACTTCTCATTATTTACATATTCACCTCAAAGTATATCTGGTTCTGTAAATACCTAAACCCAAATTAACCTATGCTCTCTTTCATATGTTCATTTTGGTTCTCTAGCTGGTGAGAATGATCTTCCCAAATAAATATACTGAGATAGTAAAAAACAATGATCTCAGTGGCTTGGCGCTGATTTTTGGAGACAAGGAGGATCTCAAGCAACTCTTGCATATGACTTTTGGAGAATGGGCAACTTTCAAGATGCATTTCCTGAGTTCACAGCCACATTCACTAACTGGGGACCATAGCATGTTTTTGATGTTGATGGGGGAAACCGGAGTACCTGGAGAAAACCCACCCGAGCACATGCAATCTCCAGAGAAAGCCTGGGAGTCAAGCTCTGGACCTTTTTGCTGTGTGTGCAACAATGCTAACCCCTGAGCCACTGTGCCTTTTTCCACCCACTAACAGTTTTTATATTCAACACTATACTAAACTGCAATGGCACTGTTGCTGTAATAACACATGACATCTCACACACACACACTCTCTCTCACTCACACACACACACACACACACACACACACACACACACTTTTAAGTATTGCTTTTATATTTGAGACACCGATGAGTATGTCAAACTCCACACAGGCAGTTTTTCATGTAATAAACGCCACTCTTTTAACTAAAAAATTAAATCACTTAAATATCTTTGGAAACGGTATAGATGTTACTCAACATATTAAACACATTATTTGAAATGGCAGCCCTTACTTGGCCTATTGACTAACAGTATTACCACCTATAAGCAAGTCAATACAGAAGCAGTTACATGAACCAGCAAATAACATGATTTATAATTCAAAACCCATTTGTGTCAAAAGCAGGCTATGTAAACTTTTGATCAAGGTCATTTGAGTAGTTTCTGTTGTCATTATGATTTAAAAAGAACAAAACACAATTGTTTCACAAAAAATGGCTTCACCCAACCACTAACTATGAGTGAAAGAAAGGTTTTTGTTTGATCATTCATATTCTCTAAAAAGTGGCCAGAAAATAAACAAATTCTGCCAGGTTATGTAAACTTATGAAAACAACTGTATATATTATTACTTTACCTTTTTTATTAGTTTTATAGAGTTTTAATGATCCGGAATGTATCACAATTACTAAACAAAACAAGACCAAAAAAACACAATAGATCTCAATATCAATCTATAAAAAGGTAAAAATACTTTCTAATATCATTTCTAAAAAAGGTCTGTGATAACTTACTTATTTGTAAACTGAGAGGAGGATCTCCAACAACATTGCAGCTCATAATCCTTTAACGCAAGTGCATTAGTAAAAAAGTATGTATATGACTACCGCAACAAAGTCCCCTCTATTTCTTTAGACATTTCAACATGTACAAGCTATGAGAAACTGCACACAAAAATATATTTTAAATATGCATTATACCTATATTATGGTCCACGTTACTTAAAAGCGGCACTTTTGCAAAAAAAACAAATAAACGGGGGGGTTGAGCTGTTACACGTCCTGTCCAAAAATGGGGACACATCGAGAGAAGCCTTATATTTTCAGCAAACCAATAACTGTCTATTTGAAATGTAATTAACTCCCGCACAGTCACAATAAACAGTGACTGTGAAGAGTAAAAAAATAGCAACTCATATTTATGTGAAAAGGCCAACGCACAGGAAATCTCATATTCATACTTGGACTTATCACACACTAGCTTATTATTGTGATCACAACTCATATCACCCATATACAGACTTTAATGCATATCTGGATCATGTCATTATTATTGTTCACTTTCACGCTGCTCTAACGTGTGCTGACATGGCTATTCTTCGGATGTGTGAAGTTTTAGGTTCATAAATCTCTGCACATGATATGATAAAATATGTCAGCATATCACATAGTAAATAATAGCCTATTTACAAGCTTATTTCTTGTCAAAATTCTCCCAACTTTTACATTTATGATGATGCAAGTGTTACCTCTAATACTCCAGAGGCACTACAAATAACCGGACAGCAGGCTCTTCTTGGTCTTTACAGAAAGCTCAGAAAACAAGGTGCTGCATTATACAAGGAGTGACAAAACACATAAATAATTTAATTTATATATAAATATAAAATATACAGTTACATACATAATACAGCCTAGCAAAGCAGAAATTAATGTTACACTTTTGTAAAACAATGCTTTACAATGCCACATCTTGATTTTTTTCTTTCATTGAAACAATGAAAAAAAACACACACTCAACTTTTTATAGTTTTGTACCTTACCCCAAAGCTTTACCAGGTTGGCATCATGTCAGGAAACCAGACACGGCCCAAGTGCTTTGACACCTCCCAGTGGATGTCGTCCAGCCCGTAGCGGTGATCGGGAACCAGTACCTCCTCCATAATAGACAGCTGCGTCAGTCTGTCTCCGCACATCTTTACAAACTCCACGAAGGCGCTGCAGGACACTTCACACTCGCCCAAACCGATGGCCGACAGCTGAGTGCAGCGCTGAGCAATACGGATCAGCTCCTCGTCCAGTGGTCGCAGGCCATTGGCGCACACCACCAGCTCGACCAAGCGCGGGCAGGTGAGTCCGACGCGCCCGAGCACATCTTTGCTGACAGAGCGGCCGAAGTACAGGTGTGTCACGGGGATCTCATCACGAAAGAAAGGGCCAAACTCGTCCTCGTAGAGAAAAAAGTACATGACCAGGTTAAATTTAGGAGAGTGGTGCACCATGGCGTCCCAACTGCTCTTCTTTATGGTGTGAAACTGTTGGCCTGGATTCTCACTGACGACGTCAATCCGAAGGTGCTCAAGATGAACATGCTTTTCTGAAGAAAGGGCAATGAGCAGATCATCACTCAGCAGGTGATAGTTTAGAGCCAGTTCTCTTAAGCCATGACACTGGTCAGCCACACACAGGATACCTACAAGTAAAAAACAAAATAATTAGTACGGAACAGTAGAAAGATATCATTATCGGGATAAAATCACACATTAATGAAATTAGTATCAATCTCCAGAATTTCTGAAAATCAGTAATGTACATTAATGTACCCAATAAATGTTTCTGTTTTTACCCTTTTATTACTAAACTTAATAATATTAATATGGAAACACTAGTACTGCCTGTGTAATTGTCTGTATATGTAGGTAATCTACATACTAGTTAAAGTGGTGGGACCTAGAGAGCCAAATATCTTCTGAGGTACTCAAAAGTTTGAAAATAATTTACTTATTTATTATTCACTCTTCTAAACATTCGATTATGTCACATCCTGTCGTGCATTATGTTGCAAACATTAGAATGTTTTAACTGTTTTACCATTGACTTTTGGTATTGTTTGTATTAACTACCGACTGTGTCAAGATCCACTGAAAAGGCATCAGGTTTACCATCTGCCAGGCTTTAATCAGTGAATATCAAACTCTCAGTACCTGCAGGTGAAACATGAGGACAGCTGCTCATTTTTAGCAGTTTCAGTGTGTCGCTGTTATTTGCCACCAAGACTTTAAGAGAGGGATCATCCACAGGGGTGTCATCGATCTTCAAAGAGGACAAGGATTTGGAGTTGACAAAAACTACTGTCAGCGCTGAGATGAAATGTGACTGTTGAAAAGATAGAAGAGAAAAAACATTGAACATGAAGACTTAATGTAAAAGTGCTGATGAAATCACAGATATCACAGACATATTATTCAGCAATGACAGGATGCAAGCATTTAAAAACATTTGAAGGCTGGTCAACATTGGACAGACATCTGTACCATTCATACTACTTGTTTAGCCAACTAAAAGCTATAATATTTAAAAAGAAGAGAAGATGGGATATTCCACTAGGGGTGTTGCTGTATAAACATTAATGTGAAAATGCAGCATATTAGAAAGCTTTAAAAGATTTCAGAACCACAAATACTGTATAACTAACACAAGGTCTTTTTGTACTGATAAAAAAAAGTACCTTGGGTAGCTCCATAAAGCTTGGTCGAGCCGTGGAAATGAGCCCCAGAGTTTTCAAAGAACAATTGACGAGTTGAGACAGTATATCACAGGCTGCCTCTGCCGACTCCCGGCTGCTGTCCACCTGTGCGATATACAGTATATTAAATGTATATTAATTAACTTACCTTTTTATTTTTTTAAACCCACTTCAAATTTTTACTTAAAGGGGAAACAGTGACTGTGACTGGTGCCTTTTTATTCATCATCTAGAATTGTGCAATATTAATGAACAAACTGTCTGTAAATGCAAACTCAAGATTGTTTATTTACTTGAAAATTGTGACATTGTACCTTGAAGCTGACATACTGAAGGTGGTTGGAGTGGCGTTTAATTATCTGTTTGATAAGGTCTGGGTGTGTGGCCTTCAGGTACGAGCTGGCCGGCTGGTTCAACTCAAACTCAAAGCAGCGCCACAGTTCTGGCATGTGAAAGGCATGGTTCCAGCCACGACATACCTGCATTTAAACAAACCAAACCAAAATTAATATTTACATTTGATAGTGTAATAGAAACCGTTTTGAAGGTGACCTACAAAATACAGTTAATAAAATAGTCATCTACATAGATTTGCACAAAATAATGACACCTTTTCAAACTGACCTGTTCAGTTATGTGTGTGGTATTTGGTTGGCCCTCCTGTATAGACTTTATTTTCACCATCAACTAACAATAAACCTATTTTATGTGAAAGTGACTGCTGTTAATGAACTACTGTGTAACAATCATAGCACATGCAGTCATATTTCTCAGTTTCTTAGCCTTTGTATAACCTCTGATAAGCTACGGTTCATCACAGGATACCTGAGAAGCATATGCTCTGTCCAGTAGAGTTAGATACTGAAAGATATGCAGCAGGATCTCCGGTGGCAGACAATCCCAGTGGACTCCCTCTTCTTCTACATCCTTCTCTTGTAGCCGTTTGCATGTCCTTTTAAGAATTTTCGCTGTTCCACCACTGGTACCACCAGCATCCTCTTGGTCATTCACCTCAAGACCACGCTTCATCCTTAAAACAGAAGGATCACTAAATTAAAACTGTAATAACACTGGCAACACAATACTACCACACATACAGTCATGATAAAAGCCAAGTTATCCATCTCTGTTTGCATTTGATTTTTGTGTAAAGCATAAATTAAATGATCGTTGTAGTATAAAGTGAATACAAACTCAGATGAACAACATGATTGTTTTTCAGTGCCCTTATTTAAACAAAAATAAATATTGGTAAAATGCTGATAGATAAAGATTTCTCTTTGTTGTCTAATCCAACTCAATAATGTCAGTGGGGATCAAACATAAACATTTTCTATTTAGAGCTATAATAGACTGTGACAAATGTGCAACTAAAACAACATAACAGTAGCACATTGCATGCATAAGTGCTGCACAATATATAACACACTTAATAATAAATAGTCAATATTCAAAGTTATCAGATATTGCATGCATTTCGAATATTGTGCAGCCCTAGCTTGCATTGTAAAAGATTGTACACCAGACAATAAAAGATAGGCTACATGTTAATAACTCAGCATGATTAACTTTCTGAGGCAGAGCTCTTGAAAGGATACACCTCCCACTAACAAAACCCAGCCCCAGCCAGCATTAAAAATATCTTGCTCTGCTTTGAATAGAATTTTTTTGCAATTTAAAATAGTTTGTTTTTAGTAATGTTTAATGCAGGTATAACATGGCCTTTACATGACATTAATTAGCTTTAGCTCCGTTATCACATTAAGTTAGTCAGCACTGCTAGTTGTGGTGTATCCGAAGATTAGTAGAACGTATAAATCTATTACTAATTTTGTCTTGTTACTCTTCTTACCTGCTTTTAGTACCTCCGTCAGCGATTTGTGAGAAATACAATCAATCGGCGTCAACCAGGACCGACACAAGAAACCTGCGTTAGAGCTGGAGCACAGATCAAACTCATTGGACCATACAACTGCACGGTGTGTCCGGTAGTCGGTCAATGCAAACAAAACGCCTCGTTAATGTGGATTTTACAAAGGGTTTTCGCCTAGAAGCGCCTGACCTAGTTTTTCTGCATAACTCTTCTTCTTCTTCTTTTAAATGGCGGGTCGCAACTAACAGTCCTGTTGCATACCGCCACCTACTGTACCGTGTTGTAAATCTCAGAGTGAAAGTAGTTAAGTTACAATCAAATGGTTGTGTTGGGGTAAGGGGGTGACAAACCGATAACCCTATACCTTGTTATATAACCCTGTGTTTTTTAAAAAACCCATCAGTGCCCTGCTTTGCTCCCAATCTCCTTTACCCAGAATACCTTGTAAACTCCATCCCCTTTAAGTTTGTACAATTTATCTTTGAGTACTTGTCTCTGTGCCCTGTATTTCTTAGACAAGGCAATTTTATTTTTATAGCACAATTCATACACTGGGTAACTCAAAGTGCTTTACAGGAATAAAATACAATTTAGAAGATTTAGATTAAGAAACATAAGAAAAATAAGAAAAATTAAAAACGAGAAAAAGAAGAGTGCAGATTAAAAAACACTTTAAGTTGTAATGTAGGCGGAGCTAAAGAAGAAGGTTTTTAACCTCCCCTTGAACAATGTTAAAGTTGAGGCTGTTCCAGATTTTTGCTGCATGAAACTTAAACGCTGCTTCACCAGGTTTAGTTCTAACTCAAGCAGAAGGCCTGTCCCAGATGTTCTCAGAGTCCGAGGAGGTTCAAGCAACTAGCATGTCAGAAATATATTCTGGTGCTAAACCATTAAGTAACTTGTAAACCAGCAGTGCTGTTTTAAAGTCTATTCTCTGAGCAACAGGAAGCCAGTGCAGAGATTTTAAAACTGGCGTGATGTGGTTGTACTTCCTGGTTTTAGTTAGAACCTGAGCAGCAGCGTTCTGAATAAGCTGCAGCTGTCTTAACTATCGTTTTGAGAGACCAGTGAGCAGGTAGTTACAGTAATCTAACCTGCTGGAGATAAAAGCATGGATAAGTTTCTCTAAGTCTTGTTGAGACATCATCTCTTTGACTCTGCTCAGTGCTGTGATGGGGCCTGAATCCAGACTGAAAAGGATAAAAGCAGTTGTTAAGTAAAAGAAAGTCATTAAAATGCTGATATACAATCTTTTCGAGGACTTTCCCTAAAAATGGCAGGTTTGATATGGGCCAATAGTTGTTGAGCACTGTAGCATCAAGACTGCTCTTCTTTAGGTGAGACTTAATGACAGCAGTTTTTAAGGCCCTTGGAAATGTTCCAGACTGTAAGGAATTATTGACTATATCAGTGAGTTGTGGTAACAAACTGCTTAGTACTGATTTTAAAAATCTAGTAGGTAAAACCAAGCCTCTCCCATGGAACCTCTAAAATGGTCCTCGTGTAAGGGCGTCGCCATACGGTGATTTTACAGCGAAGACCTAGAGGACTTTCGTCCTGTGGCGTTAACCTCAATACTAGCTAAATGCATGGAAAGAGTAGTTAGTTATCATCTAAAACCATACATATCAGAACAATTAGATGTACTGCAATTTGCATATAAATCGCAAAGAGGAACAGAGGATGCAACGCTCACTTTGGTTGATACAATTGCTAGCCATTTACAACAAACAAAGGCTATATAAATATGCATATGATATGGCACTTTTATGGAAAGACTGTGTACATCTTGAGTACGAGGAGCAGGTTTTGAAACTAGAAAAATGGTGTGAAGAAAGTTCTTTATTGATAAATGTAAGTAAAACAAAAGAGTTGATTTTAAATCATCCAGAGCCTCTAACAGAAATAATGTTATGTGATCAAACTGTTGGAATTGTGAAGACTTTTAAGTATTTAGGAATCATGATAGACTGTAAATTGAACTTCTCTGATAATGTGGCTCTTATTTGTAAGAAAGCAAATCAAAGGCTATTCTTGCTAAGGAAACTGAAAGAATGTTGTGTGAGCAAAGCTGTGTTGCAAAGAGTTTATACAGGCTTAATTGAAAGTGTTTTAGGGTATAATATAACTGTGTGGTTCGGACGAGTTACTTCTGTGAATAAAGTTAAATTAGACAGAATTATAAGAGTAGCTGGGAAGATTATAGGAATAAAGCAAAAGTCAGTCACTCACTTATACCAAATTGCTATTCACAGAAAAGCTTTGATTATAACGAGAGACACAACACACCCCTTGAATCATGTTTTTGAAATATTACCATCACGTCGTTGTTATAGAACACCAAAAGCAATGAAAGCAATATATAAACAAACCTTTGTACCGAATGCAATAAGTCTTTTGAATAAGAGGTAGGAATGCATATTTTAATTTTGTTATTGTGGATGTGTGTATGGCTAGATGTATTCATTGGATGTTGTGTATTGTTAATTGATTGTTTTGTGATTGTATGGCGAGACCAAAGATCAATTTTCAGCTTAGGCTGAACAATAAAGTACTACTAACTAAATACAGCAATATACCTCCGTCCACCAGAGGGCAGGCTCCAAAAGCGGAAATATAAGGAGAAACCCAATGGTGACTTTACAAGAGTAAAACTCATGTTTACAGCCTGGTACAAAAGATGGCTCCGGTCTCTAGAGCTACGTTTTTACTACATGACAACTCTGGGGGGGGGTGAATTTTTGATTAATATGTTTGTTTATGCTATCTAAAAACTATTGTTTTACTATAGAAAAAGCCCGGATGTAACGGCCATTTTATTGCCCATTCGTAATGACAATATTGGTGAATAGGGGACCAATGGGCGGATATCATCCATATTTATACAATCTATGGGTAAAACATAGAGGCAGCACTACATTAAAACGTGTTTGACTGTTTTGACTCTTCAAAATGCCTCAAACAAATCTGTTGATTATAGCCCTGTGTGCCCAAGTTTTAGTCGCAAATAGACAACCTCTTCTTTCCGGCTTTTCTCCATTATAGAGGTTATACTTGTTGTTGTATTTCATATAAATGACGGCCTTTTCTGTATGCATCCCAAATGTTTTGCCAATTAACCTGTACTGCAGCTGTAATCAAAGATTTAAGTTCTCCTTTACCCATTGGGATCTTAATACAATCATGAAATGTCAAGGTTAAAGCTTTCTTGGCTATCTGCCACTTTATTGTCCTTTATCCATGAGTGCGACGGAATCCAACAAAAACATACACTTAGACCAGTCCTTTGAAGTCTAAACAGAATAAGATGAATTTCCAGCATTAAGTCATCTCTACATGTTTCTCTGGCATTAAGGCTCTTCATCGGGGCGGCAGTAGCTCAGTGGGTAGAGTGGTCGTCTTTCAACCGGAAGGTAGGCGGTTCGATTCCCACTCTCCCCACAGTTTATACTGTCGTTGTGTCCTTGGGCAAGACACTTAACCCACCTTGCCTCCAGTGACTGTAACACTGGTAATTACATTAGAACAATGTAAGTCGCTTTGGATAAAAGCGTCAACTAAATGAGTAAATGTAAATGTCATCGCTGCAGCAGAATCTGAACACTACTCTTTCAGGTCTAACCTCTATCCATTGCAGTGCAAGAAGGATAGCTGTAATTTCAGCAGTAAATACAGACAAATTATTGGATATTCTTTTGCTTATAGAAATGTCAAACTCAGGTATATATACGCCTGCCCCCACATGACCTGACACTAGGTCTTTTGAGCCATCTTTATATATATTTAAATTACTGCAATAACTAGTCCTTATATATTCTTCAGCTAGTGAACCCTCATTGCCTTCCTGCCATTCTTTCCTTTTTTCAGTAAGACTTGTATTTATCTCTGGCACAGGCAAGATCCAAGGAGGGACTTCTCCCCAAACCTTTACGGGACAGATAATTAAATCACTTAGTCCTAATTGCTCTGCTACATTGTTAATAGTCCATCCAAAACCTTTGCACTTCTGTGATTGTAAGTATTCCCAACAATTATAAAGCACACTAATTGCAGGCTGCTCTGTCCCAGAACCCTTTAATATAACCCAATATACTAGAGATAACTTCGTCGAACCTGAAATGACTTCTTGCAGGTTGGGATGCCTGCAATACTAATACTAATATCCCAATAATATTGGGGCGCAGTGGCTCAGTGGTAGAGTGGTCGTCCTTCAACCGGAAGGTAGGTGGTTCGATTCCCGCTCTCCCACAGTTCATACTGTTGTTGTGTCCTTGGGCAAAACACTTAACCCACCTTACCTCCAGTGGTGTTCCAGCTGTAACACTGGTAATTAGAAGCTCAGTGTAAGTCGCTTTGGATAAAAGCATCAGCTAAATAAATAAATGTAAATGTAATACGAATAGCTCTGTACTGAATTCTGTCAATTTTAACTAGAAGAGATTTAGCTGCTGCTCCATATACAATACACCCATAGTCAGTACATGGCCGGATCAAAGCCTTGTAAATGTCTAGGAGGGATTGTTTGTCTTCTCCCCAGTCATAATTTGAGACTGATCTCAAGAGATTCAGTACCTTTTTACATTTTATTTCTATTTTATTAACATGTGTTCTCCAAAGACATTTTTCATCAAACCATAATCCAAGGAACTTAAACTCTTTAACTCGTTCAATACTTTGTCCATAATATTTTTAAATTAACATTTCCTATGCTTCTCTTCATAGTAATAATCATAAAACACATTTTACTTACAGACATCTTGATACCCCATTTATATGACCATTCTTCTACTCTATCAATTGCTCGCTGGATTGATTTGACAGCATGGTTGACATTATAGACCTCTTCCAAATGGCCCCATCATCTGCATACAATGCAGATCCAATACCACTGTCAACATTCACAAATATATCATTAATCATAATATTGAACAGTATTGGACTAATTGAACTGCCCTGACAAATTCCATTTGAAATACTCCTCTGATATAGCATCACCCACTTTCACTCTAAAGGTACAATCAGACATAAAATCAAGTACCCAATTATACAGTCTACCCTTAACACTAATATTTTGATGAGCAATCCTTCTCGCCACATTGAATCATATGCCTTTTCAATGTAAAAATAAACAATCGCCATTGCTTCTTTACTATTGACAGCCTTTTCCGCTTCATTACTAACTTTCACAAGCGCATCTGTTGTTGCCCTACCCCTTCCTTAATCCGTTTTGACCAGGCGGCAGTAGCTCAGTGGTAGAGCGGTCGTCCTTCAACCGGAAGGTAGGCAGTTCGAATCTCCGCAGTTCATACTGTCGTTGTGTCCTTGGGCAAGACACTTAACCCACCTTGCCTCCAGTGGTGTTCCAGCTGTGACACTGGTGAATGGAACCTTAATGTAAGTCGCTTTAAATGAAAGCGTCATCTGTAAAATGTAACACTGGTGAATGTAAGTCACTTTGGATAAAAACGTCTACTAAATGACTAAATGTAAATGGGTGGAATAGTCCTTTTTCCTCCAGATAGTATGACAATTCAACAATAAGTTTTTCATTACATTTTGCTAGGTTTGATGTAAGGTTTTTGGGTCAATAATTTCCTGCATCTGTTGAATCTTTTCCAGGTTTACTGAATGGTAAAACTATAGAGCTTTTCCAGCTGGCTGGTATTTTCATACCTTCAATAAAGGCCACTCTTAAGCTCATCCAGAGAAAAATTCATGTCCAACGATGTACATTCTCATGGCTTTTTCTTTGTTATATACGTATTTTCCCTCAGAATCTTTTCCTTCGCAATCTATTCTAAGTTTTATTTATATAGCGCCTTTCCAGAGCTCAAAGACGCTTTACAATAAACAAACAACAATAAGGACAATTGACAAAGAGAGCAGACAGGACAACAATAGGCAAATGAGAGTTCAAGTACAGTAAGTGAAAAAACCCACTAAGAACTGTAACATTCAGAGAATAGGTGTGTTTTGAGCATGGATTTAAATTCAGAGATGGTGTTAACTAAACGGAGTGATAGGGGGAGAGAGTTCCACATTTTGGGTGCAATAACACTGAATGATCTGCCCCCCATTGAAGCAAGGCGATGCCGAGGGACAACAAGAAGGCTAGAATCAGCGGATCGTAAAGAGCGCGTAGGGGTGTAGGGGAGAAGCAGGTTACAGAGGTAGGGGGGAGCAAGGCCGTGCAGAGACTTAAAAGCGAGAAGGAGAATTTTGAATTTAATACGGTAAGCAACAGGAAGCCAGTGAAGATCGTGCAGAATTGGAGAAATATGTGCAGAACGCTTGGTGTGGGTGAGTAGTCTGGCAGCAGAGTTTTGAATGTATTGTAATTTGGAAATGGAGCTAGCTGGTAGGCCAATGAAAAGTGCATTGCAGTAATCAAGATCTATGGATCTTATCCAAATGACTACCACTGAGTATGCCCCCAAATGTCTTGCCTAACAAGTTACCGTTTTCCTTATTAGTAACTGCACTGTTATCTCCATTCTCTAGAACTGGTAAACTGATATATTGTTTTTAACCCATCATTCTCCTGATCATTCCCCAGACCTCCTTTAACTGTATCTCAGGGCCAATAGATGAACAGAACTGTCTCCATGACTTTCTTTTTGACCTCTTTATCACTCTCTTTGCCATTGCCCTTTTTCTTTGATAATCATTACAGTGTTTTCATTACAGTGTTTATTTAGCATTTATCTAAATGAGCGATTCCTTTATTTTACTGCCTCTGTACATTCATCGTTCCACCATAATACTACCTTCCTCCTCTTGCCCCCAGTGTTTTTAGGAATGCATTGGGATACAGCCTCATATTGGTGACTGCCTCATTGAAGATTTCTATATCCTTTGCACTGATAACTTTCCACATAATTCTATGCAGCAATTTCAAAATTTAGAATAGTATCCTGGGTGTATACTTCAAAGTTAACAGAGCAAATAATTGGAAAATGATCACTTCCTATATTACTATCAATGATAAACCATTCACACAAATTACTTAAATTTCCAGAAACAAGGATTATATCTAAGCATGAACCCTTGTTTCTCACAACATCTATTATAGTAGATCCACCATTGACCAACAGACAAGAGACAAGTTTGAGGTCTCCCCTAGGACTACATATTTTAATTACAGTACATTCATACTCAGGAGGCCCACATAATGTTCTATATGCCACAGTGTCTTTAATAAATGTCAAACAGCCACCACCAGAGGACGGCTGTATATCGTCCTCTGCGGAAATATAAGGAGAAACCCAATGGCGACTTTACAGGTGTAAAAATCATGTTTACAGCCTGGTACAAAAGATGACTCCGGTCTCTAGAGCTAAGTTTTTACTACATGACAACTCTGGGGGGTAAAGGCTTTTCATCTAAACATCTCCAAATTTGGTGAGTATGATCTAGACACGTGTGCCAAAAAAGTTATCAATTTGTTTTTTGATACATTTGTGGCTGTGGTCATAATGAGTCTGTGAAGAGGCAGCAATTTCTTTGGGAAATAAATGCCATTTCCCAATTGCCAGGATCCTTCCTTTAGAGGAGGCCCCTCCAGAGCCAAGGCTAGAGTCTTAGAAAACTCCTCAGAATCCTTTTGAACTTGTAAACTTGTACTTTTAGACAAGTAATATTTACATTTTGCATTTTTAAACAGGGGGGTGCAGCGATTCCTGAGTCATCTCAAATCTCCAGCCAGTACTTTGTTTTTCTCGCCTTAGCCCAAGCCTAATCTATTATTTTCAAAGGTTCAGACAGCTCCCAGGAAAACCAGGGATTGTGGAGACCTTTAACTCTAAATTACAAGGTGGTGTAGCAGGCCCCAGCAGTAGCACAGGCCCGGTTATTTGACATTACCGTGAAGTTTACGCTTTAAAGCACGAAATGCAATCCTCCGAGTACATGTGTCTCCGCGGTCTCAAGGGAGGCGAGGGCCTTTATCGCCGCTTGCGGCTTTAATTTATTATTACTTTTGTCAGAATAAAGTTTTTTCTGTGACCATTGTGAGTTTTTCTTTTATTAACCGAAGGGTACCAACAATTTTGTCTACGTGTGTACTTAATACTCATAACATTATACGACCATCATAACCGTGACAATGACACAAAGCCTGATACATGTGTTGATGGGGATGAGTTCCTGGATGAGTTCCTGTAAATAAGAGCCATGTTGGGGAGAAGCTGCTTCCTTCTCTCCTCTGAGTCATAGTGGCTCCACCTCCTAATGCTAATGTTGTCAGAGACAAGTCAGTGTTGATGCTGCTTTTCTTTTGATAGTTAAGTTTAGGTGATGAGCGAGCTAGTTTCTTTTCTTTTTTTTTTGTATATATAGCGCTTTTCCAATTACTGTAGTAGACACTCAAGTGTTACAGCTGGAACACCACTGGAGGCAATGTAGGTGAAGTGTCTTAACCAAGGACACAACGACAGTATGTGGGGGAGAGCGGGATGTTATGATGTTTTAGGATAAAGGACGGTCACTCTACCCACTGAGCTACTGCCGCCCTTTTTGTTTTCTTTAAAGATTACAAGGCAGTCTACCTACTTAGGGGGAGTTCCAGGTACGAAGGTCTAATTGCAGGCTGGCTTGTGGACTTCCTGTTTTTGTTTCTTTTGGGCGAATTGTTATCATTATTATTTTCTAAGTTAGTAGGAGCCATTTCAAATGTTGTCTTCTATTCATTGTATGCTGCGGGAGACTTTATAATGTGCCTTATGTACAAAAAAAGCTGGGACACTGTATAAGTACACTGTACTAATTAGAAATAAAAAAGGAATGCAATAATTTACAAATCTCATATACTTATATTTTATTCCCAATAGAATATAGATGACATATCAAATGTTGAAAGTGAGACATTTTGAAATGTCATTCCAAATATTGTCTCATTTTGAATTTTATGAGAGCTACACATTCCAAAAAAAAAAAAATAGTGGAGCAATATCAGAAAGGATTTCTCAGAGAAAAATTGCAAAGAGTTTGAAGTTCTCATCATCTACAGTGCATAATATCATCTAAAGATTTAGAGAATCTGGAACAATCTCTGTGCGTAAGGGTCATGGATGGAAAACCATACTGGATGTCCGTGATCTTCGGGGCCCCTAGACGGCACTGCATCACTTACAGGAATGCTAATGTAATGGAAATCACCATATGGGCTCAGGAATACTTCCAGAAAACATTGTCTGTGAACACAATCCACCGGACCAGTCGCCGTTGTCAACTAAAACTCTAAAGGTCAAAAAAGAAGCCAAATCTAAACATGATCCAGAAGCGCAAGTGTTTTCTCTGGAGCCAAGGCTCATTTAAAATGGACTGTGGCAAAGTGGAAACTATTCTGTGTCGGACAAATCAAAATTTGAAGTTAATTTTAGAAAACTGGGACAAATCAGGTTTGAATTTAAAGACTTGTCTTTTGGTGCTCATGGTCAGATTCTGCTTGTCAGTGTCTGAACTCGGATTCCGAATAAACCTAAAGGTTCTTGGCCCCAGCATTGTTCTTTTCATCCATTAGACCTTTAATTCTCTCCAGTTTCTGGACCTTTTGTGTGTCTTCCAGATGGACAAAAGTGGACACTGCATTTACATTTAGGGCCAACTCCTCCAGCTGTTCGATAATGTCCAAGGCCTCGTCCAGAAACTGATTTTTGGTTTGGACAAGGTTAGCCTTTTTGTTTTTGTAGTTAATTTAACTTTAAAGTTGTATCCTCTTGTTTGTGTCCTCTCGCAATATCAGACATC